>VZSF01001813.1:1005266-1689591 GCA_013398295.1 Chionis minor
CGGCCGGCCGGTCGGTCGGTGGCGTGTGGGAGTGTGTGGCGGCCGTCGGTTGTAGCCGCAGAGAGGGCCTGTCCGTGGGGTTGGCGCGGCAGAGTTTGGCTGGAGGTCAGAGCTGTCAAGTCCTGGTCCCATCTGCCCTGAAATAGAGGGAGCAATCGAGATCCACGAGCTGGTTATTCCCTGTAATGCTTGAAAAGCTTTCCTCTGAAGGAAGGAGCTGGTGTATTGTCTTCGGTCTTAAAAATCATATTTCAATTTGTTTAAATTAAAACTTTAATAAAGTTGATTTTTGTATTTGCAAAACCCTAATGACTTTTGTGTTTGTACCATTATAGAAGGATGGTAAGACTAGTGTATGTGCAAAAGGGCAGTTGAAATAAAATAATTAAATCAATACGGTCTCCAAGGAACCAATGAAACGCACTTGTCAGGAAACTGTCAAGATCTTTTGACTCATCATTCATCGCAGGGTAGACTCAGCTTTTCCTCCTGTCATAAACAATAGGGACATAGTATAGATGCACTTTAGAAACGAGCTTAGAGAAAGAAATGTAATAATCACAGTTTATGTGTTCAGGTTTCCGGAAGGTGCTGCTCATGCTTCTGATGGGATTAACTTGGAGTAAATGAACATGTTCTCCTTGTGTGCGTTTTGTGTCTTCTCCTTGTACTTGCGCTCCATTCTTCCATGCTGTGGGGTGTTTGTACATACTGAGTTGACGCATAGCCTTTCAGTATTGTCAAGTGAGCATAACACTTTAAAGAGTTTCCTCATTATTTGCTGTCATTTCTGAGAGAAGTCTTTGGTCTAAGAATACAGAAATGTAAGTGGAAATACTTTTATCTGTAGTCGTTTAATTTGAGGGTGACGTTTTCATTGACACAACTGCCTGTATGGATTGAGATCTAGAAGATACGTGGCTGGACACTTTTATCTTTCACCTTCAGGCCCTCCAAAAAGATGATTGCCATGCTCCCTCCCTCCCCCTCATATCGTAAAATACTTTCAATCTTTCTTGGTACAAAATTGCAACTGATCTCATTTAGCAGTGCTCGAGGGGTATGTAGGGTGTATAGTCTTCTTAGAATAGGAATATGAAATAAGAAAGAGAAAACTGTCGAAAGGAACACAGTCCTCCTCCTGTGCTGCTCTGTCTAGAACACTCGGTCCTGCTTGTCTAGAAAAGCTACAAACAGGAATGATCAGAATCGTAGAATCATGTAGGTTGGAAAAGACCTTTAAGCTCATCTAGTCCAACCATTGACCCTACTCTACCAGGTCCACTACTGAACCACGTCTCTAAGCACCACATCTACATGACTTTTAAACACATCTAGGGATGGTGACTCAAACACCTCCCTGGGCAGCCTGTTCCAATGCTTGATAACTCTTTCAGCAAAAAAAAAAATTCCTAATGTCCAGCCTAAACCTCCCCTAGTGCAACTTGAACCCATTTCCGCTTGTCCTATCGCTACTTACTTGAGAGAAGAGACCAGCGCCCATCTCACTACAACCTCCTTCAGGTTGTAGACCACTAAGGTCTCCCCTCAACCTTCTTTTCTCCAGACTAAATGATCCTAATTCCCTCAGCTGCTCTGCATAAGACATGTTTTCCAGACCCCTCACCAGCTTCGTTGCCCTTCTCTGGACAAGCTCCAGCACCTCAATGTCCCTCCTATACTGTGGTGCCCAAAGCTGAACACAGTACTTGAGGTGGGGTCTCACCAGTGCTGAGTATAGTGGGATGGTCACTTCCCTGCTCCTGCTGGCCACGCTATTCTTGATACAGGCCAAGATGCCATTGGCCTTCTTGGCCACCTGGGCACACTGCTGGCTCACGTTCAGCCGTCTGTCCACCAGGACCCTCAGATCCTTTTCTACCACGCAGCTTTCCAGCCACTCCTCCCCAAGCCTGTAGCGCTGCCTGGGGTTGTTGTGACCAAAGTGCAGGACCCAGCACTTGGCCTTGTTGAACCTCATACCATTGGCCTTGGCCCATCAATCAAGCCTGTCCAGATCCCTCTGTAGAACCTTCCTACCTTCAAGCAGGTAAGAAGAATGCAGCTGCCTCAGTTTTAAGGACTCTTAGCTTTTAAAGGAAAGGATTGTGATGGCACCTGGGAGAGGTTTGTAAAGCAGTGAAAGTGACGAATGTGTAACAGAAAAAAAACCCATCATGCAACAACTGAAGTTCATGCTATATTATACACTATAAGAAAGGAAATTGCTATATACTACATACTATACACTGGAAGAGAAAATTGCGTAGTGGAATTGAGCACTGCAGAGTTTTGTGGGAACAAAGAGCAAATGTGCTATGCAGTTAAGAGAGGAAGGCGCTCTCGAGAGTTTTCATATAGGCTGTGACTCAGAGCCCCTCTAAATGATGATGAGATGTGGAAGGGTGTATCAAACCTCGCTACTTTATGAGTTGGTTAAACGAGATTTTGTTTTACAGCATACTTTAAAGTATTTCTACACTTGAGACAGCACTTCCATTTTATGATGCTAACTGCTTTGGGGAGAAGAATCTGGTGATTTCCTCTAGTTTCAAAATGAATACGCCAAGGGATGAAGGATGGTTCTACCTGAAATGCAGGCACTTCACTTGCATGAAAATAAAGTTCTCGTTATTCAGCCTACCTGCAAGCTAGTTTAAAGAGTGCCTGCAGTTGCAAAGTTTTAATTCTACGGTATGAAGTCTTTTGCTCTATTAGCAACTGAGTACTCATTTTCAGTCCTCATGGAAAAGAACTTTTTTGCTGGAAAAAAGATTATTGCTTGCATTGATATACTGGATTTTAAAGCCCAATATCATGTTATTTTTCAAAATTAATAGTAGCAGTAGAGAAACCAATTATTTGTTCATCTTGCCACTTGATGTTTCAGATGGTGCTCAGGAATGTTTTTTTTATGTGTGTGTGAGAATGTATTTATCAGTATGTCCTCCCTGCGTCTAGTTTTTTTCATCCAATGAATAAATTAACTGTCTGATTTCTTTGTATTAAGGGAGAATATGAACTAAGTTCCAGCACTGGCTATTTTTAGATAGTAAATATTTTATATACATGTAATGAAAATCACTGTGTCTTCACTAGAATAGAGCGCACAGCCTCTCTGGTAGGGTTTGTTGCGGTGGCATAGTCTGTTGCATGCTGCTGCCTATGTATGCTTTGCAGGTACAAAACTACAAATTCCAAATTACCTAACAAAAAGCGATGCTTTTCAGGTTTTATCTCTAAGAAGAGGAGCCTGTGATATCTTGCATGTATAACTCCATAGACCTTTGACATGGCCCATTACAAAAAGTGCCTTAGTGAGAACCCCTGAGATGTGAAACAAACTAGCATCATTACTTGAACCTCTGAGGTGCAAAACAACAGCATCATACTCAGAAAACCCTCTGAGAGACAGAGACCAAAGAATAGAAATAAACGGTGAATTGTCATCATAACGTGCAAGCTAATGTAGATGTGGAGAAGTGGGTTACTGAAGTACTATTGTCGTGGTTTAAACACCAGCTGGCAACTAAGCTCCACCCAGCCACTTGCTCACTCTCCCCGGTGGGATGGGGGAGAGAATCGGAACAGTAAAAGTGAGAAAAACTCGTGGGTTGAGATACAGACAGTTTAATAGGTAAACCAAAAGCCACGCGCACAAGCAAAGCAAAACAAGGAATTCATTCACCACTTCCCATCAACAGGCAGGTGTTCAGCCATCTAGAGGATAGCAGGGCTCCATCATACGGAATGGTTGCTTGGGAAGACAAACACTGTAACTCTGAATGACCCCCCCTTCCTTCTTCTTCCTTCAGCTTTACATACTGAGCATGACGTCATATGGTATGGAATACCCCTGTGGTCAGCTGGGGTCAGCAATCCTGGTTATGTCTCCTCCCAACTTCTTGTGTACCCCCAGCCTACTTGCTGGTGGAGCAGTATGAAGAGCAGAAAAGGCCTTGGCGTGTGTGAGCACTGCTTAGCAATCATGAAAACATCTTTGTATTATCAACTCTGTTTCCAGCACAAATCCAAAACATGGCCCCATACTAGCTACTATGAAGAAAACTAACTCTACCCCAGGCAAAAACAGCACATAGCTTTTTTTCCCCCCCATTTACTTCCCTGTAACTTGAAAAAAAGTGACAAAATTTGTGAAACACAATCCAGTTAGTCAAGTTGAGATGACTGTAAAGACAGTCCATGGTTCTGAGACACCTGACCAATGTGATAACAGATTAAATTATGTTTTTAAATATTAAGGGCAACACAGGGAGAGATGGTGGGACAATGAACTGTTCGTTCATGCTCCTGTAGTCCAAATTAAGTGTCAGCTGTGCTTTATGAGTAAAACTCATGTAAATTCTCTCTGTTCATTGTGTACCTCATTAACAAAAATACAGCTGTGATATGCTCATTTTAAATCTAATGAAAATAATGGCTCAGATGACTACAGATAGGATTTAACTACTTGTGAAAAGTGTGCCTAAAATGACTGTGATTTCCAAACTAAGAAAATATTACAGTTAAAATTATAAAAATAGGAAAGATAATCAGGAACTCTGTCTATCTTATAAAGCAATAAGAAGGGACATGGAAGGAGGAGTTACATTAAATAAGAAGGAGTTACATTAAAAACACACTGAACTGATAGGAAGATATGCTTCTCATAAAACATTTGATTGAATTGTGAAATATGTTTTCACATTTTTATAATAAATTATTCTGTGAGATTTAATTTTTTTTTTTAATTTGTTTATATGAGTAGAAAAAAAGATAAAGGAATAGAAAAAAAAAATGAAAAAAAAAAGCCCCATCCAACCTGGTCTTGGACACATCCAGGGAAAGAGCATCCATGACTTCTCTGGGCAACCTCTTCCAGTGTCTCAGCACCCTCACAGTAAAGAATTCCTTTCTAATAACTCATCAAAATCTACCTTCTTGCAGTTTAAAAACATTACCCCTCATCCTGTCGCTATACTCCCTGATAAAAAGTCCTTCCCTATCTTTCTTGTAGGCCCCCTTTAGGTACTGGGAGGCTGCTATAAGGTCTCCCCTGAGCCTTCTCTTCTCCAGGCTGAACCCCAACTCTCTCAATCTGTCTTTATAGCAGAGGTGCTGTAATCCTCTGATGATCTTTGTGGCCCTCCTGTGGACTCACTCCAACAGGTCCATGTCCTTCTTATGTTGGGGGCTCCAGGGCTGGACACGGTATTCCAAGTGGGGTCTCATGAGAGCAGAGTAGAGGGGCAGCATCACCTCCCTCAACCTGCTGGCCATGCTTCTTTTGATGCAGCCCAGGATAGTGTTGGCTTTCAGGGCTGTGAGCGCACATTGCTGACTCATGTTGAGCTTCTGATCCACCACCACCCCCAAGTCTTTCACCTCAGGGCTACTCTCAATCCATTCTCCACTCAGCCTGTATTTGTGCTTGGGATTGCCCTGACCCAGGTGCAGGACCTTGCACTTGGCCTTACTGAACTTCATGACATTTGCATGGACCCACCTCTCTAGCCAGTCAAGGTCCCTCTGGATGGCATCCCTTCCCTCCAGCATGTCAACCGCGCCACACAGCTTGGTGTCATCAGCAAACTTGCTGAGGGTGCCCTCAATCCCAATATCCACATTGCCCACAAAGATGTTTAATAGTACTGATGTCAGACACAGAGGAATTTCACTTGTCACTGCTCACCATTTGGAAATCGAGCTATTGACGGCAACTCTTTGTGTGCCGCCATCCAGCCAATTCCTTATCCACTGAGCAGTCCATCCGTCAATTCCATGTCTCTCCAATTTCGAGGCAAGCATGTTGTGCGGGACAGGGTCAAATGCTTTGCACAAGTCTGGGTAGATGACATCAGTTTCTCTTCCCTTATCCGTCAACGCTGTGATGCCATCATAGAAAGACCCCACTTCCTTTTGGAGAGGGCCCACATTTTCCCTAGTCTTCCTTTTGTCACTGCCACACCTATGGAAGCTTTTCCTCATTGCCCTAGATGTCCCTGGCCAGATAAAACTGTGTCTGGACTTTAGCTTTCCTAACGTGATCCCTGACTGCTTGCACAATTTCTCTGTATTACTCCCAGGCTACCTGTTCTTGCTTCCATCCTCCTTAGGCTTCCTTCTTCTGTTTGAGATTGTCCAGGAAAGTCTTGTTCATTCATGGAGGCCTCTTGATGTTTTCACCCATCTTCCTCTTTGCTGGGATGCATTGCTACTGAGCTTGGAGGAGGTGATCCTTGAATATTGTCCATCCTTCTTGGGCCCCTCTTCCTTCCAGGATTTTGTTCAAGTGTACTCTACCAAGCAGATCCCTGAAGAGGCCAAAGCCTGGTCTCCTGAAGTCCAAGGTAGCAAGCTTGCTGTGTGCTGCTGTCGCCACCCTATGGATATTGAACTCCACCGTCTCACGGTCACTGCAGCCAAGGCTGCCCTTGAGCTTCAGATTCCCCACCAGCCCCTCCCTGTTGGTGAGAACAAGGTCCAGCATGGCATCTCCATTCTTTGGTTCCTCTATCACTTGGAGAAGGAAGTTATCATCGACACATTCCAGGAACCTCCTGGATTGCTTATACCCTGCTGTGTTGTCCGTCCAACAGATATCAGGGTGGCTGAAGTCCCTCGTGAGGACCAGGGCTTGTGAATATGAGGCTGCTCCTATCAGGAGACATACAAATCATACACTTTGACATTAGGATAAAATATTGAAATATTACTGAGTATGAAGAGTTTAAGTTGTAGAGTGTCTTTTGCACCGTTTTCCAAAGCCATATTTGGAAGAAGGACACCAGACTAGATGGATACTTGTAGGATTTAGTCTACCAGCTTGCCTAGGTTTGTCATGGAACAGTTTGAAGGAAACTGTGGCAATACCAGAGAACCTTGCCATTCATCTGCCAGGGACAAATGACTGCAGCCAAAAATGCAGTGGTCATGAAATAAGTTTGGAAGCAATTTACTGCATCTTCATAGAATCATAGAATGGTTTAGGTTGGAAGGGACCTTAAAGACCATCTAGTTCCAATCCCCCTGCACTGGGCAAGGACACCTCCCACTAGACCAAATTGCTCAAAGCCTCATCCAACCTGGCCTTGAACACTTCCAGGGATTGGGCCTCCACAGCTTCCCTGTGGAATAGCAACCTATTCCAGTGCCTCCCTACCCTCATAGTGAAAAATTTCTTCCTGGTATCTAGTCTAAATCTTTCCTCTTCCAGTTTGTAGCCAATACCCCTTGTCCTATCACTACATGCCCTTGCAAAAAGTTCCTCTCCAGATTTCTTGTAGGCCCCCTTCAGATACTGGAAGGCTGTTACAAGGTTTCGCTGGAGCCTTCTCTTCTCCAGGCTGAACAGCCCCAACTCTCTCAGCCTGTCTTCATAGCAGAGGTGCTCTAGCCCTCTGATCATCTTTGTGGCCCTCCTCTGGACCTTCTCTAACAGATCCATGTCCTTCTTATGTTGGGGGCTCCAGAGCTGGACACAGTACTCCAGGTAGGGTCACACCAGAGAGGAATGGAGGGGGAGAGTCACCTCGCTCAACCTACTGGCCATGCTTCTTTTGATGCAGCCCAGTGAGTACCAGTCACCTTTCATGGGAAATGAATGATGGACTAAACCTTAAAAACTTTCTTCCTCTGCAAGGCAAAGAAACATGCATGATTTTTGAACAAGTATGTGAAAATATGAATCTGACAAATACACACTGGGAGGAAACAGTTTTTAATCTGTGGAAAGTCTGTTTGAGTATAAGATTAATGTCTTCAAGCATTAATATTTTAATGAAACACTGTTGCTGTTATGCTTGCAAAGGCTTTGGGTTTTTTTTTTTGAAAGACTGTTTCTGAAAGAGTCTCTACAACCACACTCTTAAAAGTTATAAATACTGGGATCAAATACATCATTATCTCCTGCATGATGTGTAAGAAATAGGAAAACTTCATAAATACATTGTCACAGAAAAGATGCTGCTACATGTGTGGGACATTATGATTTTTAATTCAAGTTGATATTGCTGCTACAGGGTCTTATTTGAGTATCTTCCAGCCTTTTTGTAGTTCAGCATCATTGCTACTTGCTTCTTCTCTGGAAGGTTGCTTCTTCCTTTTAATATTCCTATCACCTTGGCTTTTGGCATTGTTTTCTCATGCTCGCCTTTGCCCTGGACTAATGGCTGGTTTCTTCTCCTGAACCATGAAGGAGAGTGCTTTCATTACCAGCTCCAGTAGCAGTAGCACCACAGAGCCCAAGCCAATAGGCCAGGCTAGACTGGTTGACTGCTTAGCCATTTAAATGTCTCTGTATGGCGTTGCCCCATGCTCTGGATTTTGGGATGGTGACACGGTAACCATTGCCCTGTCTTTCTCCCTGTGGCCATCTTTCGCTGTGCAGAGATTCTGTAAGCATGTGTCACAAAGGTTTTGTTGTAGCACATGCAAAAGACAGCTATGATTTAAAGAACTTCTTGGCTAAGCATTTGCATGCTCAGCACCCACAATAGAACATGAGGAGTATCTGCTGAGTAGTCAGTCAGGTGGGAAAGATTGATCTTTGCTGGTTGTGCTGGAAGAGATCCTCAGTGATGCTGAATTACCTTTCTCTGATTTCTTGTTTATTCCTTTATTATTTTGTATTTTTCAAGTGGTTTTCCTCTTAAAAACCCTACATTTGTCCAAACAGTGCAACCTCTGGCTGTAGTTTTCCCTTTCTTGTGTGACTTTACTCTGCAGCTTTCCTTATGACTTTCTTACAACTGATGGCCAAACCCTTGGGAGGGGAAGAGGACAGTAAGTCACCATACAGCATTAGGCAAGTGGAGCCCATTACTTTGGTGTCCTCTCTGCACTTCAAATGTAATGTATTGACCCTTGCTAGTTAAGACCTGCCAGATAATTAGAATAATTAGAACTGGTAACTCCAGATCCTCTTTTCCAGGCAGAATAGCGAGAGACTTCCTTTTCAGCTGGGTGCACTAGGAGTCACACGTGACTGTGCCAGCGTTCAGTGTTCTCAGAAGGGCCGTGTGATTCCTACTGATGCAAAGGCATTCACTACGCTGAATCACGGTATGAAAAGTGAAACTAAATTCCACACGTCTTGCTCATTTCAAAATATTTATACGCATTCCATCGCCACCTGTCTTTCCTGATGCTTTGGAGCCTTGCCAAGCTGGTAAACTTTTCAGCAGAGGTGAAATTGGAGTAACAGACAATTTCACTTGCCTTTTTTAATCTTAAACCCATGCAAAGGGTTCTTAAGACAAAAATGCTGATCAGTTAAGACACTGTCAAATTAAAATTGTGATCTCGCACATGAGGTACTAGGGAAAATACCATACAGGCAACACAGCAGAGACTCCTTGTTATCACAACAATGTTGCTAATGACTTCTGGAATGGAGGGACAACACAGTCAATCATGCTGTAAAAAAACATGTGATCCTATCTACTTGGGGCAAGCGTGGGGAGTGGTAGACGTTTAAGAACTAGGATTCACAACAAGTTGTCTCTCCAGAGAGAGCAGAGCACAACAGACCTGGCATCTGCAATGTTTTAGGTACCGTGGTCAGGCCAGTACTATGGACAGTCTCAAGCGTGGGCAATAACAGAGAGCATTTTCTCTGCTTGGCAATCATTACTGTTGCCTGACCCATGTTAAGTAAAAATTGCCTTTTATTCCTCTAGTAAATTTTTAATCTCCAAATCTGAAAAACTGACTGCAAAACAACACGTGGGTACTCTTCTGCCAGATGTTGCTGTTGCAAACTGACATGTGCTAGAAAAATCCTGTAAACAAATCAAGTTCTGCAGAACAAGCCTGCAAAGTTATTTAAGAGTTTTCTCAGGCTGGCTGAGGAGTCTCTGCCAACCTCCTGATACAGGACTGAAGATGTCAGTGCGCTTCCCTAAGATACGACATTAGCTAAGGCATCAATAGTCCTTCATCCAGGGAGGACACTGAGGGCTGTATGAGTTTTCTGTGCTCCTCCTCCATTCCTTAAAAACAAGTGGATACCATCCAAAACTTTCAACAAGCACCTAAAATGTAAAACTCCAATAAAGATACAATAGTCTCTATGGTGGAGATCTTTGCAAGGGAAAAGACCTTGGCGATACATGATTTCATCATGCCAGGACCCTTTTACAGCCAGAAGTCCGGAAAGAGCAAGTGTTGCAAAACCAGGTCAATTCCCTGTTCCATACTACTGCCAAAAGAGGAAGGTTAACTGACTCAAAAGGAGACATTAAGGGTTCCAGTATTAAAACAAAACTGAGAAGAGTGAAGAGTTAATACATTTAGTCTCTTCAGATTCTTTGCAGTGCTCAAAATACCGATGCGCAAATTAATCTGTAGAGTAGACTTAGGGAAGTAGTAGTCAGTACCATTGTCTACAAAATCTCCATTGCTTTGCACGGAGTCACTTGGCATCAAAGACCATGGGCTTCCTTTTCTGTATAGAGCATTACTGCAGGGAGCTGCTCCCCTCCTTATTGAAAAAGGAATTTCTTCAGCTGTTGGCCACCTCTTCTTTTGTTCTCTTTTCAGAAATAAGAAGATAAAAATATATACATGTTTTTTCAGTTCTACCACAAAAGGTGGAGCAGGGATGAGAACTTCTGTTACAGACCAAAGATACACAAGATATTAGAAGTATTACAGAACCAACAGAGAACAACATACTGTTATTCTGTGCTTGGAACTAAAGACTTCCATAGACATGCAGTACTGTACATTGGCAAAACCAATGAGAAGGGGCCGAGTAGCCTCATAGACATGAGCTGAACGGACACTGCAAAGTTAAAAGCGCCGAATCAGGCTCATATGATGCAATCAAGAAACACTCCAAAAAGAACTACCCAGTTCTTGATAGTGATGTGAGTTTCTGGCAACAAAATTTGAAAAAGAACATATTCCAGGGAGGAGAAGAAAGCTAGACACAGAGCTCTACTGTGCTTCTACAGTATCAAGTGTTATTTTTTTTTTTTTATAACTAGGTATTAAAAAAAAAAATCATATGAAGAGTGGTCATGTAAAGGAAATAGTCCTTTAATACTTAAGATAGCAAAAGGTTGGTTAGGAAGGTTCAAGCGAAAGGGATACCTACATTAATAAATCAGTTGTCAAAGTAGCTTGGACCTCTGTTCCTTAGAGGTTTTTAAAAGCCATCTCTTTTTAAAAAGGTTGTGACAATTTTTATTCCTTTGCAATTTGTAGGAAACAGATGTTTCTATATTTATTTTTCCTCTACACATGCACATTTAACAGCAAGGATAGTCAGGGAATTAGTATCTGCTGCCGAGATAATTACCTAGTTCCTCCAGGAAAATCAAGTTAATTGTGCTTTTTATGTCATGTTTCTATACTTGCAGTAAGAATCTATCCTTCAGAGAAACAGGTTTAAGAAATTTTATTGAGTATAAAATTACATAAACTTAAGACATATTAAGTAAACTGTACAAAAGATACACTAGCAATAAATGAGGGAACTGTATCCATACAAAAGCCAAAACATTTACAAATTACTTGTACTACAGAAACATGCAGGTGCCAGTGGTACATTCTGGTAAAAAAAAAAAAACGAAACAAACCCAAAATCAAGAGCAGTAATTATGTTCGAGTGTCTATTGCCTAACTTTAAAAGGCATATTCCAGAATACAAATAAAAAAACCCAACTCGCCACTTGATTTCAAATATCACACAGGAGCTGTGTTCAAGAAGCATTGAAAAGTTACATCCATTTTAAACTGTGAAGACATATTACCAAGTAAACATTGGCTGATGTTATTCTATTGTTATATTACAATATAAAAATCCCTGTAGTATTTTACAGAACCTAGGTCAAAGCCTGAGCTGGTTCTAACGTCAATTCAGTTTAACTGACATAGTTAACTTGTCCCAGTAACTTGTTGCCAATGTTACAAATGTGGACTTTTTACTACTCAGACTACTGCAATTTCAGAATAATATATTTGCCAGTACATGAAGTCAGGTCACTGTGACCTTGATTCTTTAACCCATTACCCTTGGGTTAGTATTAGTCTTTGGAAGTGACATTTATTTTGCTTTCATTTACTCAGTCAACTGACTACTCCACATGGCAAAGAACCTGCAGATACTAATTAACACAGGAACAGTCAGTTATAGAAGCAGAGACAAACAGGTATCAGGCACCCAAGAGAGAGCATAGCCCCTAAATAAGCACATATTCTAGAAGAACATGATTATTCTGTATGGGTCACAATTTTTGCTTAATTAGAAAAATATCACTTTATATAACAAAAATACTGGAAAGATCACAAAAGAAAAAATCTTCTAAAGAGAAGAAACTGAGATTCAATAAGGATTAGGCTGTTACAGAAACACAAAGTTTGTAAAGGTAAAATGCAGGAAGACAAAAGAAGAAAGCATAAATACTACCCACCTGTCAGAAAACTTTTAGCTGTTAAATTAAGCTTCTGGAGTGCAACAAAAGAACAGAAAGTCAGAAGCTTAAATAACACCATCATTATCATAATATCTAAAACAAAATAGTCATACCAGAGCCCAGAGATTCGCACACTATATTAAGGACAACTGAGTTTTATATATGCACTGCAAAAATAGCCTAGATTTAAAGACAATTCAGTTCTTATTTGCAGTCTGTGTTCAGGTGGTCCAACTTAGGTTTTGTTGTATATCCTAGGGATCTGCATTTCATTCAAATACTGTAATTATAGAATTAAGGAGCATCTTCATTTAGCTATCAGCTTCTAAAAACTTATGAAGAGACAGCAAAGTTGTTTTTAATCACTGTATGATTGAATCAGTGATATTTATCACTGAATTCTTAAAAACACTCAAATACTTCAATAATTTTCTTAGGAAATAAAATAAACTAAACTATCCAAGTTATAAATGCTGATTTTTATTTTTGTTTTAAACACAAAGATACATACAAAATAGATAAGAAGATACTACTTCCACATAGCACTGAACAAACAGAAGTACACATTACATTTTCTTCAATGTATTTGGACTGGAGCTGCCCATACACTAATTTTACTGCTACTTTCCTGATGAAGAATTGTCAAATAAAGTCTGTCCTACTGGTCTAACAAGAAGAATGCAGACTCATTTTAGACCATTTTGATGTATCCAGCATTAGCCAAATCTACAACTGAATCACTATATTGCCAGAATTCATTATGTTGTCCTACTTAGAGCTATCTGGTATACATATTCAAGAAGTACAGTGAGGTTTCATCTGGGACTATGAGCAATTAGAGACAGAACTTTGTTTTCAAACTGACTGTCTTTCTTTCTCCAGACTACTGCATAACTACTAGTGATCTTTTCAAAGAGGTCTTTGTTAAAAAACATGTAAGAGGGCAGTTTCATAGATAACTGAACAAGCAAGAGACTGAAAGACATTTATAGTTGTCTTCCTATTAAAGGAAAGGCTTGGGGAGGGATGTGCACTGTCATGCATGTGTGCTGAATACATATGTATTTTACAAAATACTCTAGAAAGGAAAGTGTTTTTCTCAGTTAGCAATCTTACAAGTTTACAAAAAACACTAGTTATTTTGAAGTAGCAGTATTTCAAGTTGTCAGCACCCTCCACGTTTGTGCTGTCACTTGCGGGTCCATCTTTAAGTCCACTCCTGCTTGTTATTTTAACAGGCTCACTGTACTGTTTGTCTTACGATTGTTCCTAGAAGAGTACAAATTATTTGATTATAAAGAAAAAATGAAATTAAGTTGCTCCACAGTTGTCTTGTTTGTAATCATGTATAATACATTGCAAGGAGGAAGTGTAAGCAAAGTCTTTTTGAAGAAAATGCAAATATATTGTTTAATTCTTTAATGTATTTGTGTCAATAAAACAGAGTAAGTTCATAAACATTTCCTTACACTTAAAACCAGTTTCACAGCTAAACACAGGAAGTACCCGTCCTTTTAGAAGGCACCATACCGCAGCTTCAGAAACATAAAATTTTCCATCTTCACCTTTTTTGGTAATTACAGACTTTCAGCCTTCTTTTTATAACTGTTTAGAATTCTGGTCAAGATTGACAATAGATCTTCAGACATGAATTCTTCATAATCTCTGTCAATTTTCACATTCTGTTCATCAAGATATTTCTAGAAAAGAGTTACAGCAAGTTTATTAGAACTATCATGGTCTATATTGTACTGATTCTGCTAAAGCATTTTAAGCAGCCATTGCACAGGTTAAGTGATTTCAGTTAAACACTTCTCTCAAAGATGTTTACCAGAAGCAGATTGAACTTGACAGGATGTTACTGCTGAAATCTAATAATTAGTTCTGATTATTTATAACAAAGGCTTTGTCAACAAATTTATTTAACTAGTATCCACAGACTCAGTGCTAAATAACCAGTACTTTATTGGAAAGAGTAAGTTCTAATTTCAATGAGTTTAACTGCAGTTACAAATGTCTCTAGAAAGATTTAATTCTGAATATCAAGTTTTAGCTTACCTCTATAGATACTACATGAGTAGCAACCACTTCTAAAAGACGATTCAAGTTATCACCAGCTTTCCTGCTCTCTTCTGTTGTCATTTGCATAACAACTTGATATCTAAAACATAAAGACACTCAGAAAGTCACGTCTGTAATTATAAAATTCCTAACATGTAAAACTATCATTTTACCAAGTGTGATATATCATGTTTAGCCATAATTTTTTCTACTAGTATTAGTATTAACTTGAACCATGTTAGATTTGTATATTAACACTCAACTTAGGAGAAAGAGGAACGTATTGTGCTAACCAGTAAGAAACAAAGTACCTTAGAGTCAGAACAGTCTTTACAGACTTCAGGCTATAAAAACGTACTTGTCACACAGTTTGAAAACAAACTAATTTCCTTACTACAACCATATATATGAAAAAAATTGCATGGAAAACAGGAGTTCTGTTACAGTAGAGAAATATTCTAGCAAAATACTAAGTGTCAACAAGAAACATTTTTCCATTGTAAATTTGTGGAATTAATATACTGAGATGGATACCTGGTCACCAAGGAATTTTACATTAGGATTCAAGAAAAGGACTTTATCCTTAAAACACAGAAAAAACAAAATAAACTAAGACAAGTTGAAGTTATGGGCCTTACTGTCGTTGAAGATCATGCAATTCATTTGTGGCTTCGCTGAGACCTTCATTGACACCACTCTCAAGTAACTGTTTATGCTTCTCTAACAATTCCAGTTCATTTGCACATTTTTGCTCTTCCTCTTCTGCCTCCTGTAAACATAAAGAGGGGAAAAAAAAAAGAATAAATTGCATCACTCAGGAATAATTGGGGTTTTTTTTTTCTTCTTTATATTACCTGATTACATCCTGATACTTGAATTCAGAATTTGTATATGTAACTCCAAACTCAGAACTAAAAAGACCCCAAGGACATCCCCCCAAACCTAAAGTTTCATGTATATTCTGTATCATCTTCCACCTAAAACCAACCTAGCCTTCCCTTTATTTCTCTAACTGTATTTCAAGGTCTGTGTTGCAGCCATTTTCCCTTCAAAGTTAATCTCAAAAAGTTTAGAAATAGCTTAGAAATGGAACATCATGAACAACTGTTTCTAGGTTAAAAGAATAAAATCACATTTGAGTAAGAAAATTGCTTTTCCCTTTTGTGTCTAAAACGTGAGTACAAAATGTAAGTAATCATCTCTCCAACGACAACGACACTGTTGACACTATACTTAGCACAATTAAATGCACAAAGCCAAACTAAATTCCATCATCAACGAAACATGCAATTTTGGTAAATTACTGAAACATCATCCTTCAAAAATAATTTTAATACTGAAGTGTTATGATAGCATTTTTAAAATCACACAAAGAATTACAATAATATGTCTTATTCTAACCATCTAGTTACAACTGAGTATTTTATGAGCTCACCTTAAGAGAAAAGCATGTGAAACAGCATAGATCAAAAGCTAAATTTCAAGTATTTTAGAAAGCAACAAACAAGCTGAATTGCCTTCAGCCACCTAAGCAGGTATTAGCAATGAAATAACCCAGTTTCATGGTTTAGATTTGAAAGAGCAGATATGTTAAACACTAGCTTATCTCAAAAAGCATTTTTCTCCTGGGCACCACAGCCCCACCAAAGCCATGCTGTTGGGAGGTACTGAAGTAGCCACTTAGTTGGTATCTGAGAGGGCTAGTGTTTTGTTGCTAAACTAGATGTGAGGAAAAGGATAGGGATTGCTCCCCCACTGGGGAAGAAAAAAGAAAGAAACAATTTTATGGCATTAAAACATTTGACGTCTTTTTAGTGAAGTAATGTTTTCCTTAGTTATTAATGTGATTTACTAAAAACTGTAAGTGTATTTATTATATACAAACTGAATAGACAAGGCAGATACTTGTTAACTTAGCTTTTACTACTGGATGTAGTAGCCTGTGATTTAAAGGATCTGTGAAAGTATGATGCCAGATTCTCTTATGAGAAAGTGAAAGGCGACTCACTTAAGGTATCACTCAAATATTTCTGAAAAGAATGAGAACATCCAGCAAGGGAATGGAAGGAGTCAAGGGCAGACGTCCAAACAAACAAAAATGCAAACAAAAAAATTAGATACAAATACATGGACTAAGGATAAGTTTATCATTAAGGATAAACTGTCATCAACCTATAGGAATTTCTACCTTAAGCTTCTGATGGTAAAGATCATCCAGCTTTTCAGCTTCTTCTTTCAGCATTTTCACACTGCTTTTCTTGTCCACTAGCATTACATTCACCTAGAATGAAAAAATGATCAAGAAAATATAATTACAAAAAGAATTCCAACATATAAATCTATGCTGCCATCACAAACAACACATGGTAGCCTAGAAATGTTTAAACTGGGGCAGGCTGGGATGGCATTAACTTTCTTCACAGCAGCCTGTATGGTGCTTTGTTTTGGATAAGTGGCTAAAAGTTCTGGTAACACACCAATATTTTGGCTGTCGCTGTGTAGGCTTGCACAGCATCAAGGCTTTCTCTCCCTCACGTAGCCCCTCAGTGAGTAGGGTAAGGGCGGGCAAGAGGCTGGGAAGGTGCATACCCAGGACAGCTGACCAAAATTGGCCAAAAGGATATTCCATACCATATACTGTCATGCTTCACAGTGAAAACTGAGGTAGGGGAAAAAGAACTGGTGAAATAAAATTCTCCTTTTTCCAATCCATCTTGAACCCAGTATTGCTAAAAATCTGATGACAATTGGACAGTGATGGTAAGCCACACAACAGACTAGATCAGGCAACTTATTAAAAACAATTCTTTCCAATGTTTATGGTCAAATATATGCAAGCTGCATAATCTTCAATTCAGGGAATACGCGTTACTTCAACCAACAGAAGGAGACCCTAATTCTCACACCAAAAACCCCCAACAACCACCTCAAGCCAACAAAACCAACCCAAATGAAAAACAACCCACCACACCACACTTCACCCATGTAAAATGTCAAATGAGAGCAGCAGATAACATTCTTAGTCTTAATTGTCATTAACCAACACACCTGTTCCAAAGTATCTTCTAAAGTCATTTTCCGTTGAGTAGCATTTCTAATTTCTTCCTCAGTCTGGTTTATGATCTCCATAAGGGGAGCCTGTAAAACACATACATGAGGATCTGCTAATGCAATTTGTTAGTTTGAACTAAGGTGTACCTCAGTACATCTGCTCCCTCACCTGTTTTTATTTATAGGCTGCTGTACCCTCCAATACCAAATTTCCTTCCTATACTATAATGTAGTTATGCCAATGCATCACACAAGGCTTCCAATGAAGTTTCATGGATAGGTTAAGAACGTTCCAACAATTCCAAAGAAACACATTTTTTGTGAGTTGTAACAGAAACATTCAGTGTTGGCTCTACTTACCTTGATCTGAGTTCTGTATTTGACTAGGCAATTTGGTCCTGCCTCAGGATTAAACTGGATCTCAAAGTCGTGGCCTTTGGAATTCTCAGCACTTACTGGAAATAATTTCAGCTTTCGAGCCAGTTTATGGTACTCTGCCAGTTGCATTTCAATCTGTTCGGACAAGAAAAGGGCAAAAATCATAGAAGAAATACAAGTGAAAAGTTTGGCAAGAAGTATTCTTATAGTACTTTAAACAGATTTCTGAGTTTCTCTGTACAAACATGATTCCAAGTCATGCCACAGAATGCAAGAACTGTATTTACTGACAGTGCAGCAATTTGCATTGTTTGGATTAAGTGCTGTTTTATAATTTTTTTACGAGTTTGCAAGGTTTTGCAGTGTGTATGGGTGAGACTGAGTGGTTTCACCCTTGGTTTTACCTATTCATTTACCACATTTTTTCCTGGCTCAATTTTTTGAGGATTAGTTGATAGGAAAAGAAAAACATGCTTGGAAATATTACAAATAACTAACACGATGATCAGTCATCATGTTGATACACCTTCTTTCATTGGTTTTGACAGGAAGTGCCACATAGCCACACATCCTAAGAACAAACTTTGAGTATACCTCTAGACAAAGTGTATTAAATGCTCTATTTTCGGATTAATGAGTGCCATTTATATGCAAACAGCAAACAACAAGGTTTTTTGTACTTCATACTTGCACAGAATGAGGAATTTAATACCAAATGCTTGATAAAGCGTAACTCTGCCAAATGCAAAACATATTTGAAACATTTTTTTTTTTTTAGTTCTCCATCTAGCAAAGCTTTTAAATCCCACTATTTACAAGACCACATCTTTTCATTCTGTTTGAGTGAGGGAACTGAATTTGCCCCTTAAAACCTATTAGAACTTCCACATAAGGGACCAATCTGGCCCTAAATGCATGTAGATATTGATTCAAAGCAATAGTTTTGCGTTAATTCCTTGCTATGACATCTTAAC
Organism: Chionis minor; assembly: GCA_013398295.1. Lineage (NCBI taxonomy): Eukaryota > Metazoa > Chordata > Aves > Charadriiformes > Chionidae > Chionis > Chionis minor. The sequence continues at coordinate 1,024,153 of VZSF01001813.1, forward strand.
ACTACCCTGAAATTGCTAGTGTTAGCAAAGCAATTTCAAGCTAATGTTATCAAAGCTCTTGATGCTATAACAGTGAGTGCTGACAGGGGTGCATATTCTAGCTATGTTCCTTGTGATGCAGAAAAAAAATGAAAAAATACATTTCCATTATGCTCAAAATAGAAAAGGGGGGGAAAAAAAAAGATTTTTTTCAGAGAGATTGTAAACTGAAGCCATTCTTGTCACTTTAGCCTGTTAAGACTTATCTATGTTGTTGGATTATTTAGAAAGAAGCTAGCAATAGTTCAAGTTCCAAGTTTAAGTTTGCATGATAAAAACTGATAGCCACCTCTCAGCGTAGTAGGTTTTTCACATACCGCCTCTTTATTCCTAGCATATTTTAGTTCTTCATTCCACAGCTGATGTTGTTCTGCTTCCACTTCCTTAGTCAGCTTGTTAATGGTTTGCTGCAACTCATTTCTCTCGTGATTTATTCTCTCGATGTCCGCAACTGAGTACTTTTGGTTATCAAAGATGTGCTGGAGCCGGGCATTCTCCTGCTTCATTGCTTCTACTTCCATTTCTAAGTTCACAAAACATTTGTGAAATGCACATAAAATACCAGCCTATGTTGTTAAACCTCATCTCCCTGTATTTTTATGAGTAAATAATATCTGTGTTTCATTACTCTAGTGTACAAACAGCTATCAGCCAAAAAATCTTAGCAATCCGTTTTGGAAAGTTTATGTGTAGCATCACCATACCCTAAATACCTCACACTTTCCCAAAGCTGAGAGTTACAGTTCTTATAAACCTATTTCTAGCTTCACTATCCCATTTATGACCAAAGCTTTCTTACCCGCTGTCTCAACTTCCTCATTAACACCTTCCATTTTTTGATCAAGGATGGCTATATGAGATTCAAGATTAGCCAAATAAGCCTGGTATTTCTGGACATCTGCTTGAAGAGACGATTTCAGGTTTCGTAGTGTTACTCTACGATCCTAGTAAATGGACGGAAAGAACAATCTTTATTATATTCATCTAAAATAATGATCTTATTTTCCAGACAAGACAATAGAGTAATTGGTCAACTTCCATAGTATAAACAGAAAGTTAAAGAACTTTAACAAATGTTTATCTCTGTGACAGCTGAATCAAGTTAAGCATCTTTAAAATAATAACAAAAAAATGCTGAAAAGATGGTTTGCACCTCAATTCTTGCACTTTAGCATTTAGTCTTTGATTCGCATTAGGCATTGCATTAAGAAAATTCTTGCTACAGGTAATTCAAAACTTAAGTATAATAATACACAAAGGGCAGATAAAACTGAAGGCAAGGAATTGTGAATAGAAGCAGTACAGTTCACACAGGAGGCAGGAGTCTCGATTTGCCCGCTGCACAGCTACTAAACCATTTTTAAACTCATTACATATTAAAAGCAGAATCCATCTTTTTTAACAAAATACTTTCCCTAAAATATATTGTTACTGAATCCCATGCTCCCATCCCCTAAGAAGTTCTCATACCAACACTTTTGAAAAGTTAATGTTGAAGTTCAGACAAAAAAGTGATTCAAGTATTTTATTAATATTTCAGTCAATGCAAGATCTCATTACCTGAAAATACCTGCACGATATCAAACAAATAGCGATGGAAGACTCCACAGTAAATGCTTTGTACTATAATCATACAGGAGCCTGTAATAACCTGGCCTAACTAAAAATCTCATAGAGCACTGAAAATAATTTTCCAGTTGTAGTGTATCATCAGTATCTTTATTTAATAATGACAATACCCATCAATAATAGAAAATTCAACTGTACCACAGAAACAAGCATAGACACTATTTACTAACCGGCTCACTTTCCTTTTCTTTTTCTAGTCTTGCAATCTCTTCCTGAAGTCTTTTGTTGTCAGCTGCTAAACCTTCTGTTTGGAATTCATCGATATTAAATAAATCCTCTGGAGGAAAAAAAAAAGGGGAGGGCATGGTGGGGGTTACAAATTAATGTCACTGAATATTGCCACCTAATCTGAATATTTGTGCTTTAGCTTTAACAGAGTAAATACCCATTATCTGGACAATTATTTTAAACTAAAAAAAAAAAACACCCAAACAACAAAAAAACACATAAAACCCCCTTTTTGTTACAGAACAAATATGCAAAAATCCCCAAACAAACGAGAACAGAAATTAGTTTTTCAATCCTCATGTCACAAAAGAGCTCAAAATCACTCCTGTGAGGTCAGTTTCCAAACTCCATACAGTTCACACTTTAGAATAGTGGTTGTTAGATAAGTTTCATCTGTTCCAGCTTCACAAGGTAGTCTGATTTGTGTACTCCTTTCTCATCCACATACTTCATTGCCTCTTGAGGCATCTTCTCCCTTTCTTCCCTCAGTCTTTGCCAAACAATGGCAGGATTACTTTATTCCTACTAATATCTAATAACAGTCTGGTAGCTTATGTTTCCTCGCCAACTGGTGGCTCCAGCTTGCAATACTGGGGTCCTTAGTCTGGCTTTTCACAGGAGGGCACAGAAAGAAAGAACAATTTTTCCTCCTTGTTCTCATATTCGGTTCGTATTTCTGTAGGTGATGAAATGAATGAGTCAAAAAATACTTTTTTTTTCCATCACCCTGAAGACAAACACAGGTGCATGCTGAATCATATATGGGAACCTTCACAACAGAGTTGGAACTCTCGCAGACTTGTTTTCAGAGCTTTTAGAAGGTGAACTTTCTTACTCACCAGATATGCATCCTCTGGTAATATTTTTCTTTTTTTAATTGTTAACTTTGTCAGACAGAAACAAGAGTCACCTGCATAGATGGAATTTGCATCTGAAGAACTGTATACTGCTTCTCTGTCACAAAGCCATTGAAAACAATAGGGTTACACAGGGACAGCTGATAGCAGAGCACGACCTATCTTGTCTGTACTAGTAATAATGCATAAAAAAGAGAATTAAGTCAAAGAAACTGAGAGGTACTTGTGAATTTCAGGTTCCCTTTCCTCAGATCACTTGCACTTGTAAAGCGAGCAAAACTGATGCTAGGAGAAAAGAAACCAGCAACACAATTAAGTACTTCATTAAAACATGAAAACTTACTTAATTTTGACCGCACCTCTGCATCCAATTCTTCAAAAGTATCACCCCCTTTCATGAAGTGCTCATAGCACTTCACAGTGTAGTCCATGAAAAGCTGAAAACAATTTAAAAAAATTTCATTTCAACAATTCAAAGGGCTGTATAATATCTAGATAGGGTAAATGTACTCAACCAATGAAATTAAACAGACACCAAAAATACGTTTCACTGGTTTGACTGCACTTCCTTTTTTTTCTCCCTTTAAACACAGAATGTCAGTAGATTATATCCAGGCAGGAGGCATCTAGAATTCACATTAAGAAAGGTCTAGAAATACTTGATACATCTTTTTGAGATACCTAACAAGGATAGTACATGTGATATTTAAGAATTTATTATCTTGAAGCATATGATCCTCTCAGGCTAGTTTATGGAAACTGTAGGTCTGTTTAACAGAGCTCTTTGGTAAATATCACCACTATACTTCACACGTGGAGATGTCAGAGAACTAATCTAGAATTAAAGAAAGGTTCTGTAAAAGAATTTACTGGAGACTTAAACTACAGATCTTTCAGAAGCAATTACACCAGTAATGTAAGTTTTGTTTCGACACATATGCATGAGTAACAGTATTTAAGCACACATTTAGTCGAAAAGCATTTTTACTTGTCAACTGAAAGGTTTGTAACCTTAGTTCAAAATTCTGATTTAATTTGATTTTTGCAGTTTTCTAATTAAATGTTCTGGCACATAATACAACCCCTTTCAAACATCTGCTGTGAGTTAACACTGAGTTAAATTTGAATAGTACTAATAATCTATTATAAATTAGAAAGAAAGCAAGCTGCTGGATTTTTAATTGCCTGAATTAGATTGCCACCCTATTTTGTGATTAGGAAGTTAACATACGACAAATTTTTATATGGTAAACAGAGCAGATATTGGGAGGAGCCACGGCATTTATAAATAAGTTGCTGTCTTTACAGTGTACTGCTGTTAACCTTAGAAGACTAGAGCACTAAAGAGAAATATACCCAAGACCCTACTAAGACAGTAAACAAATAGCACAGTGACTTCCTTTCTCCACCAAGGAGAACAGAAACAGTAGCAACTCGGAGAATAAGGCATTTCAATTTAGTACCCAGTCATCACTAACAGACTGGCCATGGTGCCTACTCAGAAAACAAATCCCTCAAGCTTTTTATATAATGCTACTATACTTCCTAGAAAACTCTGTGAATATAAAACTGAGCAGATTATATAAATAATTAAAATTGTTGTGTCATATTTAAATTCTGTTGTTACAGCATATGGCAAAATTCAGTTGAACAATTCTGATAAACATTTGCTTTTTACAGTACCTTATTATGTACAATTCCATCATCTGTCTCTGCTCCCCAGCTCTGTCCGTCATCAAATGATGGTGCATTTTCCCTCGTGGCAGCATATAACTGAAAGGCGCAGGTGTACGTAGAAAGAGGAAGTGTGAAGATTTGCATTAGTTTTCATAATAGTTTCACGTTCACAATAAGAAGCAGAGTAACATTGGATTAGGATTTCAACAAGCAGGGTGTAACAGTGCTGCTTCAGAATGTGACCAATCACATCAGGGTAATGAGCCTGTGTTTAGTTGACTAAAAGCACAGATGAAGAGGCATTAGCTGGACATTCAATACTGCCAAATTGCTTTGCTAAGCCAAATGTGTCTTTTCAGCATAAGGGCTGGGATTTTCATGTGTTCCCAATTCAGCAGTGAACTTCCGTCACAGGTTCCAAATTTTGCTCAGACCCAAGCTAGCAGCAGCAGACTTACCACTATTAAAAAAAAAAAAAACAACCCACCCCAAAAACAAACACAAAACCCCCACCTGAGCACAATCCCCGCACACTTTATACAACCACCACAGGACACTTGAATAATTGCTATTGAAAATCCCATTGTTAGACTTAAAATTTAGAAGATGGCAAATGTTACAAGATTATCTGCACTGAAGATACATGATTATACCCATTAACTTTCCATATTTTTATGTATGTGTAAGTCATCGTTTTTTCCTCTTTTCTCATGCACAAATGTATCCAGTGCACACGGTCAAAAAAATATTATCATAATATAATATTAAAAACTCAGTTTAAAAGTTACTAAAAGTAAGACTAAGGGCTAGTTCCCAGATGGCAGGTAAGAACACCTACCTTTTTCTTTACATAAATATCAAACAAAGATATTTTTAGCATTTAAGAGATCCTTATTAAAACTAACATTGCAGCCTGAAAAGTGGAAATATTTGGCTTACAGAAGATGCTACCTTAACACAATCAATTAACCAAACCAAAGCTGTCACGATCTGAGGCCATGTGTGTGGTGCTCCCACTGTGTACATGGAACTTTTTGACAAAGCAAAGGGGTACCTACAAGGCAAAAGAAAATATCTTTTTAATAGCTGTGGCAAACAGTGATGGAAAAAAAACACCACATTTTTACAGGTAGATCAAGGCACAGAAGGAAAGACAAACTCAACTGTACTTTATACTGCCCATCAGGGGAGATAAACTGCTTTCGTACAGTGCTATTTTATTCAATTATAATGAGTTTCTCATTTTGTGATTCATAGAATCCTAGAATATCTCAAGTAAGGATCAAGTCCAACTCCCTGCTCCTTGCGGGACTACCTAAAACTAAGCCATATGACTAACAGCGTCATCCAGACACTCCTTGAACTCTGACGAGCTTGGTGCTGTGACCACTGCCCCAGGGAGCCTGTTCCAGTGACTGATCACCATCTCAGCCTTTTCCTAAGAGATGAAGAACCTTTTCCTAACATCCAGTCTGAACTTCCCCTGATGCAGCTTCATTCCGTTTCTTCATGTCCTATTGCTGGTCACCTGAGAGAGGAGATCAGCACCTCCCCCTCTGCTGCCTTCCTTGAGGAAGTTGTAGACTACAATGAGGTCACCCCTCAGCCTTCTCTTCTCCAAGCTGAACAAACCAAGTACCTCAGCTGCTCCTCATTAAGTCTTGCCCTTCAAGACCTTTGACTATCTTGGTCACCCTCCTCTAGACTCACTCGAATAGTTCAATGTCCTTCTTATACTGAGGCACCCAAAACTGCACACAGTACTCAAGACGGGCTACACCAGTGCGGTGTAGAGTGGGACAATCACCTCCCTCAAGTGGCTAGCTATTGAAAACATGATTGAAGAAACGGAATTTTCTTTGCATATCCAAAGATTAGGAAAAATTAAGGCCTCATACAAAAAAGTGTAAACTATTCTTGCATATACTCCTTAGCTTCTTCCTATTCAGCTTATTATGTTGCCTTGGTCTTGATAGCATCCAGGTCTGTCGTTCTCCTTTTGAAGCTATGATGAGAGGAGAGATGGGCACTGCAGTACTAAGTAAAAAGGAGCAGGTGTCCTGTGAGCATAAGGTGATTCATGATGAGACAAAGACCCCAAAGGAAAGGCAACAAACACAAAGGAGGGAGTAGTAGTCCAATGGATGATATTTAGACTTCCAAACTGGGTGTGCAAGCCTGGCAGATTTCCTAACACATGAAATCTGATACAGAGTCCTGTTCTTAAGAGGGCAAGATTCTTGCTTTCTGGGCCAGGTGCACAGATCAAGGAACACAGAAGTGCAGATTTTATTCCATCTTTAGACTGACAGCTGCCCAAAGTTATTTTAAGAATGTCGGACAAAAAGCTACTGATAAAGTGACAGCTCTAAATAAGTGCTCATTAGCCATTCAGCCTAAGAATTTTAAAAGAATTAATTATTTAGGTCCATTTTCTAACTCTCAAAAGACAACTTACAGTGATTTCTCAAAGTAAGTCTTTTTATCCACTGCACACTCTTGGTGCAGCAGAATAAAGCCTCTTCAAAGCAACTTCCTTTTCAACATTTCAGCTAGGTCAGCAGTTTCAAATGTTGTAGGTTAAAACAAAGTTTTATTAAAATACTGAGAAGTGAACAGAAGAGACTTATACCTAGATCTAAGGAGCCCTGGCACTTTGATGCCATCATGGGCTCAAATCTACAGAAGTAAAATACACATCACTTTTTTTTTTTTAATGAAACTGAAAATTCACCATTATCAAGAGGCAACGGATTTTCTTTCTTGGAAGGCATTTGTGCATTAATGATTCCATACACTAACTGAACAAGACTGGAAATAAAACTCCCAGCTACTTAGTGTTTTTTTCACCTTGGAGGTAATTTTTGTTATTTCCACCTGCTGCTTTGAAAGCAGAATAACAGAAATTACAGGAAAAATTATTTTTATGTAAATGTAATGTTAGATTTTAACAGAATGAACCAGAAGAGTCTGTCAAAGAAAATCAGTGTCTATCTTTCAAAGTTTAATACGAATAAATATAATTAATTAGATTTTACATTACAAAGCAAACTTCCACAAGCCTATAGTTCTACAAGTTCAAATATAAAATGTATAGCAGAGTCTGAGAATCAGAGTAAACTTAGAGCTAAACAAAAACGAAACAAAATAATCACAGCATTGTAGTTTCGGAGTCTCATCTGAATAAAGAAGCCTATCCATTCTCCCTAGCTATCATGCAGAATTCTTAGCTTTTGAATTTCTAGCTGTATCATATCTATTTAGCACAACAGACTAGCAATAATGATCTCACCCAAGCTCTTTAAAAATTCTGGGAATTTCCTCTTCAAATTTTGAGTCAGGCAGTTCGTAAGAAGGGCAAAGAAATCCATAGATAAAAGTGAAGATTTTTAAGAAGTCTTTAACCGATGGAGACTGTAGCGATTTCATGGAAACATTATGGGCGTAACCATTCTCAACAAGAAACTGAGAAAAAGAAACATGGCATATTAGTCACTAAATAAAATCTAAAGTTGAAACTGTGAAAAATGAGTAATTTTTTTGGTATCTTTTATGCCTAATAATGAACTTTTAGCATAAGTTAATAAGTTACCTCACAAAGCTGCTTGATACATTGTTGGATGAATGCCTTGTCATGAAGCGGCCTGGGATCTTTGATCTTTTCTGTCCCAAACACACCATACTGACTGTTGCGTGAACCTCCAGCCCCACTAGTTCTAAGAACAAAAATTAAATACAATTCTTGTGACAATACATATAAAGAAGAACTTTCTTTATGTTTAAGTCACTACAATTGCTATTCTTATGTTTCTTTTGCATTTGTTATTTAGGATGATTGGAAAAGCAACATCGACCTGGAAGTCTTGATACACACACACAACAGAAGGATTACTGCATCTGAGATAAATATTTTCTTCAATTTATTGAAAGAAATAGAGTTTCATAGAACAGAAGAATACCCTAAAGATGAAGAGACAAAATGATGCAGGTGATTGAAAATATTTCAGGAATATTCAAAAGGAATAGATCCCTGCAATAGTGGGGTGCTATGAAGGAAGGTACCTGCAAAACACCAGAACAGAGAAAACCATAAACTAAGCCAAAAGATTATGGAATTTTGGAAGGTTTGCATCTTAGGAGAAACTAAGGCAGAGTGTACTGGAGATATCATTCTTCCTTAAATAGGCAAATGTATTTGCCTAGTAAGTGCAGACACTTAAGGTCTGCAGTGCATATCATTCCCAAGAGGAAGAACAGCTCTCAAAGCAATTCCTACTCCATGGCATTATTGTTTAGTGATCAAAGAATGGACGAAGGCAGACCTAAAGGTCTGCTGGCCTCAGATCCATTATTCCCTACAATGAAAACCTGTCAAAAGAGAAAAATTACAAAACGATGTGGCACTGTTATTTACAGTACAGAGATCTAAAGCTATCGATACCTCTTCCCAAAAAAGCTGACTTTTCTTTCCGAAGTTCCAGGTGTAGGTTTGCTCATGCTCAGCTTCCCAAACGTACCTCTGTCTTTCCTGCAGGATAGAGAGAAGGATTCAAGTGACTATTTCTACCGTTTTGTCTTTTGCTGGTGTAAGAAAACCACAAACGTGCATATAATCCTAAGCATCTTCAGAATAGCAACATCTTAGAAAAGTCAACTGATTTTAATGCATTATTTGTCCATTATTAAAACTACTTCTGCAAGAATCATAGAATCACTTGGGTTGGAAGAGACCTTCAAGATCATTAAGTTCAACCATAAACCTATGCCAAAACCACCCCTAAACCATGTCCCTCAGCACCACATCTACTCGTCTTTTAAACGGGTGATTCCACCACCTGCCTGGGGAGCCTGTTCCGATGCTTGATAACCCTTTCGGTAAAGAAGTTTTTCCTAATATCCAGTCTAAACCTCCCGTGGCACAACTTGAGGCTATTTCCTCTTGTCCTATTGCTTGTTACTTGGGAGAAGAGATTGATCCCCACCTCGCTATAACCTCCTTTCAGGTCATAGAATCATAGAAGAAGATTTATAAGTATACATTTTATACACACACGTGCACACAGCCAACTCCTGAGAAATATGTAAGAAAAAGTGTTACAATTTGAAATGTGTCATGGGTGTACAAATAGATTGAAGAAAGTTTTTTGCAGAACTGAAGCACTTGTGCAAATATCCTTGGCTGCAAGGAGTTTTCTTCTTGGTGCTCTCTTTTTTTTTTTCCCCTCAGTTGCTACTCGCACACTCAAACACACTACAGTAAATCTCTTCAGAGTTAGTTTTGTATACCTATTCTTAGCAAGATGATCAGCAACACTTACATCTGAGGGGTTTGAAGACCCATCTTGTTGTTGTCCTGCACTCTCAGTGCCATCATAGATTGCCGACCACTGCTTCCAGCAATACTTGAGCTTCGCCTCATTGTGGCTAAACTGTAAATCACAATACATCAGTATCAGAAAATTCAGGATCAAAGAGAATTTGCTTTTTTAAACACCACAATGACTTTCTAAAGGGTCAGAATAAGCAAGAAGACAAGCTGCTGTGACAGACAGTTTCCAGAAATATTGGGTTCTCTTAAAAAAATAGGTGTATGTCAGACTCCAGAACTACATAGCAGCAGCCACAATCTTTCAAATTAACTATTTTATTGATGAAAGTGCGCCATTGTTTGTTTCAAACCTACTATTTTGCCTTTATTTATATCTGGTCATTTCTAACCTAGAGATTCCAAAAGCAAAAAAGCTTAAGAAGCTTTTCAGTCCAACCAGGTGGGAGGAAGGCTGTGCTAGCATGACTGCTATTACTAGCACTTCAGCCATCCATCTATTCCTTCTCCACTAATTCTCTCTCTTTCCCTTCTGTCCTTGGAGAGAGAGGTGGGGGAGAACATCTGTCATTCGCTTCAGTGGCCAGTTCGACACAAACCACGACAATGAGACATTGATTTTTGCAAACAATCTCACAGTATCATAGCACAATAACTGGAAAGCCTATTCTGAGACAACGTTACAGCTATCTTCAGACTACACACACAAAATACAAATCAAACTGGAAGCACTGAACTGTCCCCGCAGTGGTATATTGAGGTAAACAGAACTAACTCTGCAAAAAAATACCAACTTTTTCCCTCTACAGAGGATCTATTTTATTTGTGGGGCGGGGTCAAATGACTGAATTATAAGTAATGGAAAAACCTTCATTACAAACATTACCAAAACACATTATCAATAAAAATTGTGTTTCACGATCACACTTTGAGTTCTACTTCTTACAGACCGTGACAGAAATTTAGCTTAGGCCCCACTCACACGGCAGTTTATTCCTGACCTCCTTTTCTCTTGGGGAAGAAGCTGCGTTCTTCCGTTACTTTACCAGGGATCCGCGGCAGACAGCGCAAATTATTTTCGCAGACACACCAAACGACAAGATTAAAGAGCAAAGTTAGTTGGAATCAACACCCGCCAACAGAAAAGACGCCTTCCCCCCGGTGCGCGGCCAACGGCTCCCCCGGGGGCTGGTGAGGCAGTAGCGGCCGATGAGGCAGCAGCCGCCGGCCGCCCCGCACAGCCGCCGGCCGCCCCCCCTCCTCCCTCGGCGGGGAGGGCCCCCACCACGGAGAGACCCGTCCCAACCGCCCAGCCGTTACCGTTAACGACAACGACGCCGACACCTCCCTCTCAATTTCAAATCCGCCCGCCGACGACGTCACGCAGCGCGACACAGCCGCGACACGTCACAGCCCAGCGGCGAAGCATCCGGACGCAGCGCGGGGGCCGTGCCGTCACTTCCGCCTGCCTGGCCGCTCGCCTACTTAGACCGCTTGATTTGCCCCGGAAGCGCATTAAGGAAAAGGTTGTGGCCGTACAACAAAATGGCGGCGCTGGCGAGGGGGCGGAACGGCGGCGGTAAGTGTGCGAGGCGCTGCCGTGCTATGGCGAGTCTTGGGGCTTTTCTCTACTCGCAGCGAGGGGCGGAGGGCGGCCCCTTCCCTTATCCACCCCCTGTACTGGCTTGGGGCCGTCGCTCCGAGCTCCGCTCACAGACTTCAGCAGCTCCTCTCCTCCGGCTCCGCGGGGCCTGCGCCCACCGCGGCGGCGGGGAAGGTGGTGCCTCCTCAGGCCGCTCTTCCCGCCGAGCGGCGGTGGAAGATGGTGGGTTGAGGGGGGGGAAAAAACCCGAGCTCCCAGGCCTTGTGTGCCGGCGGGCCCTGCGGCCGGGCCTCTGCTGCGCTGGTGCCGCCGCTGCCCCCGTGCTTGTGTTGGTGTTCCTGAGGGCTGTCGTATAAAGTCTTGGTTTGGGTAATTGCTGTGCCTTAGTGCTGTTTTCCAGCTTGTAGGAAGAGTCATCTTGGAGTAAATCTATACTGCATAAAACTACAGAAATGTATTAAAAACTTGCTTATTGTAAAAAGTGGAGTAGGGATGCCACTAGAAGTCGTGATGGGGAAACCAGTTGAAGTCAGAAGTTTCTATAGCGTGTCTTGTGTGTTTGTGGCAATGTCTGTCAGAAGATAGGCGCTACTTTATCAAACAGCGATAGCGCTAAAAAATGAACCTTAAAAAAAATCCCCACAGGAGGAGTTTACTCCAGGAACTGCCTACGATTACCAGCTATGTTTTCAGGGAGCTGATTTTTCTTCCTGGAAAGGGGAGCTATGATGTCTGTGGTACACCGGCTGACAGCGGGATGGCTCGTGGATCACCTCTCTTTCATCAACCAGTGTGGCTACGAGATCTGTGACTCCTTTGCATACCCTGGTGATGTTGCTCTCAATACTTCCGTTACTTCTACTGGAGATAGTCGTGCCACTTCTACCTTTGCTGCCACCTCCTCATCAAGACATGGTCCTGGCAATGAGATAGGAACAGAAGGTAAAAGAGCAAAAAAGAGATACGTGTTTCGGGAGGAGTTCTTTGACATTTCAAAGCCCCATATAGCTGCAGCTCCAAAGGAGCAGCTATGGCAGGGATGCTCTGAGGTTTGTCTCACAGAAGTAGAGGCCAACAGCAAGAGAGAGGAACACCATGAAGAAACCAAGAGTGGCGTCGGAGATTCTGTTGCCAGTGCTAAAAAGGTATGTTCTCTGTAATACAGTAAACTACAGTAACTCCGTGGTAAATAATACACCAATAACATTGTCTTGCTTATTTCAGTTTCCTGTGGTTGTGTAGGAAAGCAGGAACTCTTCCACAATAGGTTTCAAGATGCATAGAAAATGTAAGCACTTGTGAGGATATGCTTGTGTCCCTCCTGTCAGTAGTCAGCAATTATACAACATACTCTGTGACTCAAAAGCAGTGTGTTGCTCACAAAATCTTCTAACATTGGTTGTGGTCAGGCACTGGAGCTGAAACTGCAGTAGCTGTCAAGGTTCTGCAGATTAACAAGGAGAGAAGGACAGGGAAAGTATACGTTTACTTTCAATATGTAGATTGTTCAATACTGTTTCTTATGGAACAAAAAACAGAAGAGTCCCAGGTCTAAACCAACAAATGTAGTGGTGAAGACCTAGTTAATTTTCTCCTTTTATTGGTAAACTGCACTTGGCGCAGACCAAACTGCGCTTGGTCCTTCTGGTATGGACCCAAAGGAGGCATGAACATGAACTGTGGCATGCAGTAGGTACCTTCAGATCCTAGTGCCATGAGTACTATTACACCGCTTTAGGCCTATGTACCTTGAGAATACCTGCAGCAGCCCAGGTATTTTGAGATTGTCTTTTTACTTATTGGGCTACTTGTGATAGAAAGAGATGAAAAGCTTCTGCTTTTAAAAGTTACTCTGTAATTCAGGTATGTTTGATTATTTATTTTTTGCTTTCATCATGGAGTAATACGGGTATTTATTTTTGGTCCACTGTGTTCTTGTTCTGCAGAAACGTAAAAGGAAATGCGCATTCAACCAAGGTGAACTGGATGCTTTAGAATACCATTCAAAGGTAAGCTTGGACAAAAGTATATTTTACAAGTCCATTATACCTGACTTTGGGCTGTGTATGAAGTGCAAGACATGGTTGCAAAAAGTTCTGTGCTTGAGCTTGTTCCACTAATGGGAAGGTCATTTCTCTAGGCCTTAAATGAGTAAGTGCATGCAGAGAATATTTTCTGTGTAGATGTGTGCAAAACAAACTAGACATCAAACGGCAGCCAAGACATTGGAGAGCTGGAAGCTGTATTCACAAATTATCTTTTACTGTTATGGATAAATGACCATTATATAGTGATGAGCTGAATGTTAGTTGACCAGGAAGTGACTGACTTGAAATGAAAACCTGAACTAGGACCTACGCTTGCTTTCTTTCTGCTGACATAGGTGTTAGTTATATTGGGCTTTTTGTTTAATTCTGTTCCTCTTGGACTGTATTTAAGTGACTGAATTTTTCTTCTTTTACATGGCAACAATTTTTGTAGTAAGCATGTACAGCTTGCTATGACGCAGTGTAGAGGTCCTATAATTACTGTTGTGAATGAGCTATGCGTGTGCAGAATCACCTTAAAGGATTTGAACTCTGGAGTTCAACATCCAACATAGGTTTAAGAGTATGATACTTTTTAGCTAAAATAAAGTCATTCAATAATAGGAGTAAGAAAAGAAATAAAGTAGTTTGATGTCTCAGAGGCCTGTGTAACTTCAAATGATTTTTGAATATGCAAAAAAGACACAGTTTTGAAAGATCTGTGACCCCGGTTAGCCTCTGATACCATTCACAGTTTAGAATGTATTTTTTTTACTGTACTTCTAGTGTTAAAGGTTGGCTAGTCAATTCAGATTATTTTGGTACTTATTCATAACTTTAGAATAATATTCAAAAAAACCCCCCAAATTTGTGTCTTCCAGTGGAAGTAGGCTTTGAATCTATTTATGAATTTCAGTTAGAGTCAACTTAGGGAACAGTACAAAACATGCAGTATTCCTTCATCAGCTATTTGTTAAAACTATTATTTAAATTGCTTGACAGTCAAGAGGCTTTGTCCACCTGCAAATTAACTGTGGGTGTAAGAAGAAAAGCCATCAACATTAATTCAGCTGTACAACTCATAGCATTTCTTAAGATATCTTTACTAGTTCTCTTAAAGCAGTATGAACTTTTACTATTGCAAACCTGAGTACTAAAAAATTCTGACTCTGTCCACTCAGATGTCTAGATGGTGGCACTATTAAAGAAATTATTAAAAAAAAAATTCCTCTGCCCCATTAATTTGGAAACTGTAATAAAGAGTATTTTGTAAAAACATCTTGTAAAGTTTGAGGCTTCCATAATCAGATGCTTTAGAAATCATATTAAGTATTTGAAACCTTTGATATAGCCACTGTAACTGGCAATATTGATATCCTAAATGAACAAAAATGCCTCATTGGTAATTAAAACTCATGAAGGCTCAATGATTTGGCAATAAACTAGGTCTCTAAATTTTGCTAAGGTAGGGTGTTGAAGTGAATGAGAGTATATATGCAGATCCAAGAATCTTGTCTTCCTGGACTCACTGGCAGGTTGTTTGAGAGGTGTGTCACTTAGAAAAGTTGCAAACCCAAATTCTAATAAATTAATATGATTTACTTATTGTACTTCTACTTCTAAAATGCATAAACTGTTGTTTTCAGAAGCGAATTAAAATGTGGAAAAGTACTGATTTTGTGTGTGTGGGTGTTTTTTTCGCTCCCAGTATACATCCAAATTGAAAATATGTTATGGGCACAGTAACTTGAAATTAGATTAGAATTTGAACTTACACTTCAAATTATTGCTTTGAAATTTATATTTGTTTGGAACAATAATATTCTGCCTCTATTGTCTGAAACGTTTGATTCAGTAGTCTCTCAATCTTTCTTTCTCTAGCCTTCTAATTATTACCACTTTATCAAAAAAACAACAGCGAGAGTTAGTGTGGCTTCATTAGCATGGCCTTGTAGCTTTTGAGTCAATGATCCCAGTATTTGGCAAGGATCCTTTTTCCACTCTGCAGATTGAAAATATTCTGATTTCTGTCTTATTCCCAGATCAAGCAGATACTTGAAAGATCATTTATTTTTTCCCCTGTTTCTTTATGACCATACAGGTCAGGAAGCTCATTTGGGAAGGCACTTCGCATTTAGTCCAAGAAGGACTCAAAAGTGGTTTTCTTCACCACCCTACTGCAGAACTCGGTTGCAGGAAGAATGTTGTTTCTGGGCACGTTGGCTGTGGGTTGGCTGAATTATGTGAAATGGCGAAGCAGTTTCCAGCTGTGAATGAAAGCGACCATCAAGCTGTACATGTGCTAAATGATGAAGCCTCCATTCCAGAGCAGGCCCTGCTTTCGTGTGTTACAGAAAACAACTCGAACTGTGCAAAGATAGTGATGCTAATGGGGCAGAAGTACCTGGTGCCACCAAAAAGCAGTTTCCTTTTATCTGATATTTCATGTTTACAGTCCCTGCTGAACTGTAAGTATCTTCAGGTGTTAGAATTTACCACTTTTCTTTTGCCTGAGAGAGGCATTTAATGTCAGGATGACTAAGGACCCAATGAACAGGTTTTAATACACAGCATCACACTGATGGGAATCTCTGCTACAAGCTTTCAAAGTGATACTTCTAACTTTGTGCAAATAGGTGAGGGTTTTCAGAGGAATTGTGAGTGGTTAGGATCTCATGTCATGGGGGGATGTCTCCTGGACAGTCTCCTGGAAGCTCTTGAGGCTGTCTGAGCCGCAGCATTTTACATGAAGCCCAAAATACGGCAACTTGTGAGCCTGTTGCAAACCACTGTCTGTGTAGAAGTTGTAAATGCATTAGACTGGAATTAGCTATGCTGCTGGGTCCCTGTTCTGCAGGATGAGGCTTTGACAAAGATAAGCCCATGTTGCTGTTGGGGTGGTGTTCCTTCGGTCCTGGTTTTTAGCTAGACTAGACCATGGGAGAGGGATGAGGTTGCGCACCTTAAAGTAAGGGTTCCTTTAGGCATTCATCCTGGTCAGCAGCAGGGTCTGTTTAGATAGGCGTAAACTGTGAAACCAGTCCTAGTGTTCCCCAGAGAAGCTGCTACACCCAGCTGGAGGCGAACACCACTTTAGCAAGAACGTGAGCAGCAAACATGAGTTGACTTCTCAGCTGCTACAATTCACTGCTGAGAGTATTAGCTTAAGCCAAAATCAGTGACAGGGAGGTGGTGGGATTTTGGAATTAATAACTCCTTTAAAAGTAGATCAAAAGCTATCCAAGCCAGTATCCCCAGCCTTAATGGACTATGCAGAAAGCTTTAAGCTGGCAACATGCAACGGTCTTCACTGTATTTCACCATTCCATTAGCTTTCAATTTGACCTTTGTTATTATTATTAACATTCTGTGATTATTATCAGCAGCTAAGCTTTGTCAGACGATCTTAGATGAAAGATGATGCCTGTGAGCAAAAGCTGGGGATTACTACCTTCTCAATCAGTAATTTTACGTTTGTTAGTTACATGTTTCTTCCCTTTTAATATGTAACTTAGATATCCACCAATGATTTTTTTTAATTTATTAAGAAGACATGCAGGAGGTGGAGTCTTATTACCCAAATAATAATTTTAGCCAGCTTCATGAAAGAAGGAAGATCACTATTTTCTGAATCACAGCTGTGTATACAGCAAGTTTGGATTCTCCCAAGGGTCAGAGACCAGTCCAAGAAATTTGAGAAAAAGCTTTTTAAGTACCCAACTGTGAATATTAATATAATGCCATGACTTTTGTGTTGCGGTTTTTTTTTAAGAAGTCTACTGTCCATTTTAATTATTGATTTAAAAGAGAAGTATTTCTTGCTGATGAGCCCACTGTCAGGATAACCCCTCCAATGATAATTCAGGAATAAGATGTAGAAAGCACATTCAATGGACATTAAATATGAAGTTGCTGTTTTCATTAGCCATTTAAATAATTAGCACCAGACTCAATGAAGGAACAAATATGTTCTGTGGAAAAAAATAAAATTGGAGAGTCCTGTTTTTTCATGGATCTTCTGTCCTTCAACTAAAGTAAACCCAGAGACTCCCATAAAAACTCTTTCAGTTCTCTTCCGCTTGTCCATTAATTTCCATTTCACACACTGGGTCTAGCGCTCTGTCACTCTTCACCTCCAGCAGTGCAAAACACAGTTTTCCAGGGCTAGTTTGGAGCTCCGTGTGTGCCAGTTGGCCTGATGAAAGATCAAACAGGACAGGAATCCTAGTGTTCAGGGCTGCAGCCTTTCACTCAGCTGGGTACCTTGTTACATAGTCTCTGTTAGGAAGCTTGGAGAAGTTTTCATCTTTGAGACTTGCACTCTGGTATTGTTTTTTTTCTGAAAGTCCCCAAGATGTTAAAAATTTCTTGGAGGGATCTGACACAGATCACATAAATGCCCTTTCCTTAGGTAATCAGCCTAAAAAATCTCTGAAGTATATTATCACCTGGACTAAACAAGCATGCTAAAAAGCTTTTACCTTCTTATTTGGAAAGAACAGAAGAAAGTTGTTGTTTTGCTGCGTAGTTGGCTCTTTAAGTGTTGTCTATATGGTTAGTTAAGCTAATTCACTGTGGGGTTTTTTTTTTTGTAACTTCACTTCCTAGATAAGAAAAAATATGATGTAATCGTGATTGATCCACCATGGGAGAACAAGTCTGTTAAAAGAAGTAACAGGTAAATTCTGTTTTAAAATTAAACTTTGTTGTCCTATCTTACAAAGGGTAATTAACATTTTAATATACTGATGCAGTCCAAGACCTATGTAACTGTGAGACTGTAGCTTAAACTAGCAAATATTTTGGCAGGTGTCTGCCTTCGGGTCTATGAAATGTCTCAGACGTTTCACTGAAATTGGTTGGATAGTTTGCCTACAAAATACTTGCAAGAGCAGATCTTGAATTACCTAACTGGTGAGAGAATGTTAGCCTTTGAGGCTTATAAGGAAAGCCTGGAGTCAACTGTAAGGCTGAGATCATGTAGATATTCATTTGAAGTTAATAGGGTTACTTTAGTGGGCACAAAGCTAGATAAATCTGTAAGTATTTCTAGGAGTGAGATCCAATTTGGAAGTTTAAGTTTTTTAATTTTTTTTTTAATTTGAGCTGTAGTTGGAGCTTCAGTCTGATGGTTAGAAGATAAGAGAAGAATGCAGCAGTAAGATCCTGAAGTGCAATAGGAACTTTCTGAGTACTGTAGTTTATGAAGTCACTAGCTTAAAATGTTATGGGCTTCCTTCTCCACTGAGTAACAACAGGCTTATGCCAGTGAAGCTCTCTTGATTACCATAGAATTGTATCCATGTGAAAGAGGGGCAGGCAGGAATTATGGCCTTACAACTTTCTAGAATAACATCTACCGTAGCTTTTGAAGCTTGTTATGAAGCCGTAATTTGAAGATGCAGGAACTGATCGGTAGGTTTTATATTGAACACCCTACAGAAACCTCTAGAAATCTGTAGTTCAACTCATTCAAATGTTCTTCTTAACTATGTAAGTTACTCACAAGCACGAATTAGCCAGCAAGACGCTCTTTCCCATAGGAAATAAAGGGAAAAGTCAGAAGAGCTATCATTGCTGTTGGTTGCCTTGTTGATGGCTAATCTTTGTTAAGCATTTCACATCAGGGTTATGAATCTTGTTTTCTCTAGGCAGTCTAGTCCAGGAGCTATTTTGTATTTTGTCCTTATTGCCTGTTTCTTGCTGTTGCATTGTATAGGGATCCCAGGTACCCAGACAGTGGCTGTCAATTCCAGTAGGCAGTGTGCCAATGTTTTAGGTGCTGCAATGTGTAGGTTCCACGAATTGCAACTCATTAATAGTATAGAATGGCATCATGAGAAAAATGGTAGAGCAGGACAGAATCTGGAAAGCGTACTGTGTTCATTTATACAGCATATAGTTAGCTGAAAAATGTGCAGAACTCTTCTGAATAACCTAGAGAATTTTTTCCATGAATGGTAATTTAAAAATAATGAGTAACTTCTGCAAATAACTGGAGAACTGATTACTCTTTTATGACCTTTTAACTTGCCAGTCAAATTAGTATTTCCTTTGCACATGTAAATGACTCACCTGTCATTTTCATTCAGAAGAGAGATTGCTTATTATGAAAAGTGAATAATGTTACGTTGACTAAAGAGCTGCTTTTCTCTAAATAGTTCTGGTGTAAAGATAAGAGTATTGAATTACATATGATAGTTCCTACATTAAATGTGAGCTTTTAAATTAAACATAGGCTTTTAGACTTCTTCACAATACTCATAATACTTTATTTGGGGGAACGGTAGAAATGTGTAGTTAGAGGTTCTACTCAGTAAAACTTAAGTAGGTACACTAATGATTTCATATTAGAATCCACCAGATTTGGCCGCTGGGTGTCAGTATTGATCCATTTTTATGACTTGTCAGGAACACAAGTCTTGTGTTCTTGAAACATCTTGGCTGTGTAATTTCTTTATCCATTTGTGTGGCTTTGTGATTTTCATATTTAGTATATGCTAACTTGCTTTCTCACTGTATTGGCGTATAGGTACAGCCACTTGTCTTCATTGCAAATCAAGCAGATTCCTGTACCAGCACTAGCTGCTCCAAATTGTCTTGTAGTCACATGGGTGACTAACAGACAGAAACACTTACATTTTGTTAAGAATGAACTTTATCCTCATTGGTCTGTGAAGACACTTGCTGAGTGGCACTGGGTAAAAGTAAGTTCTCAATTTGCTTTGTTTCTTTCTTGGAGACTGAAAGGGCTTGCACTGGGACACTTCACAGTCTTATAATTTGTCTATTTGTTACCATGTGCTTTTGTATTTGAAAGGTGTGGTATCATCAATATTTTCATTTTTATCAAAGAAAATATTCAAAATTCAAAAAGAATTGGGTATGAAAATCTTCCACTGTGTATTTTTATCTTCTTTGTGTCAGATTACTAGAGCTGGAGAATTTGTGTTGCCTTTGGATTCTTTACACAAAAAGCCCTATGAAGTTCTTGTATTGGGAAGAGTACAAGGAGATGTAAAGGAAGCCTTAAGGTATGCCAGGATATTTATGGTAAATGTCTTTTTTTTTTCTTGAGGCTGCTAGGATTCTCTTTGTATATATCACTTGTTCACTATACAATATAATGTCCCAAAATCTTCTCTTGATGTCACCTTTTGGCTGATTTTGGACCTAAAAATAGCCTTATTAGCTTTGGGATGAGGGAGTGGAAATTAATTAAAGGGCGGAAATCTTTGTCTGTTCCTTATATCTGTTTGTGTTGGGGAACTGGCTCAGATCAAACCTTTTGGATGGGACTTCATTTGCTGACAGGTTCTCTTGGACCATGGGTCCTTGGCACAGGCTGAAGCCATTTGGGGGGTGCTGGTGTTTTTCTACATACAAAAACACACAGGTCTATGTTGTTTATTCTCAATTACTTTGTAGGGCTGTTGTTAACCACGTTTTGTCTAAAGCCTCAGTGTTTTCATAAACTGTCCTTTTATATATTATGACTAAGCAACATGTAACTTCCCTTCAACTTACCTGAAGTTTGACTGTGAATGAACATTCTGTGTGCTGCCTCCTGTCTGAAGTAGCTCTGTGAGACCTGCAGCATCATGCTTGGTGGTATTTGTTCTCATACTTCTTTTCTTGTTCGGATTTATGCAACAGGAAATCTGAAGATGTACTTCCAATTCCAGAACATAAGTTAATTGTCAGCATACCCTGCAGTCTGCATTCACATAAACCCCCCCTTTCTGGTACGTTTTGTTGTGTAATGTTTCTGTTAGGGCATTGGACTTGGATGTCTGAAATGATGTGCCTGGAATGAGATATCTGTATATATGAAGTGTCTTGATTTCCCATATGCCAAGCAATTTTGTTGAACAGGACTTGTGATTCTTCAACATTTCTAAAAATGTTGTTAGGCACCTAAGTTTTTTGTCTCTAAAAATGACTTTGAAAAGTAGAACTTCAAGCTTTATGGTGTGAATATTTTGGGTAGGCATGTAAATAAAAGTTGCATTTTTAAAAAAATTGTGTTTTAAATGCTGCAGGAATGGTTTACAGATACTGTATGTATGAAGTTGTGCCAAATGACCTAAAGTGCCTGGAGCGGGGAGGAACTTTGGGAATATATAAAACAGGATATTTTCTACTTAGTTAATGAAAATGGAAACCTCTTTATTATGTCATTTTGAAAGAAATGTTTCTATTTCTCCGTGAGCTGTGTGTACATCTGCAGTACAGTTCTGCCTTTAAACCCAAAGCCTTTATTTTAAAGTTGTTAACAATAGGCAACAAATAAGACATGCCCTGCTTGTTTCTGAGGAGCTGTATTTAATTTACTGAAATTGATGCAGTAACTCCAGTCAGCCAGTTAGTGTGGGTATGGATTCAACTTTTCAGAGTTTAGTCCAAAGGATTGAAGATTTCCATGTGATATGTTACCTTTTGCACATTGCTCTGGAGCCAAGCTTACTTTGGCTAATTTTATCAATAGAAAGTCATACTTTTTCCATCATTATAGCGCCTGAGTGCCTTACAGTGCTATGATAAGAAACATCTTTAATACCTCTCACAAAATCGGTTTCATCCTCCTGCAAGGGAAAAGCTCATGATGAATCTGCAAATATTCCAGGTGCATGTGGTGCTATGTAATCATATCAGAAAAGGCAGGTAGATGAAATACATAATGCTGTTGGAGAGGAGACACCTCAGAGTTTGCCTCACTGATGTGCTTTCCTTTTTTTGTTCCCAAGGAAAACTTCAGTTAGGAAGCTGATCTGGACAGTTATATGTTCAGGGAGGCTCTAAAATTTGTATTCTGGGCTTGTATTTATTAAATTAACACACATATGTATAGCTGTCCAGAAACTATACTTTGAAGACACATACTTTGGTTATCTATAAATAAATAAAAGCAATTCTGGGAGGTTCTTTTTGCAGTTCTGAAGCCACATCTTTAAGAATTAGGGTTACAGCAGGAAGCATGTGTGCTGATTTAAGCTAATGAATGGTAGGGTAGTGATTTGTGAGGCAGCCACCTAGGGCCTTTTCAGAAAACCAATACTTAGCAGCATACTTGGACACGAACAGGAAACTTGTGAGGTATCCAAGGGTGCAAAACAGCAGCTTGTATGTATTATGGAGACTTCTAGTGACGGAATGGTGCTGAGAACAATTCTTTTGTATGGCAGAATCTAGAAACAATATTGGGGAATCCTTTATAAATTACAGTCCTGAATGGGCTTTGACAGAAATCGTCTCTACTAATTTATATATTTCTTGAGTCTTTACTTGAATGCTGGGATTTGATGCTGTTATGCAGCATTTATGTTTCTATTTGAAAAATTAATTTGCTGTTGAGCAACATCAGCGATTTACAAGGTTTGGATGAAAGTCCACGTGTATCCTACAGTTTTGGCAGCTCCATTCAGAATGTGGGTGTGGAAATGTAAATGTAAACCATAAGACAAAAGCTAATTGCTGATGCTTTGACTTCAGTATTGTGAAAGGGTATCATTTTCAGGATTGGACAATATTCTCAAGTGGCCAGTAGAGAGCAGCTGAGCTGCATCCTAGAGTGGTTCAGAAGAAATTTGAACAGAAGCAGAGATTTGGCAATAGGGTAGAAGGACACTTGATGAGTCACACTCATTCTTTATGCTTTGTTTAAGTAGCAACAAAGCCAAAAATATTAGTATTTACTGATGCTGTCTGGTGCTTTATTTCTTGTTACTATTATAAAGGCTGTATGTTGGTACATGTGTCGCCACTTAATGACTGATTATAACAGTTTATCTCTCTGGGGGAAGAGAAAGATGTAAATTAAAGTAAGCCATCAAAAAAAGATGTTTGGATTCCTACAGTGCATTTAACCATGAAATTGCGACTGTAGGGGTTTTTGGTGATGCATGTGCTGTGTTCAATGCTTAGAGCTTTAATATGTCATTGTAAATGTACTTAAAATTTCATTTTAATGCATTTGCATAAAGAAGCTTATTACTCCTGGTCTTGGTTCAAATAACAGCAGGTTTTCTTCCTAATTCAATTCAATGTTGCTCTTAGAAGACATAGAAGGTTCTCGGTTACATAGACAATGTGAAGTAATATAGAACTTCAAACACCTTTTTTCCTTTTCCTTTTTATAGATTCTTCTTGGTATAGCCATTTCTCCTTCAGTTTTTAAATATGTATGTTTATGGCTAGAAAATAGTATTGTCATATAGGAATATGCTTAAAAACATTGGAATTAATTGTTGGCTATGTTCTAGCTGCTTTGCATATCTCCAGCAAAAGAGTGCAATGGGAAGTCTTGGGAATACCCTTCTCCTGTAGCAACCCTGGCTTCTTAGGCCATGTTATAAAAGTGTTCTTGGAAGTAAAAAGAAATAAATGCCTTTTGTTTCCTTATGCACCTTGTGAGTCCTGACTGTTAGATTAATTGATAGGTGCATCAACATGTAGGTTTAACTTGAAGCTCAGAAAAGATGCAGAGATTTAAAGCCGTCTTTGTGCTAAGTTACGTATCTTTTTCTGGTCCTACACTGTTCAGGAATTAGGCAAGCTGGGCAATAAGGACCTCTACATTGCAAACCCTTTTGAAGGGTTACTATGAAAGGAGTTCAGTCGTATGCTTTGTGCATTGTACGGGTCACAAATCAGACAGTAAAAAGCCAACAAAGTCATTTTCACTTTATGCATCTGATTTGGAAGGCAGAACTTGCTGTTTAGGTAATGGAAGTTCAAAAGTTAAGGGGAAACTGTTGCTTGTTTCAAAAATGTTTCCTCCTTTTACTTATTTAAATATTTTTAGGAGCATGCATCTTCAATACGTTTGGGATTGAGTAAGCAGGTATGGCAGGTACCCTGCTTGACTGATGGATTGCACTTCAGAAGGAAGTGGTTTTTCGAGGAGACTGGTGTTACACCTACCAGCCAGCTTTGTACCAGCTTTATGTGTCCTAGGGTATTACATGCCCAAATATAGGCACCTGTGTTGATGTCATAGTGTTTATTACACCTGCAAGTGATAAAGAACAATCTATTTATTGTCTGTTCAAGCTGTTTATTGTCAGTGGTATCTGTAAGCAGATAGAAGTAAATGCGGTTGGTGTTTTTATTTTTTTAAATCTTCCTATTGTAGAAAAACTTAATATTTGATCTACTGATGTAGATTCTCTAACTTGTTGTTAGAGGGGGAAAAAAAACCTCCAGAGTTTGCTGAAGAGCTGCAAGTCAAATCCAAGTGTGTTAAGACAGCCTTTTGGTGATATAAAGGCCTGACAAAGAAGCTATAATTTGTAACTTGAGCACTGACTTTTCCTAATTTAGGGAAACCAGTGTAATGAGATTTCATGCCAACAAAGTACAGCCACATTATTGCCCTCTTGATACGGTAATTTTCATTGCAGTGCAAGTTACTACCTGGTATGCTTACGTAAATACCTACAACCTAGCAATGAAAAGTCATACCATAATGTGATCTTGAATTATATGTAATCTGTCTCTGTTTTTATGAAAAGCGCTGACCAGACCCTCTGTCTGGTGGTAGGAGAGGGGGATGTTCCTGGGACTTCCTTTTTAAATTCTATAACCAAATTGATTGAAAGACTGGCACAAGCTTTCTGCTCCTGCTGAGCTGACCAGTTTTTTGGCTACCTCTTTTTTGCTTTCTGGCACACCAGTCTTTGAGGTTGGTTGAATCTCCCAAGTGTGCTTTTAAAATTTGTTCTCTTAGGCATGGAAATTTTTGGTGCTTAGGAAAACTGGTTTTGATTACTGAACTTAGTGCTGCGATGATATTTTTAATCTATACATTTTAAGAGCAAATGTCAACATTACTAATGTGCTCTTAATGAAATTTTGTCACGTAAATAACTGTTTCCTCTACTTAAAAGCCTGTATAAAGCATAAAATAATTCGATTTTGCTTCTATATGGAGGGTGGAAAAAAGTCACGTAAAGACTGACTCTGCAGTAAACTCTGCATGATCTTATGCCCCTTAGGGTCAAAATATACCCTACAGATACTGGGATCTGCTTGCAGATATCTTATTGAAAGCTTTGAAGCTTTGCTTTCCACAATCTCTACCTTCTCTTATGTAGAAAAAGTGCACTCTCCTGCAACTTGAGCTTTCTTGGATGATCCAGAGAATAGATTTTTGGAATACCTTTGTTAAAGTCATAGAATGGTTTGAGTTGGTAGGGACCTATAAGGGTCATCTAGTTCAACCCCACTGCAGTGAGCAGGGACATCTTCAATTAGATCAGGTTGTTCAGAGTGACTTCGAAGGTTTTGAGGGATGGGGCATCTACCACTTCTCAGGGCAACCAGTGTTTCATCACCCTCATTGTAAAAAATTTCTTCCTTGTATCTAGTCTAAATCTTCCCTTTTTTAGTTTAAAACCATTACCCCTTGTCCTACTGCAACAGGCCCCGCTAAAAAGTCTGTCCCTGTCTTTCCTGTAGGTCCCCTTTAAGGTCTCCCCGGAACCTTTTCTTCTCCAGGCTGAACAACCCCAACTCTCTCAGCCTATCCTCATAGGAGAGGTGTTCCAACCCTCTGATCATGTTGGCAGCAAATTGTGCACAAGAAATCCTTAGCTAAATAAAGTGTGGAAAAAGAACAATAAATTTTACCACTTTTTTTTTAATGTAGTGGGTTTGCAAAATAGTATAATAGCAGCTACTCATAAGTGGTGTCTAATTAGATGAATTCCCATGACGCCAAACAGCAATGTTCAGTGCAGCAAGTTTTTTATCAGAAGGTACATTTTCCTCTAAACCTCCTGGACTCTTCTCTGCAAATGTTAGATTTGTTTAAACATTTTAGCTTGCCTCTAAAAGAAGCAGGTTTTTAGAACAAGATTCCTGCTGGTAGCTGGTTTTTTAGATTAAAAGCTGCCTTGATGATAAGCCATTTGAGACATTCATTTGACATTTGTTAAAGATTTGGGGAAGGAGAACAGACTTGCATGCCATGCCAAAATACAAGAAAGTTTGGAAACACCCATTACAAAATACTTACCAAAAGAGTTTTGAACGGATTGAACCTTTGGAAGAGGCAATAATGTAGGTAGGAAATGCATCTAGGTTTGGTTAACACTCAGTGGAAGGAGAAGTGGATGCTCATCTTTCTTCAGTAGGAGCAATCCATGACAAGATCAGCTAGGATCTTGCAGGGAGTCTGTGACTGAAAACTTTAGTGAAAAGTCAGAACTTGGATTGCACCAAAAAAAAAAAAAAGGCATCTCCTTTCATACTTCGATGTATGCTGATTGGATGTATTTTTGCTTTCTGCAGTGATCGTATCTGAAGAAACTGAGTCAAGCATCATAATGTTGGATTTATGAGTGATATTTTTAAGCTACAGAAATTCAGAAACCGCTGGGAGAGTGGAACAAAAATGACCAAGATATCATTTGGAAAAGTAAATGGTTTCATAGTTTTTCTTCTTTTGTTCTCAGTCACAAAAATAAAAACTTTACAAATTTGAGTTTTGGATGCCCCATCCCTGGAAGTGTTCAAAGCCCCAGGCTGGATGGGGCTTTGAGCAACCCTGTCTAGTAGAAGGCATCCTTGCCCAGGGCAGAGGGGTTGGAAACTAGATGGTCTTCAAGGTCTCTTCCAGCTCTAACCATTCTATGATTCTATGACAATTTTTAGTATAGGTATGTTTTTCAGTCTTTCTGCCCCGTTTGTGTTGGGTACTCCTTAAATGTTTGCTTTTTTTCATGCATGTGTTTATATGTGTTATCTTTGTAGCTATTTTCTGAAACATAGCTAAAAATTTGTTTGACCCAGCCAGGAACTAAATGGCTCTGTATGACAAGTAACATGTTTAACAATAAACTGGTTGCAATAATACTTTACAGGTGAAATGCAAGATCTTTGTCGATCAGTCCAAAATTACCAGTCATAATTGGTGACACAGCTGAAGTTAATGACAGGCATCTATTTATTTCGGTTAAAGCAGTAAAAATGCCCAACCGTAGAAGAAATTTGAGATTTATGGTATTGAATGAAAGACTACAGTTGTATAAATATTTCTTTGGTTGCCAAGTTGTTATTGGGGAAAAGGAAGTCACTGCATTTTTATAGCCCTTTTAGTGCTATGCTTATTTAACTGGTGTTTTTATTTTACCTTTTAAGAGTTGTCATCAAAAAAATGCTTTTATCCCCTTTAAAATGCAGAGGAGAAGAATGTGATCTTAATTAAGGAAAGGTTTTATTTATTTATTTTTAGAAATGTTGCCCCTGTGTTATAGAAGCTAAGTGAGTCTTTAGGAGATGTTTGGTTGATATTAGTGAAAAATTCAGAACTCATTTATGTAGAGGGTGAAATAAATCCTCATTCTCTTTTTCTAAATGAAAACCAATAAATCAAGGCTATTGAAGGCCTTGACAGTATTGTTCAGAATCTCAAGGGCACTTATTTAAAATGACTTTCTCACTATAAATAGTCCAGGTGTTTGATGAAACCCCTGAAATTAATTTGCTGTCTCTCCCTTTTTTAATGAAATGTTCTGTTTTTCATCCACTAGCAGCACAGGGGAGATTTTATTTGTTTACTATTGTTATTTGTACCTTTGTCACTGTTGTTATCTTTTTTTTTCTCTTGCACAGCAGTTCTGGCAGAGTTTATCAGGCCAGATGTGGAATGCTTGGAGTTGTTTGCTCGCAACCTGCAGCCTGGCTGGACCAGCTGGGGAAACGAGGTTTTGAAGTTTCAGCACATTGATTATTTCACTCTTCTGCAGAATGAAAACTGAGTGGGGTCTTGTAGCTTAATTCTGAAATTCCACGCCTTCCCAGCAGGCTCTTGAACTTGCTTTTATTACTGATGGTGCACTTAGAAGATAACAGAAATAAAACCAATTGCACTTCAGTTAAAATTCTTGAAGTGGCAGGATATCTGTTTCGTGGTATCTCCATTTGTACAAGCTTGTCCTTTGTTTGATGATCTTGAGATATGTTAGAGTGTAAGTCCATCCTTGTTTTTTTCAAACCTCAAGAAAAGAAAGACATTTTAAAGTACTCCTGCAGCTGTCAAATCTTAGCATCACAAGTTCTACAGTGTTACACTTGTAATGTATTATTTTTAAAGAATGATAATGTGTTATTTTTGAAGAGTGCCAGTGGGGAGTAAACAGTTCTGAATTACATATGTTTCCTTAAAGAAGACTGTTTTTTGCAAAACAGTGGATTTTGAACTAAAATAATTATGGCAGCAGTGTGTCTTCCTACATGTTTTTATCTGTCTATCTACCCCAGAGGAAATAAAAAGAGTGGCGCTTGTGTTAATTGGCAAATGAGCTGGTGACTGACCGCATTCTATCTAAAATTGCGCTTTTGAAATAGCCGTTCCATCTTTCTGTGTATGGTGTTCATTCTTTGAATATATTGTAAATGATCAGTCTCAACAACCTACAAATTCTGCATATGCAGCTGTTAAATGTAACTGAAATTTTAACGGAATATAAGTATTTTAAAATTTCTCTTTCCTTATGTTCTTGGACCATTAAAAAGCCATGGCAGTGAGCTGTATTTTTCAGCTAGCATAAAACCTCTTTTTAAGAATGGTGCACTTTGTGTGTTCTTTGCTGCCCTTAGATTTGCTTTGAAAAAATAAAAAAAGGAGACTTAATGAAGCCTCTGCCACTTACTCATTTGCAGCAGTAGAGGCAGAGCGGCTGGACAGGCTCATGTTCCTGATGGCAAACTCCTGACTTCTGAACAAAGTGCATTGCATACCTTCTTTACATTCATTTAGATTTAGCTTTGGGTGATCTGATGAGCTGTGAAGGTTTTTAATTTAAACTTTAAATGTTAGCAGATTATTTTTTAATACTTTTGTAATAAAAATTAAAATAAAAACTTGTCACTGTCTAATCAGCAGACCCAATTTCTGTATTGCCGCTCAATTTCATGTTTTGCCTATTGGAGCAGTAGAGTTAACAAGGAAAATGCTTTTTCCTCCCTGCCTCCCCCACCCCGGCTCCTCCAACATTAAGCATATACTCAAAATAAGTAAATAATGTAACAGTGAAGGTAGTTACCAGGCAAAACACTTCTTGCTGCATGATTTTATTTAGCCTACATTTTAAACTGTCACTGTGTAAGCAACCTTACCTACAACTACAAGGGATAAGAAGGTTCTTTATTTGCTTTGAATTTTACAAGATGTTCCCTACCTGGAGCTTCCAAGTTCCCAGGCAGAATTTCCTTCCCAAGATGGTCTCATTCAGTACTAAACGAGTGTATGAGACTTAAGTATGGAATAAATCATAACTGCTGGACATACCTTGTTTTGCCTTTGTACTCTTATTAAACAGCACAAGGAATGATGATATTGTCTGTTCCACATCCGCTGCTATGAATGGCTCTAGATTATCCTTTAATTGCAAATAAAAGGAAAGGGATGAACAATCTTTGACATGGGGAAAGCACCTTTCTCCTGTTTTGAGCTAAGCAGCTGAGCCCTTCTAAGGGAATGACCTTCAAGCTGTTTAAGAATTGATGGCCTATTTAATCTGTCTTTTCTGTGGAGTCCCTTCACAAGAGGCAGCCTTCTAGCCCTTCCTCTGTCTTCTGAGCTGTGCTCAGCAGCGGAGCAGCTAATTCCAGCAGCTGGGAATCCAGCCTCCTGCGTATGGTTTGTATGTAGATTGCATGTGCAGGCAGGCTCTGAGCTTCTCAGACTGGAAATCAAAAGTTGAAGATTGGAGTGTAGATGATACGTTATCCTGTCATAAATTGTGTCTCATACAGCTGTTGGCTCTGCTGCTTTTCCAGCCCTCTGGCTATGAAGAAGACCTTGTGAATATGACAAAAGTGGTGTTATACGCCTGCAATCAACCTGAAACTGCTGGGTTTTCTCAGGAGGAGGTTTAGTATATCTCAGTTTGTTGGTAAGTTGGTGATCTCATGGTGGTATTGGCAGTTGATAGTTTCAGGGTCATCTCTTAAACAATTACTTGCCCGTTATGCTTAATTCATAATTTAAATAGCCTCTTACACTTTTCTGGCTGTCCCCAACCAGCCATCAGATCTTTCAGCCTCAGATGATTCCTCTGAGACAGAGTCTGATGCGTACTGAAAAATCAGCCATGAGTGAAGCCAGCTAACATAAAAGGACAATTTAAGATCCAATTTCCTGTTATAGAAGAATAATATTATCTATATATCAATTGCTTTATATTACTTCTGCGGTGGAAAGATGCCCTCTGTCTTGTCAAACGCTGTATAAAAAAGGAAAGGTGCTCTGAAGAGTTTAGAAACTTGGTGAGAAATGACAAAACAAGAGAGAAGATCAGGGCGGAGGAATACAGGATAGTAATGAGGTGTTGAGGTGCATATGGTAAGTAGTACCCTAGGTATTATGCATATGTTCAGTGTTCCTAAGAAATGCTAGGGTTTCCCCCCCATTTTTAAAGAGATTTTTTGCTTTTTTATTTTGGTATGTTAAAATTCACACATTCCAAGGAAAAATAGGTGAAGTGTGTGTTACAAACAACCCTAACGAGAGAAATGTTTTTCTGTTCTAAATTCTTTTTCTGGCAGTTTGGTGAAGTGAGAACGGCACTCAAGAATTTTCAGAAAGTTCTTTATTTGGTACATCTGCTGTTATTTTAGCAGGACAATGATAAAAAAATTCTTTGGCTAGGTGTTCTCCACTACTTAAGGCCTTTTAAATGTATGCCTTACTGCAAAAAAAATATCTCCGTTCATAAAGCAATAAGAAGTAATTTTAAGCTATTCCTATATGTAGAGTACATCAAGTGTCATAATCAAACTTAGTTTTATGAAGCTTCAGGTTTGAGTATGATTTTGAAATGTCAAATTAGCATATGACCTTTACTTGTATTTTTAAACTTTTATAAAGTAAAAAGAATTATACCAGTAAGGTATGTGTTTGGAATAGCGACTGCTAGGCGTGAACTTCTGTGGAAACAGGAAAGTTTCTTTTGCAAGATTAAACATTATTTAAAAAGTGAAGTAAGTGAGTGGTTCTTACCTCTTTATAGGATTCAGCTCAGGTAGGTGTCAGCAGCAGTAGAGTTGACTTTGAAAACTGATTTCTAAACTATATAGTCAAGGGTGAAACAGGAGGAAAAT
Organism: Chionis minor; assembly: GCA_013398295.1. NCBI lineage: Eukaryota > Metazoa > Chordata > Aves > Charadriiformes > Chionidae > Chionis > Chionis minor. Next base: position 1,055,647 of record VZSF01001813.1, read on the forward strand.
GCTACTGTGCCCCGAGAATTTTGTTCATTAACCTCAACATACCACTTAAGACTTACCTGCTGCTTATTTTGGGTTGAACACAGCAGTAAGGGAGTGGAAGATGGCTAGAGAATAGCCAAGGGATGAGGTTTGTTCAAGTTGCTGAAAGAAGTCTTGTGGTGTCCCACCTGGCAGGTATGTTCCAAATCTTCTGACCATCTAGCGGAGCTTGCTTGACTTAAAGACTTTTGCCACAGTAACATGTTCGGGTGGTCATGACCAGGAGCGTCCTTGTGCAGCAACATGTTACTATCCCATGGTCTTCAGTCCTCACCTGGGTGAGGGTTGCTCTTTGTGGAGAATACAGCCACAGAAACAGGCTGCTGTTTTGCAGAGCCAATGTCTAAATTGCAAGACCTGAAGAAGGCTTCTGTGATATAGATGTGTGGCCTGGATACACCCTGGCTCCATAGGAAGGACCCCCAGGATCAGGAGGAGCCCCACTGTACTTTGGTCAGGGCGGGTGTATCGGTAGAATAGACGTGTGCTGTGACCTAGTGTGAATCGAGGGCTCTGCTGTTACAGGAGACATCAGATAATCCCTTCCCTAAAATAACTAGGTATTTTCTATTAGTGGTGGTAACTGAATGCTGATGTTAATTTCAGGAATAGTGAGAAAGAACAACCAGGAAGAGGAACTGGGAGGTGTAGGTAAGCTGCCACCCGTACAACAAAGGCAGGGCCTTTGTCTTGTTAGGGACGTGTCTTGCTTAGGGACAAAATCTGCTTTCTTGCATTGACAAAGCTTGAACCTGCAGTTGCTGAAGAGTTGCTGAAAAACACCATACTGGGAGGGGTGAGTGGAGATTTTGGTTGTCAGAAGCAACTTGCATGAACCAGCCTGACTAGAGACCTTTAGAAGAGGATGGTCCTGCAAGACGGCCTTCCTAAACTGGATCTTACAGGTTGTTCCCAAGGAGAGAAGGGACCTTCATGCAGAACAGTGCAAAGCAAATCATCTTGCCCTGAAAACTGTTTCTATGGCTCAACTGCAAGAGCTCTTTGCTGCTGGAGAAGGCATCTTGGGTGCTCCAAACTAAATGGGGATCACCTGAGAAGAGAACAGGTACAATCCTGTTCGTGGTCTGGTGGTCAGATGTGGGAGGGCATGACAACAGAGGCATCTAAAGTACCACATTGCCACATCCTTGGAGTTGAGGACTTGAAATTGTGGCGATGGCGAAACTGGCTGCTGGCACAAAGGACATAAAAATGTGCAAGCCATGTGAGAGAAAGCTGTGATTTCTCCATTAATCCTTGTGCTGCCTAATTTGTAGGAATGACGACAGAGAAGAATCCGCAGTAAATAAGATAAACAGGACAACAGTACTGTAGCAGCATTGTTTTCCATAACTGGAATTTTATTTTTCCATTTTCTGGTGCTACCTGGTTTTGGTTACAAAGAACAAAATGAGACCTCATTTGATGACCCTAACAGAAATTATAGCCTCGCCTCTGATATAGCTGATTTTTTCGGATAAGCTAGGGAGGTAGTATTCATGGTTAATGTACTATTAATAAAATGCTGTGAAGGCAAATATTTGAATAAGATATTTTCCTCCTGACATTCAATATGCAGTGGCATGTCTTCTTTTTTCCCCTGACAGTAAGTACAATACCTCTTACAATAAAACAGCAGTAATATTGCTATTTGGAATATTGGCCACCCTTATTAATTTTTAAATTTCATTTTTCATTTAAAAAAAACCCAAACAGCGTCTTCTGTTGAGGGAGAAGGAGGTCAGACATTCTTATTTTGTCTGTAACGGTGCCTCTATTTACCCCAGATTAAACCTTGTGGAGCTGACAGTCCCATAAGCACCTGGAACTGGCGGGATATTCCTCGCCTTGGCCTGTCTTAGGCCTCTTTTTTTCCCATTCTCTTTCCTTCCTTAAACAACACTTCTTTAACAGTTAGTGGGTATGAAAATGAGGGGCTGTAAAAAGGAAATGACAGACAAAGTGGAAGCTGATGCCCAAAATGTGGGAGAATAATGAGAAGAGAATTGTACACTTTCATAGTCTAGTCCACAGCTAGTGCCACTGCAGTCCTCATGGCTCTCTATGCCACCAGTGTGGACTAGCTCATAGAGACCATTGAGAATTTACAACCTGTAAAGATCCATCTCTCAGCCTTTTTGGACATGATAACATTTTTCAACACAGAAGAGTGCAGTTTCCCTGACCGGCATCGTTAGCTCGGTGGACATTGCACGCTGCTGGTTACAGGTCAATTGCAGAAAGTACAAAAATCTGATTTTCATTTCTGACCTTTTTTTCCCTATCATATTTTACTTTAAAAAAAATGTTTTACTTAAAGAAAGATGCAGGTAAACAATTGTGTTATTCATGCAAACTGCAAGATGAAGGTCAAAAATAGAAAAATATTGTAGTTTTCTCATCTGCCTAAAGGAGGCAGAAATTATTATATATACGTTAAAAACTGAAAGAATTGCTAATAAGGTAATAGGCTAAGAATATCAGCAATGTGGGTCATGATTTTACAGGATCGTTAACTGAAGTTAGTAGCTAAATTTTACTCTTTTATTTAATAGTATTGTGTTGTAACAGTTACACGCTATTAATTCAGGAGACAGCTTATTGAAAATATTGTTACTGCCCTCAAACTGTTCAATGTGTGGTTTTAACTATGTGACCTTTGTATCTTTCATTACTCCGTGCACTGAGTTCAGAAAGGAAGTATGTGTCCTTTTCTGAGGTTCACGGTTCATCTATTGCTTCATATAACTTCAAACAGACAGTTCTGACATAAAAATTACGTTTTCCCGTATCAAAGTCACCCAGTCAAAACTTCCATCTAAAATTTTATGAGGCCTACAGCCTAACTCATTAAAAAAAACCAAGCGGGTTTATATTAGAGAGAACTATTTCTGACCAACTAACGGGCAGGCAAAGTTACAAGGATTTCTAAATTTCTAATAAGATCAAGGAAGTGCAGACCATAAGAGGAATCTAAATATTATTACAATTCTCACTGCATGATGCAACTCCCATCTATTATTTTTTTGGTCCTGTGATCGTCAAGGTTAATTGTGATATCCCTCAAAGTAAAATTGCCACAGGAATCAACAATGTTAACGTTTCTCCTAACATTACGTGAGGAAACTTTCTGTTTTTGTAGTGCTGAAAAGCCTTGTTTGCAGAGACTGGGAACTGTCTTACACAGCAATTTCATTTTGTTGATATAATCATGGCTTTGTATAGCCATTTACATAATAACATTATAGGTCTGTAAGAGAAACAGGATTGTATTATTCCGTAACAAAGTTACTGAGGTTTTCATATTATACTAATACTAAAACTCTGCTTTTACATATGATTTTCACGAGAATGCTATTTAAAGGAAATGATTTACCCATTATCACACTGCTTTTTTTGAGGTCTTAAGAAGACCTCCAAAGCTTAGGCCTTTTGCTGTCTGCTGGTGATAGCTGGCAATTTCACTCGCAATCACTATGGTGAACAAACTCTTCTTTTAAATGAGTAGCTTGTCTATTCTTGTCCCTGCATACACGTATGAGAAGGTGAAGCCCAGTAAAATTTAATATCTGGCTTTGACACGTGTTTCTTTACAGGAGGATTTTATTATTCTGCAAAGCGGTGTGTGCAAAAGAAGATATCCCACAAATTCGGAGAGGAATGATGGACAGTGAATAGTGATCAGACAGTGGGATTGGTTCTCTCCACGGGGGATGCACTTTCTTGCAGCTGATCCCTCTGTAGTCGTCAGCACTCTGCTTGGAAAGGTTGCATCAATAACAGGGGATTCATGTAACATGAAGACTTTGCCTCTGAGTTTTTAACTCCCAGTCATAAATCTTTGCTGGAAATCTAAATAGCTCCCTGAGTTTTCCAGATCTGATCATTATGCAAAGCCTCTTTGCATGACAGTAGTAGCAAAAGCAAGTGAAAATAAATCCAAACGCACTGGTAGAGTTAAGACTCCCTTTGCAGCCCAGAGATGTGAGATGATACGTGTTGTCTTCATCATATTTTACTGTCTAGCCGTTTATGAAATGCTTACCCAGTGAAGATGTAATAGTTTTCATTTAAAACCTTGGTAGTAGATATTTAGTCTGAGACCAGCTGTGACACTTAAGTATTTCCTGCTTTGATGAACCAGATGATGAAATAATCTAATTAGTCTCCTCATGAGAAGCAGTCAGAAGTATGATAGCTTTCCTATTTAAGAATCAATAAAATGGCAAGATGGTAAAATTTGTCAGGGCATCTGTAACATGAATGTTTTATTATGAAAAAATGGAAGCTTCATACAAATCTGATTACAGAGGATTACTTACCTTCCTTTGCAATAGCCAGGGATTAGGAAACAGTCCTTACCCTTTCATATACTCCATGTATTTGTGTGTTTCTGAGAGAAGGGAGTATATGAGTAAGATTTACAGACACCAGTATTTAGTTTTCTTTCTCGCAGTGAGTACTGTAGGTGATGACTTAATTTTTCCGAGACCTTTATTCTTCCTCACCTTTCTGTATAACAGTTCTTGGAGGTATATGTGGTGGTCCTCAGATGGTATGAAGTTGCCAGGTTTCACTGAAGTTGATGAAATGGTGCTAGTTACACAAGCAAAGCCACAGCCCTTTGCCTGACAGTTCCTAGTGTCTACTTTCCCCATCATTGATGATTCCTTCTGTGAATTTCTCAGCTTATTTGGACTGTAGAAAACAACAGACAGCTCCCTATAAGGGAGGCATAGTATTTTCTAAACCATCTGTGACTATTTTTTGACTCATCTTTTTCCATGTGACCCCAGCCTTTTTACTCACTGCATCAGAAGTAACTCCTTCCATGTCTTGCAGGGAAATCAAACCAAATCATAATTACAGGCCACATGTGTTTATCCTTTGCCTTGAAGGAACCGAACTATTGCTCACAGTTAAGGGTATTTGCAGTTCACCATCTTATGAGCTTTGCAGCCTCGCGTTATAATCTGCATTTGTATCCCACCTCCTGTAGAAATGAACTACAGCTGCTCTTGCTGTCTAACATTTTTAACATTTCTTACATCTTTTATTGACCCTTAGAAACATCACAGACCACAGTTTCAGAAATATTGAGCTAAGTATCTAGCAATTCTCACTTCTAGGTCACACGGTGTGTCAGAGCTATGCTCGTGCTTTTATGGTAACATTTTCACCTGCAGACTTTCCCTTTTATCTACGTGTCCTAGTATAGCTTCTTCATGTTGTGATATAAATCTGTTTAGATTGAAAAAGACCAAATATTTCATGAGGCTTTCTAAAAGCAGCCAAGGCATTTATCTACTTTGGTTACAAACATTCCAGCTCTGCCTAACAGAGCTGTATGTCTGGGGAGAGCTTAATACCATCTACAGCTCTCCCACTGGATGGGGATCTTCAATGTATCGTTTGTGAGTAGGAATTCTCTTCTTTGACATTTACAGTTGCTGTTGCCATTTCTTACCTTCTAACGTTTCCAGGCAGTGAGTCTTCCTGGCGGGCCTAAGCCGTCTCAGGCTCACTTGTCTCCTCTGGGAAGTTATTTTGCAGTTTCAAATACCTCGGCTACTCATAAAAAGGCAATGCGACTTTGCTGGCCCTGAAGAGTACATCTGTCTCACTGACTCACCACAGAGATGCTGAAAACAAATATACTTGCCAGTCCTGGTAGCGGTGCTTGGTTGGTTGGCTATTTCATTGCAGTTGGAAGGACAAAAGGAAGCCCTCTCAGGAAGGGCTTTGAGCAGACGGGTCAGGATGGCAGAGGCACCCAGCCAGGAGAGCAGCTCAATGGGAGCAAGAGCTGGACTTCTGCATCGTCTGGTTCATTAGAGGAGGAAGCATTTAACTGTCACGGGTGGTAACAGGCTGAATCTCTAGCACCTAGGAGAAGAATGAGAATTGTTGAGCATGGCCATCAAGGAGTCTAGCAAGAGATGACTGGTTGCATGCAATGAAGGAGCTTTTATGAGGACCTCCAAGAGAAAGTAAGAAATTTACTCAAAGTCTGAATTCCAAAATAAAGGCCAGGAATCCTAGTGAAAACTGATAATGCATGCCAAGCTTGTGTTAAAAAAAAGAAATCTCTACTACTAACCTTTAAAAGATTAAATGAATCTTTCACTTATGCCTTGAAAATTTTACCTATAATAAAAATTCCATTTAGCTTGCGTGGCCTGAGCTCATTTCTGAGTTATTTTCTCCGCCCAGTTTATGTTGGCAGTATGCTGAGCCGTGCATGATGCAAAATGCTTAGCCATGTATAATGGAAAAGATTGGAAAGGCAACTCCAGCCTTCAGCTGCTGTTTTTAAAGAACCACCTTTCACACGCTCATTACCAAGTAAGAGGCTCAGAGTCATGTATGTGAAGTCACTTTTCTGGTGTATTTACTCCTTCTTTGCGAGCATGATTGTAGGTAAAGAATGAAAATGGAGGGTCCAGAACAAGATGAGAAAAAGCAGAAGTGATGGTTTCAAAACGCTGTAGTGAAGGATAATGCCTAAAATAATGTAATTTAAAGGGGCAGCATTCTATTAGGCAATGTTGTGGTACGTTGTGGTGGTCACAGCAATTGGTCTCATGTCATGCTAGACCTAGATTTGCTTGGGATTTATTTATGATTTATTTTTGAATGTCACAAAACATGGTTATCTGACCCTTGAAAATCCAGCTGAGACAAGAGTACTACAGTTCTTTAGCTCTAAAAAATGAAAATACTTAACAGGTTCAGTTGGTACTTCCTCAGCCAATTAATAGAACAGAATAATACTTATTGTGCTTGAGAACTTTATTTTGCTTAGCAGGTAATATAGCCACCTGTCATTCATTGCCAGTCTAAGCTTTTATTTGCAGTACGCATAGGTTTTTGAATGTGCTCAGTTTCTGGGAGACGTTTTGTCTTGCAGCCGAGATAGATGAACAGTCTATTATTGCTCAGTTCTGACTATTGCTTACAGTAACAACAAAGAGATCACAGCAAAGAAAATGGTCCGCAGTTGCATGAAAGGAGACATACTGGTTACTGAATGAGCTGAAAGTGGATCCAGATGCCACTGCCAGTTCTGTTACTGTGTGCTCAAGACGAGCATCCGTGGTCTCATATCTTACCTAACATGTTCTTCTAAAAACCCTCCGTCATGGCAAAGCTGGCTGTCAGCTGAAGAGAAGCAGCAAATACTGAAAACCACTGATGGTGGCACTAGAGGCCTATCTCTCTATTCTCCTCCCCAGAAAGCTAATAAAGAACATCAAAAATAGATGTTATCAGGCCATCAAGAATTAACAACATGCAGCAGATGGTAACACCTGCCCTTTGCTATATATCTAATTTTAGCCCAGACTCTTTACCAGCAAGTTGTGGCAAAGGCTAAAGAATCCGGTGTTGAGGAGTGGGAAGCGAGTAGAGGCAGGAGGGAGTGGAGAGGTTCTCTCTCGCTTCTGGCCCTGGTTTAGATTATCTTTTAAATCAGCAGCTTTGCATACTGTGGTTACTCGCAGTGAAATGAATGAAGGTGATTCTTTCAACCCCAAAACTATCAACTGTTAGTTAGAAACTAGAGCCCTCAAAATCTATGATATACCCAAGAAACTGGAGCTATATTTTATGGCTGAAATTGAACCATCTCACTGAAGGTGTTATCAGGGAAAATTCAATTATGTTATGCAGTGCACGTGTGGGGTGTGCATATATGCTTATTGCTGTACATATGTATTTTCACTTGTCACGTCTTGTCCTTGCCAGGTATTTTCTCTCTGCTTTATTCGTTTTTCTTTCCTGAAACTAGCAGCAGTGTGATTTAGGACAGTAAATGCACATTGGTGCATGTTGGATCTGCCACTCTTGTGACGGATCAGCTAGACTGGAAACATGTCTCCACCGCTGGCTTAACTCAGGCTCCCGCTCGCATTTTAGTACAAATCTCTCTGTCAGCAGCACACTTAAACTTTTCACCTGGACTTATCTGAGCTCTGAGCAGATGTCTGCTGGCCCAGCGAGGGGCACAGGCTAAAGCCAAGGTACTGCCAAAAGGCAGTCTCTGAACATCCGACTTGGTAATGCAGCTGTGCCGTGCCCAGGCCGGCGCAAGGAATGGCTGGGAAGTGAGAGAATGAAAGAGGTTGGGACTTTCGCGCCTGGGATGAAGGATGCCACCGGTGCGGTCAGCAGGCCCCACACCAGATGGGTTTGAGACCAGAGCAGAAACTGGTGCCACTGTGGGAGGTGTCCACCCCAGAGGCTGCAGCCCCCCAGTGAGTGACAGTCGGCATTCAACAGCCTCCCCTCTGAGGTCCCCCCACCGCCGCCCTTGACCATACTGACTTAGCTCATAGGGGTGCACACTCACATCCTGCAGTGCAGGACTGTCATCTTGATGCTCACCTGACTGGATTCTCTGTCCCAACGTGCACCCTTTCATGGGCCTTTTCTTGCTTGGTCCCTGCTAGGTCTTTTGGCCATGGGCTTAAATTTGCCCATGAGACTGTATTGGGAAGATGCAAGGAGGTCTACAGGTAGGAAGAGAGTTGAAAACTTCTGAAAGAGCATGTAAGCAATGGGAGGATTTTCCTCAAAGCACTGGAAGACAAAACCTTCCTTTGCTCCTCCTTTGAGAGGGTCATGTACAGCTTTCATTTCTTTTTTGTTTAATTGCCATGTCACAAACTGTGTTTCCTGGTGGGAAGTTCTGTAGACAAGATGCTCAAAATGTTTTGCTGCTGTGAATACTTTGTGTGAGCAGCACTTCAGTGAAAAATAAACTGCTCTGAGTTGCACGAGTGAATAAAATAGCCTGAATCTCCAGTTCTGATATACAGACTAACTACTGTGAGTTTTCTGTATTTTGTACCTGGTTTGGAATGCCTGAAAGTTATTGGTTTTTGTATTGTTTAAGAGACTTCTCCTGGGAAGGCAGCTCTGGCCTCTCTCATTGGTTCAGCTACGTTTTTCAAGAATGAAAAGCTCAAAACCCTGTTCATTTTGAAAGTTATGTTAATGGAAAAATAACTGTTGGCATTTTTTTTAAGGTTTAATTTTCATGTTTACAGTTGGAAAGACCATTCATAAGGAATCATTTGAGGAGTTTTGCCTGTTCCTTTATAGACCTGCTGCAAATTTCACAGGTACATGCATCAAATTTCTGTGCATATTTCAGCGTGAATATGTTTAAAGGGATGCAAATAGCCTTTTGTGAGTAGTCAGAATCTGAAATGCATGTCGTATTAGTTAGGTAAAGCCCAATTTGTTATCCCTGAGTGACTCCAGTAGCACTGGTGATTACAAAGTATGCAAGAAGCCCCAATGATGCCAGTAATTCTTGTGTAAGTGCTAACCCATATGAGTATTTAAGAAGGACAGACAACTATTAAAGTAGCATAACTTTGTGTATCCCAGGATTTCCAGGGTTTCAGTATCTCTTCAGCTTGTATATCATCAAGTAAAATAAGTTGCCAGCAAATACTGCTGTTACAACTGAGCATTTTATTTCTTGTTACTTAGTTAAAGCAAAAAGTTGAGAAACCAAAGAAAAAAAGTAACTTTGATGTTTCTTATTCCCATACCCCTTTAATTAAGATCTCAAGAAGTTGTTATCTTCTAATAAATTCTATAAAAAACCAAAAAACATCTGGCATTTGACTTCATAGACAACATTGAAAACAGAGAGAAGCATTTTTGCCTTTATCCATCTGACTGCACCATCCTTGGGCAATGAGCAATGAGCCAGGATCTGATCTGCTTCCTCAGCTGCCTTAAACTGCAACGGGCCTTAAAAAGACTTTCTAGCACTAATAGTGTTGAAATTAGACTTTCAGAGGATTCATTCAGGTTGAAAGTTTGAATACGCTGACGCACAAGAGGCAAATGCCCTTTCTCTAAAGGACTTTATTCTGCAGCGTGTTCAGGAACTAGCAACAGCCTTGAGTTACTTGAATGCAGTATACGAGAGAAGTATAACATAGCATCCAGATGCAATACAATGTATTCAAGTATTTGTCCATATGTAAGTAGTTAATTGACTGTGTTGCTATGAAGCACAATTCAAGGTTATTTTATTATCTTTAGCACAAAGCTGTACAACTACAAAATCCCACAGGTTGCAAAATACATTTGCAGCCAAGGTAGGCTTAACTACAATGGTGCAAATGACAATGAATTTTTTTGCTTATTTCTATCTTACTGTACCCTTGGTAGCTCAGGGACAGCATCTGGTGCTCAGTGAAACCCTCATTCTATTTAGTTTTTCTACTAGGAGGAATGACGGTGAAAGAAATCATGTGTGGTTTCCAAGGGCATGCTTTCATGCTAAAAATGGTTCACATTTAGAGTCCTGATTCTTGACCAGTCCCAACCGTTCATGTATTATGATTTCAGCCTCTCAAAAATGCAGAGATATTAAAAAAAGCATACAAAAAAATCCTATACAGGGGTTAGCTTCTTTGTCCTCTCATTCCAAACCTTTTATACACCTTTTCTCCATGACCATGGAGTCTAGAAAGTTATATAAAAGCTGAGATTCTCCTGGAAAACCTTACTCAAAGGCCTGGGGAAGTGCTGAAATTTCAAGACTTTTAATGAAATTGTGAGAGCCACATTCTGCTTCATCTTCTACCCAAGCATCCATCTTGGACTGTGGGAGGCTGATATGAAGATGAAGGTGAAAGTAATGCTCCATCTAACATTTCCTTTTTAAGGTCCAAATACACGAAGCCGCGGAGGTCCTGCTGAGCTAGAAGATTTTGCGTTTTTGGCCTGATTTCCCATTTTTGTTCCTGTCAGCCATCAGTGAGGAGGCAGCCAGTGTTGCACTGGATGAGGAGCAACCTGGGGGATCTGGCAGAAGGCAGACAGGACCGCAGGTTGTGTGGGTGCTCCACCAACCTGCGTCAGCTGGCCGTGAGAGGCAGAAATGCAGGTGAGTGGTGGTATCCAGTCCCTCCCATCCAGTGTAGAGCAAAGCCCACCTGCTCAGAGATGCTCCTGGAACACTGCAGGCAGCACTCTTGGGCTGCAATGGTGAGGAGGGGGTGAAAGGGCCAAAGAGAAGGGCTTTGTATCTTCAGGAAAAAGCTGAACCTCATCAAAAGCTTACAGCATCTCCTTACCCTATCTAAGGTGCGAGCACGTTACGCTTCGAAAAGTACAATATTTGCATGTGTGTGTGAAGCCAGGGGGAAATGACAATATGAAATTTATAACTGTAGCTATAACTTAAAATGATGAGGTAGCTACAAATGCTGTTATACAGTATCTGACATCTTAATTCCTTCTATTTAAGGGAGACAAAAATGTTTGTGAAACATCTAGAAAAGCTGTTATTTTTACCAAGCGACAGGCTGATCCTAGAACATAATGGCCAGGCGCTTTTAAGCCAATTAAATAGCATGGTGTTCTTTGGATGAGTGTTAGATAAGAAAAAACTTCCCCGGGATGAGTATTGGAAGGCTAAAAATGGGATTTCATTGGGGAAGTAAAATTATTATAAATTAGAAGTAGCTTTGGGAAAAGAGTTTCCATGCAGAAGCGTTACCTTATCTTATCTACACATTAGATGTAGTTTGTCTGTATCTAAGAGAACGAAAACACGCCCTCTAGATATTCAGTTAAAGTATCTGTATCAGCTAATCTCCCTGAGATTGGCACTCTCCCTGAGAGTGCCAATGTCATGGTTTCCTCTAATATATTAAAAAAGAAAATAGATTGCATATTACTGTAGATGTTCCTGGATTTTTTCTTTGAATTTGATAGAAAGTTATGAGAGTTTTCATATTATTGTTGAGACCCTAAAGCACTGCACAGAAGTGAAGAAATGCATCACACCTAATAAAAGAGGAAACTGAGGAGTTGAAACAGAGCGATAAAGGAAGAAGAGCACTGATGCCCGCATGATGCTGGAAAATGACTGTTATGTTCTGTTACAGAAATTAAAATAACTTCAGCAAGGATTTATTATTGAAGAAAAGTAGATGTGGGACTAAAACCCGGAAAAAGCAAAACGAAAACACTGCAAACAAAAAGCCTGTGGCAGAGACAATACACTGATCAAGACACAAATTGAGATTTTAAAGTATTTCTAATTAAAATGTTTTATTTAATATGAGCAATAATACAGAAGAAGTATATTTGAAATTCAAAGCAGATTTATTACCTATAGCAGAGCTTCTAGGTGCTAGATAAGGAGTTATGATTTGTAATATCCAAAATTAGACTACCTATAAAGATGTCTATCTGTTAATAGTTTTGCTAATGCATCTGCCATTTTGGTACCGAAGCACCATTTGCTCTTTTTATCTGCAGTAAACAAAACAACTGCCAAGAGCCTGTGGAGATTTCACATTTTTTAAGGGTGTTCTAGCCCAAACTGCTTTGACACTGCCACCTGCAGTAATTGCCCAGCTTGGCTATTCATTAACCATTTGTTGAACTGTGTTTCCATGACAACTTCCTATAGTATAATATCTAATAAACTCGGTAGAATTCAGCCATCAACTTAAAACACCTAAATGTTTCTCTGAGTTGCATCTCTTGTTTCCTTGGCAACTTCGTCTCAAGTCACCCTAGGATATTTCAAGGCACCCAAGACAAATTCCATCACATTGATCTTTTTAATGAATTTACACTGACCTGCAGTATACACATTGTACCCAACTTAAAATATTAGATGACAGAATCTTTATTGATTTCATTCAAATGCTGCTTCTCAGTTGAAATCCAATTACTTTGCCCCACTGCGTACATTTTCCCCATTAAGGCTGCAAAAACAATGCTGTAAGGCGCTATCTATATGTATGCAGACCAATCTGAAGATTAAAAACAACTTTGCATACTAAATGCAATATTTCTGACAGAAACAAGGACACATTTTTTGCTGCTCTAGAGTAATGTATGGTTATTAAGATAAATTCTAATGAGAAAAGGTAAATGCAGAAGACACCGCAAGAAGCACTGACACTTGCATTCTTTCTGGTACATTGCAAATGCAGTAGTTAAAAAAAATCATAACACAGGAAAAACATCCCAGATGGCAACCTCTCTCCCACCCCTTACCCCCTCCCTTCCCCCCCAAAAAAAAGGGAAAAGATGTAACACTGATTCTAGATGTAACACTGATTCCATGCTGGTCACAAAATATGGCAGAAGTTGGTGACTGATTAAGTCTGCCCTAATTCTGCACATGCTCTAAATTGTGCTGTCTTGAGGCAGTGTAAGATGCTGAAACAAACCAGCTGAGTCTTGTATCTTGGTTGCAGTGTCTTTCTCCAAGGTCCCCCAAATAAATAGTGGGCAGTTCTGAGCCAGTATTTAGTCGCTACTGTGGGTAGAGACCATTTTCTTCTCCCATTTTTCTCCTTTAGCATAGACTGGTTCCACACCGTAAAGAAAAGGTGGGACGTGGATCTGTGGTATTTGAGTGCAAATGTAGAAAGCAGTAGAATGTAGAAATGTAGAAATCAGACCCCCAAAATGAATCTCTTTTGGAGGTAAGAAAGGGCTGAAAATCTAAGATTCATGCACTTGAGCCTCATACCCATCTGCTTTATTTAATCCTACCGTACTCAGTTTTCCCAGTGTAAATCTATATCCTATTATTTCCAAGACTAGCCTACCCTCTTATGTTGGCATCTGTACTTTGCAGGCCTCAACCCTGGCTTAGCATCTTCCCATTTTTTTCATGGTTTCCTTTCGTCTCGTTTATTGAATATGCTTCACTCTAAAACAAAACTAAAAACAAACCCAGACAATGCAATGAGCGCACAGGCTGATTTAGCCTTTGTGTAGATGACTATGGGAATATATTTACAAAACCATTGAAGTTAGCACCCGCAGTGTCCTTTGCTGACATCTTTTTCAGATCTCTCCTGCAAGGGTAATTTGGGGCTTTCAGAGATGTTCTCAAAGTTTTTGTGTTTCAGCTTTGTCACTAGTTTGAATGTCTCCACTTTGCTGTTTTTCAGAGGAAGAGAGATCTGAAGTCAAGAGAGTGCTTGCTCACTGCTTTGCCAGCCTTTAGCAGCATCTGCTTTTGGAGCCAGAAGAGAATTTATGTTCATGTTCATATCTACAGAGGCTCAAGGTTTAGGAACAGGTGTTGATTCTGGTAGGATGTTTCAATCTCCTTGTTCTTAAAATTTCTTCACAAGGGTGAAATAACCCTTCTCACATGGCAAGGACCACTTCCTCTTCTGATTATGTGTGACTGAGATGAGCTGACTCAAGCGAGAGCAATTTTCTGAGCATGTCTGAATCTGAGGTTTTAATCTGCATCAGTCAGCCTTACCCAGGAAAGATGTCTGGGGTAATCTCTTTTGGTGAAGATCATTTAAGTCTGGGTCCAGTCCAGTGCACGAGATCAGAAGGAAGGGAAGAAGCAGTGGAAGGAAGAAGGACCATATTTTTTCTGCCCTGGGAACTGGCTGTCACAGTGTCAAGAAATACAAATATTTGTGTAAAGGAAATTGAATTGCTGCTGACAAAGAGATGAATGAAGGATGTTTTAAGAGAGAGGAGTGATTTTACTGATTTGAAGTTTGGCTCAGTGCTGAGGAGCAACCTCAGAGGAAATTAAGCACTTTAAGCTTTTAAAAAGCCTATCAAACAAACAGACCTTAACAGAGCCTTGAATCACATTAATGTTAATTGACAGACGTGCAACACTTGAAAAAAAAGATTTGAGACATACAGTTATATGTAAAAAATAAGTAACAATGACTTTGTAAGAGGTAACTGGAGGTGATTAATTCATACCCTTAAAAAAAGAATTAGTAGGCTGTTTATCTAAGCCAGAATGATCATTCCTTTACTTTGTGCCTGCTGCTTTCTTACTTTTGCCTGGCAGGAAATGATCCTTTGAAGACATAAAGACTTGTCTAATTTTCTGCATGTTAGAAGTCTCATTAAGTATAATAAATTATTAATGCCAAAGAGATTATGGTAGAGAGCATTTGTTGGATCAGAGCTACAAGTGTTAAGCCCTTCTGGAAAAAGCTGTGGCTTCTCTATGTCTGTAGAGCACCAGTTTACTGGGACCCCGAGCCCGATAGCCTAATAGCTTTGGGTGTGATAAGTAATAACATTTATAAGGACCAGATTATATGATGAATGTGTAATTTCAGTCAAACTTAAAATGCTGGGCAAGTCGAATGCTATTAAACTTCCTTGTCTCTTGAGCTGAATTTTGTCTTTTTTTAAAAACAATTGCACATGCTTTTTCCAAATCTCAAATGCATTTCATAGTGTTTGGTGGATGACTTGCCCTGCCAAGACTTGCTGTTATGCGGAATGCACTTTAATTAGGATTTTAATGGATTTCTTATGTCACCATTCAGGGTTATAATATGCTGTTTTCTCTGGTGGTTTAGCCTAGTGGTAAAATATTAATATCAAATTTTTAGTAGAAACTGTTCTTTGAAAGTATTTTTTTGTTCTTGCTTTTCTCAGTATAATTGTTTTCTGATGCACAAATATTTCAACTTTATTTAGCTGGGTGTATCAATACGTGATTGACTGTGGTTGCTGAAGGGGATTAAAGGACTAAGTTCAGGAAAGACTGTGAAAATATTTCTAATGTTTTCAGATGGCTGTAGATCATGCTGGAGCAAATATTTTAAGATACTTCTCTTCAGTTCCAAATTGACACTAGTGTTACAGAAGGTTCTTAGTAAGCTAAGGTATTTTCTTTGTCAAAGTATATGATGCTGAGATGTATGACTAGAAAGATTTCCTCAATGTGATCATCCATTTGTTTTAGTCATAGTGTAGCTCTGAGCAAGCAGTACAAATGTACATGTGTCTGAAATAAAGGGTATTTGTTGTACGTATGGAGTTAGCTTTTTGAGATAATGCCTTACTACACCACTACTTTCAAATCATTGACAGAACTGTGGATATTTTTTAAGAGAAGGAACAATAGCAGCAGCAGTTTTATTTACTCAGGAAACAGCTAAAAATCCCACAAGGTTAGGAGAGGATGCTGATCCGTGCTTGTACACTTGGTGTAAAAGAGTCTAAAATATATGGCCTTTGTTTATTCCATTTAGTTTCATTCCTGACTTAAATTCAGGGGAATTGCCAGAAACAACAAAATGCTGCATGACAAGGTGGTACCTCTTGTGCAGCTGGGCACATGCCAATGGCCTGAAGGTTTCATCTGCTTTACGTATGAATTTGCACAGGATATTCATCAGAGCCTAATGTGCAGGGTTAGCCTTTATATATTTGTATGAATTATAAAGCAAATGCATAAAATATGTTTCAAAAGCTGCAGGGGAAAAGAGCATAAAAAGGAAAACTGACAATTCTTGTGTCCATCCCTTTTCTCATGCATTATTTAACACGCTTTCCACTGCCAATATCCATCAGGCTGAAATTCTTCAAGAAAAAAAAGCTAAAGCTTTGTTTGGAAGACAAAGAACCTCACAAGTCAGATGATATTTATTCTGAAGCTGAACATTCACCTTCCTAGGTGCAAAGCAACATCAGAATAAAGCAAGAAGATTTTGGTGCCAGCAGCACCCTCAAGTATTTTAAGGAGCGCTTGGAATCTCTTCCAAAACTGCCCAGCCAGTGAAGTGCACCATTCACCCTCATTCCCCATTTACTTTTGATTTCCCTGGGTGAAGTCTTAAAGCAGTGAAGACTTTGGGGTAGAGTTTTCAAATGACTGGCCTCAGAAGACCCAAGTTTTGGCTTCTGTCATGCCTGCAAAACCAGAAGGATTTTCCACCAAGAAGTTCCTGGGGATTCTCCTCCGGCTCTACCCCTTACTTTGGAGAGGGACTGTGTGAGAAGGTATGTGGAGGAAAAAGTGGCTAAGACCATTTCAAGTTGTGTTCTGGTCACTTGGGGCTTCTGCAAAGATTTATTTAGAGAATTTCCTTCTCCCCTGTAGCATCTCTTGTGCTTAGAATGAGCCTTAGAAGAGGCCTAGTTAGAAAGTAGAGTTACTGAACAAAACTGGTCCTGTTTTACCTCAAACCAGGACATTGGGATACCTGTTCTTTGTCCAGTCTTTGACCAGAAAGCTCAACAACATCAAATCACTGTAGAGAATTTCACTTCAGAGACAGAAGTAGACATTTCCCTTTCTGTTTCTTTCTTAAAAATGTATGTATTTTTTTATTTATTATTGTTTTCTCTTTATTTCTTTTAAACGAAAGCTTAAATTTGCCTCAGCTGGTGGGGCGATCATAGAGTGAACCATGGGAAACAAATTATATATTTTCTAATAGCACATTTTAAGACCTGCAACCAGATAGACCAAGTGCTGTGCAGTCTAACAAGTTAACAGAGAGAAACTCAATCTTTCATTGCACTGGTACAGTTGAGGTCAGCAGAAAGCAGTGCAGTGTCCTCACATATAATCTTTTTTGGTAAGAAATTGTAGCAAAACTAAAGTTGAAAAGTCAGATTCTGCACTTGTGTCTGTGTTAGAGCCCCCCATATCTTCGTCATGGACAACTGTTGGGTGTGCAAACAGTCACGCTTGGTTGTACACCAGACCTCAGCCCCAGGTGAGACCTCAGCTTGAGACCAGCCCCCCAGGCCTGCTGTGCTGCTGAAGCCTGAAGAAATGGATAGATACATTCGTTACAGCAGAGTCCTGCTGTTGTTAAAGCTGCACATGGTATTCGTTTGGAGATGTTTATTTGAGTCTACTACAACCTTGTCAAATATTTGCCTTTCACTTTGAAATTGTGCCTGCCTGTTGTCAGTCAAGGTCACATTTTTTTTTGTGTCAGGAGGTTCGAGCTGTAGCAGATCTTTTCTGTGAAGGAAATGACATCCACCTAAACCATCCATGTTATTGCAGTGCTAAAAGTAAAGCCTTAGCAATTTAAAGAGGAAAGTGCCTCGTGATTTCAAACAGACACTCTAAATCTGATGGGAACCAGGGGGCACGGGTTACAGGTGTGTGACTCAATAGCCTGGTGAAAATCCATTTTGATTTCTCTACTTGTAAAGGTTTTTACATCACACTTTCGACGCAGATGTTCTTTTTTAGAAGACAGAAAACCTCTTTATCTTTTAAATCAGTGATGTACCAATATTGAACATGAATGTGAGCTCTATTTATGTTTGACTGAAGTGCTTTTGTCATTCTCTGATCAATCCTTCCAGAAGCTCACAGGAGCCTTCCAGATGGCTTTGCTGAACTTCGCACTGGCTTCCGTGTATGACTGTAGTTTGTAAAGCAAGGCTCCAGAAGTCTTTGCTTAACATTAGGTATTATTCTCCCATTAGATACCCCAAGAGCTATTAATCTACATGACTGCTATGTCATTTTTTTCAAATCCTTGCAAAGATTTTTATTTATTATAGGTATGGTAATACGACAACTTTTTATACTAAAACAAAATTATTGAAATTGAGTGAAATTGCACTTTTGCAAATGCTCCTGACAGACATTGCTGTGCTTGCTGTACTTTTTATTACACAAATTAACAGCATCTTAAATGATGGAGGTTTTAGTCTAGTAACTCCAAAGGAATATTTCACAGAATCACAGATGGTAGGGGTTTGAAGAGACCTTCAGAGAGCATCTAGTCCAACCCCCCTGCTAAAGCAGCTTTACCTAGAGCAGGCTGGGCAGGAATGCATCCAGGCAGGTTTTGAATATCTCCAGAGAAGGAGAATCCACAACCTCTCTGAGCAACCTGTTCCAGTACTCTGGCACCCTCAAAGTAAAGTTTTTCCTTACGTTGAGATGGAACTTCCTGTGTTCCAGTTTGTTCCCGTTGCCCCTTGTCCTGTTGCCAGGCACCACTGAAAGGTTTCTGGCCCCATCCTCTTGACCCTCACCCTTTAGATATTGATAAGCATTGATGAGATCCCATCTCAGTCTTCTCTTCTCCAGGCTAAACAGATGCAGGTCTCTCAGCCTTTCCTCATGAGAGGTTCTCCAGTCCCCTGAGCATCTTCATAGCCCTCTGCTGGACTCTTTCCAGTAGTTCCCTGTCTTTCTTGAACTGGGGGACCCAGAACTGGGCACAGTACTTCAGATGCGGCCTCACCAGGGCAGAGCAGAGGGGGAGGATGACCTTGCTCTATCTGCTGGCCATTCATCAAAGAATGTCCCATTGTCATAAAAGCCAAAACTCTCATGACAGCACCAGCCATGTAGCCAGGCATTGATATGCATATCTGTCCATTTTTGGCTGCTCCCTTTCCTCTAACTGGTAAAATCAGGCTTGTGAGAGCTCCACTGGACCAGAAGTCCTTTGATGCCTGGGTTTGCTGCTGGAGGATGGTGTCTGGAGCAACTCCTATCTGCAATAGATGACAAAATTACTTCTTTTAACAAGGTGCCTGCAACTCAAAGTGTCTGTGAAAGGCATGTCTACAAACTTTATCTGTGTCCTTGGACCAAGTCAGGGACAGTAATCAATGTAAAACTCAGAGGTTTTAATCCTGAAAAGTTATAACTAACTTCAGATTTTTATCTGTTTTTATTCTGTGATTGTATTTGAAAATTATTTTTCAGCTATGGAAAAATTGTAACTATATAGCCATGGAATACTATTGTAATAGGTGGTGGCCTGCAGTGCTGCATCTACCTTCTCATGTGCCTAACAGCTCCATGTTTAAGTCAGCAGTATTTTTTCATTTGTCTGTCTGAGGCAGATGTGGATGTGTAACTAATGTCATTGAAATATATGAATGCATTTCCATAATCAGTGTCTTGTGAGGATAGATTTGGATTTGATAGGGGATTCAAGTCTTAAGTGTCTTGCAAATTGCAATATATTGATTAATACTATCCTCTCAACCAGAACTTAGTCTAACAGCCACCTGTTTCCAAAAAATCCAGAAATCCACAACTGGAGTAGTCTAGCATTTAAATTAGAAAAAATAAATAAAGTTAGATGGAAACACTGCAATTAAACTATCCTTGTAAAAAAATATTATTGAAGACATGGTTGGTAGACATTTGGAACTAATTTTGAATGTTTTTATGCAGGATGTATTCAGTAATTTGAATTGGCCCTCCAGGTAACCTTTTGTACAGTAGTAATATTATTTCAAAGTGGAAAAGCTGAATTATTAAATGACTTAGGGGCACACTATTTATCAGATGTAATCAAACGGAGTTTAGAGAATGAAGAACAACCAAGATTTGTTTTTCTTTATAGCTGCTTCCTGCAGTAATCACACAAGCTTCTAAAACTGAAATCAGAGGATATGTGCTGGGCAGGGGAAAATTTGCTTCCATGGGTCCTCCTTAATTAAATTCTCCATGTACACTATACTGAAACCATAGTCACCCAGAAGGAGAAAACCTAGACCAAAGGAAAGTAAGAACACCATAGAATTTAATATCACTCCTCCTGTTTCTGTTGGGCTTGCCTTTGGACAGCATGCTTGGAGCCTGATCTTACCTATTTCTTAGGGAGAATCCAGCAGCAATTATAATTTCTGAAAGATGCATGCAGGAGGAAGAAAAAATGAATGTTAGTAGCCGGAGCTTGTTTGGTTTTTTTTGCTGTGGGAATGTCAGTGAAATGTAGGTAGCCAGTTAGTCTGTAAGGAAGCAGTTGCCCAGGTTTCTGGCCATCATTTTTGTTATGTATCTCTGTATCTTGGTTTGCTTTTGGGTGGAAGATTTTTCTCACCTGTTATTTCATGAGGTGAGAAAAAAGTTAGAAGGAAATAATTACAGAGATGGTGCCCTGCCAGGCAATATCCAGTTGATTTATTCATCAGGCTTATGAGGGCTCCACTGGACCAGAAATCTTTTGATGCCCAGGTTTGCTGCCGGTGGACAGCGTCTGGAGCAACTCCTATCTGCAACAGATGACAAAATTACTCGCTTCTTTTAACAAGGTGCCTGCAACTCAAAGTGTCTCTGAAAAGCATATCTACAAAGTTTATCCATGGATATCCATTTTATAATGGTCCTGCATTTCGATCTAAAGTGACTGAGTATGAATGACCAAAGTTTCAGAAGTAGAAACATTAAACACGTCCCTTCTTTTGTTTTGTTAGAAGCACACCAGCACACCAGAAAGAGGTCTGAAAACAGTTGGAGAATTTAATTTCAAAACACTTTCCTATCTAAATAGGATAAAGAAGCAAGTGTGTGGTGTGTACAAAGGCTGCAGTAACTGGCTCAGGGCTGTGACTCTCCTTAAGCAGTGACTGAGTCCCCCCCTCCTGGGGACTGCAGAGCAGTGATTGCCTTCCCCTTGCAGACAACTGGTCTTGTACACTTTATCCGATCATCAGGAGAAAAAGAAAAGGAGAAAGAATTGCAAGGGGAAACTAATATTTCTCAGATATAGAGATTTCCATGTCCTTTCATGCCCTGAACCTTCTTTATCTTTATTGCTACACTGCGGTCCTGTTGCTAACTACTGCCCATCAAAGTTCATGCATGGCCACAGCTGTGTCTGTCACCTCACACAAGGAAATGCCTTGTCCTGTTATCAAGCAACTCTGAACTGTTATTGAAAATCATTCTTCAGCATCTTTGTGCCTTTTCCAGAAGTTCAGAAGACAAATATTGGTGTCTTTCTGCACATTTTGCAGAGAATATTAAACTAAACTGAAAACTTTGCCCAAGCCGCAGGCATTTGTGAATCTGCTTGGACATTAGCCTTACATGTGAAGGTGACATTGCTGGGGTTGTAGAGGTAGTGAAAAAAAGAGAAACAGCACAGGACACTCCCGTTAGACCCTTCACAAGCATTGGTACAGCCCTGAGACAAACGTGAAGAGAGGGCATGTTTTTTTGTTCAGACACAGTTTGAGAGGGGCTGGGAGCTCAAGGAGAAAAGTTCTCCTGTGTGATTCTTCTCACAGCTCGGGAGCCAGGCTTTGCCTCTCTCTCACAGAGAAACAGCTCTGCATCAGTGAGACTGAATTCCATCCTAAGCTTCTCCTGATGAAAAAAGGGAAGGTTGTTTAATAGCTGCTTGGATTTAAGTGGACAATACTACTTTTTTGCAGGTACAGTCCTAAATATGTACATGCAATTGAACTTCTTTTTAGGTATGCATTTTACAGTGATGCTGAAAGAGTCAGCCTCTGAAACTATGTGAATGCAATGGCAAAGAACTAAAGCCTGTCTCCTAGAGTTGGGCAGGACTGCTATTAGCTAAAACCATCCTTGGCACTGTCCTGCATCTTTCTACCTCATTGCTGAGTCTCAGCGTTGAACTTTGCCTTTGACCCGTCCTGTCTGGTCCTCATACAAGTGTGAAGAAAAGGTACATACCCATTTTTTCTTAGGAACATAATCGGGATTGTACTATTTTTGGTTGAAACATTATGGCCCCCACCCCTAATATAGGACCTATTTTCTGGCTTGCATATGATCAAGCTGGGGAACTTCATCCATAAGAAAAGTAATGAATCTACCAGGAAAGCTCATTAGCTTAATGTATTCTGATTAAATACAAGGATTGTTCACTTCCCTGTTTCATCAAGGATTATAATCAAGATTTTAAACATGGCCAGAAGGGACATTTCAGCTAGTGATTCAGTTTGTAAGACAGAAAGCAGGTTTTGTATAGGAAAACAGTTAAATTTGCAGCACAGTATGCCTGTGTGCAAATTTGAAATACAGTTGCATAAAAATCTATACATTTAACATGAAAAATTTCTAGGAGAGATTCATTTGAGTGCGGGGGTTGAACACCAGTATTTTCCCTCTCATTAGTATTGAGTTTAACACACAATCTTTTAATAGGAATAGGAAGAAAATAAACAGTTAAGTTTTTTGTGATTCGGAACGGACTGGACAGAGAGATGGGCTTTCGGTAAGACTTCTTTTGTGTATTTCCTAAATGACCTAAAACATTTCCAAAAGCAAATTAACGTTTAGAGGGACCTTTCACATAGCAGTTCAACTAGCAAACAGTCATGTCTCCTAAAATTACTGCTCATGGTGCCCGTGACTCAGCATGTGTTTTCTAGCAGTGAGTCGTGAGAGAAATGATCTACTGTTGGCTTAGACCGGCATCCTTCTTCCTTACCTTGTCCCTACCCATGTCCTGAACCTGTAGGTTGAATTCACTCATGGGTTTGTCCTATCTTCCTGTTTTTCTTCTTCCTCTTTTCCATAAAACTTTCCCAAAGTAATGTCTAATTCCCACCTCCCCCGTGGGTGGAAGCTATCAGTGAGGCAGCTGTGTGCCAAGGAGCAGTGTTTTACCAATTGCTCGTGCATTTCTGTAGAATAATAGAGGAAATACAGGAATTGCCAGAATGAATCAGATCCACCATTTCTCTATTCCACCATCCTCTGACCTCAGATATATATTCCTCTGAACCATATAAATTCTCTTTACTAGTTTCCTTTTCTTTCCTTCTTTTTAGTGGGTGATTTTGCGTACTCTGTCCAAGTATGGAAACAAAGACGTAGTAGCAGGATTTCAGCTGAAGAAGAAACGTATTTCTGGGCTGTTCCATCTTCATAAATAAATGCATGACATAGGATATCTTCTAAACCCTGAATTGTATAATGAATAGCGCACAACACTCCTTCAACTTATGAAGCTAATTTGGGTGCTTAACATCTGCGAGCGTGTAAGCACAAGGTGATTCAGAAAACGTAAAGCAAAAAAATCACAGAAAGCTACATTACTATGGGATTTGAGGTAAACTTGTAAAACTCAAAGTATGTTTCCAAAGTTGAAAATAAGATTTACCCATATTTAAATAAAAAGAAAATACGGTAGAGGAAAATCAAATTACTTGTTGAATATCAGTTAAGAGGACTTAAGGCTGAAAATGAGCAAAAAAGAAAATACCCATATGGAAAGAATGGATATATTACATTTTTTATCAAATGGTGCACATTATACATAGCTTGTGTTGCAGAGGAGAGCTGGCAGACTGAAATCCAAGAAAATAACAGTTTGCTGGAAAATGCCAGTTTTTGAAAACTAAAATTTGGAGAGCTAATTTAAACCCTTGCTTCATCAAAGCTGAAATTTTTGTCCTAAACTCAACCAATGTCCCCAGATACCTACTAACTTGGTGATTAGGCTACCCGGGAATGGGACTTAAGGTGCAAATCCTTCCCTTGTGCTGTCTGCTTTGGGCTGGGGGCTTCTGCCCAAGTGTGTGACAGCCCGAGGAAACCATCTTCTGCGGAGGCCTGGGGCAGGAATGAAGTGGCCACTGCTGCAGAGATGACTTCTGGGCAGCCAAGAGCAGCGTGGTTGCACAGGCTCCCTGTCTCACCAGAGCCCCGTGGCCTGCGACAGCGTGCGGGGTGGCTTGCCATAGGGTCTGGGAACATGCTGCCCATCCTTCTGCGCGACCAGCTGTACTGTGTGCTTCTGCTTGGACTACGCAACTTCAGTAGCAGGTCCTGCACTCAGCCATCTGTCTCAGGCCCTCACGCTTGGAAATGTGGTTGCATTACTGCAGGCTTTTTATCACACGGAGCCAGGTGGCATAACTTCTACTGCCATTAAAGTGCAATTCTCCTCAGCGAACCCTTGCGTGCATGCAGGGGCTGCCACACTAGATCATCTGCAAGTCCTACCACCATCTGGGATTTACGTTGAGTGTTATTCAAATGATACATGGTAGAGCCTCAGGAAAATAATGGCAGTGAAGAGAATGTACATTGAATGCATTCATCGACTCTATTCCGTCTGAAGAAACGCAGTCATTCCCAGGCACAATTTTTTTATTGCCTAGGAGGAAAAAGAGAATCTATTAGTCTCTTTTGATTATAGATTTTTAAAAATAATGATTGTTAAAAAGTAATTGTGTCCATTAAAGTTCATTTTATAAGAAAGAGAAAAAGTGTCATGAATGTATCAGTGGCTTATTTTCAGGTTTAGGCCCATGTGTCTGACTGATTAAAGAAAGATTGAGTTTTTCAGGCAGTCTCACATGTGATGAGGCGGTTGTTATGGCAACAATACATGTTTTATGAGTTATAATAATGACAGAGCAACATCTTTTCAATTATCAGGATTTAAAGTTACAGCTGCTTTGTTTTGTCTTCCATACACCCCTTGAAAATATTGAAATATTTTCATGACTATGTGGTACCATCTGCGTGCTTTTCCTGAGTATGCAAAACAAGGAGTTTTAAGAAAGGGCATACACTAAGCCATTAACAGCTTTCATTGTGCCTCATGAATATTGCTTTTTCCATCCACTCTGTGATTGCTTTTTACTCTTTTTTAAGCAGATATGTTTCTCACTTGCAGTGTGACAGTCTTAAGTGGAGCCAAAGTGCTGAAAGGATTGCTAGGTGTTCCCAAAATTAATATTGCTGCTACTTTCAGTTAAGCTTGAAGGTAGTAGTTTTTTGGGATGCTTCTGAGAAGTTCAGGTAGCAATGGACTTCAGTGAGTGATTTGCTTTCTGTACGTCTTGTGTGTTTAAGAAAATATTTTGCTTATTACTGAAAGTGTTTGAAATAATATTTGGTCCTCTATAATTGTTAAGCTTCTTTACATTCTTGCTGACATCTGCCTTAGGACATTTGCTGACAAGCATCCATGTATTCTTTCTTCTAATCACCTAAGAGCCACTTTAAATGTTGAAAAAACCCTTGCCCATCTGTCCTTTGAGTACCTTTCAAGAAAAAAAAAGACACTTTAATGTAGAATTTGATGATAATTAGCTTTTTTTTTTCCCATTTGAAAGTGAGGTCATCCTCAGTACCCACTCTCCTCTTGGCACCTAAAGGAAAGCATTACTCTTAAATTGAATGAGAAGTGTCTGAAAAAGTTTACTTTCACAACCTGAGACCAATCGCCATATGAACAAAAAAATTGTCCATGACATGTTTTTATTATGGGAGCTTTTTCTTACCTTGTACTTTCAAACAGCTACTGCATGAACCCATACACTGTTTCAAAATAATCATTTTCTCATTGGCTTTTGTCTGCCTGACTGAAAAATATTAGGAAAGATTTTTATTTATATGTAGTTTGGGGGTGGAACAAAATATGACTTTGCCTAGACAGAACTGATTTTAGATTAGTTCTCAGAACTGAATCAATAAGTATTGTTTTAGCATGCCTGAATATTTAGTTTGGTAGACATATAAGTGTCATATTATACATACATGCAACATCCTCAGTTTGGGATTTTTTTCTCCTTCCCAGACTTTTTTGAAGAAGAAGGACTGTTCAGCGTATGAGACTAAGATCTGGAAGGACTGCAAAAGTTTATCTGTGGAGGACTACTCCATAAACTTAGGAGCTTACTAAATCTGGAGCTCGTAAATATTTCAAACTTGTTGAAGGATAGGATTAGAGGGGTTTTAATTTTTTTTATTCTCCCCCCAGTTAGAGGAATGATTTAGAGAAAAATAGAATGCAATTTAACAAAAAGAAATGCAAACATAGCTAGGGATAGTCATGTGCAGATGCATAATGGAAAATGATGGCTATGCAGAAATACTGCAGAGAAGGCTGTTGCTTACAGTGGCTTACAAGCTGAACATGAGTCACGGTGTTGTGGCAAAGCAAACAGCACGTTATGATGTATATAAACTAATGCACTAACCTTAAGATACATGAAGCAATATCATCCTGTAGTGTGCCGGCACAGCCTCTGCTGCAGAGCTGTGGTTTGTATGGGTGTTGAATGTAATAAGAATATGAATAACAAACAAATTTAAAAAGGATACACATGGACTGTAGAATCATGGGGATGTAAAATTGACCAGATAAAGACGTGGAAGTTACTGAATATTTCTCCATTCCTACAATCTTAATTTTTTTCTTCTTCCTGCAGGTCACCAATTCTAAAGTGCGGGAAGTAGCTACAAGAAGGAAGATAAAATTCTTTTCTACACCAGCTGTTTTTCTAAGACAGGGAATACTAAGTTGAGGCATTGGCTTCAGGATGAGCTGTATTCTTTTAACAAAGCAATGAAGTGCTGAAGTATATTGCCAGGAAAATGACGAAATCTGTCAGATTGCCTTTAAGAACAGGTTGGAGGGACATCTGTCAGGAAAGACACTTGAACCTCAGGGGAAAGAAATAACCTAGATAACCTCTTTAGCTCTGTTATTTAGATTTCTATGAGTGTCGCAGCGTGGTGTTCTGACTTACAACACAATGCCATTCATGGCCTGTACAAAGCCATGGAAAACAAAGTCTGTGTATTTCCGTTTTCTTTCACTCTCCTTTTTTTTTTTGTGAGTGTTCAGAAACAACTAGTACATCCTGTAGCTGCTATTTCAAAAGATTGGGTAAGGGAACCTTTCAACACAATGCTGACTGAAAAAATTGTACTCATTAAATGACATTAAGACTTTTGCAAAGAGTTGATGTAATACAATTAATATTCCAGTATACAGCCATATTAACTTTAAACTATAGCACCTTGGCTACCCCATGGAGGACATTAAGCAAGTGGCTGTTGGCTGATATCAAGAATCCACCTTTCTTAGTGCTCCCATCTCACAGCTGGAATGCAATAAATTGAAATAATAGTTTCTCTAAGGTGCTGAAGATGTGCTGTGAAAAGTCCTTGAGATGAGTGTGAATAACTTGTTTCAGTTTTATCTACAGTGCCTGTCAGATAGCGCCAGTCCTCTCTACCATTTAGTGAACCCTTCACTCACTCTCTTTGGTGACCAGTTAATCACTTCCACATCATTTTAGTAGCATTACTTTGTCAAGTAGCTCTTCAATGATTTGGGCAGGTATTAAAAACATGGATCTTACAGCACCTGGAAGGCCAGATGCTGATACCTTTTTACAGCAGAACAAACACTTTTCTTCACCACCACCCTCCTTGGAATTTGCGAAATGAAGTGCACTGCAAAAGTAGTGAGACGATCTCCATGTTTCGGAGCCAGGGAACAGGCTAATGCCCTGAGACAACTGTGTGTCCACCCTGGCAGGTGTAGGTGGTGTCCATGTGCAACACGCGACACTGAGGTCTCTCTGGGCAAGAGTAAGGTGTTGGCTTGCCTGCTTGACATCAGCCACATATTTGCATACTAGACAGGAGACTGTAGAGGATGGCAGAAGGCCTTATAGGAGCAGCTGGTTGCAGATTTCCTGGGCTGTGAGTGAAAACCCTTAAGTTATCTGCCAGGTGAGGATAGCATCAAGTGACAGATTCCACAGACCCCCTTCCAGTGCAGAGGTTTGCTCGTACATGGTGGGAGTGTGACCAGAACCATCCCCAAGGAATTGGCCCTTTCTTGGAGGGCAGCACGGGCATAGCTGTGCCTGTGTCTGTCTAAAGCTGTTTTGGTTTTCTTCACTTATTTTGTGTTTATCTGTTACCCGTTTTTCCTCTCCATTTTTCTGATTATGTCTCGAGGTACTTCCCTCCATCTCACCTTGGTGTTTGTATTTTCTTGCAACAAAACCTTTCTTTTCCCTAATACCCCAGTATTTAATGAGATCCTGGGAAATTCAGACCATAACTTTCATTTTGCATGGCAAAGCTTTTGTTCCTAGCTTAATATAAATTGTTTTCAACATTTTTTGTCAATGGTAGTGACATAAATATATGGTTTTATGGAAATATTGATTTATCTTAATGAAGATCATGCGGAAAAGATTAAAACAAACGCTGCTCACTATGAAAATATTAGTAAGAGATTTTTTAAGGATGGTGATACAGATCTATTCTTCTACAGTGAACAGGAAATCCAGCTCATACTGCTACCTAATAAAAACAGTGCATACAGAGGTTTCTTCTTATCTAAGTTATGTGTCAAAAGGGATCAAAATTGACTTGTTCATTATTCCCAGTGTTTAACAGTCAATAGTTTCCTGGTTTTAGGTTTATCTTTTTTTGAAACCATAAATAACAAAATTTAAAATTAGCTCTCAAAATCTTCTTTCTGTAGTGAAATAAAGATGCCATCTTAGAACAACTTTTCTCAAAAGTCTGAAAAACATTTCTATAGACTGATTTTTCTAAAATCTTGTAATAGCCCTTACAATTCTGATGCTAATCCTGCTTCTTAAGTTTTTTTCTCTTGCCTGGGACCACTTTTTCAAAGTACCTCCAAAATACTGAGTCAGACAACTGCACACGATCTCTCACATGCATTGAACTTATAATCTCAAAAAAAGATCCATGTTCCTGAAAAACAGCAAAACCACAATATTTTTATCAAATTATGTAATTTATCAGTCTCATTTTTTAGCCTGCAGGCAAATGATGAAATATTAAAGTTTCGTGTACTGCTGCCTAGGAACTGCAACTTGCTACTAATACTGTCTCTAACATTTTACCTGCACAGCTAGCGTGTTTGGTAGAAACCTCCTATTTCAAAATGTCTGTCTGCTTGAAAGAGCTTTGTGCTTGTAGACTCCTGGTCACTAGTATTTGCAGAGGTATAAGTGAAAGGCAGATTTTCATCTGTAAGCCCATGAAGATATTACAGTAGCAAATGACTGGCTAAGGAAAAGGAAGATTAAAATCTAGTCTGGTAGTCAAGAAGTAATGCCTCTGCGAAAAATAATCTGAACTATCATAGGCAGTGATGGGTATATTAGTTCCTACCATTCAGAAAAAAGACCTTTGAGTTGCTGTGAATAATTTTCTGAAAATGTCTGTTAAGTGAGATGACCTAGGTGCAAACAGTTTGTTGGGAAGACCCTAAAGTTCTGATGGCCAAAGGGTAGGAGCGTATTAGAGGACCAAATATTCAGTATTTGCTTTAGTTTTTCTATACTTTTCCTAAACAATCACAATTAACCACTTGAAGAATCAAGACCAAATGATTTGGTAATCAGACATAATCACTTTCTATGAGAAAGCTTGCAATAATTTTTCCTTACCTTGCTTGTAATTACATTTATATTTTGTTTCTTAGTGCTGCCTGTGACTTTTGAAGGTGGAAGATGTGTTCATATGTCTTAACTTTACATGGTAAGACAAGAGGAGAATGAAGAATAACACTAAGAAACTGCTACCACTTTTAAGGAATGCCACCTCCTGAGGTTACACAGGTATCAAAACGATAAATTGGAGCCTGTTAGGATCATGGTTCCAATGTGAGTGTACAAACACTTATTTGGACACATAGGTGTGTATTCATCCACCTGTTAGCATGTGCAAACATGCTTTTTTTGCAGCTGTCCATACATTTGGCTCACACACACCTCCAATCTCTTTTCAAAACTCAGACAGCATGGTATCTTTTTTGTGAAGAATCTTAGGTCGAAGCACATGAAGACACTAGACTTCAGTGTGTACACTTGAGGTTTCCACAGCCCTAAGGATGAGATAGGTGGTCATGCAAATAATCTATATACTGTTACATCTTTGACTGCTGCTGGGTCTGCTCAAAGTAAATCTTCTCCTCCAGACCCTACTGAAATACTTTTTTTGAGGATGACTGCATCTGTGTTTCTGTTATTGTAGCCACCCTATACTAGTTTTTCTCCTTTCTGGTTGAGGGATTGCAGAGTCAGGTCTATTTTTCATTGATCTTCAGTTTGACACTAGTTCTTGCACTAGTTCTTGCACTAGTTCTCATTATTCTAGTAGGCATGTCTGGACTACACAATGATGAAGCAATAGTGACAGTGGCCTCAGCTTAAGGTAACCAAGCTACTGAGAATTCATTATACCTGCCAGCCAGTCCAATTCAGGTCTGTCTGTATAACCGGAAATAATATGACTGCCATACGGATTTACCAAAGTTCCTGGGACTGACCTGAAGAGGCAGCAGTCCTTCCCTAATTCTTGGTGTTGTGGTTTAGTTTGGCTGCTCACTTCTTAGAAACACATCATCAAGCAAAAAGAGTGAGCACGTTACTTGCAATGATGTGAAAGGCCAAGCTGTTGATTTCATGAGGTAATGGTGTGACTGTTTGAATTGCTGAGAAAAACTGAGGAACTTGCTGAGAAGAGTGGAAAGGTATTTTCTCATTTCCAACTTCTTCAATTAGTTCAATCAATAGCTGTTTTTCTGCAGTTGCTTTGGACTACACAATAATTTTGCACTGTCATTATATTTATTCACCTAAGGAACACCTTGTTTTTTGATTCCTTTGATATACAGCTAGATCTAAGACTCAGAAGTCATATTCATGCATTGCATCATTTTAAGAACAGACAATTTCTGTAACTTGTGTTAAGTATAGTGAAAAATAGAACTAAAAAAACCCCCACATAATGTTTCAAAACAGATTTATGTTTATTAGATATTACAGATTTATTTTGCATGAATAAAACCTCCTACCACAAATATTGAAATTGGGCTCTTATGTAGTATTTATCTTTGGAAGATGGTCAAATGTTCCATAAACTTTGTTGAAAGAAGTGTGAATGCTCCTCTGTGAAGTATCAGATCTACTTTGGTGATGACACTGGGAAAGCCTAAAGTGCTGCAAATTATGATTTGGATGAAACTGCAAAATGAGTTTTTAGCAAAGTGAGAGAGAATGTCTATAAATCCTGACCTGCAAGCCCCTTCTTGGGTTAGTGGATAATGTTTCTTCCCAGCAGGTGACAGCTACCACCTTCACTTAAGGTAGTCAGATGTGCTATTGTATCATGATCTACGTGGTTTAGGAAATTATTATCCTGACTTCCATTTATTTCTCTTTTCAGTGCCAGCTACCTTCACATCAATTTAAGTCTGGTAACTGAGTGTGCTAAGCCCTCCTTAGTACTAGACTAACAACTTCTACTTTCCACTGCCATGTTCCATCTTCTGACTTAAGCTTCTCCCAGAAAAATTCAAGCAAACTTCACCAGCAAGAAACAGGTCCTCCCAAACACGTCTGTTAACAAAACGCCATTTACATGTGGTTGCCCACTGCTATTTGCATAAATAATTGATGTGCCCTGCTTAGCAGTTTAAGTCCCATATGTATCCATATTTTCCAGCCATACTTGTGCATAACAAAGAGCTGATGTTTTAAAACTTCTTCAGAATAATAAAAATTGCTTACTTGAGTATGATACTGGGGCACAACTCCAGGAAGATTCAGTGTTCATTTTCATCTTGACCAAATATAGCAGTGTATAGAGATGTACAGGGCATGGTGTGTGATGAAGATTTCAGGTGACGTGTTCAAGGTGATCACACAGACAATATCAGAGAAACTGTTCTTAGAGAGAGTGGCCAACAAAAACACCAGCCAGTAATTTTGTAGACATTTCACTGTTCTCCACTGCCATGTGGTTAGTTCTGATTGGTGAAGGGCTGTGGGTAGCCGTATGGCACCTGCTCTTCCCATTGCCCAGTGAGGATATTCTGACTATCCTGAACAGACCTGCCATCTCACATCACTCATGCAGCTGGGAAAACACATGTAGGTATAAAGTGATGTTCTAGTGAAAAGAACAGGAACTGGCTTTCAAACATGCTGAGAAGAGTAGCTGACAACCAGGTGCTTATGAGGAATAAGGAAAAAAACCAAAAAAACCCCCAAACCTAAGTCAATTGTCATAGGAATTGTTTTTTTCTGAGACTGAAAATGTTGTTGTGGTAGTCCCAGCGCACTGGAATAATGGAACATTTAAAAACTGTACTGAGACGTGACTTGTGGTATGGAAGCTGGGATTACACTATGGTATTGGCTTTATAAGCATACCTTTGATGATCTGTCAGCTGCTGAGGCAAGGGGTAACACAAAGGACACTTCTTGCTGACACTAGAGGCACAGAAGGGTAATTAATGAAAATCTCCAAGTGCTGAAACAATGCAGCTAGTAAGATTTTGAAATTTTGCATGCCTGGGGTCAATACAGGTTCTTTTGACCTTCTTCAGGGAGCTGAGAAGACAAAGGGATTAAAGCTGTAAGGAATGAGAGCACTAGACCTAAGCAGACACGAGGATTTGTCTGCTGGTATCTCCCAGGGGACCAAGAAGAACAAACTAGCAGCAGATGGCTTTAAGAAAGGCTTTTCTGTAAAATAATGGTACTATATCTTGCATCAGATCTGACTGGTGGCTGAATAGCAATTGACACTGAAAGAACAGACCAGGGCTGAGCTAGTGTCAGATATCTTGCAATGATCATCGCTGCAAATCCTAGGGTAGTTTTAAAAAGAAAAAAGTCTGTGATCTGGCAAGAGCGGATCATAGGGCTCCAACCCTCCACCTTCCCCCAGCAGCAAGAAGGAAGATGGTCAGAACCTGGGGAATGAATGGGAGGCTTTGCACAGGCCATAGACAGATGTGTGAAAAAACATACTTTGTCAACCTCCAGTTAATGTCAATATTGGGTCCTTGTGCTACAAAATGACAATGTTTTATGAATGTCCCGATAAGAATACATTGTAATCATAAAACTGACCATAAAAACTACTTATGATAAAAGAAAGTCTCTACAAAAGGTCAGATAATCACTTAATAGAAAAAAGTGTGACAGCCATAAAGTCAGATGTTGAAAAAGTGGATGTATTTTAAGAAAAAATATCAGTTTTGGCATATTTTTTTATACAGACCCTTCAGCCAAAGATAAAGGGTAATTTATCCATAGATAAGTGTACCTTCATAACTCAAGTAGCAAAATCAAAGTGATGAATGTATGCATGAATTCCAAATGCCTTGGATTCCAAATATTAGGACCTTGAGTAATTGCGAAAACACATTTCTTAGAGAAGTGCGCTGATTCAAGAGAATAGCATGATGGTGCCACCACAGGTACTCTGGTGTTCTGAAGATCTGAAGGTATATCATTTTCAGTCATCACATAACTTGCATTTGTGGGTTCTGTTTATGTGTAAGTTGTTCCCACCCCTTTGTACCCATTGAGAGTCCCGTAGAGTACTGAGAACGGCCTGGGATCCCTGACAAATATGTGGCAGCGCCAACAGCTGGAGCAGGCAGAACATGGATCCCCAGAGATGGTAATTCATCCAAAAACATGCTTTCTGGATCCCGACTCTCTTTTACTTCCTAGTAGCAAATTAAATGTATGCCATCAAAGTGAATTTGTAAAAATAAAAATTAATGTCTGTGATGTGTTTTGTGTACTCCTCTATGCAGGCTTTTTTGTCCTTCTCTTATGGGCAAGAATCAGCTGGACCAGGTATTATTTCTACAGCAATTTTTGATTCATTTTTGTGATACGACTAATATTTGTTCACAGTCTGTAACAGGTTGCCATTGTGGTCACATGGACTTCCCATGGAGCTGTAGGAAAGAGCCTGAGCAGAGAAACTGGAGTTCTAGAAAATGTGACTTCTGTGGAAAGATTGGATAAACTTGGTTGACTTAGGGAGTACTTGGATGGAGACTGTAATGGTCTTCAAGTAGGTAAAGAATCTCTGCTAAGAGAAGGAGCATTTTCTGGTACTGAATTTAGACTATAGCCATGGTGATTCAGTTTAGACATTGATAAGACATTTATTAAAGTATATTTAAGTTCAACAAAAAAATGCTTAGCAGAACTGGAAAATCTCCTGTTTGGGGAGTTTAAGGAGCAATTTAGACAACAGGTTGCCAAGACCTCCATAGATGATTTGGAACGAGGTAGGGGATGAACTGGGTGACTTCTAAGACTCTTTTTGAGCCCCAGGTTTATGTGCCTGTGATTTTCCTCTGTGATGTCCATTGAGTAGCTTTGTGTTATCAATATCAATTAATGAACTGAAGGACTCAAGGAACATGAAGGTGAAACTTTCCCATTGGTAGCAGCAGATCAACATCAGATAAGTACTATGGTACTCTTGTTCCCATTTCTTAAAATAATATCTTCAACTGTTAGTGTCATCAATGTGCTTCTCACCATGATATTAAAAACACAAAAGAAAAATGCCTGAATAGTATGGGACAAGGGATATTTCCTCGAAGACCTGCAATTTGCCATTGCTTCACTGCTTGACATCCCACAAAGCAGACCCTTTAAACTGTAGGAGAAAAATATGTTCAATCATTTTCATAGAAAAAGAAACATGTAAGTTACAAGCAAGACTTTTGCTGCTATGTTTACGCAGGGGGAGAATATATGGAACATCGGTTTTCTTCCTCAAGTGATTAGGGATCAACTTGCTTTGTGCCAACTGCTTCGCTCCCCTTCTAACACTATAAAAAATTGACAATACTCTTACCATTAGATTCACTGAACTTGTTAGAGCCAATGGCTGATTTCAGGCCAATGCCATAATTGGAGAAGAGCATTATGTCATCATTTTATCTTAATCTTTTGAAGAGCTGAAGTAAATGTATATTCAAGGCTGGTTAGGCCTGCAAAAATTTTTAATTAAATGCAGAGTAGAAACGTTTTTTTTTTTTCCAATATATTTCAATGGGAGGTGTGTGTTCCAGTGTGATTTAGATTAAGTATACTTTAAATGTATCACTATTCATTTTAATAAAGGAAACAGTACAGTCTCTTAGTCATTTGAATAGTTCATCATTTACAGAAAGGAGGTATAAATGAAGAAAACAATGATATCAGAACGCTGACTCATCCCTTTTGCGCTGATGTGTAAGGAGGCAAGAGTCACTGGAATTCGATGGAAATCTCCAGCAAAGTACTTGTGGAAGACATGAGAAAATCAGACCTCAACTTCTTTCAGGGTGCTTGTCGACCTGAGGACTTGTGCAGATACTTGTCAGTTTATGCAAATGGCTGTAGCTGGTTTTCCCAAAAGGGCAGTTCATTTATGTGGCAAATCTTGTGCTCAACAGACTAAATGTTCTAAGTTCACTGTGTGTATCAATTATGTTCTTACCTCTTCGCAAATAGTCCATGACAAATTTTAAATTGCTAGGATCCTCCAGGGGAACCTGAAATGGTAAAGTTTGTTCCTGGAACCCTGGGGAGGGTTTCGGTTTCTTCTACTTGAAATAGTAACACAGTCTGTTCCTGAGAAATGGTAAACACATCTGCACATTGCTGAGCACCCTTTTCTTCCATCAGCTCTTACTGGAGCTCAGCACGTTTTGGCAGCCCTAAGTGAGTGGAATGGGATTATCAGCTTCCAAAAGACAGCAAGCAAATGAATCCTGTTTCCTGTAGCCTGTGAGCATTGATATATTGAAAAGTTTCCTTAAAACAAAACTGAGTTTTGTTTATTGAATAAAACATCCCAAGAGTGGAACCTCTGGATTTATTTCCCACTTGGATGTAACATGTAACCACAATTTATTCCCTGTGGTGTTTTGAGTTGTCCTAAAGACAACTGTGGGTTCCCCCCCATTCCCCTTCCCGCCATCCCCCAAGCCAACTTTGTGTAGATAAGTTATTGATATACTGAGTAATTCTAACTGCATCTTTCAGCATGGGCTACCTCTATCAGAAAACCTTAGTGGCATTACAGAGTAACAATCCCTTCAGAATTTTGTAATGGTTGAAGTCATGCAAAAGATTTTGTCATTTGTCATTATAATCCAATACAGCAAAACAGTTACCTTATAGGGATGAGGATGGGAAAGGCTTTTATATGATTACTTCACGAGATGATAAATGAGAGCAATTTGTGTTCATTATGAGAACAGCACCCCGAAGAGAATGCTGTTATAAATTTTGTCTCGCCCTCCCTTCCTCCACCACAAAACTAGAATACCAGCTTAGAAACAAGCAAACAGGTTCTGACAACAATCCGGATGGAGAAAAGAAAAACCAGTGAAGATTTGTTTGCATTTTACTCTAGCAAGAGCATTCAGAATTAGAAAAGTAAAGGACAAATGCAGGAGGATACTTAGCACAAATTCTTAAAATATAATTCTGCCTGTTTTTTGAATAAAGAATATTTTTGTTTAATAAAATATTCATCCTGTGTGGAAAACAACTGACTTGTTCCTCAAGCGGAACAAAATTATATTTTGCAACTCAGGCAACAAAAATATTTCATTCGAAAAAGTGGAACTATTTCAACTTGAGCAAAAAACCTGAACATTTTAATATGCTAATTACAAATTTGAAAGAAAAATAATTCAAAAGTATTATTATTTCTAAATAATTTTTTTTTTGATCCAGAGGTGTCAATCTCCACCCAGCAATTTTGGGTTGATCAGTCTGTATTTTCAAAAGATAAACCATTTTATGGGTAAATTTCCAACCCACTCTGCAACTGAATGAGTACTGAGGTCAGCAATAAGCTAATCCTTTTTTTCCTTTTCCCATATGCATCACTGCAGCAGCAACAACGGGCCAGTGCATTTCTTCTGGTGCATTTGCTTTCTGTGCCCTGGTAATTCTCAACTACTCAGCCATGATGCCTTAGTTTGTGTCTATGTAGTCTGGATCCTAGTATTAAGATCAGCAGCATTCAGCCTTGCATTTTACGTACATTTAAAAAGATATTAGCAGATCTGCTTGCCTCTTTCCTCCCTCCTTTTTCTTCTCTCCACCACTTTAATAACCTCTCCATCCTCCCTGTATGACCCATGATATTTAACAAGTTGGGCATGCAAAAAACAATGCAAATGCTCTTTGTACTGATGAAGAAAAGATGAAGGGTGAGCTCAAACACCCGTGTCTCCTAAATTCTTGTGGATGTGTGATCTAAAGCTGATTGAAGACATTACTGGATAGTGAGTTGCCTGTGCAAGTAAAAGGAATGAGTGTGAATTGGGTTAGTACTTTTGCTGAACAGTCAGCATTAACGCTCAAGGGATTTGTGATATTTTAAAAACCCTCTTATAGAGGGGCTTTCTGCTATATCACAGAGCTTAAAAATAGGACTGAAGGACTCTGCGAAGAGAGCAAATCAGGAGGGTTCAGAGCAGGTGGGAGAGCTTTAGGAATGAGGTGGTTCTGGCAAGACAACGGGGAAATTCCCTTCCACCCCACGATCTCACCAGCAGCAGAGGATTCAAAGAGATTTAACTCAGGCTCCTGTCTAGAGACGCTGTGAGAGGAAAGGCCCAGAAATGTGTCTCTGCCATGAGTGCCTGGGCTCAGGCCAGAGTATGCGACAAGGTGGTGTTGTAATCCTGGTGGTGTGTTGAAGCAGGATCTGGCATAGGATACCAGACTGACAAGATGTGAGAGCGCTACAGGGTCCCCACATGCCTGTGGGTGCTGCTCTCCTATCAGGAGAGGGTGTAGAAAAGTAAAATGAAAATATTTCTATATGGAAATCAGGCAGCAGTCTTGACTTTGCTTTTCTGCTCTGGGGCTCTTCCTGCTCCATAGCTGGGATGGGG
This sequence comes from Chionis minor, assembly GCA_013398295.1. Classification (NCBI taxonomy): domain Eukaryota; kingdom Metazoa; phylum Chordata; class Aves; order Charadriiformes; family Chionidae; genus Chionis; species Chionis minor. Next base: position 1,093,698 of record VZSF01001813.1, read on the forward strand.
GGAGGGAGAGGGAGGCAGGCCAAAGACACTTGCAGCTACTGGGTGTTCACATCCAGCAGGTGGGCATCACAGGAGTAGCAGAGCAAAAGGACAACCAGTACTGGATCTGGATACTGAGGTTTATTTAAGTACTGAGGAGATTAGGCTTTTTACCCTTCTTGGTTATCTCACACAGTCAATCTCCTTCACACTTCTTCCCCACATTAATGCCCTCTTGGCCTCATTTTCCCTTTCCCACGGCGGTAGGTTGCTGCTGGTCCAGGGAAGTTGGATAGAGGGTCATGTCGGTTCATGTGGTACCACTGCTCACAGCTAGCAGTCTTGGGCATTGCTGGCCAAGGAACTTGGGCAGCCCCCAACATTTGTCTCTATGCACCTTCCCTCTCTCCAGGATCTTCTACACTTCTAGGATCTCTCTTCCAGTCAGAAGCTTCCTCTTTCTCCCAAGACCACTTTTCTAAGACCGCTTCTTCAGTCTCCTCTTCTTGCGCCCTGGCTTTCACAAATGGAACACTGTGTATGTAGAAGACTCCTGATTAGTGTCTCTCTCTCATGTCTCTTTACTAATTGAAGGGTTTCGGATGTGTCACTCATTTAGTCCAGGTGTTACCAAAATCTACAAGCAGCCCATATCAGTCTCAGTAGCAAGTACCAGGCTTGAGTGTGCAAAAGTTCAACTATGAACATTCATCCACCAACACACATACAACCAATAATCTGCTGCCTGTCAGCATCCACAATTTAAGTTGGTTTTCACCTATGAAACCAAAGTTTGAAGGTTTTGAATGGTAGCGTTGGTATGTATAACTGAATGTGCAGAATAGAAAAGCATTGTTATGGCTTTCCACATTCCCATCTCTTGTTAATATTGAAATCTTCCTTCATTTCCTGAGTGAAGTCAGTACCTGAGAGTGAGGTTGGGCTATTATGGGTTGACTCTTCAGAGGCATATTCAATTTGGCTAGGTTTCTGGGTGGGAGTAAGAGATGATCTTATGAGTTTGAGAGGAAACCCTTTGGCCACTGAATCTAGCCTATTTTGGTGCCAGTTATGCTTAAGAGAACAACTGTAAAAGCACCATCCCCTCTTCATGCTCTTCTGACATACACAAAAGTTGGGAAAGACACTGCCAGTAGTGAGAGCAAATAGCACCAGTGGGAGAGAGGGAACTTGTTTTTCTACAGTCTCCTTGGCTTTGTTTCATATCTGCTTAATTACTAGAATAATCCATCCATTACCTTTTTATTTAAAGAAGTATCATATGATCAGTTGTCTTCCTGGTCCAATAATGTTTTCAAAATGCTATTGGCTGATATGTATGCATTACACACTAGGGGCATATCTGCAGCACAAGCATTGATCAACTTTAATTTTAGCAGAGTTACAGGATGCAACTTATCCATTATTGATACCTTTCATGCAATATATGTAATGCCAGTAATAACAACAATACACCAGTACTGATGAAATCAAGTGCTCCGTTGACTTGGCTGTATGGGTGCAGGAACGATGTCTAGAAGAGGTTTGATAAAAATGCAGCTCTTCCAGCGCTTCCCCAATAGCTGACAAATTTGGAGAGGTGACTCCTGATACAGAACAAAGAATACAAAAGATGCTAAGGACAGCAGGAAACCACCTTGTTTTATGTTATAGATCAACATGGGGTATCTACTTTAAATGACACCTTCAAGAGGTGAACTTCTGAGGATGGGTTTTATTTCTGTTGTTATTCAAGTAATTACTGTCTCATCCTTTGCAGATTTGGAGAGGTGTGACTGGGGAAATGATGCTGTTCCCTTTAAATATCTTGGTCTAGAAGGGACTAATTTATTTTCCTTAGAGGAACAGGGGGAATGAACCAAAATCAGGTGGAGGGGTGTGAGGTGTTGAAAGACAAATTCTTGTTATGCTGTAGAAGAGACGGTAACAACCAGAGGATCTGAGATGATCTCTTTAGCCAACTTTGCATCCATCTTAAGAGACTTGCATGAAATATCTAAATAATGAATATCCAGAAGACAATTGAGATTTTTGGAAAAAAAGTTACTGGTAATAGCTTTGATTTTACTGATTATTGGAGACACTGGGGATCCCAGATATACTTTGTCCAGAAACTGCAACACTGCACTGTATTGAGTATCAGAGGCAAGGTGCTGGCAGCCAGGGCTTCAGGGGCAGCCTCTGTGAGGAAAGGCTGGGGACGCCCCATGCTGGACACAGCTGGTTCCAGATGACTCCAACCAACCCACCACAGGGCATGGGCTGAGCCCCCCAGCCAAGGTGGTGGTGCTGCTCATAAAACATAAGAAAGGGCAAAACCTGCTGGACAGGGAGGAGAGGAAAAAAGTGTGAGAAACAGCCCTGCAGACACCAAGACCTGAGAAGGAGGGAGAGGAGGTGCTCTAGCCTCTGGAACAGAGATTCCCCTGTAGCCTTTGAGGGAGACCATGGTGAAGAAGGTTGCTCCCCTGCAGCCCATGGGGGACCATGGTGGAGTAGGTATCCATGCTGCAGCACATGGAGGACCTCAAGCTAGATCAGGTAGATGTTTCCTGAAGGAAGTTGCATCCATCCCATGGAGAGTCCATGCCAGAGCAGGAGAAAAGTGTGAAGTGGAAGGAGTGGCAGAGAGGACTGATCTCTGGTCTGACCACAACCCCCATTCCCTGTCCTCCTGTGCTTCTTGACAGGGAATAGCGTCTAAGAGTAGAGGAGTGATGTTGAGCCTGGGAAAGGGGGGAGGAAATATGTTAATATTTTCATATTTGTCATTGTTGGTAACTGCTAAGCAATATTCTTGTCTCGACCTCCCAGATTTTGCCTCCCTGTCCTGCTGAGGTGGGGGGTGAGTGAGCAGGTGGGTGGGCATTTGGCCCTTAGCCAAGGTTAATCCACCACACGAAGTCAACTGCTGAGGTTTATTCATTCCCCTGATAGATGGAGGTGAAGCTGGGGAAAAAAAAGAAAGCATTTGAAAACTCTTCAGTATGAAGTAGCTTCAGCATTACCTACTTCAGGTCTGTATCCTCCAGGATTTTTTTGCTTTCAGCCAAATATTTTGACAAGTTATAATAGGTGGTTGTTACACTTGCAGTCAGAGTAGATGCTGTGAATTTTAATAGCAGTTGAAACACCGGTAGCTGACAATAGCTATTTTTTATTTGAATCTTTCTGTTCTGTATAGATTGAAACAACCTACATGGCATAGTTTATTAAGCATCTACTTGTGAGAACAACTGTAACAGCATTACTTTTACTTTATCCCAGACTTTGTGGACCTAGCCAAGTAAACCTGCTCTAATCATATGTATCACTACTGGCCTAAGTGAATAAGCTCACTTTTCTATTGCCAGGAATGTATTTGCTCCTAACTAAACTTTTTATTAGTATCTAGCATTTTCCAGTGTTTCCCAACACTGAAATAAGTTTATGCCTAATCAAATGATTTCTTCTCATTGTAGTTTTAGCTAAACTCGCTAAACTTAGTAATATGACACATCGAAGCTTTTTCTGGCTGCTACTGCATACACCAATGCATATTATGAACTATCCTCCTCAGAGCAACATTGCTAAATCTTCTATTTGGCAGGTGTCAAGCAGATAATTGTTTTAATTTTACAGTTGTGAATTCGTCCAAGCCTCCTGTCTCACACTGTTTTCTTTTGCCTTTGTTTTTCAAAGTAGTTCTGCTGGAGGACTTCTCACTTCTTTGCTCCTTACATCAGCAGAGCTCTCAGCCTTGTTTGCTACATTACTTATTACTTTGGGTCCGTGACAGTATTAGAATAGGCACTCAGCTAAAGTATGTTTTCTGAAACATCTGCCTTCTAGTCTTTGGTGACTGGAAACTAGTCAACTCTTCCTTCATTCCCTTGTCAAGCTGACTTATTTGTGAAAATGGAGAAACAACGAAGCAGCAATGAAGAACTTCTTTGGTTAACACTGATGGTTGAAATCTGGAGACACAGAAGTTAGTGAGTGCCTTAGGAAAACAGGCAACTTGTGGTTGTATTTAGTTGCTTTTTATTCTTCTTTGAAGCTATGTCTGGAACTCTTAATTTCAGTAAATTGTTTCTTGGCTTATTCTGTCATGCAGTAGGTACTACTGAGAGGCTCAGTTTTGATGTTGAAGAATAGTTTTTGTACATTAAGTGTCCAATGCCAGGTCTTGTAAAAATAAGACATAAATTGTTTTGAAAAGAGAAGCAAAAAGAAATAGGTCTCTTCAATGTCAGTTGAAAACCATTTTATAATATGTTATTTACCCTGGAATAGCACCTGGTATATAGTGACTACCCCTCAGGCAAGGCAGACTTCTGCTTGGTATTCTTACATTCTAAGAGCAAATATAACTTATATGGTGGTAGGGTCTTGTGACTGACAGCTGAATGAAGAAAACAGCGGACTGTGATTATAACAAATAGTAGGTTGGCTGTGATATACGTAATATGTATTTTTAACACACACACACACACACACACAGAGTATTTACAATATGGGGTAAATACAATATATATAGTTATATACAATACAATATATATTTTGTTACCACCATTGTCTTGTTGCAGTCCCAATCTTTTTCTTACCCATTTGTTTCATCCATAAAAGCCTGTTTCTGTCTGTGCTTGTGGGTTGCTATTTATTACGTCTGTATAGTGCCCTGCACAAGAGTGCCATGACCTGTTGGGAAGCCTCAAGGCTTTATTGCAACTTGTAATAAGATAGAATTAGAGTCCAAAATGAAATCAACCAGAAACTATCTGTAAAAGTGAAATGGACTAGTCTAGTTTAATAGTGCAAGCTGGGAGCAATGCAGCAAGTAAACACCTTAGACAGAGGAGAGTAAATTAGATTCTTTAAACTCTTTTGATTTTAATGATCTCTTTATAACACAGGCAAACTAATTTGTTAGAAAGTATGATATTTAATCTGACAATGTTCCTTTAATAGTCTACCTATACTTGCTGTTGTGCCATGATCTCTCTGCTACTCTTAAACGTCACTGCCCCAAAAATGCCTTTGCTCTCTGTGCTGCACTGGGTGTGCTGCCTCCCCAAAGACCATTTGCCTCAATTTTGGCTCCAATAGCCCCGCTCTTCTCGTCTCTTCCAGAAGAGAAAAGGTCTGGGCTAGTGACCGGAGCAAAGCTGATCTGCATTGGAAACTCATGGCTGCGTGTCAGTAGCAGTGGCCTCAGGGGTCATCTGTCAAGGGGACGGATGAGCCTGGTGCTTCAGCTGCCTCTCCTGTCACATCCGTCTCTTGCAGAGCAGAGGCACCTCCCTGGGTCCTGCTGGCTCTTTAAAATGCTCATGGATCTCCTGGGGTGCCATGTCAGCTGCCAGCTATTTAACCTCCCCTTTCCCTAAGAGGTGCTCTACGTATGTCCATTTGGAAAACTTAAACTATGTAGATTGGAGCTCTGGTTTGCTTATAATGACCCCAGATTTTTCTCCAGAAATATTTGTATGTTATAGGAAGAGTTAATCTCCTGCTTCCCTTTCATTCTCCACTCTTTCTGAGTTTGAGTATCTTTTGTCTTATTACCACTGTCACTGACAGTGTTACACAAGGAGACAAACCAAGGCTGAAAAACATAAGAGGAGTACAAGACTTCGCACGTCACCTTGCATGGAGTAAGAGATGATCCCCATCGAATCAATGCAATTCCTATGGGAAAGCTTGCTGGACAGAAGGGAAGGGTGCAAGACCTGGCCTTGAACATACAGCCCCATGGGCAGAGTGGCATTTCTAATGTGGTTTCCCTGTCTAAACTGGGTGACAAGCGTCTCTCAGGAGGACCTTGGGAAATGCTGCTGCTTCATGTAGCCTTGCTCTCCCTTTTTTTTTAGCTCATTAGACCTTTTGATGTGTTCCGCCAGCTGTGTTCTTTAAAAGCTGCTGGAGATGTTTTACAGCAGGATATTATTCATTCAATGCAGCTTACATCTTTCTTTCTCATTTCTGCAGTAGCTTGACAACGCAGCTGTCAGAACAAATTACTCAGCAGAGCCACTTTTTTTAATGTGTAGCTGCATGTATGCATACACACTCACATACTTACAGGTTTTGTAAGGATCCCCCAACAGATTATTAATAAAATCATGAAAGAATATGTAATAAAGCACCAAATGCAGGCCTAGGAGGGAAACTATGTCTGTAATCGGAATATATGTCTATTTTCATGAGGGAGGGAAAAGAAGGGAGAAACAGAATAACCCTTATCTCAAGCAAATATTAGGAATAGACCCAAGCACCAGTTCAATTCAGCTGTTGAGCATGTATGACGTGTGTAATGATTTTTTCCCCTCTATTATTTTTAATGAACAAAATATTTTTAGAACGGGGACAGATTTACTATTTGAGTGTCGTTTATTAGGAGATTAAGGTCCCATTGTGTGAAGCATTGTAAACGCATCATAAAAGGCAATTGCTGCTCTGCCCTGAGAACTTTACTGCCTACAGAGCCAAACAGAGGCTTGCAGGAGGGAAATGTAGTGTTCAAAAAGAAAAACAGAAATCTAAAGGGAGAAATCCTAGAATGCTACTTCCATTAAAGGACTTTGGCAACAGCCATAGTTCAAAATTTTTCCAACCTAAGCCTTTTCTCTGACTTGCTAGTGAATTTCTCAGTCTTTCTCATTTCCCACATGAATTATTTTGGTGATTGTCCTTTTGCAACTATGAGTAAGCGTCCTGTTACAATGCGGTGAACCTCTGATGTATAACACTCAGAAAGACTGGTCAGTAAGTTGGTTTCTGGGTGTTGGAAGACACAAGTCCTCCACTACACCGGACCTGATTTTGGTGACTGAGAAGCACCTGGGAAAACGTACCTAGATCATGCACAACAACCTTTTCTAATTCTGCAAGTTTTGTAACAATCTCTTGAAAGTGTAATGGAGAGTCTATCCAGGACTACTAGTTCCCCTAAATGTCTCATCACTCCACAGGGAGCTTTCAGAGTGAAGCAATCAAAACTGCTAAAGAGACCTTGTAACATTGCCAACTTTTGATTGACCAGGCCAAGACCCATGGTGGCCTAGGCTCTTTAGAGCCAACTTAATTAAACAAAAGATGTTTTGAGATTTATGGGAATTTTCATACGGAAGTATACAAAAAGCCATTTGATTTCCAAATGCCACCATCGTTCTATGGGATCCCTGTTCCATGCAGCATTGCCCTTCCTTGGAGCTGGCTGTTAAGGGGAAATCAGTGCTGCTGGAAGAGAATTAGCCTTGTAAATCTTTCTGCAGAGTAGGTGAAACATGGCACCTCCACTGAAACCAGTGGTGACATGTCTGTTGACGGTGTGCATTTTCACTGTAAGGAGTGCAGCCTATTGTCTGAAGGAATTTGACATGCAGACAGAAAGAATCCAGAAGAATGAAAACAGACCAAACTTGAGAAAGAAAAAAAAGAAAAAAATCCACTGAGGGCACAAGGAAATGGCCTTCCAGTAAGTTTTTTTCTCCCTTTTTTATTAATATTACATGGTTTTATTTGCTGTACTTTGTACAGTCTGAGAAAGCTTGTACTATGAAATATTTTACACACCCTCTATTTTCATCTCCCCCACTGCTAATTCCTCTTCTACTGCCTCACAAAAAAATATTCAAATTATTTAAATATTTCATGTTGTAGGACCTAGCAGTGCAGTGCAATATATGTAGATACCATTGGGAAATGGATTTTAATATTACTTTTAGAATCACAAATTATTCATGCAGTGCAAATAACAAACTAGTGGAGAGCACAGTCTGTGATAAAAGCACTTGCCTGTTTTTTAACTTTTTCCGATGTAGTTGGAGTTGACAGATCATCAGACGTTTAGTGCATTATTTATTAAATGTTTTAGCATAACTTTTAAATATTCAGTGAACTCTGAGCCCACAAAAGACATGGCTGACTGAAGACACAGTGACGCTGATGATGGAAGCCTGTTGCATAGTTTTCTCTACACTACTGCAACATGCAGTTTGTGTTTTATAAGGGACCATTTTTCCCTTGCTTGTATTACTCATTCCATCCTTTTGGGGACTGTGGTTTATGCTTTGCTGTGTTGAGAATGCAATCCAATATCTTACGGACTGCTGTGCATGGCTTTACTGTATTTAACTGTGAAGATTAGAAAATATTGAAAGAGTTGTGCTAGTTAATGTGCAAACTAAATATTTGCACTAATGTGCGAAGCTAAAGTTGAAGAAAATGCGTGTTCTAGTCTAATTTATGGTTTCCTAGGAAAGCAAAATGTGAAGAGCCAACAACTTAAGTAATTTAAGACACTGAAAAAACACACCATAAATTAAGCAAAAGTTGAATACATCCTTCAGTTTAGAATTGTGCTGTCTGTTCATTCAATTTGTCCTGGCCCGTTGAAATGAATAGACTGTATATTTCTGAGAACACAGCTTATTTCATTTAACCTATTTCTGAGTTCTTCAGTGTTTTATGGCATTTGGAGATTGTGCCAGAGCAATATTTAGGAATTACTTAAATATTTGAGAAAGCCCAGATCTCAATATTACCAGTTGCTTTTTTTTTTTTCTTTCTTTTTTTTTTCTTCTCTTTTGGGAAATCCCCAATTTCCTCCCTTTCCCAACCAGATTCCATGTTTGAGGAAGAAATATAAACATTGGACTTCAGGTTTATTTCTGATGCTAATGTGATCTGTACTGTGTAACCATCAGTCTATGACAAGTCCAAAAGCTTGGTAGGGAAGATTAGAGAGGAGATGCAACCAAAAATAACAGAGGAGAAATCCTAGTGTAGTGAGGTTTGTTCCTTTTGCGAGTATAAGCATTGTTGTAACCGGAGCCTCTAGCAGTCACTAATTCAATTCCTAGTGTTGAACAGAAGATGATACCAGGACTGCGTAAGACGGAAGGAAGCTTTGGTCTGAAATGGTTGACGTGCCTGACAGTCATGTTTGAGGGATGCATGCCTACATCAAAGTTGCTTACATCAGTTGCATTGAGTTACATTCTACCAGGGAACCTCATACCTCGTGACTAACACAATTAGATGTGGTGTGCTGCAGCCTGGGAAATTAAGAGCTCTGAATCTGAAGAATCGACTACTCTGTTTAACTGTTAGTAGAGAACGCAGTAGCGCTAACTTTCTGTATCCAACGGATTTTTTTGGTTTTGCCTCAGGAACAATCAGCTTTAAATTTAAATCTTTACCTGGGCAGCATAACCATGTCAAGAACAATGAATAAATGAACTCCCTCAGAGAAACAATAGTCACAGTAATGCTATGAAACAGTGCAGTGGGCCTTCTCTTACTAAAAAATTTGCAAGTTGTGAATTGAATCCGAAGTCTCATTTCCAAGGGGATGTATGACTAAATCAAGGCACAAAGTACTTCTCAGCAGCTGAACCTCACCTTAAAGCCAGTCTTCCTCAAAGCTCTCTTTTCTTTCTGCTGAGTATTGGCAGATGTCAGGACCTTGTAGGCTGATTCTCCATTAAAAGGAAAAATCTCAGAAATTCAGATTGATGCTTTGTTAGCACAACCCGCTTAGTTTCACCTGTTGAGAGAGTCCTTGAAGTGTGTTTGTCATACAGTATATAAACCAAACCCAGTTTAAATAAAGTGCGTGGAAATGCCACTGTTTGTTTATCAAGAAAAGTTCTGTGTCTAATTATTGTACAAAAATAAATAAATAAAACCTCATGGGGCTGAAAAGTTTCAAGAGGTCACTTAGTTCATGCCCCTGTAAGAAGATGATCAAAAATACAGAGAATGTCCCTGACAAATGTCAGTCTAATTATTTTTAAAATCTCCAAAGGAGAAAATTTCTGCAATCCTGTTTCTCATATCTATGTATGTGTATGTGCGTGTGTGGGTGTTTATGGAGGTATACTACTGTATTTATCATTAAAAACTGTTTTGCAGCAGCTAACCTAAATCTCCTTTTTTAAAAATCCAATTAGTTTCTTCCTGACACATCTCCAGTAAATTTGAAAAAATGGTAAGAATTTTCTCCTTGTAGGCTTTTAAAACATTGGAAGGAAATTAGTGTGCTTTCCTTCCCCTTCTCCTTCCTAGGCTGTGCAATCCTAGCCCTTTCAGCCTTTTCTCCTGAGCTGTATTTTTCAAGTCTGTTATCATTCTTCCTTTTCTCCTAGATAACAGGCCCTAGAGACAGGTGCTAAATAGCAACAACTAGAGCAAAATGATTACTTCCACTGCATTTCAGGTGTGCCAGCCCTGTTTGGGCTGAAAACAGGGCATTTCGTGCTTTGATAGGACCATTGTGCTGTGGAAGAAGAGACAAAGTTGTTGCTTACTACAGCTCCCACATCTTCTGCTAATCTGCTGCCCACCTGGTCACACCATGCTCTGCGCAATTGCTCTCTGGAGGAAACTGGTTACCATCTGGTTCTTGGTAAACCCTGACTGATGGTTTTCTTTAACTTTGTTATTGTCTTGAGGCTTTCAGGCCTCACGATTTTTAGTATCTTGTCCCTAGTAACTTAGATTAGACTGTCCCTAGTCTTGTCCCTAGTAACTTAGAGTTAGACTGACTAGCATATTACTTCTTTTCCCCTCTTTTTACACGCATGTTGTTCTTGCCTGTCTCCAGTTCTAATCAGTCCCTGTTCTAATCAAGCTCCTAATGATAGCTGCTAACATTGTTTTGGGTAGCATTTTAAACAGGTGTGAATTTGAACGGTCTGTGCTGCGTTGAACATGTCTGGGTTTTCTTTATTACTTTCAAAACCATTTCAAAACCTGTTTTAGTCTATATGACTAATCCCTTATTGAAATTAAGTGAATTCACAATTTTTATTTATTGTGAATACAAAAGCAAAGAAGACATAATCTATGTTTCTTGAAGCTCTTCAGCAAGTTATTTACTCTCAATTCCTCTTTTGTATGAGTCCATTAAGGTCTGCAGGTGCTTAGAAAGTTTCTAATACAGCCATTTTGGTCTCCTATAATGATTTACATATTTTCTCCACATTGGAGTGATTTACCCTTATACTTGTATCATAGTCTTTTTTTTTTTTTCCAATTTATTCCTGATGTGTCATATCTCTCAGGTTATCTTTCCATCTCTTCCTGCTCCCTCAGTTGTTGAAGTCTGTTTTTTTGGAAACTCATATTTTAATTTCTTGTTCTGACTTCTTCCCACGTTTAGCCTTTTGATAGAAAGCAACACCCTCCCCCTGCCCCAGCTGCTTGCAACAGCTTGTCAATAAATATTGTGTCAAAAGAGTAGCAACAATAAAAGCACATTCTTCTTTCTCCAGAAGAACTATTAAAAAAGCCCACACCTATAAATCTATGCGTGGTTTTGCCCCTGGTCATTTCTGCCTTAAAATTTTACTTTTTTTCTTTCCTCTTGTCTTCCAAATTCTCTGTGCTAAAATGGTGTCTGCTGATAGTATGCATGTATTTTGTAGATGTTTCCAGATATTTCTGGGAGTTTTGATCACCAAGTTGGATTTGTTGTGCAGACTGGCATTTTAATTTGGATTTTTGGACTTGGAAGGTATTTGGGACTCAAGAGAGATGCAAAGGGGGAGATGACATCAAAACTCAGAGAAACCAATGCCGGGAATCCTTGAATACTGCTCCTGCCTCTCATTCTTCCTCCCGTACCTTCCACTACATCCAATAGCAAGCAAGGACCTGATTCCATTTATCAATCCCTGACCAGCAGGTAAGGCGATGCATTCAGAAGGCAGGAACTAACATCAGGAAAAACTCGCCAACTTCATGAGACCCAGAGCCAGCCAGAGCCTTGAGGTGACTCTGACCAAACAATTTATTTAAAACAAACATGTTAGCAGCACCAGATGGCCTTTGAACAACAGGAAAAGGGTTTTACTGGAGCAGACACTGGAGCACTGAACATTTCAAGCCAGGGAAAACTCAAGCTAAATCAGAATATGAATAGGAGAGGGCTGCACAGAAAACTACCGCTATGCCTTTTTGAGACAGAGCCTTACCCCAGCTTGTTCCCAGTCTGGTGACAGCATGGCTGTCTGCAATGCAGCAGCTGTTAGAGGCTACCAATGCCACAGAGCTCTTGCTCTGGGTTACAAGGACAAGCCTTTCCTCCCATACCTGGGACATGCATGTGTGCGGTCTCCCTGCTCTGCCTAGGAGTCTTCCAGTCCCTGTCTCTGTCTCTCCTGCTTAATCTCCCTGCCAACCTCATCCTTGCTTGAGAGTGCAGAGTTTCTCCACCAAAAGAAGCTCTGTTCCTTCCAGGAAAAGAGGAATCTCTCCTCTCTGGCAAGGAGAAAGCAGCTATCCTTCCTGCTGCCTGTGCACGGCATTTTAGCAGAAAGGTTGCAGAGCAAATGCTCTCCTAAGCTTAACTGAGTGTAGGACATAGAACAGACACTGTCCATCCTATCCAGCAGTAAATATCTCATGCTCATAGCAACACAGATGTTGGTGTATATGTTGGTGGCTATATATCAAGTAAACAATCATTTACAGGTTTGATACACTGCACTAGCAAATCTAGCAAATCTTCCGTTAGTGGCTGAAGTGGCACAGAGATCTTACACCTGTACAATGTCCCCAGCCTCTCCTACCTGGTGGCCTGTGCAAGGGGCGCCTTGCTCTCTGGCTAGTTTGGAGCACGCTGACTGGCCAGAAAGTGTTCACGTGCTGGTTGGCCAGCTGGCTGCTGCCTTCCCCTCGGTGGGTGCTCTAACTTGGTACCCGCTACTGATTTTATGGTGCCGTTTCTCAAATTTGACTGAAAGTGGCTAGTGGGCTCAGAAAACTATTGTGGAGTAGGGACTGACAGACAGCTCAACAGATGAACAGGCAGATGGACAGTAAGTGTGACCGCTTCCCGTTCATAGGAAATCAGTCTGAAAATAATATAAAGTGGGACAAACAATTCCTTTTTTTCCCCCTAGAGATATTAATCAAAATGAACAGCTATGAAAACTTCTCTCTCTTTTTATGGCATTTTTGTGCAGACCGAAAAATAACAAAAGAAAGAAGCAGATATTTCAAGCCAGAGTAGTGCAATAGTTTGCAGTGAAGTTGACGAGTTGCTTTCCAGTTGCCACAAATTATACCTTTGCCCTGTCTGTCATCATATTGTAAACTACTGAGAAAACTACCTCTCTTACCACTGTAGCACTTTCCAGTGCTTCAGGCTTCTACTTCTGCCTGGGAGAACTTCAGTGAAGCCTTGAGAGTGAGGCAGGGGATAGAGGTGATGGATGGTTGAATGATCAGGAAGTATCTGGAGAGAGGGTATAGAAATATAATTTAAATGGAAAATTCCAGATTCCTTCAAGGTTAAATGAAAATGTCTGTCACCTAACAGAATAAGTTTGGTACTCCAGCATGTAGGGGGCCTGACTGTATTCCTGTTTTAGGTACTTGTGCAGTGCCTAAATGCCAAAAACAGTAATTAAAATTCATATAGAGATTCTGGTCTTATCTAACAGGGGTGATTCACCAGCAGCCATGGGACCTGTCAGAGAAGATTGATGGAGAACTTTCAAAGACCCTGAAGTACCCTGAGCATTGTACAAAGGATAGAAGGAGACCTTTCATCTGAGGCAAAGGGAAATACATTACATACTGCGCATTCATTTCAATTGAATGCTTTAATCTATGGGAATTCTAGGTCTGTTTTGAGCTCTAGGATTGAAAATATCTGCATTTATCAAAGATCAAGGTTTATCAGATACCAAAACCGCTGTCCGTTCAGCCTATATGCTTAATTCCATGTCACTTTTCTTTCCTCCCGTGAGTTATCTGCAATACAACAAAGTCAGTAAAGACAGAAGAGTGTTTTGTTTCAGTGTATCCTTCAGCAGCACCAAGTTTGGAACCTGCTACTCAGCCCTGCAAGAGGTGAATGCACTAGCTCTCTGCTTGGCAAAACCGGGAATGTAATCCTGATCACTTGCAATGTTAAATCTCTAGTATAACAATAATCATACAGAGGAAGAGGAAGAGGAAGAGGAAGCACTTGGCTTTTCTTTCACAGAAACCCATGTGAACAAGTGTAAGCTATTTATACATGGGGTCAAAGGCAAATGGGAATCAATCATGGTAATAAAATTGACACTAGCTTTACACAGATCTTTCACTGGTGTTTTCTGTGTAACCTCTAGACAACAAAGGCTGGCCACACGTGAAAGTTGTCTGGTACAAGTTCTTTATGTAGCTCTGTTAGGGTAAAATTTACAGTCCTGCACAAAGATTTGGTGATGTCAAGCTAAACTATAAGAGGGGGAAAAAAAGTCACCCTTGGGGATCACTAAAAAAATTCTCTGCTAATATATGCTATTGCCTAGGGCAGAACTGCACCAAGGTCATCAACCTGTCAAAGACAACATTACTTCAGTTAAAGTTGCTCATAAATCTTGCAGGGCGTTCATTTTGCTAGCACAAACATGGTGATGGAATGGGCCATCGTGTATCATAGGTTATTGCTCCTAGGCCAGGAGACAGGGCACAGTTTGACTGGCACTCTTTGCTGCACCCACCGGAGACCTGCTCAGCTCTGTTGACACCACCCTTTCCCTATTTCTTAATGGCACATAAGAAACTCAGAATTTTCTGGTCAGTCATACGTGTGGAGACCTTACAACAACAGATGTCAGAGAGTACTGTAATGAGTACTTTCTTCTTTCTTTCCTTCGAGAGCCAAATATTGCAGAAATACCACACTGATGATGAAACTTCACATTTTAACCGGCATGACCTGATTTGACTTCCTGAACTTTCAGAATGGCTATAGAAATTACATAAGATGACTTAAGACACCAGGCAGAGATTTTAAATCAGGAAGGAAGGAAGAGTACATTGTTTTACTTACAACTGGAACATGTTTCATGTGGAAATCGTTGAGAGATGATAAATATAGAAGCTCTTGGGACTACTTTCAGTCATTTCACTATTTTCACTGGAACAGTTCGGGCTTGATGTGAAGTCTATTGACTTTATTTGAAGGAGCCTCGTTGATCTTCATGAGCTTTCAATCACACATATGTGGTGTCACAACAAAGAGGAATTGTCTAGAAGCTCCTCATGCAGGTCAGCCCAATGCTGGCCCCAGAGTGGGAATTAATAATGGTACAAAACTGAACAAAATGTAGCACAGAGGATGAGCTGCGAATGAGGAAGCATCAGCTCTGCAGCTGTTCAGGGAGGGGCTAGCAAAATAAGAAAGCGGAGGAATTTAGTTTTTCCTCAAGTTCTCCTGGCACAGGGGGCTCCTACTAAAGGGAACAATCTCATACTATTTTCTTCTTCCAATTTCACCTTTGCATATTTTACAACACAGCATATTTCCCATCAGTCAGAGAAAAAAGGACATATTGCTGAAAGTCAGATTAAAAGAACATATTGCTGAAAGTCAGAGTAAAAGCCGAATTGTTTCTAATTTACTTCCCTTGCAAAGCCTGCAAACTGCAAGAGAAAATGAGGTGAAAAAAGTTTTCCTAAATGTCTTTATCTTTGACTGAAAGAAAAATGCTCTTATGCATGTAAAACCCAAAAAAAGTAGAAAAAAACCTCCTGAACTATTCAATGAAGGAAATCAATTAACATTCAGAAATTTGAAATGGACTTTTTTAATGATATGGTTCTTATTGTCAGAGTTTCAGAAAAAATTACCCTTCATCATTAAATTCAGCCAAAAATAAAAAAGTCTTGTGGAAAAAACCTGGTAGCAACATGCATTAAAGCATGAAAAGGCTGAGTTAACCGCCCTGCAGATTTGAAGAAAATGAAGTCCTTACAAAAAAGGATAGTGAAGGAAAATTAAAGTTTGTGTAGAAAACTGGAAGAGAAAAAAGACTTCTTTCTTATCTTTTCATCAGAGGTGGATCTGTGTAAGGACACAGGAAGTAATCCACAAACCAAACTCACTGTCCTATAGAGTTCTTTGCTTACTTTTCTCCAGGCTAAGTTGTTTGAAACTGAGATATACTTTTTAATATTTATTTTTTTCAATGGGATCAGTTTTACAATGTTACCATTATTCATGCAGCAGTATTGCTGTTAGTCATTTAGTCATTAGAGCAATTGCAGCTGCCTACATACCCTGTTATGAGGTTCCCAAGCTTTGTCCCCTGGAGGACTCTCCTTGTCATGGCATGGTACTTCTGGCCGCTTGTCCGCTTGGGTTACAGCTATGTGGGTTCTTTAGTCTGAGCCATGCTAGGTAGTCTGGGAGTGGACATTAACTTGTGGCCACAGACTGGAGACTATTAAAATAAATAGATTCAAAACAAGACAGATTTGTAGCCAATGTGATGTTTCCACACTGTGACACTAAGATTCCTGTTTAACATCCTCGCCCCTGGGTCTGTGAGACCCAGCTCTTTAGATGTTGAGTTTTTTGGGGCAGGAAATTTCTCTTTGGCTTTGCCTATGTTAG
The DNA here is from genome assembly GCA_013398295.1 of Chionis minor. NCBI lineage: Eukaryota > Metazoa > Chordata > Aves > Charadriiformes > Chionidae > Chionis > Chionis minor. Next base: position 1,110,082 of record VZSF01001813.1, read on the forward strand.
TAAATTGAATTTGCTGGGAGTTCCTCTGCATTCAGAAGTCAAATCATCAGGAAAAGGTGTAGACCCATACTTGCAAACCCTCAGCATCCACAACAAGCCAGCTGCCAGTAGCGTGCCTTTTGGGACGGTGCTCAGCCATCCTCATCTGTCTGTCTTTACCAGTTCCAACACAGCCACAGTATCTCTTATGGCAAAGCCCAGGGCTTTGCTTAGTGTGTTCCTCTAGGTCACAGTGCTGCCATAGCATGAGTGGTTAGTATTATATAGCAGCTTCACATATGGCCTATTGTATAAGGTTTACACCGAAACCTTCTCAAAGATATTTAAATATATTTTGAAAGTGTAAACAGGGGCATTGTCAGTATGAGAAGTTGTTTCTGCGTGTGTATAGATACCGTAAATACTGCTGGAAACGAGTTGCTAATTTTGTGGTTCACACACATCATACACATTTGTTTAAGCTGTAGTAGCTGGGGTAAAGGCCTGGGACCAGTAGGAGAGATTTTATGAAGTGACCAACATAATCTTTATAGAGTGGTTTTTTATGCTTGTGCTTCTAATTTATTTTGCATGGTTTAAAATAAGAAACCTGTATTGAAGACCTGGATTTTTATAGAGCTTTCTGATGGAGAAACCTCACAGTAAATATGTCTGAAAACAGAAGAAGGGACTTCCAATGGTTAATTTTTCTGACTTGATCACAAGAAAGGAGACTTCTGATATTCTCTTACAGGTGTGGTTTGTTTGGGGACTATGCATCTGCACTAACTTCGACCTCCTCACCCGGGTGCCCCAGTTTGGAGATGAGTGTCTCTGGGCACTGAAGGCAATGGGGTGGGGGGGAAACAAGCTCTCCCTTAGGGCAGCCCAGAGACTTGTGTATCTACCTAGGGTCCCTTCTCTGGGGAAACCTTTTCTCTTTTCCCTGTGAGTTGTTAGGGAAATTAACCTTCTGAGCATTTCAGGTAAGCCTTTAACAGCGTGAATGCTTCCCATGCTGCTTATTAGCAGTGCAAATTCAACATAGCTTCCCAGTTTAAAAACTTCCATGGACTTGCCCTTGCTCATCTTCCACTTCTTCTCTCTTTCCCAGCACTTGGCCTGTCCCACTCCAGACTTTGCTGTGCTGCACTGGAGCTGCTTTTCCCTGCAGCTTGGGCTGCGCAGAGTGGCCTTGTACATCATGGTCACAGCTCCCCGACACACTGCTTTTTGTGAGGTCCCTGGCTGGCACATCTCTGCCTCTGTGTTTCTGCCCTGGTAACTCTCAGTCTTCCATACTGTTAATTTCCAAACACCTATTTTTTAACTTGGGAAATCGATCTGAGCAAGTTTACCTATCAGATAAAACGGCACTGTATTGCCCACGTATTAATATATTTTCTTATTTGGTTTAAGAAACAAATCTGTTTGAATGATCTGATGAAGTATACTTAGAAAGAGGTTTGAATGCAAAATTGACACTGCATGTAGGATAATACCTTAAAAGAAAGAAAAAGAAAGAAATCTCAAGGCAGAAGGCAAAGGTTTTAAAAGAACTGCTTAGGTTGGGTCATTTGATACCAGAGGTAATAAAGCACCAGAAACAAACTCTTACAGTGTATTATTTTAAATTACAATGGTGGAAGACAAACAAAAAGAGTACGTTCATTGGGGAAAAGATGAACAGCTCAGAGGAGACAATAACTGACAGAGTATTTCAGCCACATCATGACCTAACTTATTAACACTTCCTTTTTATTCTTAAAACGTAAAAATAAAACCAGATACTTCTTTTCCAGCTCCCACTGTGCCCAGGTCTGGTCTGAGAAACTTGTGTCTGAAATCCTATTCCCCTCCTGAAACTTCAGCCTTCTTTGTTTTTTTGCATAATATTTCTAAGGACAGTCTAGGGTGGGTGCTTTTGGCAAGCCAATATTTGTGGCTGCAGTATGAAGAAACTAGAGCCACCACGTCTAATGTTAAGGAGTTGCACAGGGAGGAAGAGCACCTAATGGCCTAACTCCTGTCCAACTGGTATTGTTTGTTTAAAGTCAGGAGTTGGCATTTGGGAAATGGAGAGACAAAGTCTCTGCCTTTTCTTTTAACCTTTCCTTTTACAGGAGAAACATTATGGTGTAGTGGAGCTCCTACGGGTAGGCTGCAAATGGAACAATATATACCCTGGGGCCCTTAACTGATTTTAGCTTCCTTTGTTATCCGTTACTTTCACTTTCAAGACACAGATGCAAACTTTAGGATGAAAATCCAACATATCCGTCAAATTTTTTTACTCTTGAGGTGTCTGCTTCCATCTCTTGAATTCCCAGAGAGCTTTCCTTTTGCTATTTTTTAAAGATTTCAACAAACTCTCCTTATATGTGTTCAATAATTATTGTATGTTTTACCAAGGACTTGACTAGAGGATGTGTAGGGATTTTATAAGAATGGAGGAGCTACTTTTTTTTAACATTTTAGATCTAATTTTTTTTTTTCCCAAGGACGTGCAGAAAATTATTGTATAACCTGCTGAAAGACTGTTAACTTTCTGGAACACAGAGTATGAGAAAACATGCTTTAATTATGGAATGGGAGACACCAGGAAAACCAGTTTTCCTGTTTATTTTTTGCAGTGCAGAATTATGAAACAGTGCTGAGCCACAAGTCAATACAGCTGAATTTTGGGCCTAATTCACGCAAGTTTTTACCTGCAGCACTACAAATTACCTGCAAAATTATACCTTGCTTATTTTCATGTTTCCATTTCCTGATTTTCCACATCCTGCAGCATTTTTGCTCATAAATTAAACACCAGACTGGTGTTTGTTTAGTGACTGAAACATGATCAAGCGTAAACGATTGTTTTGGCTGGCCAAGCATCCAGAGAAAAGAGAACAGACAGCTTCAGGCATAGCTATAATAAAAAACCTGATTGTTTAGAAATTAGATCATTTCAAATGAAGCTCAGCTATCTGTGTTCATTGTGAACTATGTTACTCACAATATCACAGTTCCTCCTACTTTATAAGACTGGAGTATTGCTGAGTCAACAATGCTGTGAAAGGCAAACTTTATGGATTCATATTTCTTTGATAATATTGACTTCCATTTGGAGGGATTTGATCATGATGTGGGGAGAGGGAAAAATCTTGTGGATCCCTGCTGTGTCCTGCCTCAAGAAGTCACTCATGGCTGGACAACCTGTGTGGAAATTGCTGCTGGTTGGGGTAGCAGTGTTTTCCATCCAAGCCCAGAGAAATTATATTAGCTCCACTCTGGCCCAAATGGTCTAAAAACAACTATGGACAAGGCGGTGAGTGATGAAACTGCTCTGTGTTGCATACAATAAAAAATTTCTTCTGTCTCAAAGAGCACCTGTGTTTTTTAGGCAGGAAGTAGATGGCTGTGTTCTGCTCCTGAAAAAGGCTGTCTAGACAAATAGGTGTTATTTTAATATATTATACTAACAAATCTCTAGAAGTGTGGAGCCATCAGGATTTTTCAGCAGCCTTGAGCTGGCATCGACAGCTCTATGGGTACGAACTTACAATGTGTCCCAGCACGATGCAGAGGGTACTGCAACTTCCTGTGCCAAAGCAAAGGTGTGGAAAGTTTGTTAAGTGTGGAAGAGCTGTCTCTGTCATCCTCCTGTGTTTTCAGACCCAGCAGTGACTCCATGGAGCTGTGACAGTGCTGGGAAGCAAACAACTCTGTCTCCTCGGGGCTGCTTTGCACAACATCAAGCCCTGACAAGTTTGGTTTCTTTGATAGCCTTGGAGTAGAAAGGTCTACGTGGGCTTGGATATCTGCCCAGACCTTTTGGGCTGCTTTATTTCCTTTACCACACAGTATATGTCTTGCTTTGCTGATAACTGAATAATGGCTGTCACAGTGATCCTTGCTGAATGGCAAAAAAGTTTTTCACCTCATCAAGCAGCTATAGAATTATGGCATTAAGGTAAGAGAGAAAATGATGAAAATTAAAAGTGTAAATTGATAGTGGTACCCTTTATTATGCATTCAGACACCAACAGCAATTTTTTTTAACAGCTTCTTCAGTTGGCTGATCGCATGGAGTAAAGCAATTACGAGCTAGGCAACATTCATTGCACAAACAAAAATCTCAGGGAAATGGTTTGTTTACTGTTTTCAGCATCTTTACAGAACATAACAATAGTCTCAGTAGAGTTGAAAGATTTAGTACTAACACCAGAGTATGGGAGAAAACAAGTTCACACTGTCCTGAATATGCATGTTGTTGTAACAGAAAAAATATGCGAGCTAATTTTTAATTTGTAGGCATCTGCGCAAGGCTTGTGGTTGTCAAGAAAAAAAATGATAATCAAGATGCGTGCACACCTGAAGAGCACCAATGAGGAGAATGTCATGCAGATATGAATTCAAAGCTCCTAACATCCCACTTCAATTCGTAGTAAACAAGATTTAAAAAAAAAAAGCAGGAAGAGGTCTGAACTGCAGATGTACTGCTGTGAATAATGAGAATGGTATTATGCAGCACTGGTTTAAACTCCCCTGTACCAAATTGGCCTACAAGAACTCACATGTCAGCATGGAGAAACAGCTTCCAAGAGGAGCTGCAGCCAGCAGCAGGAGAGCCATAAGAGCAGGTCGCCTTGGAGAGCCCCCTTTACCCATATGTGCTGGCAGCAGGCAGTGCTTGTTACCCCCATTTGCTGTCATCAGATTGGCCGTGTTTTTCTTTTCACCCATCCTGTGTCCATCAAGTCTATATCAGTTTTAAGTTGTCTGAGCACTAGTTTGTTTGGTCACATTAATGATAAATCAGTGCCTATCATGTTAGTCTTCATGTTTCACCTGCCCCCAGACATGAGTGGGATAAACTCCAGGGATGATAACAGGGACAACGGGTTTGGCAGTGACTGAGCTAAGAAGCTTTAAGAAAAAAAAAAAGGCTTTGAAAGTGAGCAGAGGGAAGTCCAGACTGAGGGTTAGTTTGGCCATAGGGGAAAACAGGCTTCTGTAATTAGTTCTAATGAATTATAATAAACATAGAACAATATCTCCCTAGCTTCTGGAACTGAAGGAGTAATTAAATCTGGAATACGCCACAGTTGAAATTCTGACTTAAATGCAAAGGATTATTTATTTTGTGAAGGTTGAGCTATGTCAGACTGTGCAGCTGTCGTAGTGACCAAGGAAATGGTCATTAAATGAGCTAATGCTAACAGAAAGGGCAAGGGAATCAAATGCCATATTTCCTTTCAAAATATACAAGGAATAATATGTTGGTAAGTCTTATGTTAGTACCAAGTAAATAATGAGAAAAGATAATTAAGAATAAAACAATTAAAGAGCATGATATCCTGTAGGATATCAGTAGGATTTCCACAGTAGAAATTTATGCCTGGTTAACCACTTGTAATTCTTTGGACTGCTTAGCAAAATAATGAAGAGCAGAGAAAAAAGCTTTTAAAAATTCTTAGGCAAAGGTTTTTGTAAGAGGTCATCAAAGACACTAATTATGCATAAGGTGAGACGTAAAGTTTTCCTACCAAGTTTTTGAAATTCAAGGGAACTTTTGGGGAAAAACTAAAGCAATAGTTATACAGTCAACACTAACCAGAAGACAAGCAACTTGCATCAGCTAAAGGAGACTTCTCCCGTCCTCTGGTATAATTGCATTGCATCTCTGTTAGATTGGGGAAATTTATTACACTTATCCTGTAACTACTTGCAATACTTGCAATTGCTGTGCTTTCAATTACCAAAATATATATACAGCTGTTTCTATCTTAGCTAAACGCTACCTGTCTGAACTGAATTTCCTCATGCTGCTTATGTACTCGAGGCAACATAATTTTGGAAAAACTGAGCCCTAATGTTTTTCCCTGAGAGGAGAATTGAAGAGAAAACACTCTAATTTTTAGCATCCTCTTTCCTGTATAGTTCTAGAGGCCATATGCTTTGGCACCAGTAATTACAACTTGTCTTGATAGGGAGTTCTTGTTGGTCCAGCATTGCTCAGTTTTGGACAAATTATAGCTTTCTGAGGGAAAAGATATGAATACTAATTGTTGCAGAGACCAGGCTGTCCACTGTTCTTATGATCCAGCCCTGCTGCTCTCTCAGGCTTTGTAGGGGGGAGATGCCTGTGTGTGGGAGAATATGTAGATAGAGGTACTTTGGCACAATTAATATAAACAATCTTGTAAGATTGTAGTGCTGTTGTGACAACTCTACTTTTATTTTTGTGGAACACTGTAAATAAGTTAAATAAACCCTATATTAATCCAAAATCTTAAGACACTCTCCTATTCTTATGATGGGTTCTCTGTTTTTTCTTACTCTTTGTTTTCTGCCAGCTGGTCAAATTCTAAACCAATTCCAGCGAGTATTGCTATTTCTTTTTTTGACACTCAATTTTGAGTACTTTTTTTTCCTTCCCACAAAACAGAAACAAAGACCAAACCAAACGCCACTTGAAAAAGTTTAGTTTTTGGCTTTCCTTGGGTTGCTTGGCTCACAAGTTTAAAGTGGATCTTTTTTATTTTAAGGAAGCTTCTTTCACAAGTCCTTGGGAAAAATAATAAAACTAATAAACATTCTGCAGTGGATTTCTGGAGAATCATTAACCAGAGATTTGTTGCCGTGGATACTGAGACAGGTAGGTAGCCTACTTAAAAAAACAAAAGAATAAAAATAGCCACACACAGGCACAAAAACAAACAGCCCAAAACAATTGGACCTCAGCTCAAAAGTGAGAAGCAACAAAATTTTCCTCTTGTAACAGCAAAGCTTGCAGTTACACAAGGGGGGAAGAAATATAAAAAAGCAAAGTGATAGTAAAGTAAGTCTTAAGGGTTGCTTCTACCCTAGTATAGGCTGTAACATAATCCTCACAAAAAACCCCCAGACTTTAACAGTAAAGTAATCTTTAAGTACTGAATCAATCTTTTACAAGTCAGCAAAGGGCTACGAGGATGATTAGGAGACTGAAACATCTTTCTTCTGAGGAAAAGATGACGGAGTTGGGTCTTTTTAGTCTGGAGAAGACTGAGGGGGGAACTCATCAATGCTTACAAATACTTAAAGGGAGGGTCTCGGGAGGAGGGGGCCAGTCTTTTTTCAGTGTTAGGACAAGAGGTAATGGGTACAAACTCGAATATAGGAAGTTCCACCTGAACATGACGAGGAACTTCTTCACTTTGAGGGTTGCAGAGCACTGGAACAGGCTGCCCAGAGAGGTGGTGGAGTCTCCGACTCTGGAGACATTCCAAGCCCGCCTGGACGCCATCCTGTCCAACCTGCTGTAGGTGGACCTGCTCTGGCAGGGGGGTTGGACTAGATGGTCTCCAGAGTTCCCTTCCAACCCTTAACATTCTATGATTCTATGAAGTCCAGACATTTTGTGTTTGTCACTCTTATGGGGAAATGGCCTCACGGATGCTGTGTTGCACAAATTTAAAAGCAACTCTGGCAAATTAAGGGGTTTCCTTTTATTTTTTGACTTCTGTGCTTTATGAGCTTTTCTGCTAGGTTCTTTTTTCAAGCCATCATCGATATGAAAATGCAGAGCAATGCACAAGAAAAGAAAAGACCTAGTGGGACCAATTTCAGTCACAAATACACGCAAGTTGCAGATGGCACCTGAGCTCTGCATTGAGACTCAGTTCCTGGGGTCAGTGGGACCTGCTCTGACAGCAGTGATGGCCCCAGTTATTTGTCACTGCACGTGGAGGGTGGGATGCAGAGAGGGAGGCGGCACATTCCCTTTTTGTGGGGTTATGGGATTAAGGGCTTTTACATGTCATCCCAGAAAGTCGTGGTCCTGGCTGAGGGGGAAAGTGGGGTCTGCTTTCACCCACCAGGAGGAAGAAACAAAACCAGGAGAGGCATTTTTGCCCTGCTGGCAGCTTCTAATCAGGGGCAAGCCATTAGTGAGTCTGCTGGAGGGCCAGGCTACTCCCCTCACAGCGGGGTCAGGCAGTTCCCTCTGTGCATTGTTGCAGGTTTCTACAAAAGCCTTTTCCATTTCCAGTGCTCACCTGAAGAGTTAATTAGGGAGACAACCATGTTTCTGCTTTTGGTAGCACTTAACGATCCCCAAAATGCAAATAAAGAGAGAGCTGCAGCTGTTTAAAATATTCCTGCTGCTAGGTTATTAAGTACAAGGGGACAAACATAAGGGCAGGAAGCTTATGATTAAGAGCAGGTTTGTATGGCGTATGTGATTCAAACATCAACATTGTTTGAACTCAGCTCTGGCTCAATTTTACCCCTGCCCATGAGGCCGAGCTCGTGCCTGAATGTTTCAGACGTCTGTGTTCTTTGAATCAAACAGGATGCAAAATCCCCCTGATTATAAAGGCTTTAAGGCTGGTATTTATCCTACTGACATTAAACTCTGTCTGTTGGGAAATACCACATGGGACCATAGACTCAGGAAAGTACAGGTGAGTGAGAGATATTCTCTGGGACTGAGGACAGAGTCAATTTATTGTTTCCTTCCTCCATATTTGCTGTACGTCATGTGGAACAAAGAACCAAACTGTGAAAAAAATCTATTTCTTTTTTGAACACAGGTCTTTTTCAAGTGTCGTCATGGTTCCTACTAAATAATGACAGTAACATGGCTAGTGTCCTGGGAAAGAGGTGTAGTATTTCTGTTTAAAAAAGAGAAATGGAAATTGAAAGAGCTCAAGTGGTACAGGAGCACAGGAGTTTGCCTTGGGCAACTCTCTTTTATGACCCATTTTTGGATGCCTGTGTGCTATCAGACTGGAAATACTACAAATTGCATCTTTTCCATTCATCTTGGTCTTTCTGCCTACATAAAATATATATAACTTTGCTAACAATGAAATAACATCAAATTCAGTCAGCCACAGGCAAGAAAGGTGAGAAAGGAAAATTTTGCCTTTAGCTAATTCGTATATGAAGGCCTGGAGAAAAGGATGCCATGTTTCATCTTCCTAAGGCTAGCCTGTAGTATAACATTAAACTATAATTTCCTCTGACACTCCAGGCTAGCCTGGGAGAGTTAGGCCTTAAAGGACTCAGCTCTCAAAAGATACCAGCAAATGGTGAATCTTGTTGAGGAGCCACGTGCTGGGGAACAGTGGCTCCTCACCAGGAGCCTTTGGGCTGGTTGCGGCACTACTAGTATTTATTTCCCTTGCAAGAAAAGCACCTCCTGCTGCTGGCATTTATACAGATGGTTTTGGTATCCTTTCAGGGCTTTCGTATGAGAGTCAAGGGTAGTGTGCTTACATTTCTTTTTTATTGTGCATAGCAGTGAGCCTTATCTTGTCCATGACCCTGAGCAGCAGAGCTGATGCAGGTGATAAATGACGTGGTTGTTATATACGTGTTTTATGTTGTTCTGGGTCACAGGTACGACAACTGCTGTCCAGGAAAGCGGCACTACCTGTCTTTATAGTTAAATGTAACCTAGTCAACAGCGTTCTGATGAAACTCGGATTTACGTTATGAAAAAGACTGACAGCCACTTTTCTGCACAGCTTTTAGTGTTGTTCTTGTGAGCACTCAAGAGCGTTTGCTGGAATAAGAAATGAGCATGTTTTGACAGCGTCAAAGTCAATGTTAAAGTAGAAGCCATTATTAAAGATAACAGTCCCACCAGATGTGCGCTTGCTGGTTAAGGCAGTTTCAGGAAGGCAGCTCTTGGAGGGGTTTGTACCACAGCTGGAAGCAAGCTCCAGCAGCCACCCAGCATGGCTTGGCCACACAATGATGGCTGTTGTCCTAGCCAGCACTATCCCTATTCATCCAGGCTGCAGTGCCCCACGGCATGGTGCCACACCCCATAGAAACACTGGCTTGTACCTGGGCATGTTGCAGTTGCGTTGATGGGATTCTCTGAGCAGGGCCTGTGACTGGAGCATCACGCTCCGCATCTGCAGCAAAGTCACTTGGGCTGCTGCCATCTTTCTCCTTTCCATCTCAAGTGCTGCTGCACAGGGTGGACACTGCTGTCTTAGCCCTGCTTGTAGAAGCATTTAGCCATGAACCAGAATGCGTTACAGCACATAACTAAAGTCACGGCTGCTGAGTTGTGAGTAACAAATTCCTAACAGCAAAATCTCCGTGCAAAAGTCACAGCAAGTCATACTGCGGCCATTAAAAGGACAAAATATGCTAGCATAAAATGTCTGTCTATAATACAAAGCAAATCATGGAATTATAGATTCATAAAAACTCTGAAGAAAAAAAGACTACAACAGTCTTGTGTTATTCTCTGGAAGTTGTTTCCTTTTCATGCTGCTTTCATTCAAATTACTTTCATGTGCTCCTTAACAGTTTTTCCTTGGTGGTGTAAGTCTAAAATTTTAGTACAAAGAAATAAAACAAAGGAAAAGACATCCCTTGGTAGCCTGACATACAGAAATGAAGAAAAAACTGCTCTGGAGATTTGTTGCGCTGCTGGGCTATTAATTCAAATTCAATCCAACCCATAACTACTCTCCTTGGTTCAGTTCCAAAGCCCACTGAAATCCATGGCAAGGCAGGGGCTGAGCTCTGACAAGGCTGAAGAGCAGTTTGATGGTTCATCTGGAATTAATTTGATGGTCTTAATCAAGGTTTCAGGTGACATGCATTCAGACTGCAGTATGGGCTCTTATCCTGTGTTGCTTGACCAGACCCACTGGCCCATCGCATGGGCAGTGCAGACACTCACTGAGGAGGCTTTGTGGTGGGCAGCACATGCACTCCCTCCTGGGTCTTCCTGATGAGATCTAGTCTGGGATCATTACCCTTTCTTGAAACACTATAGAAACCCTGGAATTGCAGGATGTACCTTGTTCTGATCTCTCACATCTGACAGGCATTAGCTCTAGTTTCTTGATAGGTATCAGGCCTCTTCCATCTCAGGTTGTCTGCTTGTGGTGACAAAGAGCTGCGCGGACTGAAGGAGCTGTGTGGAAGCAGTTCCTACCTGTTCAGGAATCACTCTGGTGGGTGCTTCAAGGTGAAGGCATAAGGCACAGGAGATGTCTCTATGTCATTCAAGACTTTTGCCGTGCCTGAAAACATCCCTGTATTATAATGCTGTTGTGGTGGAGCCAGCAATCTCCATGGCCTTGTAAATTTGGTTTATATTTTGGAGAAATTATCATGGTGGGCTTGCTTCTTGTCCGTGCTTTTGCTCTGCTAATTTAGCTCTGAGTTCAAACACACTATGAGGCTGCAGTGATTTTTTATAATTGCTTTGTGGGAATGAGGGTCATCCTCTTTGTTGATAAGAGTGATGTGGTGAGAAATCTGAGTTTAACTCACCCGGCAGGGCAGCCACTACCTCAGCACTGCTGATGTCAAAGGGAGGCCAAGGCCAGGCAGGAATTGATGGCTGCTCCAGCCTTGTCTCCGGCATGTCCAGGAGGAAAGATGGCTAAAAAGCCTCTAGACAGGGTGGGGTAACAACAGTCACTGTAAGATATATTGCGCAAGCTGATAAAAAATGTGGTCTTTGTGTTGTTCCAAATCTGGGTTCTTTACCCGGTGTGCAAGCCAATAACACACAGAGCAGAGGTATCTCCAAGTTTATTCCATTAATGTGCAGAAATGTGGTGCTCATCTCAAAATGTGAGCACACTTCAGTTTCAAATATCTCCACTTCTATACATTGTCTGTTACATTTTCCAACAGTTAATACATATTCATTGTTGTTCTCTTTAATGATTGGTCAAGATTTCTTCACTTCCCATGTAAAATAGTGCGCAGACTCTGTCTTCTTCCGTTGTTCTCTTTTGAGTAGGTGGCGTCATTTGGGTAAGTGGTCAATGAGTTGGTGGTTGTGATCTTCCCCTGCTGAAATTACCTTTTACCTACTTCTCCTCTGATCTTGGCAGTTTCAGGAGCTTTTCTCAGTTTGCTGACCAGGCCTACACTTCATCAATCTCTTGACAGTAATATCCTACTTATCAACAAAGCTACATTGTCTAGTGGTTAGTTCCTTAATTGAATCCCAGATAAATCATGTCTAGTTGCTATTTCTCTATTTTAGGTAAATAAATAAACAGGGTTGGGGCTGTATAGAGAACTCTAGCACCATCAGGTTTCCTTAGTTGCTTCAATTATACTTTAAATTTAATTTTTCTAGTTAATACCAATTTTACCATGGCATTGGCTGAACCTGAAACGCGTGTCTTTGCTGCATCAGAGTCCTTGCTCAGTGGCAGACCCTCCTGCAGCTTGAGCTGAAGAAGCTGCTCAGTCCTATTAAGCATACAACCAGCCTTACCAGCGTGGCAAGATTTTGTGTTGTGGCAGACTGTTCCCTTTCCTACTCTCACTTAAGACGAACCATAGTAAAAGCAATTTGTCTGTGAACCTGAAAGCTGTACAGACAGAGTGCAAGGAAAAGTCCTGTCTGACCACACTCACATTTTCTGATACAGCAATTGGGGGGGAAAAAAGTCCTCACTACAGTTTATGTACTGGTCAACTTTTGACAATGCTCGCCACGGGGTGGATTGGGCTGCTGAAGACTGAGTAAAAGCAGCTAACAAAGGACAAGAACCCACACATAGTGCCATTATCCTTCCCATCAAAATGCATCTCATGGGCATTAATGAATCAGGCTATAACATTTTACAGGCAAGCAAAGATTTCAGCAAGGCTAAACAAGGAATTTTTGAAGGGTCAGTCTTGGGGCACCTGAAGAGGCCAGTCTGGGCGCTTACGTAAGACAAGATGATGATGAATATGTGAGCGCTGAGAGCTCCTACTGAGTCCTAGACTTGTTTCAGGCTGTGACTTCAATGACCACTGCAGAAGTGGTCTAATTTCTGAACATTTTCTACACATCAGTCCCACCGTAAAGGATGGAGCTCAATGGCTTTTCTCTTGTGAAGGAAATATGAATGTGTCGCAGCTGATATAGCAGATACTCAAAATACATATTTTACCACTGCTTTTGTAATTTTGGCACAGCCTTCTGCCAGCTGATTCTTCCTGGAGGTTTAAAACACAGAAATTCCTAAATAGGGGTGGACTGAAGAAACTGTGTAGCTCCACAGGATGCCTGAACAGAAGACACAGATTGGACCGAGGCTTCTGCTGACTCTGGTTGCTAGCCAAGAGAGCATACCAAAACGCACCCAGGGTCACTCTCTGGAAGGCTTGCCACCCGTTTTGTCCCCACTGGGGCAGGTGTGACAGAGAGTCACACCGCCAGTCCCCTGTGCTGAATGTCAGGGAGGAGGATCCTGTTTGGGGAGGGGGAGGGTGAGCACGCGGTCCAGCCCCTGCTCCCACACTGGGAGTCTCATGGCTCTTCTCTGGCTTGCAGAAGCCCCACTTGGCTCATAGCCTGAACGTCACAAGAGCATTTACTTTTTCTATGGGACAGGAAGGCAGACATTTGTGCAGGCACGAGCACAGCAGGGTCACTGTCACAGCCCAACATGCTGGTGCTGAGGCTGCTCCTTGCAACATGTTTCATGGAGGATTTGCCTGCTTGGCAGCTGGTTGGTTTGACTCTATCAGCACATGTGTACCCTGAGCTCCAGTTCCTCAGGGTGTCATGCTGTGCTCTGGTAGACTCAGAAACCCTTCTCTGAAGCAGTTTAGGAACAAACCTCAGGGGCATTTCTTTCACAGGTGGTCTCTGATTCTCTAGGGGAAAATGGCTGGAAAGCAAGTTAAAGATCCTTTTGAGGAAGAATAAATCATGACCTCCCCTCTGCACAATGTAGGCAAAGGTAACTTATGGTTTTGGTACAATATTGGCACAGCCTCATAACATGTGGCATGAATACTAGGAATCTCTGCCACAGATGCATATAATGCTCCCAGCACCCTGCCCAGACCCCTCCATTACCCACATGACACTCTGCAGATGCTTGTATCAGCTGGTAAGACCTCACTGGTAGTGAGTAGAAGTCTGCCAATATCCTGCAATGCAAAGCTCATTAGATCACCTTGACACAATATTTTTCTTTTGGAAAAAAACCTCTCAGGTGAAGCAGCTACTCCATCGCTGGACCTGATCCAGACCAGCCACTTGAAGCTGGGGCTGTCATCACCAGCTTCATGTGAGGACATCATTAGTGAGATCACTAAGCTAAGCTTATTTGCTCCCTTTGCCCCCCTCCCTGTGATTGTTTCTTGTGTTTAGAGTTGCTTCTGTGAGTTCACAATCCTTTGAACTTGAAGTCACAGCCTGGTAGGAAAGTATCTCATTTCCTTAACAATCTAATTTCTTCCTTTTTAGTCCAACAAATTGAATACCCTCATGAAAAAAACCAAAACAAAACAACCCAACAAACAAGCAAACCAAAAACAAACAAAAAACCTCCACTAAACCCCAGCTCATGTTTTCCTAATGATGGTAATTTAAAGCACACATTAGCATTCTGTATTTTAATTAAAGGTGCACCAGAAAAATAAAATATTTATACTTGTGTGCACTGCTTTCCTTTCTGAGGGCAGAGTGAATACAGTAAGCTTTTCTGTAATTGTAATAAATTTAAGTTTTTCAACCTATGTTTATATACATATGATATAGATTAATCAATACCTTCCTTTAGCCACATTTGATGATCCATCAAATGTGAAGAAAGTAGAAACAAGTATAGGTCTCAAGCATTTCTCAAGCTAATGGACATGTCTGCAAAGGACACATAGGCACTCATTGCCTAGGAAAAAAGGATGCTCTAGAAAAACAAGATTTCTCTGGCTTTTTCATTAAATCCAGTTGTCTTGGGCAACACTGCCATGTAATTTCCCTTCTAAATGGAAAACTTCTTTATCTTCAAAATTCTGTGAAAACTCTCATTTTTCTTTTCCTAACATCCTCAAAGTTTGGAGAGACAGACATATTTGATTGCCACTCATTTTCGGTTTTTTATCTCACTACTGCTGGTAAAGAGAAAGACCCCTGAAGCTTGGAGTTTCACCCCAATGTCTCCTTGGTTGCGAAGAAGCTGACTTTCTGCAGCTGGGGGTAGTACCAAGAATCATTAGAGAGAGACAGCAAAGCAGCGCACGGTGCCATTTAATCTGTGTACAATTTCCTTATTCAGTTTGGAATAAGGATCAGATTAGAGAAAAGCTCTACAAACTTTGTATTAGCACGTTAGAACTATGATCTTGCACCAAATTCCCTGGAGTAAATAAATAGTTGCAATTATTTCATTTGAGCCTTGTGGAGTTACACAGAGTAAAGCTCTGAACTCTTTTATTCCGATGGGTATTATTTTTCATAAGACCCTCAGATTCACTGAAATAACTTCAGGCACCAGAGAGGTACAGGCCTGACTATGCTTTCAGAGCCACTGGTGCAAATGAGAAATAATGTCAGTTATAAGAGGAGCAATGGGGAAAGGGAGTGAAAATCAGTTTGGCGTACTTACTGATAGCCCTGCATATTTTCAAGAAAAAGCAAAAATATCTTTCCTTTTCAAGAACTGTGATTGCTTGCAGACTGATGACCTTTTTTCCATATGGAAATCGGAGGAAGAATACAAAAACAAAAGAAAAAAAAAAATCTGAACACTGAAAAAAAGTGAAGAAGTTTCTGAATCCTTTCGCTGGTCAGCTGAACTCCAAATTGGTCTTTTGTTTCCCTTCTCTTCTGGCTGTGTGGCTCCTTCTGAGTCCTAAACTGCTACTAGTGCCTAAATTAAAGTTCCCATGTTGAAGGCAGTGCAGGCTCTGAATAAAGCTGCTACCAGTCTATCTAAGGCTGTCTGCTGCACACAGAAGGTGTAAATATTCACTCTGCCTTTGATGTGATTGGGCTGAAAATTAAAATTCCATCATTATGCAGATGAAGTGTCTTTCTAGTCCACTTGTGCCTATTCTTTATTGACAATAGTTATTTTCCTCACACGAATTTTATTCTTCCATCCAAAGACCGTAGAGTTTCTCACAGACACAGCAAATGACAAGAGCCAAATGCACAAGACTTCCCCCCAAACTCCCTCTCTATTACTAAATACAGGCGCTTATGCCAATTTTATCTGTCCAGGGCCTTCCTCTCCAAATTATGTTGTTCCAAGGCTGCCAGGCTTCTTGTTACTATATTATTTCCTGAAATACAGAGTGCTTTCAGTTTCCTGGCTTCCTCAGCTGTGGAATTGGTTGCCATCTGTCAAGTAGTCAAATGTGTACATTTTCAGCAGTAATATAAATAAAGCAAAAAGCAACCAGCAAGGGAAAAAATGTCTTTTTTTTCCTTGCTCATAGAACATCCTTAAACATTTCTCCTAGGTATTTTTAAAAGTGAGTAAGGTAAGTTGGCTAATGTGCAGTTAATACCTGTGTTGCTAGAAAGGAACAGATAAAACTGCTTCAGGCATAGGAATTTTACAGAAATAAAACCTACAGAATGTAACCCCACTGTAATATGTTTCAGCATAATAAGGACATTTAATACCCTAACCACTATGTAAGCAATACTGTTTCACTGATAATAAAATAGTTGCTGCTCCCTTGGCTGATCCATACAGTTGTAGGAATTTTAAACCATATCAGAGCTATCTATTAATTTCATCTAGTAATTTTTAGCTTTGTGATTATTTGCAGTCTCTTAAGAACTTGCCACAGGAGGCACAAGTGTAAGCCTATTGCGGTGGGTATCTTCCGAGGTCCCTCAGAAGCAGTATGTGGACCCCAGAAGTCCACCTACCACAAGCTGAAAACCATACAGACAGACAGATATACCACTAACAGTGATGAATGAACTGTCAAGAAAGACATAAAAAGGCAGAGATCAGCAACGCAGGAAACACTAACCTGATCTGAGTGAGTGGTCTTTAATTTGGTGGCTTCTTCCTACCTGTGCCGAATGCCAAGTTTTTCAGAAGACATTATAAAATGAATCACAAGGGAATGTTGTTGCGGGAGCTTTCCTGAAACTCCTTATTTTATGCACTGAAAATAAAAACGTTTCACTCGATTATATTATTTGTTATTCTTTCACTGTAACAATGTATGTATACATCACCAAAATAGCCTGAGCCTTCTAAATCTTTTAGAAGGCTGCTGCGCCTGAGCTAAGTAAAATTTTGTTGTAAATGAGTTTGACAGTCCAGTCATGCATTTTTAACAGGAGTGTTTCTTTGTGATATATATACATTTATTACCTTCCACTTTAGGGAATGGCTTCATACTGTATATGTTGTGAGAAAGGAAAAAAAAATCTCAGTGGACACCCGGTTTCAGTTTGCACTGGATCTCAGGTTACATATAAAGCATATTTTGAACTGCTACATTAAATACTTTCCATCTATCACCTGCAGCTCAGGGATGGCAAAAGCCTGACTGAGAAGAGATTTAGCCAGGATTCCGCTCTTCCAATTTCCATTCAAATCAGGAGTTAGTCTTTCTGGTTATTTCCATGTTTTTCCGAATATTCAAGAAAAAACACAACAGGCATAGCAAAATAACATCTCTCTTAAATTCCCCTTTGCATAACAATGCTGGAATTTTAATGCTTATGTTTATGACTTTATCATCCTGAGCACAAACTGTTGACCTTGGTTACCAATGCACCAAATGCACTTAATTTGCTGAACAGAATAATAATCCATCTTTCACTTGCAATGTGGAAATACAAAGCCTATTCAACACCTTTGTAACTACAGTTTAATAAGACAACCTTCAGTAAGAGTAAATTCATTCAGCTTCAGTTTAATTGGTTTTCTCAGTTGCTGGAACTCAGCAAGTCATGAAGGGTTAAAAAGAGATAATTAAAAACATTAATTAAAATGTATTATGCAGCCATCTTTTAGCACAATGTGCATTATAAATAAAAGATGTGTTTGTGTGCATTGTCTGTGCCTTAAAGAAGCACATGTTTGTAAATAGGCAAATAAGATTTACAGCTAGAGTAAAGTTAGAGTACAGTTAGTTTCTTTAACAGCCCAAATTCTGGGCAAGAAGAATGGATGATACTTTCAATATTTCATCCATTCACGTTCTGTATCCTACACAAGCTCACATTGGGAACTGACACAGTTTTAAATCGGAAAGGGGCCTACTGGCTTGGATTCATGCCTACCTGGTATGTATTTTGTTAAACAATAATTTCCATCTGCTAGCATAGGCATGAGAAAATTCCTTTTCTAGCGCTACTTTTGGCATTAAAACTGATCTTGAAAGTCCTAACAAACACTAAGGTGACAGCTGGTCACAAATTTTCCCTAGGAAGTGCTGATTCATCAAAAATTGAGTGTTTTGAAGAAGTGCACTTGTTTTGACAAACCTGGTGAGAATTGTGGTTGCTTTTGTCCTTGGCCTCTCCAGGCTTCTCATTTCTGTGGCTCTGAGGTTGCTTAGTCAGCGTGATGGTCCCAGGCCTGAAAACTCTGGAGTTTCCAGGTGTCTGGAGTGTCTCTGAAATCCAGATTCAGCTGCTCTTCAATGCTTGGCCCTACGACAGGGGACTTGGAGAGTACTTGATTATCTAATGCTCTAGCATCTTATAAGTAAGAGTTACGAATACATCTGTATCTGCTCTGGTATGCCGCTAGGAAAAGTCTGTGAAGAGGTCACAGAGAAAAGAAAATGGTAACCACCAGACTGCAAAAGATGTATCCTATTTCCAGACAACAAGGACCCCAGCTCGGTAGTGAACAGAATTTTGTCTTTGGCTTCAGTCAGGCTTGAATATGACCCACAGTGAACCAGAAGCCAAGTTAAAGATGAGCAAACAGAGGTATGGTCTCAGCCTTAAATCAGAATACACAGTTTTTTATGCTGGTAAGGCATCCCTCAAGAGAGATGGGACTAACTGTGAAGGAATGGTGGTATGGCCTCCTCTGGTTCCTCTGGGCTGTTTAAGCTTTGCCTGTCAGTGATCTTCTGAGATACCTGAAAACTCACGTAGAAGTCTTTGCACTGGCAAAATTTTGAACATTTTCTTTAACAACCATAACTACTAGGGCTATACATTGAAAAAAATGAAAAAAACAGAAAAAAGAAAAAAAAATCAAAAGCTGAGAAATCAGAGAACAAGATAACAGCTTGAGAGTAGTGCTGGTTTGTTATGCTGCCACAAAACAGATCAATCCATGCCTTGAAGTGAACACCCATGTGTACATCCTTTTCAGCTGAGGTGTCTGCAAAACTTAAATAGATCTTCTGCCACATTCTGCTATCACGAATCTCTAGCCTCTCTCTAGCTGGTTGTGGTTGTATTAGAAATATTTTTCAGGTCCTAGTTTTAATTGCCTGCAGAGCTAGCAGCCAGTTGACAAATACATGTTGTTCAACAGTTACAGAAGTAGGGCTGCACCGCTAACTGGTAAAAATAGATGTCAGGACTTCCAGAAGATGAGATATATCTACCGCTGAAAATACTTACAAGGTATGCTTTGGCAACAGAAGTCATAAGACTTATAATGTTCCAGTGCTTTTGTGGTCCTGCTGTTAAGTCATACACAGAGAGAGCACACAAGGGGGCTGAACATATATCCACAGCCCATTAGCAGAACTGACAGCTGAAGTGCACACCTCCCATAACGAACGTGATATCCAACACCATAGTATTCTGAAAACTGGCTTGATAGAAAATGTTCCATCTTAAACTGGCATTTAATACTAACATTTTGCTTATCTATAGAAGCGTGTCACCTACCCCTCTGAGCAGTGATCTACCAGCTTTCCTGATAGCCAGCAGCTAGGCTTTTGGCAAAAATAGGACACATCCGGCCTTGGGCCTTTTATCTTGAGACTTCTGCTTTTGAATGTGCTGGTTTTGGTGGGTCTGAGGCATGACCTAATCATTACCTTCAAAAGATGAATAGAGTGGGATTTTGGACTTCTGTGTTATGGAGTGACAGGTCTATTCTCTGAGCACTATCTGGGTTTTTCAGCATGCTTCCTAAAGTGTGGAAACAACTCAGTTTTCCAGGAAGAGCTGCAGGAATGACATCAGAGGTTATATAATCTCCAAATATATTTTATATTCCAATGTTTATCAAATTCTCACAATTTTGACCATAGACCTGGGAGCTTGTTGCACCTAAGTGTCCACTATTCCACCCCCAAGAATTCCCCAGAGGCGTAGGCTGCGGCTCAGAAGGGCACCCTCTCTCCTCCCATCCTGCTCTACATTACAGCCAGAGGTAAAGCAGGGCATCCTGATGTGACAGCACCTTGATATGCATAGACCCCTGGGCTTTTCTGAGATTATTCGGTGTGTAAGGCAGGAAATGTGCTTCCCTTGATTTTTATACTGCTTCAAGTACATAATAATACCCATTGTAATCCTAGTAGTTGTCTAAGGAGTAAACTCCCTAGGTAGATATTTTTGACACCTCCCCTGAGTTCATTTACTGTATCTCAGTGTCATACTTCTGCAACAGCAAAAGCAGAGATCAGTTTTGTCTTGCAGGCACAAGACAGACATGTTTCATATACATTGCACTGTTTATGCTAAGGCAGAATGCTGGAAAGAGGGTGTTTCAAATAACTAGCTCTATTTGCTAGATATGACTGAACTCCCACCGAAGAAACATTACTGTATCAAAAAGCCTAGGTTCTCCTGGAGTTAACCAAATTCGTTGTCATGGTTAGTCAATATTCCTGAATAATTAATATATTGCTTTGTGTTCTTAACAAAGATTTTTACATTATAAATACAAACTTCGAAAGAGACAACGTTACCATTTGGTAACAGTACATAACATTCTGAGGGTTGCTGCCAAGGTTGATGCTGGGAGCAGAGAAATATTATTTTGGGGAAGTTTCCTCATTTTCTTCTGTTCAGAAGGGGAGAAAAGTGCTTTCCCTACAAGGCTATCCATGTTCTGTCCTAATCTTTTTTCTCCTGTTGATGTCTTTAGATAGTATGCAGTTCCAGTGAGTCAATGCTACTGTTGATACGCTGTCTCTGTATTTCATGTCAAATATAATTTAATATATAAGACAAAATTCTGGTGCTATTTAGAGCCACAAAAAGTTTTGTCTTCTGTGAAGATTTTCCTTTCTTGAAGTTTTGAAATGGTAAAGGAGTTTCACTGATGACATAAGTGCTTATATCATGAGAAGACTAAGTTACATCTTTAAATCTCACAGTCTATGTTTCTCTGTGCACACACACACACAACTTAGACATTTCAAACATGAAAAATAGAGGCTGGTCCATCTAGCAGAATACAGAATGCCATTACAGAAACTTAATAGTTTTTTTTTTTTCCTTATACCAGTTTATTTCATAATCTGATGAATTCCTCTTGACTGCAAATGTTAGGCTGGGCTCCTCTTGAGCAACTTTATTTCACAATATTTGAACCAGCACTGGGACGAAATAGAAATGGCATTTAGAACAAAAACCATAACCGTGAAAACTGTTTGAGAGTACAAACAAAGCTCTGAGGAATAATGACTGCTCATGTCAGAAGTCTAAAAATGTCATCAGTTACAGCTGTTGTAAAATAAGGTACAGGCAAGGTGGGTTTGATCCTGTAACAAGGTTGAAGAGGAATTGATTGAAAATGACATGAAAGAAATTTCTTAACAGTTAGATTGCGATTTAATGTTTTCCAAGAAATCTGTGATAAGACCATTGAAAATCGATTAGAGTTGGTTGTTATAATTTGTAACATAAAAACAAGGAGGAGGCTTGAAAGACCTAATTAGAGCATATTAGTGATAGCAAAACACTTTGGCTAACATCCTGTAATAGATGTTGACGCTGAAATTAATGCTTCAGACATGGTATGCTACTCGAAGAGAAAATTTCTGTCTTCTTAGATAGAGATGTGCTGAAAGAAAATTAGGGAACTCTGTCCACAGCTGATAACAAACCACTTAAAAACTCTGTACAGCATTTGTTTGACAATGTTTTTATCTCCTACATATTTAGTTATTTTTAATCCTAGACTTGCTTCTTGGCTCACAGAGCACACTTAAAGGCATTAAAGGCATGAAGGCAAAACATAAGTATGTGATTAGAGCTCTTACTGAATGAGTCTTCTTATACGTTTAAATTTATATACATGCTTAAATGCTTTGCTGGCTTAAAGCCACAAGGCAAGTTAATGTGGTCAGAAAACAAATTCATTCAAACTATTGGACTTGTTGATTATTCTTTTATGCAGAAAAATTCTGGCAGCTGATACAGTATACATTCCAGACTCTTCAGGCTGTAGAGACTGTTAAAGGAAACAATACACATTTTCAGAAATTAGTTTGACATTGTAAAAGTTCACCTTGACAAACTGGGAGCCAATTAGATGTGTGGCAATAGACAGCTACATGAAGAGACAGATCAAACTGTGTGTTTCTGAAAAGAGCAAACTCGATGGGTAGAATCTAAAAATGCTATTTTTCACAATGGTACTACAACAAAGGAAAAATGTACTCACAAAACACATTTTGGTGCAAAAGGAATTACATGAAAACTAGGAGAGGACTGTCTAATTTTGGTCAAAAAATGGTTAGAAGGTGACAGATTTTTGTTAAAGCTAAACTACAAGTTCAAATGAAAAGAGGACAATAAATGAAATGATCATATATTAAAGCTAGTAAGATATTCCAGCAGAATTCAAATCATAGCAATAGTAAATCAGATTCCTAACGTTACAAAAGTAAATGTATGGGTCCAATCACAAAATGACAGCATAGCCTTGCAAGGTCCTCGGAACTGAAGCTCTGCTTCAGGATGTCAGACACTGCCTCTTATTTAGGATGGCATTTTCTGGGACCTCCTTTCTGTCTCATCAAATACATCTTCAGTGAATATATTGGACAACACTGGCCCCAGTTTTGATGTCTGAAGTTGATTGCTTGTCACCAGCCACCAAATGGATGTCACCCTCTTTGTACTTGATGGTTCGGCCAAATTTGCAGCCCATCTAACAGTCTGTCCAGACCAAGATTACTCGGCTCAGGAGGCTGTTTGAGACTGTCAAAAGTGTTATGAAAAGTTGAGCCTTGTGACATGCAGCACTCTCCCCATGCCCACAGAGCCAGTCATCTCATTGTAGAAGGCAATCAGGCTGACCAACCATGATTTGGCTTTGGTAAACCCACCCTGACCATTTCCGATTACCTTTTTGTCTTCTACGTGTTTGCGGGGCTGGGGGAAGGTTGATCAGTTTATAGTTTTCTGGTTTCTCATTTTTCTTAAAGATGGGCATATTGTTACCTTTTTTCCCCAATCATCAGCCTGGTGGCAGAGTTGAGAGAGGAGGTGGAAAGGCTGAGGAGTATTAGAGAGTGTGAGAGGGAGATCAGCTGGTGGAGCCACAGCCTGAGGCAAAGGCAGCAGGTAGAGGGCCCAAGGATCTCCTCCCCTGCCACCAGACAGAAGGAGAGGAACAAAGAGATGAGGGAGACTGGAAACAGGTCCCTGCTCAGGGAGGCAGGCGAGTCCCTTCCCGGCCTCCCTCGCCTTCCCAGCTGCCCTTACACAGCATGGGGCTGTGTAAGAGCCCCTTATGGGGCTCTGGAACTTGAGAGCCAGGCAATCGAGGAAGCAGATGACGATTCTTCCAGGGGGTTGCCTGGGATGAGGCAGTCTGTCCCATGCATTAGGACTGCTTCTGTCAAGAAAAAAAGAAGGGTAATTGTTGTAGGCGATTCCCGTCTGAGGGGAACAGAGGGCCCCATATACCGACCGGATCCATCCCACATGGAAGTCTGCTGCCTCCCTAGGGCACGGGTTAGGGATATCACCCAGAAACTCCCTGGTCTGGTACAGCCCTCTGATTATTATCCATTCCTGGTTGTGCAAGTTGGGAGTGATGAGGTTGAAGACAGGAGTACCAAAGCAATTAAAAAGAACTTCAGGGCACTGGGGTGACTGGTTGAGGGATCAGAAGCACAAGTAGTGTTTTCCTCACTCCAAGTGGCAAGGAAGGACACTGAGAGGAACAGGAAAACATACCTTTTAAACATGTGGCTCATGGGCTGGTGCCACTGGTGGAATTTTTTTTTTGATCACGGGGAAGTTTACATGGCACCAGGCCTGTTGTCAGCAGATGAAATTCAGCTATCTTAAAGAGGGAAAAAGATCCTTGCGCTTGAGGTGGCAGGGCTCTTTGAGAGGGCTTTAAACTAGGTGCAAAGGGGGACGAGGACAGAATCAAGCTTCTTAGAGATGAACTAGGGGCAGCGTACCAATACTGGGGGGGAAATAGCCCAGCTCAAGTGCATCTACCAATGCGCGCAGCATGGGCAACAAACAGGAGTAGCTGGAAGCCATTGTGAAACAGGACAGTTATGATACAGTTGCTATCACAGAAACATGGTAGGACAACTCTTATGACAGGACTGCTGCAATGGATGGCTATAAGTTCTTCACAAGGGATAGGCAGGGAAGGAGAGGTGGTGGGGTGGCTCTGTATGTTAGGGAGTGTTTTGATTGTACGGAGCTCAGTGAGTATGAAGGCAAGGCTGAGTGCTTATGGGTAAGGATGAGCGGAAAGGCCAACAAGGCAGATATCCTGTTGGGAGTCTGTTATAGACAACCCAATCAGGATGAAGTGACAGAGGAAGCATTTGACAGGCAGCTGACAGAAACCGTGCAATCCCCAGCCCTTGTCCTAGTAGGGGACTTCAACTTACCAGACATCTGCTGGAAATACAACACAGCAGAGAGGAAACAGTCTAAGCAATTCCTGGAGTGTGTGAGAGATAACTTCCTGATACAGCTGGTAAGTGAGCCTACCGGGGGAGGTGCCCTGCTAGACCTGCTGCTCACAAACAGAGAAGATCTGGTGGATGATGTGGTGGTTGGAGGCTGTCTTGAGCTTAGCGATCATGAAATGATCGAGTTCTCAATTCTTGGAGAAGTAGGGTCAGCAAAACTGCTACCATGGTCTTCTGGAAAGCAGACTTCAGCCTGTTCAGGGCCTTCATTGAGAGAGTTCCTTGGGAGACAGTTCTGAAAGGCAACGGGGTCCAAGAAGGCTGGACGTTCTTCAAGAAAGTGCTCTTGGAGGCACAGGAGCAGGCTGTCACCAAGTGCCATAAGATGAACCGGCAGGGAAGATGNCGGGGTCCAAGAAGGCTGGACGTTCTTCAAGAAAGTGCTCTTGGAGGCACAGGAGCAGGCTGTCACCAAGTGCCATAAGATGAACCGGCAGGGAAGATGACTGGCCTGGATGAACAGGGAGCTTCTGCTGAGGCTCAGAGAAAAAAGGAGAGTTTACCACCTCTGGAAGAAGCGGCAGGCAACTCAAGAAGAGTATAGGGACCTAGTAAGGTCATGTAGAAAGAATACCAGAAAGGCAAAAGAACAGCTAGAACTTAATCTGGTCACTGTTGTAAAGATAATAAAAAAGGTTTTTACAAATACATTAGAAACAAAAACAGCACCATGGAGAATCTTCACCCATTACTGGATGTGGAGCGAAAGTCAACAAGGATGAGGAGAAGGCTGAGGTACTTAATGTTTTCTTCGCCTCAGTCTTCAATAGCAAAACCACTTATCCTCAGGGTACTCAGCCCCCTGAGCTGGAAAACAGGGATGGAGAACAGAATAAACCCCTCATAATCCAGGAGGAAGCAGTTAGTGACCTGCTACGCCAACTGTATATTCACAAGTCTATGGGGCTGGATGGGATCCACTCGAGAGTTCTGAGGGAGCTGGTGGAGGAGCTTGCTAAGCCACTGTCCATCATTTATCAGTGCTCATGGTCAACAGGGAAGGTCCCAGATGACCAGAGGCTTGCCAATGTGATGCCCATCTACAAGAATAGCCGGAAGGTGGATCCAGGCAACTACAGACCTGTCAGCCTGATCTCAGTACCAGGAAAGATTATGGAACGATTCATCCTGAGTGCACTCACACAACAAGTGAAGAACAACCAGGGGATCAGGCCCAGCCACCAAGGGTTCATGAAAGGCAGGTCCTGCTTGACTAGCCTGACCTCCTTTTATGACCAGGTGTCCTGCCTGGTGGATAAAGGAAAGGCTGTGGATGTTGTCTATTTGGACTTTAGTAAGGCCTTTGACACAGTCTCCCACAGCATTCTGCTAGAGAAGCTGGCAGCCCATGGCATTGACAGGTGGACTCTTTGCTGGGTTAAAAACTGGCTGGATGGCCGAGCCCAGAGAGTTATGGTGAACGGTGCTAAATCCAGTTGGCATCAGGTCTCAAGTGGCGTTCCTCAGGGCTCAGTTTTGGGGCCAGTCTTGTTTAATATCTTCATTGATGATCTGGATGAGGGGATTGAGTGCACCCTCAGTAAGTTTGCAGACGATACCAAATTAGGCAGGAGTGTTGATCTGCTTGAGGGTAGGAAGGCTCTGCAGAGAGACCTGGACAAGCTGGATTGATGGTCTGAGGCCAATGGGATGAGGTTCAACAAGTCCAAGTGCTGGGTCCTGCGCGTGGGTCGCAACAACCCCATGCAGCGCTACGGGCTTGGGGAGGAGTGGCTGGAAAGCTGCCTGGCGGAAAAGGATCTAGGGGTCCTGGTGGACAGACGGCTGAGCATGAGCCAGCAGTGTGCCCAGGTAGCCAAGAAGACCAATAGCATATTGGCCTGTATCAAGAATAGTGTGACCAGCAGGAGCAGGGAAGGGATTATGCCCCTATACTCAGCACTGGTGAGGACGCAGCTTGAGTACTGTGTTCAGCTTTGGGCACCGCAGTATAGGAGGGACATTGAGGTGCTGGAGCGTGTCCAGAGAAGGGCAACAAAGCTGCTATGGGGTCTAGAGAATAAGTCTTATGAGAAGCAGCTGGGGGAGCTGGGGTTGTTCAGCCTGGAGAAAAGGAGGCTGAGGGGAGACCTTACAGCAGCTACCTGAAAGGAGGTTGTAGCAAGGTGGGGGTCAGTCTCTCTTCCAAAGTAATAAGCGATAGGAAAAGAGGAAATGGCCTCAAGTTATGCCAAGTGAGCTTTAGATTGGATATTAGGAAAAACTTCTTTGTGGAAAGGGTTGTCAAACATTTTAACAGGCCGCCCAGGGAGATGGTGGAGTCGTCATCCCTGGAGGTATTTAAAAGGTGGGTAGATGTGGTTCTGAGTGACACGGTTTAGCGGTGGATTTGGCAGTGTTAGGTTTATGGTTGGACTTGATCTTAAAGGTCTCTTCCAACCTAAGTGATTCTGTGATTCTGTGGTCAGAGATATCACCCAATAGCCATTTTTTTCAGAGATGGTAGACAGTGTACCAGTCATGTCTTTCAGCATCCTTGATTGTATCTCACTTGGCCCCGTGGATTTGAATACATCCACCATCACTAACCATGTTGCCCTCCACTACTGGCTGCTCCTCTGCTTCCCAGACTGGACTGGTATCTGAAAATTTGCGAGCAGGCTTTGCCTGTGAAAACTGAGGCAAAAAAGGTACTAAATGTTTTTGCCTTTTCTGTATCGGCCATCATGAGGCTGTTCTTCCCCATTTGTAAATGGACCAATACCTTCTCCAAACTTTTGTTCTGAGCACATCTGTGGAATCTCTTCCTGTTACCCAGTATGTCCCTACCTATTTTTAGCTTCACCTGAGCATGAGCCTTTCTGATATTGTCTTTAAGTGCTGGAACAATGCTTTTACATCCTCCTTTGTTGCTTGCTTGTCCTCATTTCCACTTCTTGTATGCTCTTTCTTTTTGCATTTTAATTCACAGAGGAGCTCCGTACTCAGACAAGTGGACCTTTGACTGAAATTCCCAGTATTTTTGTCCAACAGGATAGTTTTTACCTAGGCTCTCAGTAAGTTTTCTTTATAAAATCAAACAAACTCTCCAAGGCACGTATCTCCTTCATGGCTACTTTCCAGGGAATTCTGCTTAGAAATTCTCTAACAAATTCAAAGTTTGCAAGTCCAGACTCCTAACTCTGCAGCTCTCCTTCCCAGGCATCCTCTGAATTGTGAAGTCAATACTTTTGTGGTCACTGCAACCCAAACTGTTGTCTATAGACACATTTTTCATCAGTTCTTCCTTGTCTGTGAGCTGCAGGTCAAGTACAGCCTTAATACTGCTGGCTCTGCCAGAATTTGTATTAGGAAATAGTTACTGATGTCCTCTAAGAACTTCTTGGACAAGAAGTTTCAAATGTTTTCTCTTTAAATTTAGTTGGGATTTGCCTTCCAAAGTTATATCTTTCATCTTTCCTCATCATCTTTGGAATCTTTTTTTACAGATTATGACACTTGTGATGTGTTGGATTGATAAACAACTAAATCAGCAAACCCTGATTGTAACTCTTCTTCTTTTTTTTTTTTTTTTAGTTTGAAAAAGTCATTCCAGTCTTGGCCTATCTGAGGATAACAAAATCCTGGGAGTCAGTAAGCTTACAGGTATTTCAAAATTCCTGCTGTCTTTGTTTACAGACTTACTATTACGTATTGTTAAACTTGGGTGAGATATTCAGGACCGCATTCAGCACAAGTAAAGATATTTCTTGCCATGGGGAGAGTTAATCATAGAAAAATACACAGATAAAATAAGATGCCCTGGGAAAGCTGGAGGAAGGAACTAATACAGAGTTTTCTGTAGCTTCCTTTTCCTTTTTTGTTTTCCATTTTCTTAATCCCACTCTCAGAAGTGGCATGGAAAGTAAGCATGCTGATACTCAGGCGTGGTTTGTGATCATTGCAGTCATGGAAAACAGTGAGTTTTAGGAGGAAACTGAATAAAAAGATTGTGCCGTCTCTGTGAAAATGAAAGCAAGATTGGCAGCAGACAAAACGCTTGGGCAAGGACTGAAGGAAGGAAATTAATGCACTAGTGATATTAATACAGCTGAGGTGAGGAAGCTATTTTCTGCAGGGTAATCAGATGGCTTTTTGAGTGCCAGAATAAATAAATGCCAGGAAAGAAAGCATGCTGTGCAGGTCTGAGAGGTGCAGGGGAATGACCTACTACAGATCCACACCTGTGCTGGGTAAGATGGTGGAGCTGTCTGACACATGGCCAGCAAGCCAATGGGCAAGTCTGGTGCTTACCTGGGTAAATAACCCCGTCTTTGAGCTAACCAACCCAGTCAGAGAACTTCTCCCCTGGCCATAATTCTTACATGCTTCTGAAGCACCACGAGTAGTGCTTGCCTACTGCTGTGCAGATATCCCATGGGAGGTTCAGCTTAGAAACCCTTCTGAGGGTGCAGAGTTTCAGCAAACAGATCCATCGGGGAAGAGTGTACCAATTCTGTTCATTAGTGATAGGGAATTATCAAACCATTCTGACATTTAGTTTCAACACAGTCAAAATGTCTGAATTGGTAATGTCCAAAAATATTTTGCCTCTTTTCCATTTGGACTTTGTTATGTCAACGTTAATGTCATGGCAATCAAACTGCTTGGAGAAATCCCATGGGTTAGGGCTCTGGAGGGTAGGGGGGCTCAAGAGACCTGGTTGATTTTCAAGAATTACTTCCTCCAAGCTCAGGATCAGTGCATCCCTAAGAGCAAGAAATCTGGTAGGGGAAGCAGGAGACCTGCATGGTTGAGCAGGGAGATCCTGAAAACCTCAAGTGGAAAAAGGAAGTTTGCAATATGTGGAAGAAGGGACTGACCACTTGGGAAGATGATAAGAATGCTGTCAGAGTATGCAGGGGTGAAACGAGGAAAGCCAAGGCTTCCTTGCAATTAGATCTGGCAAGGGAAGTCAAGGTCAACAGGAAAGGGTTTTTCAAGTACATTGGAGGCAAAAGAAAAACTAGAGAGAATGTGGGCCCTCTGTTGAATGAGACGGGCGCCATGGTGACAGATGATGCAGAGAACGCAGAGTTACTGAATGCCTTCTTTGCTTCAGTCTTCACCGCTCAGGCCAGCTCTTAGGACCCCCAAATTCTACAGGTAACAGGGAAAGTCTGGAGCAAGGAAGACTCTCCCTTGGTTGGGGAGGACCAAGTTAGAGATCAACTAAATAAACTGGATATCCACAAGACCATGGGTCCTGATGGGATTTACCCGTGAGTGCTGAGGGAGCTGACAGAAGTCATTGCTGGGCCGCTCTCTGTCATCTTTGAAAGGTCCTGGAGAACAGGTGAGGTGCCTGAGATCTGGAGGAAAGCCAGTGTCACTCCGGTCTTCAAAAAGCGCAAGAAGAAGGATTCAGGAAACTACAGGCCAGTCAGCCTCACTTCCGTCCCTGGAAAGATGATGGAACAGCTTGTTCTGGGTGTCATCTCCAAGCATCTGGAGGAAAAGAAGGTTATCAGAAGTAGTCAACATGGATTCACCAAGGGTAAGTGATATATGACTAATCTGATAGCCTTCTGTGGTGGCATGACTGGATAGATAGATGAGTGGAGGGCAATGGATGTTGTCTACCTTGACTTCAGCAAGGCTTTTGACACTGTCTCCCACAATATCGTTGTAGGCAAGCTTAGCAAGTGTGGATTAGATGAATGGGCGGTGGGGTGGATTGAAAACTGGTTATCAGGTGGGTCTCAGAGGGTTGTGATCAGTGGGCCAGAGTATAGTTGGCAGCCTGTAACTAGTAGTATTCCTCAGGGGTCAGTGCTGGATCCAGTCCTATTCAATGTATTCATCAATGACCTGGATGAAAGGATGGAGTGTACCATTAGCAAGTTTGCTGATGACACGTAACTGGGAGGGGTGGCTGACACCCCAGAAGGCCGAGCTGCCATTCAGCACGACCTGGACAGGAGTTGGGCAGGGAAAAACCTAACGAAATTCAACAAAGGCAAGTGTAGAGTCCTGCACCTGGGGAGGAATAACCCCATGCAGCAGTATAGGTAGGGGGCTGACCTGCTGGAAAGCAGCTGTGCAGAGAGGGACCTGGGAGTCCTGGTGGACAACAGGATGACCACAAACCAGCAATGTGCCCTTGTGGCCAAGAAGGCAAATGGCATCCTGGGTGCATTAAGAGGAGTGTAGCAAGCAGGTCGAGGGAGGTCATCCTCCCCCTCTACTCTGCCCTGGTGAGGCCGCATCTGGAGTACTGTGTCCAGTTCTGGGCTCCCCAGTTAAAGAAGGGCAGAGAACTGCTGGAGAGGTTACAGAGAAGGGCCACAAAGATGATTAGGGGGCTGGAGCATCTTTCTTATGAGGAAACGCTGAGGGAGTTGAGTCTTTTTATGCTGGAGAAGACTGAGAAGGAATCTCATCAATGTTTACAAATCCTTAAAGGGAGGGTGCCAGGAGGAGGGGACCAGTCTCTTTTCAGTGGTGCCCAGTGACAGGACAAGAGGTAACAGGCACAAACTTGAATATAGGAAGTTCCACCTGAACATGAGGAGGAACTTCTTTCCTTTGAGGGTGGCAGAGCACTGGAACAGGCTGCCCAGAGAGGTGGTGGAGTCTCTGACTGTGGGGACATTCCAAGCCTGCCTGGACACTATCCTGTGCAACCTGCTGTAGGCGGATCTGCTCTGGCAGGCGAGTTGGACTGGATGATCTTCAGAGGTCCCTTCCAAACCCTAACTATGATTCTATGATTCTATGATTCTATGAAATCTCTTTAAATATTTTCTGTGAAATTCAGGACAAGGACATTGTCAACCAAATTTCTTTTGATGAGCTTGTAGTGAAATACTTCAGAAATCGGGGTTTACAGTAGTGTTTCAATTTTCATTTGAAATTGACATAGAGAGGGACTTTTCAACTATTGGAATCTCATGAAATGTCACATCTTTTTCTCCATGAGGTTGCATTCTGACCTTATCCAAGAAGAGAAGGTGTGTGACACTACACTGAAAAGGTCCCAGCTATTTTCTATGAATCTTCTTCTGAAATAAAGAAAACCATTTTCTGTCAACTCTGCCCTTTCTCCAATGAACATAGCCCTCTAGATACTAGCATAAGCAGATGGCACAGGTAGAGTAAATTCTACAGAGTTCTTGTGTAAATGGTGTGCAGCTTGCAGGGCTTGTCAAGTTTCTCTTTTTTTCACTTTTAAAGGTCATTGTTACACGACAAAAAATTTATGATGCATTGGAGAGGGTGTATACCTGCTTAGAAAGATGGTTCAACTTGTAATTAAGAAGAAATACTATATTTCTCTCCACCAGAGTTTAATCCAGAAACAGAGCAGGTGTGTTCCTCATTGAGAGCACTTTTCCTTATTTAAATTGTAATTTTCGGTACTTTAGATTGGAAAGCTAATACAATATCCACTCAAAACTGTTCATTAGGAACTTGCAGTTGCTTCCAGGCAACTTTTCTATACTTTGCAGATGAAGCTACAGCCCTCTGAAATCATTAACCCACACCATATAGTACAAAGTGCTACAGAGCATAGAGAGGTTGCCACCACCTTCAAGCAGGAAAACCTGAGTCAAATGACTTGAAAGCTTTCTTGTCTGTAGAAACAATGGCTTTCTGCTGGGAAAGCTGGTCTTGCTCCATTGTCTTGTTAATGCTTTGCCATCTTATACCAACTGAGGATTTACTTCTAACCAAGCATTTCTCAGCGGTCACTTTCCACATTAGACATTCCTGTGAATAAATGAAAATAGCTAAACTACATAAATTTTATGTGTCAATGGGAACATGAGAAAAAGAAATACCCATGCTCAGGAAGCCAAAATAGTTTGTGGTTTTCTTGGCTCATTTTATTCCCAGTCTTGAACAGACTGTCTGACAGAGTAAGAACAGCATAATATCAAACCAAATGAGAAGGGCCAGAGGGTATTTATTTATATGTAGGGACAATCAATCTCTTTTTTCTAAAGACAACAGGGCTAAACCCAAGTAATATAATAAGTCACTGCTACTTATCTGAATGAGGTTCACATCAGGTTATTTCCAATCTCTTTTGTATTTTCTACCTTTTTTAAGCCGCATGAATATTCAAGCAAAAAAAAAAAAGGGAGGGGGGATCAGGGAGGGGAGGAAAAAAGGGCACTGTTCCTCCCTTGGACTGGAGCAAAATTATTTATACTGATGTTATACATCACCAAAGAGGACATGTTCTGTAGCTGAAGATAGGGAAGGATTACTCAAAATAAAAATCGATGACAACAACTTCCTCCAAATAACAGCTAGCCATTCTACCAACTGCCAACCTAGGAGGCACCAAAAACACAACTAGCTTAACACATAACTAACAATTACTTTCATCCTTCTCCCTTTATTTACTCTTGTAAAGGACTCATTAAGCTGAGGAATGACAACTTTTCCATACTGAGCCTTTTTGATTACTTTCCTTCCTGACCTAAATTTATTTCTCATGACCTTTAGAACTATCAATTTAGATTTTTCCGTTTAGTCATTTGGGATCATGTTTGATTGAAGCATCCTTCTAGCCTTGAACATGCTAGTGCAGTGACCTGGTGTGGCCCCTACGTTGGCAGACTCTATTTAAAAAATCTGACATTGTAGAACCATCTAATCCAAAAATCCAGAACAAACTTCTCATTCCATGGGATATTTATTATCTTAGCTTGTGAAGTAGGAGGTTTAATAAGGATCTTATCCTCCTTTACATTATAGTCCTTTCTTTTGTCCTCCATGAACTATTTGAAGAAAGGGTAGATCCTTCAAATGAGTGTAGCAGGGAGAAAATAAAAAAGGATTGTCAGGCTCCAGTGTGAAAACCTAAGCTTGCTGATTTGAAGGTAAAATGTCAGTGCCCTGTTAATCAAAACTCCCAGGAGAAGTCTACCTTTTTAAATCTGGATCTGCCTCTGGGTAATTGAGCTCATGAATATTTTCTTTGCCTTTCTTTCCTTTTCCCCACCCTAAAGAAAATGAATGTATTGCCATGTTACGGACCCGTTCCAGGTAAATGGATTCCATTCATTTCCCTCCTGGGAATAGATTTTGGCCTTCCTTTGGTTTGGCTTGGTTATTTTTGCTTCTGCCTTCATACAATATTGTATTACTCCACATTCTTACTTAGTAAAAAATGAACCTACGGCAAGACTAAAAAGTGTGAAGATGAATTAGTGATGCCACTACTCAGTGATAATAGTAATGTAGCAGCTTATGATAATGTTGATCAATTATGGCCTCTTCTTGTTACAGTATAAGCACTATTTTTGTAAGAAAGTGCATTATTCTAAAATGTGGATTCTTAAAATCTATAGATCGTTTTTCTTTTCCTGATAATTTTTAAGATTAATCTTTTGCCTAGAAAAGGTTATATTTATCACTTTTTTATTTTATCAGCATGAAAAATATATTCTTGCTTTTTTCTTCAGAATTTGTTATTATGTTGATGTGGCCTTACCGAAATATTTGAGATCTTTGAGCTGGTAAACATATTACGGTATTTTAAGAATGTTCTGAAAGTCTAAATTTGATAGTTTGCCTAATATTTAGAAATGCCATGAGACCTAATTCTATTTGAGATCTGAACAGGAGACAGATCAATAAATACACAGTCACATATCTTTGATATTTCATTGTACTTGGTACCACAATAAATTACACAACACCATAAAAAAACCTTTAAATTTAATACAGAAATTCAATGAAAGGCAGGTTGAATTTATGGAAAACAAGACAGTTTACATTGTCAAGCAAAAGGCTAATGTAATATTCAGAAAGAAGCAGTTTTAGCTGCTGTAGCCTACATGCACCTATAAACAGGTACAAAGACCAGTATGAATGTGAATATTGTTTATTTACTACATATCTGAGAACATGGCTATTTGAGAGCAGAGCTTCAGAAAATAATTATAGAATGATAGTTTTAACTCCAAGGAATGTGTTCCCTAAAACTTCATGCCTTCGGGCTGCTTGAGTTGCCCTGGGCTCCTGACTGCTAAGTTCCATCTGTAGTGGCAGCTTCCTTTACACAAATTACTGCCCCTGTCACTTTCTTCCAAGCTGAAATCATCAGCTAACTCTATGCGGTTGTTTCATGCTCCATTTTGTTCCCTTTGAAAGCAGGTGATGGAATTCCACGCTTTGCAGCACTCGGTGGGACATCTTAATTAAACAGACATTTTCAAAGAAGACCAATACCATTCAGTGGAACATCTCTTTTTTCCCAGTATTCCGAAATTGGTGCATAAATGCAGATTCATTAATTAAAGAGGTCTTCTCTTTTCCTTTCCTTTCCTTTCCTTTCCTTTCCTTTCCTTTCCTTTCCTTTCCTTTCCTTTCCTTTCCTTTCCTTTCCTTTCCTTTCCTTTCCTTTCCNCGTAGTGCTTAGGGCCGTCTGCTGTTGTTAATTTCATACTGTATTACCCAAGCATAGTTTATTCTGAAAATGAGTCCTTTCACAGCACGAGTCACAGATGAAGCCATATAGTATGATCAGCACCTACTCTCTTGGGTTGGTTCCCAAAGCAGATGAAGAAACACCCAGTGACTGGCTGATAAACGAGATGCCTTGCTCCTCCTGCCACATGGATTTGCTTCTGCAGTAAATACTGCTCCCTGGAAAGAACAAATTCAGGTGCACATTTGAGTCCAAACAGAGCTCTAGGACACCAAGCAATTCTGTAACGCGCTTGAAAAGACAATGTTGCTGGTACATTGACAATTTTTCTGTATCATTCTTTACACATTTTTCACTAATAATTACTTGTACTGCCATGGAGAGAAAGTCCTGGGAGCAAGCACCCGATTCCTGTTCTGAGCCTGGCATTCAAACCTATAGCAGCCTTGTCAGCTGCTCTCTCATCTTGGCACCACAAATTTTGCAGGATGAGCTAGATTTTAGCTAACCCTGGCGAACCTAGCCAAAGCTGGTAGGTAGCATATAAAGGATAGGTTTACACAGATCTCATGCAAAAGCGTAAAGCAGGGAATACAGATGTGGCCAAACCAGTAGTAGGTAACTGAAGGACAATGGTTTGGTGAAAGCAGGTCAATGTGCTCTTGAGGAAAACAGCTGCCTTTAACAAATTTGTCACTGTGGTTATTTTTTGGATAAAATGACAAGTTTAGTTCTCAGAATGACTGTGTTTTCATAATAGATTCTTGCAAGGGGTGCAATATGATTCAAAATTATTTTCAGAAGGAAAGGTGAGAAGACATATGAATGTGTAGCAATAAGAATCAGGGTAATGGTGCTTATTTTACTCTACTTTTAGGTAGAGCTATTTAGTTTTTCTCTTACTTGGCAATATGATTCTATGTTTATTCACACAGTACTTTGCCTTTCAGAAGCAATTTTCTAATCCAGTAGTACTAACTAAACCAAAAATATTCTAACATCATGTGTGTATTTCTCATTGGACCAAACATAGTCGTTATGTTTCAAACAGTCATTGTTCACTCCTTAAACACCTCACTAATGATATTTTTTACTTTAAGTTTCTAACCTGTTTTTGTTTTGTTTTGGCTGGTGCTTTATTCACTGGAGCGTTTCTGTTGTAAACCAGACAAGTATGCCTGATAACTATGTTTTGAAAGCACTAAAGCTGAACACAACTGTCTTGCACTATACATGCTATCTCTGTTTCTTGATGCGTAAGACCTGTAGGTGAAATCTGCCACGCAGCTCAGCCATGCAAACATTGGCAATCTGCTGACAAGGAGGACTTTCTCCCCCTACATTTTAATGAAGGCTACCAATGTCTTCCCACATAGAATCACAGAATGTTAGGGTTTGGAAGGGACCTCTGGAGATTATCTGGTCCAACTCGTCTGCCAGAGCAGGTCCACCTACAGCAGGTTGCACAGGATGGCATCCAGGTGGGTT
Source organism: Chionis minor (assembly GCA_013398295.1). NCBI lineage: Eukaryota > Metazoa > Chordata > Aves > Charadriiformes > Chionidae > Chionis > Chionis minor. The sequence continues at coordinate 1,146,545 of VZSF01001813.1, forward strand.
TTGAATGTCTCCAGAGTCGGAGACTCCACCACCTCTCTGGGCAGCCTGTTCCAGTGCTCTGTCACCTTCAAAGGAAATAAGTTCCTCCTTATGTTTAGATGGAACTTTCTATGTTCAGGTTTCTGCCTGTTACCTCTTGTCCTGTTACTGGGTACCACTGAAAAGAGACTGGTCCCCTCCTCCTGGCACCCTCCCTTTAAGTATTTATAAGCATATACACCAAGGATGCTGTATATGGCATCCAAGCAGCCTTTACCAAGCTGCATAGAAGACAGAAGAATAGAAGATGTGCTACACCTGAAAAAGCAAGGAGATCATCACTGCTTTCTCTATCACATAGTAAGGCCTTGAATGGCCCCCAAGGATTTTTGCTAAGCAACTGGCAACACCACTGTCAAAACCAGATGAACACTAAAATAAAATAAAATTGTAAGAACAAAGAGGCAAAACCAAAATGTGAGTTTGGTGAAAACAGCAGGATTCTGTTACACATGTACAGGTGACGTATAGCTTGTATATGGGTGATGAGGGTTTGGTGAAACTAGATTTTAAAATTCCCCTCAACCTAAAGGCTGTCTTACAGGAACTTCCACTGTTAATTTATGATATGAATGTTGGGTACCTTGGTTGATGGCACAATCTGAGAAACAAAGAGCACAGAGTTATGGCCGTTCAACCCCAGTTCAAAGCGAAACATTGGTGTCAGAGGTAAGTATTACTAGAAGAGCATCTGAACGTTGTTCAGCATCACAGCAGCCTCAGTGCATTATAAGCCTGATCTTCTGATTTCCCTTTTGGTTTTTCACAGCGATATCATGTCCAGACACACAGAGTGAGGTGGGAGCGTAGGACACCTGACGGACAGTGTAGTGCTGTATAGATACACACTGCTTTGAACGGTATGGAAATGAGGTAATGAAATATCAGTGCAAGAAGAAACTGGGTGGTGAAAATGCTCTTATGACAGTCAAGTCTTAAGTACAGTGTCTTTCATCTGCAACAGCTGTCTTACAGTGGCAGAGTTCAAAGTGCACACTTGTCATTTTGATTTTGTGAAAGATGCTGTGCTCTTGTCACCTACAGTCTACTGAAATGCTACTTGCAGGCCTCCATGAGAGACAGAAATCCACAGGAGCACAGTATGGAAGAATCATGCATTTTAATTGCCTTTCAAAGCTGTTCCTTTTACAGAGGTGGACTGTGTATTACAAATGTTCTTCAGACTTGAGAAACAACAAAATGCCAGGGGTGTGGTTTCAATTTCAACAGCCCTGTCAAATACTGGGTATGTCAGTGGAAAACATAATATCTACTGAAAAAGACCTAGCAGCTATCTGTAAATGTAGACTGATATTAAAAACGAGATTGAGAAAGCTAATAGCCCTCAGTTGCCTCTTTTTGTTGTGCCCTGCTGAAAGCCAGCACAGCAGGGAGCCGCAACTGCGTGAGAGGCCAGGACTAGCTGTTCTGGTTGAAACGCCTGTGTTTGGCTCTGATGATACAGCTGAAAGTCTCGTGCCCTCTCGGACACTGTCAGGTCTCATTATCACTCTACAGGGGACACATTGAGCTGGCAGAGTTATATTATAAGAAATGGAATTACCCACAATGCAAAGGTCCTGAAGCACTCTGCAAATTACTGCTGTGTGCTCAATAGGGAGCCTTAAGCCAAGTAAGTTTTTCCATGGGGGCAGACTGTGTTGAGAAGCTATGGCCGCCTTCTTCTTCTTCTTCTTCTTCTTCTTCTTCTTCATCATCATCACCATCATCACCATCATCATCATCATCACGCACACATGCACACACACACTCCCCCGCATTTGCAACTGTGGAGGGAGGAGGAGCTGTGTGCTCAGCCAAAATAAATTTCACGGGCAGATATGGAGAACTTGATCTAAAGTTCATTTTTGCCAGTCACCTTCTAGTGTGTAGCGGATAAAGAAGGATTGACATTCTTGTGGATATGGTGCAAAGCTGGTCTTCTGATCCTCAACGTGTCTAAAACCTGGAAAATTTCAATAACTATCTGTTCATATGAGCTTTGTACCTGCGTACTACCCTCAGGGTCTCAAGAAGCAGAGCAGAGAATTGGTTTTGCTTACAGCTGCTTCTTGAAATCTCCAAGAAATTACATCCAGCAAACATTAGGATCACAAAAAATTAGTCTAGGGCAACCTTGATATTCCCTTTTCCCTGGAAGCACTGCCAGGGAATCGAGTTTAGAATTGTTGTGTCAGCCTTGTGCTAGACCTCTGCAGAGGGGGCACATTATTATTATTAGCCTGTTTATGAGCCTCATTTTGTAAAGCAGTATGATGTTGTGCTGTTTGTTATTATAAACACCTAACAAAAACAGATTCCTGTCCAAAGAACTGAAACTCGTTATATGCTCTGTGCAAAGCTCAGGCAAAATCAGTGCCTCTCCTACCTCACTTTTTCCAAAGGTTTGCTAAAAACAACTTCACTTGCACTGTAAGAGTCAAGGTCCATTTTAGTAAATGCTTTCTTCATGCCTGCTTTCAGCCTGCCTGCCTTTTGGCTGTAAACCTGAACAAAAATGCTTGAAAAATACTGCTATAATGAGAAAAAGGGTTGGTAGAATTAATGGTTCTCATACCGTATTTCATATGACTTCATTGTTATGAATCCGTTAAAAGGGGAACTGTGGGAGACACATGTGAGGAGAACCCAAACTGGAATTTCTGTACATGATATGCATCTGTTCTAGGCAAACTTCCCTACAACTGTTCTTGTTGCTCCTGTAGTATTAAAATAAAATAATCTTGCTGAAGACTGTGTTAAGGGCAGTATTTTTCTTTGCTGGTTTGATGAAGAAAGCAAAAGTAAAACAGCTTTACCAAAAATTAGTTACCATAGCAATGAATATGAGTGTATCTTTCACATCCTTTGGTTCCTAAAAAACAATCCAAGTGTTTTTATTTACTGTACAGCACCAGTGAAAATTTTTTGTTATCTTTTGTTGCTTGTCTTGCTACAGGAACAGAGTTTATATAACTGGATCCTTTGTTATAGAATTGTTTCTAAATAATCAACAGAAGGAGGTATATGAAGATCTGAGGAGCTTTTATCATGCAAATGTTGCAAATAACAATGTCCAGGGTATTTTTTTTCTAGTAGCAGTTAAACCCAAAAATGGCAGAATGAGAATTATATCACATAGTCACTAAATTGTCATATGGCCTCTTTAATTGCAACCTTAATAACAGAAGCGTACGCTTCAACCTGACAGTGGAACAGACCTCAAATTACTCACTGTGTGTCAGACACAGTTACTGCACAAAGAAAAGGAGGAGAACAGAACCTCCTAGAAAACAGATTTATTGCAGGGGATTGTATTGTAAAGGGAATGTCCTACACGTTAAAATGAACCGCAGTCCCATTGCAGTATCATAACTTGCTCCTTGACTTTTTTTTAATCAGTCCACTATATTCCTAGGCAACGTGGTCTCTCTGGAGAACTATAAATATGAAGGATAAAAAAGGATATTTTACTGAGCTGTTTTGCCTTCAAGGTTTGCTTTTGATTAATGACATAATTGCATTTCTTCAAAGGATTCTATGTAAATAAGATTTGCCTTCTGACATGATGGAGTGGGTAAGGGTTTAAATAATTTTAAAAATATCTGTCATTGCTGACTTTTCACTGCTTTGGCTTTATGGAAAATGTCCGCTTGAAATCTTAGGAAGTACCTGTAGTGATCAATAGTAGTCAGGAACCTTGAAAAGCAAGGAAGAAACCAGCAAAATATCTAGCTTTGAAATACTTAGGAAATTGATTGGACACACTCATGGGACTGGATTTATTAATAAGACACGAAGTCTTTCATCAGGCAGTCATTTAGTCATTATGTTCCTATGGAAGTTTAACGTGGTTTTTGCATCAGCGTACACATAGATAAAATACTTGAGGCTAGCTCTGCTGACTTTAAACGCTTGTTTAACATGCAACAAGTGGTGCTGAGTGAAAATTACCTGTAACACCACTGTTTTTTTGAAAATTTGGGTATTCAGTTATGGTGAATTTTTTATTATATGAAACAATCTTCTTACACAAATTGTCCAAATACAATTACTTCTCTAAGAGAACTCCATTTCTCCAGTTCCACTCCAGTTTAAAGAAATCCTTATTTTCCGCTTACTTCTTTAGCCCATTCCACATTGATGGGTAAAAGAAACAGACAGTCCACATTGTCCTCCTAATTTAAAAATCAAATTTTATTTTACAAGGAAAAACATTTTGCTCCATAGTTTTTGACCCTTTTATTGGTTGGTAGCACAGATGGGTGTTACCTTTTGTTCAAGTTTTTTTATCAGTGACTTTAAATCCTACATTTCTGTTGAATATATCCAGGTCACTTTGTAGTCCAAAAGGTATGGCTGTTGCACTGACAATTTGCAATCATATGCAATAGAAACTTTCAGAATTTGCTTAAAATCAGGAGATGTGTGTTACAAACATGTCACCAGCTTTCTGGCATAGTGCCTGTTATTAGAACAGGGGAAAACATGCTTTCATTTGTAACACAGGTAACTGTACCTTCAGAAGCCCTGAGTGCAACTGTTTCGAATCTCAACACTGTTGACCTGGTGTTAGATTAGTATGAAATACTACCTTTTCCTTCAGTGTGAGCTAAACAGAGAGACTAAAAGTGAACAAGCCATATATTCTTCAGATCGGGTTAAGGATGGTATTGATTGTTTTCTTCTTCTATATGTCAGTGCTGTGCTTCCACATATATTTCATAAATCCCAGATGTTCAGGAGCAAACACAAATAAGAAAATCCGGGAGTTAAACTCTGGCCCTCTTGCCTTTCCCAGCATATATTGACAGAATAGGACTTTCTGCTGCTGTGTACGTCTGAGTGAACATTGATTTTGATGCCTTACCTCCTGGTGGGCTCCTCTAGGCCACTGAGTAGAAGCCCTTCCTTTTACCAGCAGGGCTCTGTCCCCTAGTAACTGTGCTAATGAGGAATGGCAGAAGAAGGAGCACAGCTTAGAGGAAGATGCTCTTGTGGGGGCAAACCTCCTGGGTTCTATTTTTAAGGATAAATGTTGTCCCTTCCTTTCCTGTTTTCTTTGCTTATCCGCTTTCCAGAGCTCAGGCCAAAGGCTTCAAGGCAGGAGATTTGAGGTAGCTTTAGTACGGCTAATTAAGTTAGGTTTGCGTTGGCCTCAGTACAGCTCCTCACTCTGTTTCAGGCTGGACTGATAAGGTTGGAGGAAGTCTGCATGGGAAATGGGGAAAAGCATCAGAAGCTGAGGTGATGACATCTGCATTTGGGTTTCCTGAATGTCAACGCTCAGATGAGCAAACTACACTAAAAAGCAGAAACATGTCTCCGTGACAGATATCTTCTGTTGGCTTTATTTGGGAGGGATGCCACCGCAGGTGACAGCTGCTGCGAAATCCTGGTGGTGTCACTGGCATATCAGAGGCTTCGGGGGAATGGCAGAGGGAAGGAGGAGAGAGGAAGGACAGAGAGGGAAGGTCATGGGGTTTGGAGGAATCCCATGTTGTTTGTACAAGATGTCCCACGGTCACAGGTGGGAAGCTAGGTGTACAAGCTCGCCTGCTGTGGAAAGGCAGAGTCCTGGCTCCCTGAAGTGACTGTGCCAGTTGGCTTTGTGGCAGTGACTAAAATGTGAAGGCATCTTGGCTTTTCTTCCATGACTGAGGAGCAGTTACAATAAAAGCAGTTGCAATTTTGAATTACGACCCTTTAATAACACCAAACCAGAAAACAACTTGCTTGCAAGAAAAAAAAACCCAACACCTGACCCCAATTTGATCCATTTAGTTTGATAGTACTGAATTTAATAATCTATAGATATAGTAAGCCATAGAAATAGAAAACTATTTGACAGAAACATGCTAGTAATCTGTACTCTACATAGCAAGGTAAAGTAATTGCAAAAGAAGTGAGTGAAGGAGATTGATCATGGAATATGAGCTGCAAAAGTTAGGCAGAAATAAAAAGAAAAGCTTCAATTTCCTTACTACAAAAAGAGAAGTTAGAAAAGGTGCTTTTGGAGGCAATTACAATCTTTCAGGTTCATCAGAAAGGGAACAGAGACACAGATCTGACACTTCACAGTGTTTCAGAGTGCTGAATGGAAAAAATTTTGTGTCTTGACTTTTATTTTAGGATGCTCCAACACAACTCTTTCCAGAGGCCCTGTACAGGCTGGAATGGGTTAGTAAAAACAATGACAAAAGTCCCTTCAAGATGTCAGTGTTTTCTATCTAGATCTGGGAAAGTGTGCTGAGCCAGGACAGCCTAGCACATGAATCTGCTGGTGCCAGGTATCAATAAATGATCAGAGTCCTTCTAACTACAAAACTCTTGTCGGTGTCTCTGAGTGTCTGAATGGCTGAATCTGAATGGTGGCCAAGTAGGGTGTAGATCAATAAAATCAAACCAAGGTACCTTCAAGGACTGTATGACAGAAAAAGAATAAATCTTTCTGTTGTAAGGATTTCTGCTTCTTATGATCTCATTTGTGGTGCGATTGGTTGCATAACGGAGTCATTTGATCTGATTAATAAAGAAATATGGTGTCATAAACATCGCTCCCACACCAGTGAATGCAGAACTGGCAGCAGCTAACCAAAACACATCAACAGATTGAGTGGCGACCACATGAGCTAAACTACCATTGCCTCTTGGAAAGGCAGCTATGTCAGATATGGATATCTTTTCCCCCAAGAATATATGAAAAGAAGAACTTTTCTTATTATATTTTTTTATGTTTTTATTGTTTTCATCAACTGGCAATAACAGAAAATTTGCCCACTATCAAAAGGAAGTTTAGGCTTGGTGTATTATTCTGTTCTAAGCATGGAGAATGTCACAAAGATTATTGTATTACTTGTAAGTATTTAATTTTTGATTGTGTGCTGGAACTTATGGCTATATACATATAAATAATAAATATGAAGGCAGTTATACCCTCTAACAATGCTGTTTCTGTAACAGTCCAGAACCAATATACTTTTTTCCCAGGATAAACAACTCTTGAATTTTTATTAGGTAGTTTAAGTTTTCTCAAGAATATTTACATCAGTAATATCGGGTTCTGGTTTTGGTTCTTGTTTTAGTAAGCATTAATTTATCATGTGGTTTGACTTCACCAGTAAGTTTAAGCATTACTAATAATTTTTAATTGTTGGAACTTGCATTTTTTTTCCCCTTGCTCTTTCTATAGATTACTTTTGCTCTCTTTTTGTATGGCATGTTTTTATTCCTTCGGAGTTACTCAGTTCCTTGTAACAATGACAAACTGTATCATTTCAGATTTTCCTTGACCTCTGCCTCTCATCCACACATACCCAGCATAAATGTTTTTTCAGTGCCTCATTTAAACTTTAGCTCATTGCATTCCAGATTTTCTCTTTGAGCTTTTAGCTTCCAGCTTTTCTCTTTCTCGTGGTAACTGGTATCACAGTCATCTGGTCCATGTCCAGCTGGTAATTAGTCAGTGTCTCAGTGCTCAGCCTGCTGTTCCAGTCTCTGGATATAATTTGAATATTTCTTCTGACAGGTGAGTTGCTAAAATTTTTTTCCTTGCTCCTGCAGTGTTATCTAGCAAAGAGTATGAAAGTGTTGCTGCTTACAGGTTTATTAACTTTTAATTTGTCTTTGTTTTCATAAAACTGTTCTGTTTCCTGAAAATACATCAGGAAACAAAGGCTAAATGCTGCTCTCTTCTCAGTATTTCCGGGTCATATGCATGGGACAAAGGCACTCCATTTGCCTTCTGTAGATTTCACTTTGGAAGTAACACTTTTGTCTTTGTTTCACCACTGTTTACTGCAGCATTAGATGAAGTGTTCAATTTGTCTTCCCATCAAAATTTTAAATCTGGTCCAGTTATACTTTGCAGATTGGCAAAGATCCATTGTTTTTAACATTCAATTTGGATTTTCCAAGAGTCTTAGGACTTGCAGGAAAGCAGGACACACTTTCTCTGGTCTTATTTAGCCTGTTCCTTTTTGTGTCACCGTCTCCCTGCTTGTGTAGTGTGACCATTAGGCTGTTGTGACATCTGCTGAAGAAAGTGTTGATTTACGGTAGATGATTACTTTAGGAATAATTCTTCAGAGAAATGGATTGTCACTGCAAATGATTAATGCTAGAAAACCTGCAGGTATTAAAAAAAGTGCTTTAATTATTTGTAATAGACATTCAGAATACCCATTCACCACCTGCCTTAATAGGCTCAGAAAGACTCCACTAGGTTGATAGACAGCAGGGAATTATTTCACAGGACCCTAAACGAGCCATTCCTTGGGAAAATATGCAAAACTAATATCTTTCTTCCAAATCTCTTGGGTATAATCAGATTGCCATACTAAAAGACAAAATGAAATTTTCCCTGGATGGCAAAAAAAAATCATACCAGACACTCTTTGTCCCTGTTGAACAACTATCCTGGACAGAAAAAACTGACATTTAAAACTAATAAAAACCTTTACAGTCTCCTATACAATATGTTTGTCTGAATGGGGCAGACCATCAGGTTCAAAGTGCTATCTTCTTCCAGAGCCTTTTTGGCTTGCACCACTTTCTATTAGTGAAATATGTAACAGCTCATTCACAGTGGGTTCGGATGATCTCCATCAGGTCTTTTTCAACCACAATTTTGATTCCTCACCTTTTCTCTGGCCTCAGTGGAATTACACTAGGTTATATTGGTTGAAGATCATGCCCTTGTGGTTTCACACGATTTTGATCATGATTCCTGGCCAACTGATACTTTAAAATTAAGCTCTAAGTTAAAAGAGATCCCAGGACCTGGGATGGTGTGAACACTGCATCCAAATGAGCTCCCTTTTCCTCTACTGGTAAATCAGCAGGTGCTGCATGAGGCCGTGCTCTGCTTCTTAGGTACTGGCATAAACCCTTGCCATATTGTTTTCCTGTGGATACGTTCTCATTTTCCCCTCAAATGTAAGTTTCTTCATTCTATTCTGCATTCTTTACATGATGGGTTGATCCTGGCTGGATGCCAGATACCCAGCAAAGCCACTTTATCACTCCACTCCTCAGCTGGAAAAGGGAGAGAAAATATGAAAGTCTTGTGGTTTGTGATAAGGACATGGAGAGATCACTCAACAATTGCCTTCATGGAAAAATAGACTTGACTTGGGGAAATTAGTTTAATTTATTATCAATCAAATCAGAGTAGGGTAATGAGAAATAAACCCCAAATCTTAAAACACCTTCCTCCCCACCTCTTCCTTCTTCCTAGGCTTAACTTCACTCCTGATTTCTCTACATCCTCTCCACAAGTAGTGCAGGGGGATGGGGAGTGGGACTTGTGGTCAGTTCATCACACATTGTCTCTGCTGCTTCCTCCTCCTCAGGGGCAGGACTCTTCACACTTCCCCTCCTCCAGGATGGTGTCCCTTCCATGGGAGACAGTCCTTCACGAACTTCTCCAACATTAGTCCTTCCTGTGGACTGCACTTCTTCATGAACTGCTCCAGCATGGGTCCCCCATGGGGCCACAAGTCCTGCCAACAAACCTGCTCCAGCATATCCTTCTCTCTCCATGGGTCCACAGGTCCTGCCAAGAGCCTGCTCCAGAGTGCAGGCTTCCCATGGGGTCACAGCCTCCTGTGGGCATCCACCTTCTCTGGTGTGGGCTCCTCCATGGGCTGCAGGTGAATATCTGCTCCACTGTTAACCTCTATGAGTTGCAGGGGGACAGCCTGTCTCACCATGGTCTTCACCACAGGCTGCAGGGGAACCTCTGCTCCAGCGTCTGGAGCACCTCCTTGCCCTCCTTTTTCACTCACCTTGGTGTCTTCAGAGTTGTTGCTCTCAAATATTCTCACTCCTCTCTTCGGCTGCAGTTGCCAGGGTATTTTTTCCCCCCTTAAATAGGTTATCACAGAGGCACTACCACCATCGCTGATGGGCTTGGCCTTGGCCAGTGTCAGGTCCACCTTGAAGCTGACTGGCATTGGTTCTATAGGACATAGGGGAAGCTTCTAGCAGCTTCTCACAGAAGCCACTCCTGTGCCCCACTCACAACCCAAGCCTTGCCATGCAAACCCAATACATTTTATTACTTCTAAACTCATCTCTAACCTTTTCCCAAGGCAGTTCCTTGCATTTGCATCAGCTTTTACCAGGGGGTACAGGTTGCTGTGAATGCACGGGGTGCTGGTGCATGCTCTGACACCTGAAGAGCCTTCATGGGAGGGAACACCCAGAGAAACTCACATTCACCCTGCATATGGTCCCCCAATCTGGGGAGCCATGGGGTGCTTCTCCCTCCCCATGGGGTGGTTGAGAGTGGTCAAGCACTGTGGCAGGCACCAATCTGTGGGATCCACATTGCTGGAATTATAGTTAAAACTCAGCAGGAGAAGTCCATGAGCAACCTGGTCTGGATTTGCAGTTGGCCCTGCTCTCGGCAGGAGGCTGCTTCAGGTGCCACCAGAAGTCCATTCCAGTCTCCTTCTCCCTATCCCTTCTTCTCTCCCTTTCTCTTGCTCCTTAATTTTTTCTCTGTTTCTTTCTTCTCAATGGAAACAAAACCTGTCATTTCGCCCCCATATGCTGAAAAATTAATTAATGGGCAAAATCAGCATTTATTAAGGTCAGCACTCAAAGGTGTTGACTAACTACAGCAGGACTGGAGCCTGCCTGCTCCAGAGTTTTAAATAATAAACTAATTCATTGGCAGAAGATACTTGAAGTTTGAGTTGTTTTTTGCATCTGAAGTCACACTTGTGACATTGTACTTCATGTTTATGAGAAAGCAGTGTTTTGGTATTGATGTGTAATTGGTAAAGGACAGACGGTATAATTAAACCATGAAAAGGACATAAAAATGCAGCCAAAGGACATTATTTATAGGTCACCCCTCATTTGCAAAAAAGGTTATTTTCAAGCAGAGATGTAGAAAGATGAAATCCAATCATCCTACCAATAAATCTTTGCCTTAAAAGCTTTCTATCTGATATTTGTGAATCCGCATTTCATCCTTTAGGTCTGAAATACACTATTTTTCCCTAGTCAGCCTGTTAGCTTGAGTTCTGAACAATTTACTTGATGAATTTTAATTATTTTTTCTGAGATGTTTTTAGTGCTATCCCTCAATGACTAGATCATTTTGTATAGGCAAGTATTGGATTTTTTTGGATTTCAGCAAACATATTCAGCACACATCTGGCCAAAGCTTAGTATATTTTTCACACAGGTTGTATACACTTTTCCCCTAGAGGAAATACAGCAGGTGACTTTATTACATCAGTTCTTGATTTAATAACACCTAGACTCATTTTTTTAAAAATAAGACTAATAATTCCTTGGGAAGTTGTACTGCCTCAGGTAAATTCATTAGATGGTCCTAGACAGGCTTTCATTTCTCAAAACCCTCAAACTTTATTTTCTTTAATACTCTAATAAAAGGAAAGATATATTCCAAAGCAGTTTTGTAACAGACTAACAATTATTAAATACAATTTAAGAGGAGAAATGCACTCTGATCAGTCTGGTGATTATTTTTAAGGTGTTCTAAAAAATTTCATTTTAAGTAAACACTAAAGAAAGCCAATCGGTGCTTGTAGGTGTAGAATGGTTATTTCCTTTGACAAACAGATTAATGGTGATTCATTTGAGGGTGCCTCTCTCTTCATTTTAAGGATAGTGGCTGTGCATTTTGGATACTAAGTAATACATACATTTAATAGACAATTCATGAAAATAAAGCCCTGCGCCTGAGAAGAAATGCCGTGAGAAAAGTCTGTGTTGCTGTTGCTGGCCATAGGAGTACAAATAGATTCACCTTTTATTGGAAAGTGGTTGGAATCAAATTAACCTCTCCTGTCGTGGAGAGCAAGCCTAAGTGCATCCGCCTGTCAGATGTTCCGAGGTGCCATTTCCTAGCAACTAGAAAATGCTAATTCATGACTTTGATTAAATTGTCTGGGCTAGGCCAGACCTCAAAACTGCCTTTTTATGCTTTGGATTTATTTCTCTATTAAGATGCAAAGGAAGGAGGTTATTGCTGCAGTTCACATGGCAAAACAGTGTGGAGCATCATGAAAGTGGAATATAAGGAGGAAGAAGAGGACGCAAATGCATTGAAAGCCAGATGAAAATGTAATGGTGAAAGAGATGTTGGTGATAGGATCAGTTTCTTGAAGAATTTGTGGTTTTACAATATAAGACAATGTGTAATACAAATCTTGAGTACACTTACTTTCCTAAAAGTGTAAAGCAAGAAGCACCTTTCCAAACACACTAATCCATAAAATGCCAAATAAATACTGTAAATTTAGCCATCAGCACCCCCTAAACATTTAAATTAATCAAAAGCATCAAGCTGCACTAAAAATGTCAAAGTATTAAATATTCAGTTCACTGGCTGTGACCGTAACACATGCTTCTTGAAAAACTTCTCTAAAACTGCCTATGGCTCCACTATTGTTCCACATGGTGTGTTTTTTCCAAACTGAAATAACCCATTTCAGACACTGGCGTGGCACCAGTCAAGGCAGTGCCACATTCTCATCTCTGGGTTGAAGCTCAAGTCACCCTCTGGTGGGGCAGACGGGAAGGTCCAAGAGGGATGGCAATAGTGGGGGTGGACTCACAGGATTCAACAGGATGCTGGGGGCTGAAATGTTAATACACATTGCTTTTCAAATGTGACTGTATAAAGCACTGATGAGACTTACATGTTGGACATTTCAAGACTCAATGAGGTCAACCTTCCAATGATATTTTCTACATTACACCAGGAATTGAAGACCGTCAATAAAAAAATGCATCACGTTTCTAAGAGTGGCCTCCCTCTTGCTGCATCTTCCTTCAGGGAAGTACCTATTTGCTATTGACATTAAAATAACTTAGCTGTAGCCATGAGCTCCAACTGCAGCTATGAGGTAGAGGTCACAGAGAAAGGATCGTGAATATCAAGTACCAGCAGCAGGAGCAGATAATCTCTCAAGAAACTAAGATCCTGTTTACATGCAAATGTCTCTGGTGATAAAAGATTTAAAAAAAGGGGGAAAGCATTTCTTCCTCTCAGCAATTATGGCGTTGGCAAAAGAGAAGTATTTCCATGAGGCTTTGGTAGGCTTTCATGGCTGTATTCTCTGGTGTGTGCAGCTGCTTTCATTAACAATAAAGGAAATTACACAGTTGCGGGGGATAGGGGGGGAAGCCTCCGTTCTACAAGGAAATGTAGGATTTGTCCCCTCCAGCCATCTTTTGAAATGTTCTTTGCTTTGAAATTGTGTACGTATCAGATCCTGCTGGGTACAAAAAAATAAAACAATAGATGTTTTCTTAAATAAAAACTTGGGTCAGTGACTTGGCAGAATTCAAGCATTGTTTTCCCTCAGTGTGGGTAATGGTTTCAAAAGGATTCTTTTTTAATTTTAATCACTTAGTGATTTCAGTCTTAAGATGGTGATAAGTGATTTAAATAATGTATCATCTTTAGCAGAAATAATTATTCTACTTTATCTTCATTTACGTTCTAGCCGATCAGTCAATGGCTTAGCACTACAACAATTTCATACTAACATCCTCTTGGGACCAGTTTCTTTCTTTGGCTGGAGTCTGCCAACATTCAGGGTGGCTCCTGTTCCTGGGAGATCCTGAGCAAGATTGAGCAGTGCAATGTGTAAAGCCTCACGAGAATTTCTTATACTGCTTTAAGTATGAGGTTTTGTGTGTGTGTGTGTGTGTGTGTGTGTGTGTGTGTGTGTGTGTGTGTTGTTATGTGTGTTATTAGTTGAAGGGATAATGACTCTGGTTATTTATCAGTGCACAACTAATCAATTATCAAGAACACAGAATATTTTTTATAGCTGATTTTAGTTTGATGGAAGAGTGAAAGATAGAAAGAAATACAATGAATATGGCAAAGATACTTAACAATCAGGGGGTTTGTTGTACCTCAATTCCTTTAGGATTACAGTACTCTTAAAAAATGAAAATCCTTATTGTACCAGATGTGAATATCTTAAATCATGAAGTAGTCTGTCACAAACACAGAATGTTAAATCTGTAGTGAGTTTACTTCCCTGAGGCATCTCAACTGGCAGTAGATAGACATAATCTCTGTTGAGGGAAGCAGAAAACAAGATGTGTATGTGAAAATTAGCAAGATAGGAATAATGTAGATAAAATAAGCATAACACTGTGCTGAAGTACCAAAGGAATTTCAGACAGGTAGTATATAAGTATGACTATTCACCCACAGCAAATTAGGGAGTTGCAAGCCAAATGATATGGTCTCAAACTCCTCTTCCTGCACTTCCTTTGTTTCTTAACCTCAAATCTTAGTCTCTTCTCCCTTGATCCTCACTGACATTTTTGTTTTGAACTCTTACTAGACCAAATTTGATTTTTGTAACCCTTGCACGCATACATGCCACTGCCCATTTTCTTACTTGTCTGTAAACAAGAGAAATGTGCAACTTTGGCTTCACTGAAGCTTTGTCAACTTATAGCTCTTGTCTGAATGTGAAGCAGAATATTGCCACATAGTGAACTTCTTTTTTTCTGTACTTGCTTAACATCCTTACCTGGTTTCACAGTTTTGGAGCCTGCTTAATCCCTGAAGCATTATGTTTTCTGTCCACATACCATTGAATCACAGCATGGTTGAGGTTGGAAGGTACCGCTGGAGACTGACTTGTCTGCTCAAAGCAGGGTCAGTTAGAGTAGGTTGTCTGGGGCTGTGTCCAGCTGGGTTTAGAATACTTCCAGGCATGGAGACTCCAAAACTCTCTGGACAACCTGTACCAGTGCTCAGTTACTCTTACAATAAATGAAGTTTATTCTTATGTTAAAATAAATTTTTCTGTATTTAAATTCATGCCAGCTGTCTCTTGTCCTTTTGTTGGATACTGCTGAGAAGAGCCTGGCTCTGCCTTCTTTACCTCCACATCAAGTATTTATACAGGTTGATAAGATCCCCATGAGCCTTTTCTTCAGGCTGAAGAGTCCTAGCTCTCTCAGCCTTTCCTCATATGTAAGATGCTTCAGTCCTTTAATCATCTTCACAGCCTTTCACTGGGCTCACAATAGTAAGTCCATGTCTCTCTTTTATTGGGGAGTGCAGAACTGGACCCAGGACTCTAGATTTGTCTCACCCGTGCTGAGCAGAGAGGAAAAAACAATTCCCTCGGTCTCCTCCTAATGCAGCTCAGGATGCCACTGGCCTTTCTTGCTGCAAGAGCATGTTGTTAGCTCATGTGGTCCACCTTGTTGTCTAGCAAGACCATCAGGTCCTTTTTTGCAGAGCTGTTTTCCAGCTAGTTGACCCCCAGCCTATACTGGTGCCCAGGCTTATTTTTCCCCAAGGAAAGCACTTGGTATTTCCCTTTGTTAAACTTCACGAGTTTCCTGTTTGTCCATTTTTCCATCCTGTTGAGGCCCTTCTGAATGGCAGCACAACCAGCTGGTGTATCAGCAACTCCTCCCAATTTTGTGTTGTCTGCAAGTCTGATGAAGGTGAACCTCTGTCCCATTATGTAGGTCATTAATGAAGTGGTTGAACAGTACTGGCTCCAGCATTGAGCCCTGGGAAATACCACTAGTGATTGGCCTCCAGATAGACTTCATGCTGCTGATCACAACCCTCTAAGCCCAGGAGTTCAGCCAGTTTTCAGTCCACCTCACTCTTTACCTATCTAATCCGTACTTCATCAGTTTCTCTATAAACATGTTACAGGAGACAATGTTGTAAGACTTACCTAAAGTCAAGATAAACAATATCCACTGCTCTCTCCTCATCTACCCGGCCGATCACAGAAGGATATGAGGTTGGTCAGCTATGATCTCCACTTTGTTAATCCATGCTGATTACTCCCAAAAACCTTCTTGTCCTTCACATGTTTGAAAATGTCTTTCAGGATTATCCAGTACACCACCACTTTCCCAAAAGTTGGGGTAAAGCTAACCAGCCTGTAGATCCTTGGATCTTCCTCCTTGCCTTTGAACAAAGGATTGCTGTTGCTTTCTTTTAGTCCTTAGGAGCCTGTCTCGATCTCCATGACCTTTCAAGGTCCATTCAAGGTCTATTCAAAGATAGATAGATAGAATGGCCTCACAATAACATCAGTCAGCTCCCTCAGCACTCACTCATGCTGCATCTCATCAGATCCAGTGTACTTGCATATGTCCAGTTTGCTTAAGTTCCCTAAGCTGATCATCTTCCACTGAGAATAAGTCTACCTTGCTTTGGACTTTTCCACTAGTCTTGGGAGCCTAGGATTCCTGAAAGCTGGTCTTACTAATGAAGATCATGGTGAAAAAGCATTGAGGCTAAGGTCCATTTTTTTCAGGTCCCTGTCCCATTCAGCAGCAAATCCACATTTTCTGTAGTCTTCTTTTTGCTGGTGATACACCTGTAGAAGCCTTTGTTGTTCCCTTCACATTCCTCTCTGGATTTTGCTCCGGATGGACTTTGACTTTCCTTATCGGGTTTAAGTCAGCTTCAACCGTTGCTCATTGTGGGCTCAAGCTTATCTTGAGCCTTGATTTTGCTTTAGCACTTTCATAGTTGTTGTCATAATTAAAGATTTAAAAGGCAATTACTTTAATTCACTTCACACTGCTGCTTGGCTTAAAGAAATAACCTGCATACGGTATTTCAAGGTATGCTCTTCCTGAACTCCTCTGAATGCTGATTCTTACCCAACTCATGACTATTTTATAACTGATAATGCTGGTATCTGAACCATGGGAAAACACCAGGGGCTTAACTGTGCTTGTGAGCACTCTGAACTCTTATCTGTGTTTGTCATGGTCTCAGGAGTGTGCTTCTTTTATCACTGTATAATGCCACCAAAACAATCCTGGCTTTTCTTTTTGTTTTGTTACAAGATAATTTTATGTCAGCCATTCCATTTTTACTTTATGTTAACCTTGAGTCCTCTGTTCATGTGGGTATATTAATTGCACAGGGAACTGAGTACAATGAGCCAGTGCGTTGCCCAATGGAGGCAGCTCAGGATATTAGCTTGGATTGCTGCTGAAAGAGAGGAGACATGCCCCTCTTCTATTTTTTTTTTTTTCTGCTTTAATGTGTAGATTTTCTGGTTAAATGTGGGCACCTGCAGATGGAAGGGACAAACGGCATTACAAGAGGGGATGCAGAATGCAAACTGTCGAGCTCTTGCAGATTCTGCCCACTTCCACGTGAAGCTGGGGAAAATGATAAATCTTGAAGAAGAAAATACACGTTCAGGGCTGTTCGTGGAATATAGTGTGTATAAGATTGTTTATTTTGACTCTGAATGTAGCAGATTTTGCCACTCTTGCTCATGCTGAGTAGCTCTTACAGGAGTAGGATCATTTATTTCAAACACCTTCTATGTGTGTGTGCGTGCACTTCTCATCACAGGAAAATATACAGAATACTACTTGTCTGTTTATCTTGAGAAGGGAGCTTCACAAGACAGTTAAGGATAGGCCACATTTAGATCACCAAAATGTTTAAAAGCTGTTATACAGTGAGGAGTTCTATGATGCTTTGGGAATGGGAACTGCATGCAGAGTACCCTTGAATGTTGGCCAGAATTCTGGCCTTCCCTGCCCGCACTCCGTAAATACAGTTGCTTTTTTCTTAGCAGATCATTCGAGACTAGAGACTGGCAGATGGGGATGAAGAAGCCAGAGCTGCTGCTGCAAAACTAGCTAACTAGTAAGACTTTAGGATTTTTATTCGCTGAAGAGACAGTAGGTTTGAGTATTCAGGGGTGTCCTGGTTTGAGGTAAAACAGAACCAATTTTCTTTTCAGTAATTTTACTTTTCAATTAAGTCTCTTCTAACTAGTTTAACTCTCTGAAGTTAACGGTATAGTTTTCAGACAGTAGTTGGCTTCCAGAGTGATAAGACCTGATGTTTATAATTAATACCAAGGAATTCTTGGTATTCCAGAGAGGCTCTTGCTTATACTTATTGCTATAACAACCAAGGTCAGCCAACTGTTGTCTGCTCCATTGGAGGGCTGGAAGTGGAAAAGAGTAGAAGGGTCACATCTGTGGGGAGGAGTGGCCAGGACAGATGACCCAAAACCAACCAGCAGGGTATTCCATCCCATCTGCCTCTTTCTTAGTATAAAAGCTGAGAGATCAAAGGGGTCAGCCTCTTTCTTCAACGACCAGTGTCCAAGGAAGACTTTGTTCATCTGCCTTTGATCTGACTCTGTGTGTTTCTGAATCCAGGTCTGGAATCCAGTTCCTCTCCATCACTGAGTCTAGTCTGGGACCTTCCCAGTGCCTGCTGGTGACGTGATCGTCAGCCTGGGAGCTTGATATTGATTTTGTATATATTGTATATATTTCATTATTTTCTTATTGATATTATTATCTTTTTATTATTTCATTGTTAATATTTCATTAAAGTAGTTTAGTTTTTTTAAACTCCTAAGTGTCTTTCTCTCATCCTTCCCTTCCTGAAGGGAGAGGTTAGGGAAAACATGTGTTTCAGTGGCCAGTCCAGCCACTGGCCAAACCATGACAAGGGGTAAGCAAATTGGCCATATTTCTGCCTCTTTCTCTGTGCAGTAGCATAAATAACCGTCTTATCCCAAGCTTGAGTGGAAATGGTGTGTGAGGGCCAAGAGAACCCAAAGAAACATCCATTCACCATTTGCAAGGGATGGAAGTGAGGGGCAGGGCTGGTCAATGACAGTGGTAGCAGCTGTTCTCAGGTGATGGTGGAGGTATCACTTTACTTTCAGGCCTCTTTTTTGTTTAAACACATACAAATCGTCTGAAAAATTTGCGTATGTGGCTAGAATTTCTGATGAATGATAGAAGTGCAAATTGCAGTTTCAACTAGAAAGGAAATTCCAGCTTTGCATATCCCCAGAAGTTACTATATGTTGACTTCTCCCATACATATCAAGGCACATTTGCAAACCCCATCTCCATGGCAGGAGCAGTTTTGAACAGGACAGAGCTATTGTGATCTGTTACACAAAAAAAGATATTAGATCTCCAGGGGCAGGCTCAGGATATCATGTGGATGAGTATCACCTTGAAAGCACGGGCAGGTAGAAGCAATACAGCTCAAAAGATACAAAGCCACATGGTTGAAAGAGTACTTCAGCCTTGTGTCTTCTGTGAAGGAAGTTCACTGCTGAAGTAAAGAGAAGTTGAAGTTTTCTTCACCCTGCTTCTCTCCCAGATACCAGACTGTTTCCCCAAACCGAGTTCAGGGTGAAGATTTTCCTTAAAGCATGAGCAGCTGTTAACGTATTCACACACCACCAACAACCTGTGTTTAACTCTGTATTCTGATTACAGATGAAGACTCAACTGTCTTTAGTTCATGCATTTCTGGTGAATTTCTGATTATCTCTGGGATTCTAAAATTTAACATTCCTAAAATACTATGTCAGCTCCTGATGAAGTTCTGTGATACTGGGTAAGAGTGGAATTCAACAAAAGCATAGAACGTTGGAAACGGTGGAAGACAGTTTAATGAGACTTGCTGGTACTGTTATCAAGATTAAAGTCTCGTAGCAGTGACGGCTGGCATAATCCATCTCTAAATTCATTTTAACCCCAAGCCTCTCCAACCTCAACATAAATCTCAACAAATAATTCCGTATTTTCTGAATAATTCTCAGAGCACATAGAATCACCTACTTAAAATTCAATACAGCAACAAAATACTTATATTTATTAGTCCCATAATTAATCCAGTTTATATTATAATCTCAAACAACAATTCACTCTCTGGATATTTTCCAAATTTTTTCTTTTTAGTATTGAACAAAACTAGACTTGCAAAAGCCAAACAAAATAAAAACGATTTTTCTTCATAGCTGAAGCAAACATTAATAAGGTAGGAAATCCAGAGGAGTTTAAAGTTCTGTGAGCTTCACAACACTTGGCAAATTTGCAAGACACCTGGAGCCTCATGATACTTTTTATTTCATAAATGAAATAAAAGGAAACAGATCTTTGACAATGAAATCAATGGAGCTGTGTGGGTGACTGCTTGCTGATATGTTTTCAAGGAGGATTCAGTGAAATGATCTTTTTTGATATGTAAAGATTCAGTTATGCAAAGAGTTGAGAAGCCCATTTGTATTCTTTAGTCTGCTACAGTTTTTCTACTCAGAAAAAATAAAGAAACCCAAATGATTGAGCTGGCATAAAAAAATTGAGGGGTAGTCTGAATGCACTGGACATCACCGTGCTGTTGGCAAAATACATTGTGATCTGCTTCAAGGTTAGCTCATTTGGCTTGCATAAAGGGAGATGTTTTTTTTCCTCTGAGGCTGGAAGTATATTGTGCATAGTAAACGTGGCTGCAGGCAGATGCCCATGCTGCAAGACCTGTGGCAGCTGAGGACCTCAGTGCCTCCCTGCCATGCCTCTGCGCACTCCACGCATTGCCTGAGGCTGTAATGATCCGAGTCCTCCCTGCTGTGCTTTGAGCAGCCAGAGAGGTTGGCTCACACAGCTGTGGAAATGGTCTCTGTCCTTTGCTGAGTTTCCAACAAATGCTTGCTGATTTCTCTCCATCACACATCCTGTCCAAGATCAAGTTTCCCCTGCATCTCTTCTGAGAAGCCAGACCTTCTGCTCTGGATGCTTTTCCTCGCAAAGGTGCTCCAAACCACTCCAAGGGCCTGGAGACCATTCCACCCATACCCTCCCAGAGGGCTGGCTGCTGGGATTCGGGGCCAGCTTAGTGGTCATGGTGGCGAGGGCAGCCCCCGTCCCACTAATGATGTGGGGGGAGCCTCCCTGAGGCACTGTGGGGGGACCACTACCAGGGCCCATAGGAGTTGCTTCCTCATGAGCCTTTGCCATTTGGCCCCTGTCAGACCTACAGCTCCTGCCACATTGCAGCGTCCAGCCATGGTCCTTACTGAGCAGGACCTGCAGGCCCATGTCCCAGCCCAGACTTGGCCCATTCTCATCCCAAAGGACGTGCCCAATGCCCATGGCTGGGGCTGCCCCAGCGCCCCACCAGCCACTCTGCTCCTGGCTGGGGCACTGAGGTGGGCCATGGCTGTCAGGTCCTGCCCTGATGGACCCAGGGAACCTCCAAAGCTCCTGGCCCACAGGGAGCCCTGTGCTCCTGCAGTAGGACTCATCTTGAGGGCATAGCTTTCCTAATGAGTTAATAGAGGGAGTGGACAGACGAAGTCCCAAGTATGAGTTTCAGCTAATGCTGCCGTATACATATAACCCAAATATTCCTGGTGGTTTAGCTGTTTGTAATGAGAGAACAATGAGAGAATGATGTATAGCATAATAAGGACCGGAGTGAGAAATCTCTTATATACCCTGTATGTCATGCTGGTATATGCTACTGTCAGCCTCAAGACAAGAAGCTGCTCTGTTTTACAAAAAAACCTCTCATAGAGAGAGGAGTGAGCTCCTAATTTAGGAGTATGAACCAGGACCATCGAGGACATCCTGGATCACACTGCCTTACTACTCTTCTTTTTACTGTCAGGGTGAAGCTAGTGAGAATAAAAAGCAATGTTAAAAAACAAGGCACAAATCTGCCTTGTGAACTACCTTTGTAGTTGCACAGGTCAGAATTGGTCCAGTCTCTTTGTGCCAGCTAGAGGTGGCCACCAAAAGGCTGCTCTAGGTTGTTTGAGGTGCTAGTGAAAAAGGTTTTTCTGCTCCTAACTGTTTTTTTTATGGCACAATGCCATCAACAAAGGTAGAAACTATGAAATAAGCCATAAAGGTGACGCTAAAGGAGCTCTCGGAAGTGGAATAAGCCCAAGGGACCATCTGCAACGAGCTGAGATTCCACTTATATTGGCAGTGAGATTAAAAATGTCAATATTTTTGTAAAGATTCCCCTTGCATGGGTAATTAATTCCTGGGAGGCTTACTTCTGCAAATAGCATATGTTCTGCCATCTTTGATTGCAGCCTTAATTACAGGTCAGCCATGGAATTTCCTTGAATTACATCTACTCTGAATAAAAATTTGCTGCTGGGCACCCTAGCAGTCCAAAGGATAAACTGCCAAAATTAAGACAGTAGGATCTTTCTCTCCCCTCCCTGTATTTAGTGAAAAAAACACCCAGTTGTGTCTGGAAGATATTTACTAAAAAGAGAAGCACTGTGACAAGAATTGTAAATCAAGCCCATGGCTGAATTGGCATTGAAGTTACCTAAACAAGATTTCGCTTAAGGCTGATGGCTGTGAAGTCCTGAGTCACAGAACTACTGCTACTTCCGCTGCTGGGAAACACTTGCTGGGAGCAAAGAAGCAAATATTGTTGGAACAGCTGCTGCTTATGCTTTGCCAACAGAGCAGAAAAAAAAAGTCTGCTGTGCCAGTTGCTCTTTTGTCTTCCCTGCACTCCTGAAATGCCTTATCATGTTGTGGTGCATAGGACAATTTCACTTTCAATGGTACCTGCATATGTCTAACTGTGATTGCCGAGGAATTCCATTCAACAGTGTGCAAAGAAGAGAATTTGACCATCTGTTTACCATGAAGTCCCGAGGAACCATGAATATCTCTAGGGTTGTTTAAGATAAGAGCAGCATAATGTGCCAAGGTGAGCATCTTTTGAAGCCTTTCAACACGGTGAAACAAGCAGGCATTTTCTAAGAGTTCTAAGCATATTCCCAGAGTTGTGTTTCTTCATTTCCATTTAAGTGATGACAGTGATTCTTTGGGAAACACCAGAGAATAGGTACATACCTTCTGTCCGGTTACACTTGTACATTTATTAGGACTTCCCTGAATGAATCTAGAGCAGCAGTCCTAACTGTTGGGCTCTCTGACTGTCTGACGCTGGGCTGGGATGAGGTTATGACATGGCTTTCCTCATGAGAAGCTGTTTCCAGGGAGGCAGCAGTCTTCATGGGTTACCGCAAGCAAGAAAATTAACACCACACAAACTTACAATCAGTCGCTTACATAGGTATATTGCTACTTCTAATTAAACAACCATTGTGCAACCACAGTTGTGTTGGAGGCTAAATGCAGAGCTGACTAGCTGACAGGTTCATGAGAAAACACCCTTCCAAATATTTTGATCTGAAAAAGTAGGTCTTCCTCATGAGAGATTTTTTAAACATGGCAAATATGGTGTCTTTCACCACTGTATTTTTACTATTTTCTATTGTTTTCCAGTTAGGAAACACAGTTTGTAGCAATGGGGAGAATCTCCCCTTTTACTTACAAAACAAATGTACGCACTTTTTTTCAGACTTATGCATTTTTACCATCTACAAATGAAACTGCTCCTTCATGAATACTTATTGGCTCTATAACTGGAAATTGCCCAGTTGTCTGGATCTCATTTTGTTTGGGGGGTTGTTTGAATGTGTTTGGCAACTGGATCTTCTGCCACCATTAGCTCTAACTGTATTCTGCATGCAGGGGAAGAATATTTAATCGCAGCTGACTGTGGCTCTTCGAAAAATTCTTTAGCATTAGTTAATAGGATATTGTGTGAGACCATATGTAAACTAGAAAATAACAGTGCCAAAATGTATTCCAGGATTTTGGCTCTTACCTATGTCATCATGTCATCTGATTGTGTTTGACAATTGCCTGGTGAGTCAAACAAAGGCAACCTGGGAAAAAAAGCAAAAGCAAAACCCCTGAGTTAGAGTCAGCTTGGCTTTTTCTACGTGCACTTAAGGCAAATGTGAGAGCAACTCATCTGAACTAGAGTCAGTGTTTTGGTTAACATGCTTAAGTTTTTTTTTTCTTCAGTCTCCATGAACAAGTGCTGATCCACTTAAAAGGCATATTTTATGTTCTCAAAATGTTTACCTTCATATGCAGAAGAGTACTGTGATGATGTTCTTTTAAAAATTGTTTGTAGTGAAATGACTTTTTAATACATTACAGTTAAAATTCTGGTGGTGGACCAGACTTTTACCTTACTATATAAGATAAATCTATATAATAGATGCTTAAAAAATAAAGCGGCAACTTTAAAGCTTGATTCTTCCATCCCTGACTGCTTGAAATGGGACCATGTTTAAATGAGGAAGACTGTTTTCATGCACTGAAAGTGTAACAGAGTGGATCAAGTGGGAGAGGGGTCTCAGACAAATTAAATGGTATTGATCATGTTTTTATTCTAAGTACAAGGAGAAGAGAGAAAGTAAAAGTCTGTATTAGCTGGGCTAGAGATGCAAAGGTGTTAAAAAGTGTTCAAAATGATATGCAGTACTACACACAGCTGTCTGTAGAATAAATCTTGTGTGGTGCTTTTGTCTTCACATTTACTGAAAAAACATAATTGTATTGGTAAAACATGTAGTATAACTTTGTCCCAGATCATAAAGTTTCCTGAAAACACAGGACTTGGGTCTTGCAGAGTGGGTAATACATAGTTATACTCTAAAAAATTAGTTTTTTTCCTCCATGGTTTCCACACTGAGCTTTGAAATCCCATTCAGATAGATTTTCCTTCTGCTTGGGACTTTGCGTAAACTGGGTGGTGGCTGGTTCTGAATCAAATTTCAGTAGGCTGACCTTTATTACTACAGTTTTAAGCAAGATGAATAACTACCATCCAAACACTACCTTTAGTTGTAAACCATGCCTGTAAGCACTGAAGGGGAACCTTGGACTAACATCTTATTTGTGACAGAAACATCAGACTATCATCCTCCCCTGCTAGCTCTCTGTTTTGAAATGGAAGCTGAGATGGTTTCCTTGACTCCTCGCTTGGTTTTATGATGTTGCTCAGAGCATGTCTAGTCCTCCTACCCTGCAGTATGTTGCCACCCACCTTTTTTCCTCTGGCTCAAGTGATCCTTGGTATAAATATAACACATTGAGTGGACCCAGGCAATTTTAAATTTAGTCATTGACATTGTTGTTTCCATTCTTCTAGTCTCCTGAGTCCCACCCAGCTCTTCCTGACCACTTGCCAGCTTTGACTCCAGCTAGCCAAAGGTTTCTCAAGTTCTACTTGTGGTCTCCTATCAGGTTGTGATGCCTAGCTGTATCTTGTTGTCCATTTAAAAGGCTCTTAGTTTTATCTGCCTCCAATAGTAAAATGATTGTTATTTAGTAGTGAAATGCCAACCAGGCTCGTCTTGGTGGATCATGAATCTCAGTCTCAAGGGCTCAGATATACTCAACCATGGGATAATCAGAGCAGATAGCCTCAGTGGGTCAGAGGGGACCAGGCTCAGACTCCTTGTAAACATTTACTTATTTTATAGTCTTTACAACCAGCTGAGATATCTCTGAATGGGAATGCTATGTATGCATAGTTGAAATCCTATTATTAGCCTGAGCCAGGTGAAGAAAGATGACCAAAGCAAGTAAAGTTTTCTGTGACCTTAATGACACAGAATGGGAAAATGCCACGTCTGAAGCATTTTCTCAACACAATGAAGCTTCAGAAAAAAAACAGGAACAAAGGACTGATGAAGGGTGGCTGATACTGATTGGATTTGATTAATTTCTAGTGGGAGGACTGCTCAGTTAAATAACCTCTTGAGTTTATTAGGATTTACTGAGAAAAAAAACTGTTTGTCAATAGCATGTGCTTTGAATAATGACCTTCACTTTCAAAATTTGTATGATTAAATACATCAATTGGTAATCAAATAAATTAAATACAGTCTTAAAAAAGAAAGACTGTATGTGGTTAATGCCAGGTCAGTAACTCAATACCTAATAAAAAATCCATATGTTCTCCTAAAATACATAATTTAGAAGAACAGACAGGAATTTCTGGTTTGGTACACATAATATAACATAAAATGAAGAGGAATTTGCCAAGCTCATGATGAAGTTTTTAATCACTGTGTAAACTGATGAGAAAGAAAAGGAAATCCAGGTTAATTAAAAAAAGGATGTACTGACTTCCTTTTAAGTAAGGGCAAATTTGCAGGTATATTGAAAATGCAGAAGAATCTTGTAAATCGGTGGTATCTAACTCACCAGTTTCCTCTTCACTGAGTCTAGGGCATAAACACACCTCAGAAATCAGAGCTGTGAGACAGCTGTAACTGAAATCTTTGTTATTTTATCAAAGACTGCAGATCTTTAAGCCTGAGACTTTTTTCTCTCCTAGAGATAGTTTTCTGTAGAGTGAGATTCAGGATAAACTAGCAGGTTCTTCCTTAGTCTGTGGTTAAAAACCCTCCACATCTAATGCTTTCTAAGGTGATATATTTTAGATCTAATGATCACCCAGACCCTTTGTGATTTTTTTTTTTTTTAAATGCCTTCTATACTCAGGTTCTACTTAAGGGCCTTTGCCTCTAATTAATCTTTCTCTGTCAGCAATAACATTTTACTCTTTTTTGAACCTGATTATTTTTTGTTCTTATTTTCTATCTCCTCCAAAGCTGTGAGAGCTAGAACCCAAATTAAGTATTTTTGCTTTGACAATAGGCATGTACTTTTGAGGGGATCATTCGTTTTGCTGAACTACAATTATGCTCAGTCTCAGCACATTCAGGTTCTTAAAAGAGCCTGTCAGACTCAATATTCTTTGAGATTTCTATTTTATTCTGCTGTGCTTTGGGCCTTCTTGTGGCCTTTCCCCCCTGTTCTTGTTCAGTTTTACTTCACGTTTCTCTAGAAAAAAACCCCAACCTTAAAATGATAAGTTGAGATAGCTTCCTGCTAGGAATTTTCTAACGTTCTTGTTGCATGTTATTTGATTGTTAACATAGCAGTTCTACCTTCATAATAAAATTTCTATTTTTTTTTATAGATTCTTTTTTCTTGAGAATGAGAAAATTGCACAGATAAGTACATTATCAGAATCTGTCAGTCATGATAATTTTTAGTAGTCATAAGTTTTAGGAATTCTCTGAGTTTCAAAGTCAATATTTTGAAATCAGTGTTTCTCCTTATATTGATTCACAGTGAAGTAGAGGACCACAGCATACCTGAAATGTCTTTCCTTGTTGCTTCTCAGTCTATCTGGTTACAACTTTCTTGACTTTATCTCTGAATCTCTGTGAAAGTTGGGAAGCTAGATTATTTGAGTATTCATCAACAGCTGCTGGGTTATGAAATTCATAAATAACTTGTTGTTCGTTATACTCAGAAAAAATAGGGAGTGTCTGAATTGTAAACCCAATGACATGAGTGTTGCATTTGAAAATAGAATGACTATTGACCACTGTGGCAAAGACGACAGTCATCTTTCATCTACACTGTGATATTGGTTATTGTCTCCAAGAATAGTGCAATATGATGTCAGGCATTCTTTCAGACTAATGCATGGAGAATTAGGAGAGTCTTTAACAATGAGGTAAAGTAAAATTAGGAAAAAAAGATTAGCTAAAATAATCTAGGATATACCCTGTGATCCACTGAGCACTTAAATTTTCTGTTGCTTTACTCTTGATTGCGTTTTGGAGAAGTAATGAGATAAAAAGAGCAAATAATCCACATAACCTTATATGAAAGGCAAACTGTCTTTTATTCGCTATACTATTTTATAGTCAGTTCAACAAAACATTTGCTATGTTTACTATTTACTAAGAACAAAACCTACTGGCTAGTTGCTGGGATTGACCATATGTATGATAAATCTATGATTTCCCAAAGATTCATAATTCTAGGCTCTGATCCCATACTATTACAGCTCAACAGAAGCTTTGACATTGCTTTAATGATAGCGGATTGAAGCCCTGTGCATACAATGTAAACAAACATGAGACCTTCCCACAGCTCTTTCCAATATCCAAAAGTGGATTACATCCTTCATATCACTGAAGGACAGAAGATGGATTGTTCATTTAACAGTCTACTGGAAAACTGTGCAGATGAAAATCCAATGTCATTTTATCCAAAAAGCTTTCCTTTTCTCTCCTACAGTCTTTATCAAATAGCAGCTGAAAAAAAATATATAATTAGTTGAACTACTGACCCTGAACACCTAAAAATAATGAAGAAAAGTAAATTATGTCTCTTTAGAAAGAAACGGGCCTTTGAGTTCCCACATGCTTATTCCCTATGGCAGATGTGTATAGGAACCTGCATGTAAGCAAAATGAAAGTTTTAGCAATGATAGCTCTGATGCAAAACCCTCAACTTTTTATTATTGCTTGGAAATATTTTTTAAATATATGTTTTTTAAACCACGTATTCCCATGTGGACTTTATTTGGAAATGACTTTGAAAAACTCCGAGTACTCTGAATGTCAAAAAAGAGTTACTGTGCTGTGCCTTAACTCTTACGGGGATAAAGATGATTAAAAAAACCTGCATGGCCTATTGACTCCAACATGATAAATGAGCCCAGTGTCACTTGACACTGGTTTCTTAGTGGAACGAGGCTTCTAATTACGTGACTTGTACCTGTGTCAAACCAAGGCAATGGGATTAAAAGAAACAAACATATCAAAGTCAGTTGCTTATTAATAGTTTCACCCACTCCAGACTGTTAATCAAAATCTCTTGAGAGTCTGTCTAATGGCTGCTTTAACTGCACTCTAGATGCTTCAGCCGTTTTAGATACTCTCTTTCCCATTAGGCCATCTCGCTGGCAATTATTTCAATGTTTAACTCTCTATGAGTTTCATAGCCATTCCTTTAATAATAATGCAGTCACTAAAAATTATGTTAATGTTAATAAATAGACTAGGCCCCAGGTTTTGCATTGAACACTTTATATGCAGAATTATCTTCTGTTTTCATTAGCTGTATACACCTACATTTCAGTGCTTTGTAAATCAGGTTTTTATTTTAAATTATTCAAAAAACTTATTTATCTGAGTTGTTTTCAGCTTTTAAATTGTTCTCTAGGGTTGGAGAGGCATTACCACTTTGGCTATTCAGTATTCTTATTTGCTGCATGTACCAGACAGTTGGTCACTTAAATGCTTTTCTGTTGATTGCTTCACCTGACTAGATGACTCCAAGCCTACATATAAATTTTAAAATAGGCAGTTAAAAAATTTTAGCACAAATAAAGATTTACATTGGCATCTCAGCCAGTAATTCACTTATGAAAAACAGATAAAAGGAGAAATAACTCAGGTAACATCATCCTTTTTACTCGTGCTCAATGCCCAACAATATCTTACAGAAACTAGCTGGGCTATGGCATGACCAGTATGGAGTCAAGTCTGCCTTTACATTTTAACTTACAGCTTATAGCTTTTTCCAGCTGTCATAACTTCCATCAGATTTAAGGAAAGTCATGCAAGGAAATATTTTAATATCTTATAGTCATAGTATTAAGCTTATTCCCTTTCCCTTATTATAAGCACATTCCTCATATTGAAGGCATTTTATTAGCTCATGTAAATAAATGTATTTCTCACAGTCTTCAATAGAGCCATACAGGTGTATATTTATATTAGTTGAAGATCTTTTCCTAAAAATGCTTTTTAGTCAAAATATGCACTCTTCTGAAGGGCATGTGGGAGAGCTGAGAAATCTCACAGGTCCAAAGAAAACCTCAAATCAAAATCAAAGCAAGAACTCTATTAATGCAGCTATGAATGGCGATGGAGGAGTTCTTGGGGTTTGGCAGCATCCATGGTGAGATGTGGTGCTGGAGACGTTTCATGCACCTTTGCCTACTGCACTGGCGTTCTTCAGTGATCCTAGTCTAGCAGGCCAAGGAAGCTTAATGGAGCCTTTTGGTTTATTATAGTTCTGACTGTTCAAAATTGTCTTCTATTTTGATGTTCTTAAAATAGCTATCTTAACATGGCAAAGAAGAAAAATTCCTGCAAGTAGAAAGTGTAGCTTTAAAAAATAGATGATTTTCTAAAATTTGAGATTATCTTTGCATAACCATGTCTATTGTTAGAATTATTTTACCTACTCTGGAGTCTTTAAAAAAAAATCCTTAGTGCATAAAAGAACTTGTAATGTACAGTCATGTTTTAAAAGTAAATAGATGTGTCATTAAATTTATACTTTAACTAGGCTGTCTTTTCAGCAGTCTGATTAATATAAGAATGTAACCTGTTGTCCTGGTTTCAGCTGGAAAAGAGGTAATTTTCTTTCTAGTGATTGCTGTGAAAGGAATGTCAATAATACCTATTGTTTTTAGTTGTTGCTAAGTGGTGTCTACACTATTCAAGGATGTTTTTCAGCTTCCCATAGAAGCACAGGCAGAACAATGAAATATTCCAGACAATAGACGTAATGGTCAGTATATAAATGGGGGTTAGCCAAGGGGTGGGAATCCACGATCACTGCTCGGGATGTTGTCAATTCATGGCGTGGTGAGAGTGGCCTGTGTCATTAGTGCTAGTTATCATTATTGGGTTTTTTTCTTTTCTGTTATTCTTTTCAATTAAACTGTCTTTATCTCAATGCATAAGAATTTTTTTCTTCCTTTCCCCTCCTTTTTTCCCGTCTTTTCCCCACCCTTCTGGGTGGGGAAAGGGGGGATGGGTGAGAGCTGAGCGGCTGCATGGTTCTAGTTGCTGGCTGGGATTAAACCACAACATGTATTAAATACTGTCTGACTTAGGGTGTGTGTTTACTATAAAATGGAAACCCAAAATATTTCTAATCTGAGCTGGACAAAGAAAATTATCATCTTGGTTCTGCATGAAATAAGAGGCAAATGAGTAAAATTTGGGATTTTGAGCCTATTTCACATATGATTTCGTATGCCTGTTTATTAAAGGTGATTTTTTCAAGTGAGAAAGCAGAACCAGATATTCTGAACTACCTTATTCCTTGTGTCTAAATGGGAATAACTTTCATTGATGCAGGAAGATCTATACTGAAACAGTTGTGTCCATATCAAAGGTGACTGTTTTACCAATTCATCTGTACTGATATGGTTAAATCTGTAGGATATACTATAAAATTTATAATGACATACTCTTGTCTGTGCACAGGTATAGACAAAATCTGTGTCCACACAACCCAACATTGCTATTTGGAGTTTTCTACTCAAATATGAAACCCTTGAACATTTCACATATTTAACGTATCAGCAAATAAGTTTGGACAACTCCTCATTAAATTATTCAGCCTATTTATGACTCACTATCATGGTCTTAACCACTTATTTTACTGAACAGTTCTTTTTAAGCTAAAATTAGAGCAGCAGAAGTCATGAAACAGTCAAGTTCTTTTTTTGTTTATTTTGCTGATCTCAGTGATGACTTGAGCAATTCGAAGGAGTATAGTTGATGAAAACTGACACATAATTTCTTAGATATTCTTTAATTCCCGGGAAGTTTAGAGAAGACTGTCCAGTGCTAATGGTTGTGGAGGCTTATACAGGTGTTTATGCTGTTTTTACCTATTTGGTGGCATCAAAGGCTGACATGACTCTTGAAATGATAATGCAGTGACATCAGAAACTTCCGTTACAAAAGCAATAGCAGTTATAATAAAATCAAATATATAGTAAAATATGAATGACATTATAAAAAGCCCAGGGTGTTCAGGAATGCGTGCTGTGACCACTGACTTTCTGCTCTGCTTTCCTCACTTCCTCTTTATCCCTGAGATTCAGCTGCAGACTGGGAACCTGAAGGCAAGAACACCTTGGAAATGACACCTTAGCAAGAATGATAACTTCTACGTGCACTCCCACTCACCAGCTGTGTAATTCATTGCAAGGAATGGTTACGGTATTAATAGATTGCCGGTGATGCGGAAACAGAGCTCCCTGCCCAGACAGCGCAGAATGCAGAGCTGTGTGCATCCGTAAATGTTCCTGCCAAAACCGCATGGGATGCTGCTACCGTCACTGGGGTAACCCTTTGCTGGCTTCAGTGGTGCACATCTGTTTTCAGGTCTTCAGCCTATGCAACCTGTGCCTGTAACCCATGCTGGAAAAGTCTCGACCTGCCCAAAGGCTTTAGCTACTTGATGACCAGGTGTCCAGGATCCAGCTATGACATGGCACAAGTGCGTGATCTTTACTCAGACTGCTGAGAAAGAGCACACATAAAGAGCACACATAAAGAGCTGTGAGAAAGTCTGTGTAGAGAAAAGGAAGGTAAAAATTAGGGTTTCAGGATGGGATCATTAGCAACTCAGGGATCCAAAAGGGAAAACTTTTACATGACCAGGTATGAAATCCTGAAGAGAAAAAAAAAGAGGGAATCGTTAGGTTGTCAGGTCAAGCCGTTGGTACCCTCTGCATCAATAGACTTGGTGAAGATGGCAGCTCAGCAATGCTGAGGATCTGTCCTTGCCTTTTCTCCTCCTGCTAATGCGTCCATATATCCTGGACACTCTAGCTGCCAAAAGCAGATAAAGCCTTTGGGCAGGTCAAGACTTTTACAGCAGGGGTTACAGACAGAGCTTGTAGAGACCAAAGATATGGACATTTCTCCATATCTGAGGATATGACGGCTGCCCTTTCTCCTCCTGCCTGCCTGGCAAAGACTCCAATGTCTTGTCAAGGATGGTGACCACACTAAAGCTTAGCTCAATGATTTGGCAAATCCTAGCTATCTTTTGTGTGAGATAACCAATGGACAACTGGCTTCCACTTTTATGTTGCATATATCCTGGCTAAACTTGTACCTGGCTAAAGATGTCATAACAAGTTGACCCCAAAAAAGGGTCCGTAACACCTCAAACAGTCTCCCTCATCAAATTAACCTCTTCCTCAGCAGGGGTAACTGTCAGGGCACTGATAGTGCCAGCTATCCCTGCACGTTCAAACTGGTCTGGGGGCTGTCCTTTGGGGCACCACCGCAGTGCCTGGAGCAGGGAACGTGCTTGCACTGCAGTCGAAGGTAGCAGGGTATCTGCAGGAGCATGGACCCTGCAGAGTGCTAGCAGCCTCCATACCTACCTGCTTTTTCAGGTATACTTCCTAGCCTTCACTTAGCTCTGTATAACTCCACTCATGTCAGGTGAGTTTGAAACAAGCCTAGGCATTTTTAAATGAGCAGGAGATATGAGGTATCAGAGATGTTCACAGACCGTATGTGAACAGTCTGCTACAAGCAAAGTGTAATTTATTTAGACCAAAAGCCTTTAAGAAGACAGTATTCAATAAATTGTCTGTAACTATGTCTAGGCTTTATAGTGTATGTCTGTCTTCCATATGGTGATCCCGCATGTTCTTATTGTCCTAAAGCACTTGCACAGCAGCTGGGATGTAAGTGGCAATCTCATACTCACCAGCCATTTCTGCCTTGCCTTGTGTCAAGGAAAAGGTCTGTCAGCTGCTCAGGACTTTTCTAACCTTCCCTCCCCTCCAGAAGTGCGAGTCATTCCTGAGCTGTTCAGTGACACCAGCACCGTTCTCTGTAGTGGCAAAACATCGTTGTCACAGCTTGGAAGCAGGTTGTTCTGATGCAAGTGCTCTTTCCCTCCCTGTTTATTTCGATGGCATTTATGCTATTGCCAAGGTGAAAGGAGTTATCCTCACTTATTATTTTCTTCTGGTTATCCCCTATTTAGCTAGTCCATATTTTTGCAGGAAAGACTAATAACTTCTTATGCAGTAACGTCACTTCCCTGACTAGATTGCGTTTGCTATTCGTAAAATCATCGCATATCAATGTTATTAGATTATAAAACAGCAGCTTCTTGTTCACCACCCGCACATCCAGAGAAAAGACTCTACCTGCGTATATTGAGACAAATTCCTTCCTGTGAAACCTCACAGGCTGTGCTTCATAATCTTAAACTGCCTGACATTGGCAAATCATAAGGGGCAAAGAGGTCAGAGCACGCTCTGCAAAACACTCCAGATGCCTGCTCCATTTTCTGCAGGACTCACAATTCAGCTGCCTGGTGGGTTGCAGGAAAGCAAAGGACACACTCTTTTATCACCTTGTTAGAAACTGTCCTTTGGCTGGAATTCAGGAGTGAGCGTTTTGTGTTGTTCTGTCCTACGAAATCAGTATGAAAGAGCAAAAATAGGGAAGCCGCTGTAGTAAAACTTTTTTTAGTCAGGACAGCACAGCAGTATACGTGGAGAGCTGTTAAATTTTGATTGTGTGTTCCAAAATAGATTAAATCTAACGACATTATGGCTGGAACACATTTGGGATCTTTTGAGGTAAGGGAAGAAAGTGGGGAGTGAG
This sequence comes from Chionis minor, assembly GCA_013398295.1. Taxonomy (NCBI): domain Eukaryota; kingdom Metazoa; phylum Chordata; class Aves; order Charadriiformes; family Chionidae; genus Chionis; species Chionis minor. The sequence goes on from VZSF01001813.1 coordinate 1,180,525, forward strand.
AATGACTCTGAGTCATAGATGAGTCCTGATCTTGGAGGATGTGCACAGGCAATACTTCCATTGATCTCAGTGGAGACCATTGCTTGCATAACAGGTTATGGATCAGGCTCATTTTGAGTGCTGAGTCAGCCTAAGCCTCTCAAATTTAGTTATTTTATCACACAGTTAGTTTGGAAAGTGTGGTAAGATATTTTTATTTTTTGTAAATGTTGTGGATTTTGATGTTCCCCCTCCTTTCCCCCAGACTGATGCTTAAAGACTGATAACAAAACAAGTAAAAAAATCATATAGGAAATTAAAGCAGAAGAAGATGATTATTCACTTAATTCCATTTCTCAGTGTTTGCAGAGAATCAGAAGCCTCCTGGCATTACAGGGGTGCTGATATCCCAAATAGCATTTCATGAGGAGAGCTAGGATTATCTGAGATTCTTTGTATTGGTAAATATTTTCTTTCAGCTTAAAACTTAAAAGGACATGCATTTGCCTGAGAAAAGAAAATGATGTGGGCAAAAGTGTATATCTTAGTTTATACCCTTTCCTTACAAAGTCCTAACTCAGATCAACAAATACCTGAAGTTTCTTATAGGTTTGTGTATTTCCCGTAGTGTTTTAGCACAGTAGGGACAGGCATTATTTCTGTATGTATATGCTGTCCTTGACCTTTTGCCCAGAAATCATCATGAGCTTCAGAGTTCACGGCTGGTAGAGGTTTATTTCTGTGGATTCATGCATCTGCTATGGTTTGTATCGCACAGAGGACTTCACCTGAAAAGCTGCTATAAAGAATATGTATGTTTAGCATTAATATACTTGTGATTGATATATATATGATGTTGCTGTTTTCTTTTATTGTGAATAAATGCTGCAGATTGGAATAAGAGTTTCACAATGTAGAGCCTTTTGTAACGCTCTTCTGTAATAAGAAAATGCACATGATCAATCAGTAAAATGCGGTTGGTTCTTTTACATCCATTAGAAAGGAGGGGAGCCCACATTCTCCAAGCTTCCTTCATGAATATTTAACAACAGATTAGATCATTAGGGTTTGTAACTCACAAGCCATTGATCAGATTTGCAACCATGTTACAATGCTAAATTTACAATGCGCTCAAACAGACGGTTTTGTCCTCAAGGAAAAAAGATGGGGAAAAAAAGTGCAAAGGCTGAATATTGATTAGGGGATTTAAAATGCAATGCAAGAATAATGCTAATTTAAGAATAGTTTAGAAGATCATCCCATAAGCAAGAGATGGAAATGATGGATAAATTCACGCTTACTATGTGAAATCAGCTGTCCAGTGTAGATAATATGCTTACAAAATCATTATGGTTGGAGCCTGCTAACGCCTTCATTGCATGCCAACAATTTCAATCACTGGCAAATTACTCTATTATTTGTTTTTGATTTGCCTAATTTTTCAAAGTGGTTGCAAGCTGGCTCCATGGAGAACACACAAGAAGCTTTTAACCTGCTAGAACATGGAGATGGACAGGAACATGGTTGCAGAGCAGGGGTTTTCTTTTTATTAAAAATTTGATCTTTAAGACTGAAGTACACTTGTAGTCGTATTATGTTTGCCACTGGGAAAACACAGGAGGTTTTGCAATTTACTAAAATCACCTGTCTCCAGAACTGCTTACATCTAAGCTAGGCTACACATTTCTACCTGTAAATCTGACCTATGTTCACGTATCCTTGCATGCATTTGCACTCTTTTTTTTGTGTCTGTAGGGGTATAACTTCGAGCAAGTGCCACTCAGATTAGCCTGCTGCTCAAAGGCCAATGTTAAAAGTGCTCTCTGGATGTTGAAATAAGCGAAGAGTGAGTTTAAACAATGGAAGCATACCCGAGACATGTTCTTGACAAGCTAGTAAGCACATACTCTTGAGCAAGGAACGAATACAATGTGAGTAGAAAGAGACTTCCATTAAAGTAGGTCACACAACATTTGAATAAAATGAACAGAACAATTATAATGAACTTTACAAACAACCAGTAGGTGGTCATTCAGATAAAATCTTTATTATTTTACAAGAAAAATAAACAAATTGATATTTTAGCAGTCTTGAGGAAAGTCCTTAGGAAGATAAAGGAATCTCTGCTCACAGCTAGTTGCAGTCAGACACATTGTCCCGCTTGTAGATCATAAGATTGACACTAGCATGAAGAACCCTTCTGGTGCCAGACATGATCTTATACAACACTTGCTTGGCAACCCTAGGAGATACCATCCTTTTGGGGAGAGATGTCTTTGTTTCCCCTGGTACATGAAGGACATCTTTCTCTAACAGCTTTGTGTCTGTTTTGGAGAAGGCAACCACACATGGGGGTCACAGACAAATAGGGTCCTCCCCACAGCAATTGTTTTCCTTAAACATCAAGGCCCTTCAGAAATGTTATGTGAGCTAAAATCACTGGTTCCTATATCAAATTTAGCAGATGTTGCTGCACAGCTTATTGTGGGACTACCTGAAGATTCATTTCTCCTTCCCTTCATTGGCACAGTCACCATGGGAACAAACTTCAGATAAATGCCTTCACCACCTCACCATGCTGGGAGCTGATGAATTTCCCTGAGTGTCATTGGACAGGCAACTCTGGCCTTATGAACCCATGCCTGGGTTATGATGAAACCTTAAATATATTAAGGGCTTTAATATATATATTTTTTTCTAATCCTTTAAGTCTAATAATGCTTCTTTAGTAATTTTAGTGATGTCCTGAACATTTGACAGGCATTTTCTTCATAACTGTTAAAAAGCTGATGAAGACGATAAGAGGAGAAGGGAGAGTATGTGTTCAGGTCTTCCCAGCTCCCCAAAGCTGAGAAACTAAGGGGAAGGAACAAGTGCTTGAAAGAAGCAGAAGTACCGACAGCTGCATTGGAAAGAACACCGGATAATTGTATGGCCAGAAAACAAGTAAACATGCTAGAAGTAGTTCAGGATCAAACTGTCTTGCTGTGTGGATATTTCTAGGCTGTTTCCCTGGTTCTGTGGCAAGGTAGGAATGTACCATGTTATAATACCTCTTCAGTAGAAACCCAGACTTTTGTTGTTCCTTATGACTATGCACTGCCATTATATCTTACGAAAAGACATTATTCAATTTTTATTTTGTCTTGCAAAACAGACATGTACCTCCCAAACCAAACAACTTTCCTAAGATTCAAAAAGGGCATTAGCAACTCATTTAAAACTCATACTGAAGCCAAGTGCAGTTTACTCATGAGCTGACACAAAGCAGCACACTCTCTGACAACGGTGCAGTCACAGCATGCTCTTAATGGCTTGCCTTAGTCATAGAGCACCAACATGTTTTTCTGTAATTACCGCTAAGTCTGCTGTTACAAAACCAGATCATTCCGCCCTGCTCTACCTCCTTGACTGTAATACTTCTCTTTTTGTTTCGCAAATAATCAAAGCGTAGCAAGTGACAAGACAATTAATGCTGGTTTACTGACACCCAGCCTATTCATGCCGCACAATCAGCCCTCTAAATCTTCCAGTAGTCACCCTGCAACTACTCAGATGACAGATAAATCTTCCTTTGTGCTGTGTGAGAATTCCTATGCATAGAAACAAATGTCCTCATGGGTCAGACTTGCCATTGCAACTCACTCCCTGTAACTTAATCTGCTGGTCCAACTTTTTAGAAGTTCTACAGTTCTGAAGGTGCAAGCAACGTGCATCTTCCCTGAATTGCCAAGGAAGAGTGTCTGTAAGGACATTACTGCTGTAGTTTCGTGACGAGTAGTGGTGTTCCTCCTCCTGCCTCTTCTTCCCACAGCAAAAGGCTATGCAGGCCCTCCTTCCTGGAGAAGGTGGCAATACAATCTAAGTGTTTGAGGACAGCCACGGCAGTGCCACATTCATGCAGTCAGGCTATGGTACTGCCAAGGTACTCTGAGGGTTTGGGGAATGGATGAGCTTGGGAGTCCCCTCTGAAACCTTGCAGGCAGCAGAGTTCTAGTGCTAGTAACTAAAAAGGCCAGGTTCATTCTCTGCCCCTAAGGACAAGTGGCGTGGAACAACATCCATTTGCCAGAATTTGCCTTCCCTCATCCCCTCCCCAATAGTGTGATCTCATCCATAGTTTCTGGATCTTACCGTATCCTACAATGTCATCTTCAAATGTTTAATAGTCAAAGATGAGGAAGGCCCTGACTGTGTGGACCGCCCAGGCAGCTGGCAAAGGTTAATGTCATTAGAAGTGTGTGGTTTACATCTATGGTTTACTGTTTTGTCTGTGTTTTTTCTCCACTATTGTTAAACAAAGTAAAGAAAAAAATATCTAGAAATGTAAAATTTGGTTTTGGCAGTATTAGGTTGATGGTTGGACTTAATGATCTTAAAGGTCCCTTCCAACCTAGGTGATTCTATGGTTCTATAAGAAGCACAATTAAGCTCAACACTGTGAATAGTGACCCATATGGTGCTTATGAGAACCCCAGAACCTCTGATAGAGCTCCAATGGAAAATATTATCTACAGATCACACAGCATATTTATTTTTCCTGCCCTATTTCTTGGAACACTGATTTATCTTATCTGCATGCAAATAATATAATGATGTGATGACAGCTCTATAAAAGTTTTCATCATCTCTTATTTAGCATCTGGGAAATATCACGTATCTCTGCCACCTCTAAACTATTACTTTTCCAGAAATGAGTTAAAGCATGATTCATAAAAGAGAAGACATCATTTATTTCTGTGTACACTCACTTTGCAGCTCCTATATTCCAAATAAAACCCTCTTGCCTCTCACGGTTTTACCTCAAAATCTCTACAGGACTTGAAACCCAAGTTCATTCAACTTTAATATGGCGCAGCAGCTCTCTTTAGCAGTCAGCTTTCATTTACCTCAGCAGGATTAACTGAATCCATTATTTTCAGCTAACATGCAGTGGCCCTCCTTGATCCTTTGTACATCTCCATGTTTTTTTAAAAAAAGAACTCTCTTGTATTTCTCCACTTCAAATAAAAAGTCATGGAAGTCTCAGCAGAAAAGAGTTTAGGGTCATCGTTTGAAATAAACACATCAATATTTACTTACAGGGAAATAAAAGTCAGATGAGAAAGCAGAAAACTCCTAAGTGTCACTGTTAAATGGCGAGATGGTGATTTCTATCAGAAAGACTTGCTTGTCTTTCAGCTTGTAGGAGTCTTGTAAATAAAGTTGTTCATCCACGGTTTGTTCACTTTGTTTCTTTCCATCCCTTGCAGATCACTGTGACTGTAAATCCCACAGCTCAGTCTCACTGCAGGCTGCCTCCAAAGGGCAGCTCTGCCTCCCTGCCTGCTCCCAGCCCATTCCCCTGTGGTGGTATGAACAATCCTGTGGTTGAACAGCCAGGGTCAGATGGTTCATCTGGCAGATGAAGTAGTATTGGGGTTTCACTTTTTTTTTTTTTAATGTGGGGTGAATTTTCAGCCAGATGAACTTTTGCAAAATGCCCAATATGAGGAGCACACAGCCAATTTTCTGTTTTACTGTCCGCTATCTCCATCTTGCCCCAAAACTTCAGCTGGGCTCAGCTCTATAAATGTTACATCCAAAGATCCCCGGGCCTTAGGCACAGCTCCAAGGCTGCTTCCCACCATCCTGGCTGTTAGCCTCTTCCTCTCCCAAAGACGATTACATTCATGCCTACACTAAGGCTGCTTTGCTCCAGGACCTTAAGGAAGATGAAATTCAGTCCCCACAGCCTCATGCCTTAAGGGCTTGCCATGCATGTTAATGTAGGTGTGTTCATGCTGCACAGCACTGCACCACACAGAGACACCTACAAAAGCCTTGAATAAGCCAGGTCTGGTCTTAACAGTAATGGTCAGCCTTGCACTTCCCCCAGGGTAATTAGTCCCTCTACAAAGCAAGATTAATTGCCTCAGGCACAGCGCCAGGCTGAAGCAGTTGTAACACTTTCTGTGTCCTGAGCTAATTCGCCAGTGTGACACAGAGATGTCTAGACATACCAGGACAGAGCTAGTTCTGGTACCTCCATATGATGTAAACACTCAGTTCCTGTTAGCCAAAATATAGAGCATTTCCAATGCAATGTTGGCCACAAAATAAGGAGAGAAGACTGCTGTATGAGCTGTTCCCAGAAATGTACAACCTTTCCCAGCATAGCTGTGATGACCGCTGTTCCCTTGTGGCTATTTTTCCCAGGTTTAGCTACAGGGCCCCAGGATGAGGTCAAGTTCGGGAAATAGCATTACGAAACCTTCCATTTTTTCTCTGCTACAGCTTAAACAAAATGCAAAGGAAATGAATACCTGATTGTGGCCAGAGTTTCCACACCAGAAAAATCACTGGGACCATTTGTCCACAGATGTAGCTAGTTGAGACTTTCTAAATACTGAATTTGTGCTGGATCTGCCATTTATACTTTTCATTGCTGTTGTGCCTCTGTTACAAAGGTACTAGGTCCTAAGGAGACCCCTGGGAGAGCTTCTGCTTCTAACAAGGCTATGGGCACTTTGTTATGCTTTCAGAACAGAAAAGAAGAAAATCATTCAAGCTTTCCCCATAACCTGTTCATAAAGTGATTTCAGCCAAAATGGAGAACGGCTCCCCTCCAAACAGTTGGTGCTAATGAATCTGTAATGCGGTCAGATAAAGATTTGTGAGCAGAGTTCATAGGCATCATTTGCAGAGGGTGCTGCCAAACTCTGGTGAGAGTACCTAAAAAAGCACTGGTTTCGTCAAAGGCTACACTGGGAGCAAGTCAGTATCTTGTCTCTTGTATAGTTCACACAGCCTTAAATCAAACCTGTCTTAGCTAAAAGGTAGTGGGAAAAATTTGGGGCTTTTTTGAGTCTGACACTGTTCCTCCAGACCTGGCAAGACAGGAAAAGCTGTACATCAAATGACTGACTATTAACAAAATGCACATTTTATATCTAACTTCTCACCAGTACTTTATTATCCAAGGACGCCTAAAAGTAAGGCGTTTGGCATATAGAAAGTTATGCATATGCAGAGATGTGGATGAAAAAGGACAGCTATCTCCTGCTTCTCTTTTGTCAGCACCATGGCCACAATCTGTGGTCACTACCACAGGAATCTGAGATCCTGTAGAGGGAAGGAGGTGTTCCAAGATGCATGTCTAAGAGGTTAGTTTACAACATACTGTTCAGGCACTGGCTTCAGGTAACCCTCATGAAGCATATACTGAGACTTTGCCCCAATTCCAGCTCAAAACTCAGATTTCATGGAGCCCCTAAGCAGGAGCAGAAAGCTCAGAAATGACTGTGCCTTCACAAGCATGGTCTTGCTGCTTTGCCAAGGTTAACACACTGCCCTAGAAAGTTCTGAAAGGAATGAATTTCAAGGCCAGGCTGGATGAGGCTTTGAGCAATCTGGTCTAGTGGAAGGTGTCTTTGCCCATGGCAGGGGGGTTGGAACTAGATGATCTTTAAGGTCCCTTCCAACATAAACCATTCTATGATTCTATGATTCTATGAATCTAGTTTTTCTTGTCTAGCTAGATTTAGGGCTTGGGAGTTTAAAGGCTTAGAATTTCCTTCTCTGGGGTAGAAAAATCTAGCTCAAGTGTTCTACAAATAAGGAATAATATAATGAGTTGAGCTCAAGAAGGGCCAGAAAATCTCTAAGAGCTTTTCTTCCTTCCTCCCTTTCTCTCTTCATTACTTCCTTCCACCCTTCTAACCTCTCACGCTCCCTTCCCTGTATACAGGTAATACCACCATGACAGGCCTAAACTAAACATGGTAGGTGACCTCCGTAGTAAAGGTAAAATAATATAAAATGAAATGTTTTCGTCTTCAGCATGGATGCAATCTGCAAGGCTGCATTTTATTTATTCATTGCTTACATCAGTTGGCTTCTGTGCTTTTAAGAATGTGGACATAGCAATTTACCAGTAAAAATAATTCAACAAGGTGTTGTCTGAAAGTGCTTGCTATGAATTGCTATGCACTCTGATGATTATAAGCTTTTTATGTGTCTGAAATCAGAGCTTTGTGTCATAAAAACCTCTTTGTGAATTTGTGTAACTGAGCTCTGCAGGTATAGGGTGTGGATAGAGAAATAATTGCCAAAAAATAGCAGGTCAAAGAGAGAAAAAATCCCTGCTGATTGGTAGTGTATGAAAGCCTCCCAAGAGCTAGAAACTTTGGAGACTAGTTGTCCTGTCGGATTCATCAGAGCTGATAAACTCAGGACACCACAAACTGGGCAGATCTGTAAAAGGCCACCAGCACACACCACCGTCAACAATGGCTCGTACAAATCTGACTACACCCAAGAAGGATTTTATGTGCTCTATTCAGAGAAAGACTAGGATTATACATATGCCTGGTGAAATAAGGGACCCCTTGAGGGATTTTCTGTCCCTCTGCTTCTGAGTCAACAGCTGGGTCTGGCCCCCGAGCTGCTGCTCCAGCTGGGCAGCCGTGAATGAGAGTGGGAGTCTGCCTGTGAGCTATGTGAGGGAATAAGCACCGTGCAAATACTTTTATGACATACTATTAACAATAACAGCTTGGTTATTTATAGGCGTACCCATAAGTACTGGTTGTGATATGTGCCTCCCTTGACCTGATGCCCTGTCTGGGAAAAGAGAACTTGCAACACCTGTACATTGGTTTGGGGCAAACCCTGTGAAATAACAGTTCAAGTGAGCTCTTGAGTAATGTCATGAATGTCAATGTCAGGGACCTGAGCTGAAGAGGTTACTTTCCTTTCTGGGATTCAGGGTCTTCCCAGCTACCATGGCTTCATCAGTGCTGAATGGGAGAAGACAAATCACAGAAGGTTTCCATATGCATTGACAATGTAGAAGAGTGAAAAATTTGAGCAAACAGAATGGTCATTGGTAGTTCCTCCATCGTTTCTCCACGCGCTTCAAACCTGGCTTCTTTCCAAAACCTCCACCATCCAGCCCTGACATATATATTGATATATATGGTTCTGTGGAATGTGAGGTCAATCTGCTGCATTCACAGGAAGCTATACAGGCTTGCACTGTCAGTGGTGATGCCCAGGCTCACCTTCTGCATTCTCTGGTAGCCAACTCCGGAGTTCAGCGCTTAAATTCAGCACCAGAAGGTATGGGAACAACTCCTCAACAGGACTGGAATGATCTTCCCCTTGCTTCTGAGTTAGACAGCAGCAGTTGCTCATTTAAGTTTTGTATCTATTGGTTCTGGAATGACTTTACTTCTCACTTTAGGCAACAGTGCTAAAGTATGGACAATCTGAGAATATGCGGTGAGGGCGAAACAAACTTTTTCCTAAATGTGATTTCTGGGGGAAAGGTCATCTTTTCAGTTTAAGAAAAATATCTTTTAATAAAATCTACTCACCTTTAATTTTCATATGACTGATCATTCTCAATACACTGGGAACTTCTGTCAAGTAATCAAATGTTTGCGTACCTACTTAACAGACACCACATTAATCTCTCACTTGTAAGATAGCATTTGAAAATGTGATAGTGGTTTGTGTCACACATCTTGAACTCCTCTCAGGTCCCAAGTGCTGGAACCATGACATTCAAAGGATGTTTTCCTGATGAAATGTAGCCACTCGTGATGAATTGCTTTGGCATTCACTGTAAGAACATTAACCAAGATGAACCCATTTGGTGTTAATGTCAGTGTAATATATAGCTCCCTGGATAACCCCTTGGAGTTTAACATTCATTTAGAAAACACTTTTTCAAAAGAGTTTTATACTGTGCTTTAATGTTTTAGAATTAGTAGACAAGCCCTTTTGGGTTATATTTTTCAGTTCTGCCTAAATGCTGTGCTTACTGGCTAACCTGCTTTTCAGGACTGAATTCTCAGTTCTCAAGGGAAAGCTTGAATGGCAGTACTACAACATACTCTGAAATCACACCTATAGATGTGCTCTATAGATAGGAATGATGTGGTCTCTGTTAAATGACATTGAACTGCTACATACTTCACCTGGTTCATACATCCAAATGCTTCTCTTCCATATTACTTATGCCTTTGCTTGAATTACCTTCTTCTAAAATGGATCATATATACCCAAACAACAAACAGATGTTTATTCCTTTCTTGATTACTATCTTGTCCATATTTTTTACCTGTGTCAGCCCTTTTATTTAGTTAGGTGAAAAGGTGTTATAGTTTATTTAATTCATAATTTGGAATGCACTTCTGGAAATGCTGGGAAAGCATCTCTCCATGCTCTCCCTTCCTGCCAACGCTAGAAAGCCTGGTACACACTGCTAGCACCTCACGGTGTAGTGGGCTGTGCATGGTACGTGGTCTAGCCTGTGGGGCAGTAATAAATTGCTGTGTGTCTGTCACTGGAGTACTGTGAGGAGAGACTGTAGAGTTTTCCCTGTGCTACCCAGTTAGTGGAGGAACAAAATTTCTATGCCAGAGTGTAAATCATACTTAGATTATATGAATCCTTGTTGGACTCCAATAGCAGCACGGCTATTCAGGAATAATTGCTTGTTTATAAAGATGTTTTGTGACTGAGCAGTTAGCCAGATTTTAATGCATTCAAGTGTTCTATTCCCCATCAAATGTCAGGTAGTGAGAGGTCAACTGCCTAATTTTATTTTAAAAAAAAGAAGTTAATAAGACAAGATTTATTTTCCATAAACCATGTTGATTGATATTAATTATATTACCATCCATTAACTCTCCCCAGTTGGTTGTTGCATTATTTACTTGGTGGTCAACATCAGGACAGATCATTCCATTTGTCCTTTTAAATATATTGCCATGTTTTCTTTCTTGCAGTTTTCTGGGACATCCAGTGAGTTCCAAGATTCCTTGAAAATTGACATTACTGGCCAAGAGAGCTTGATCAGCATTTTAAAGAGAGAATTTCAAGTTAACTGTACCTACCTACTAAAAAACTCTTCAGAATACCGTAGCTTTACTATGTGTTTAACAGTTTTATGTGTTACTGTTGAAAAGGATTTTATTTCATCATCATGACCTGGGACATTAAAGTCATCACCTTTTCCCCTCTTACATACAGAACAGAAATGTTTGCTGAACACTCCTGTCTTTTCTGTGTGATTATTGATTGCTTTTATAATTTTCTTCTACTAATGGACCTGTACTGTCTCCCATGGGTAATGAGCTCAGCTGCCCAAAGAACTGCAGTCCTAGATTTTTTTTTCTTTCTCGAATATATTTAAAAGATCAAGAAAAAAACAGCTAAGAACTGTCCCAAGTGTCCAAGATCTCCTCTAACTGGTCTGAATTATGAAAGTTGGGTAGGTCTCCATGCATTCCTTGGCTTCTCCTACTAATTTTCTAGGTTCTGAATTACAACATTATTAATATCTTTGCCTTTGGTTCCACATCCTGCATACATATATTTTCATAGTTGCTTTCGCTTTTCCTCTCAAATAGGGCTTGGGTTTGGTTTTTTTTTTTCCAACCAATGTAACATTACCTCCAAATTTTTGATTTAGATCATGGATAAATAGACTTTTTGGAACATTAAATAAAACATTCTTCAGCTTTTCCTGGCACATCTGTTTTTTTTGATGTTGTTTACTTATATTATTTATACCAGATGATTAAGCTCATAACTATTTTTAGCTTTGTGAACCTCATTCTTAAAGAAGTAAGCATATATATTGCTGTTTGACACTTTATTCTGTTTGTGATACAATAAATGTAACCACTGGTTTAATCAGACCTCTGACGAATTCCTTTTTCTCCATCATAACAAGGTCCACAAAGTTGAATACAACTTCACCCAGAGCTGAAAGTTTTCATCTAGAATCTTTAAGATACCCAGACAATGTTTTTGTATTGCCAATGTGAGACCCTCAGCATATGTCAAATGGTAATTGTCCAAAATAACAGAGTGATTTTCATTTTATGATGTACTGAGAAGTGCTTAAGCAGTGTTGGACTAAGAGGATCAACACGCATCAGAGCAATGTGTCTATCAGTACTCTTAGGAAATAGTGACCCAAAAAACATCTCACAAGCATACCTCTGAAGAAAGGTGAGGCACAATGAAGATGTGTCTGCATCTGCAGAAGATGACAGGATTGCTGTTATGCATGAAGAGGAATTTTACTTCCTTTTACTATTTTAAGGTAAATTTCCTTCTTTTGCGTCCATTTGCCTCCCAACTTTGAGCAGGATTTTAAAATCAAATATTAAAATATTCAAAAGGAAAGATTCAGCTGGAAGATTTGTCATCCTGTTGGCTGAGATACATAAAACTACCACCAAATCAATGACTAGCGCATTATGAATAGCAGAAATTCCAAACAAAATACTGGAGAATAAATCCAAGACCACAGATTAGTTAAAAAGTAAACTCAACAATAATTTTCGGTGATAAAGATGTCCAATAAGTTAGTTCACTACCAAAAGATCAAATAAAGGAAAAAATCCCACTACTCTTCCAGGCTGATTCATTAGTTCTCAGCTGTACCCATAAATAAAAAAAGGAGAAAACTAAAAAGACCAATATACGCTATTTTCTCTCCTTTTTTGAAGCACGCCTCAGCATAAGTCCATATATGAAGGTTATAAATGAACCCACAGAGGAAAAGACAGAGAGAGTTCAAAAGTAATATTCTTTCTCTTCTTGGAGGTTATCAGCAAGATAAAGAGCCTTCTTTTCATTACATATAGCATGACTTCATCTGGGTGATTAGTTCACAATGGTGTATAAATCCAAATTATTGTTGGGTAGAACAAATTTCTCAGAGGTGTTGTCATTCAAAAATGTTATATTCTGTACGGAGACTATAATGACCCCGACAGAGAAACAGCATGCCTATTTGGGTTGACTTCGGAAGTCTTTCATTTGAATTTTCGTTCTTTCACCCTTTCTCACCTCAGCTGTTCTACAAGAACCATGACAGAGACTAACAATCCCTGTGGTCTTTATCAGGAAATCTGTGCAGTAGGAAGACGCTTAGACAAATGCTGCTGAACTTGTTTCATAATGCACATGGCCAGCTGTGAAGTTTGCGCCTTCCTTGGCACAGAGGAAGGCCAGACTTTCATTCAAAGACATTCTGTGGAAAAACAGCAGCCAAGGCTCTGCCCGTGGCATCACCTGAGCTGGCAAGGCAATGCCTCTTTTATGTACAGGTGAAACTACAGCTGACAAGGCAAAGCATGTATTTGCAAGACATTATTTATGGTTTACATTTATTTTTTGTTCTTTTTCCCTTTATGGAGCTATGCATAGTGCTGGTTACGGGTAGCAAACGTAGCAACCAAAGGTGTTGTCTGTGTCATTTTGCCTGAGATTTTGCTGAAGTCTTACTCTGTATTTGATAATTCGCAGAATTCATTTCTATCAATATCTCTTCAGTGAATCCTAATTAAGCTTTTGTTTGTTTGTTTTTCTCCTACAATGTTTGTTTCTCTCTCTGACCTTGAGGCTTTAATTTTATACTGAAGTCAGTTTAATCTACTCCTCAGTCTTTGATTCCATTGTATAGAAACTTTCTAACTGGATTTTTTTCACTACTATTAGTCCTTGGTTCTCCAGCCTTGATGAAAAATTTGTGTGTGACAGGGAGGTTGAGAGTGCTTACTGCTCTTAAGGCTGTCTAAAGGGTCCTGGCAGCAGGGCATTTTGCAAGATCATGCAGCCTATCCAACCCCTTCCTCACCTATGGCTCCGCTTTTTCCATAATACTCTAATGGAACAGCTTGCTTATGCAGAATCTGCTGCCTCTTGTCCACCTGTGAACCTGATCATGGTGTTGTAACTTGAGTTTGGAGCAAAGAGTGGTGACTACGCCATGACATTCAATCTTTATTCTCCAGTTGACATCAAAGCATGTGTGCTGTGGACCCTCCCTTTTCTCATAGCCAAGGTACAGGACATTTGAACGCCTGCAGCAAATCCAATACTACAGAGATGAAGACAAAGTGCTGTGCATGTTTCCTGCCCATTTCCAATCAGATCTCAGGAGAGAAGGTCCACTCCCTATGCACAGATCCATGTCAGAAGTTAAGGTAAAGGGAAAGAGATTAGGCCAGGAGGTATGTCCAGAGTTGCCATCCCAAGGTTATAATCTGAAAGAAGGAACAACTCAAAAAGCTGCAGGTCAAAATACTTAAATATTACATAATTTTAATTATGGAAAGTTGCTGCTACAACCTTGCTACAATGCAGCTGGCTGGTTCTGTGTGTCAAAATATATCACTATGCACCTTGGGACCTCAGGCCATGAACAATGCTATAGGGTGCTGCTGCAGCTGCCACAACAACATCAGCAGTAATAATGTTGGAAGGCTATGGAAGACACTCAGATCTTGAATCTCACTCAGCAGTAGATAGATTGTGTGAATGTTGGATCCACAGATATTGCAGGAGTTGTAGCAAAGTGCTATCAACTGTGCGAAACAGGAATATGCCAGAATTTGAAGTGTTCTCTGAGGCTATTTGAATATGAAGGGGACACTTTTCCACCTTTGAAAACCACTCTTTGCTTTGTGAAAGCTGGTAATTGCTTGCACCTTCTGCAACCTGTGACATGACTGTTTTTCTATTTCTGATGCAGCAGTAGTATTTTTGCACAGCTCTGTACATGAATTTATTTGTGAGCCAAACTGGATGAATTTGTGCCTGAGGATTTGGAGAACATTTATGAAAAAATACATGTAGGGTGCATTCCAGAGTGAGAAAAGCCACAAAACCTGATCTCATATTTAATATAAAAATACAAACTGCCTTTCTTATTGCATGCTGTCAGAAATGGTGAGGCAATCTATGGGGATGGAGAGCTGGACAAGCCATGGTTGTCTGTCAGTGGAAGGAGTTTGCTTGTTGAGCTTCAAATGGTTGCTTTACCTCAGAGTCTTGATCACAGGTATTATTCTGTGAAGCCTATACTGCAGCAGTAAGCAAATATGCCCTTTTCAACTTTGCCTCATGGCACCTATTGTCATACTCAATGCTGACTTTATTGTGTTTTTTGCTACACTTATCTACAATGCTTTAGCTCATTTCAGATGCCACTGGAAAGCACAGTGGCTTGAGTGAAATGGTGACGTGACGGTATTTTATTCACTGTTGCCTTCAGGTTCCTCTGCTCTGGCTTCATTTGAACCAGACTTCTGTGGGAAGAAATAACTCCAGAACTGACTTTCTATGCATCCCCTTATGAGATTGAATCCAGACTTTTTTAAAAAACCCAACAAACCGACCCATTAAATATGAAGATTCTTCAAGACTGTTTTTTTTAGGGTCTGTGGGCTGTTACATGTCTCTTGACGGAAGTGAACTTGACCCAAGAAGTATTTAGGTAATTGCAAATGCAAGACATGACTTCAGTCCAAGCTTTTGAAAATTTGTGCTTAGGATGCACTACATAAATTTTTGCACAAAAACATTTGCAAGACAGAACTGATTCTGATTTTTTTTTCTTAAACTTTAGATTACAAACTTGACAGACAAAATAGTTAACAAACAAGTGATTTTTTTTCCCCCTTTTGCTGAGTTGCATATAGGACTATTTCTACGCAGTCTACCCCACTGAATGAAATGTTCTTGTCATATCAGGTAACAGATAACCAGATGAAATTTGGAAAGCAGCAGTAAAGGAGAGAGAGAAAAAGATGAAGGGAAAAAGAGAGATACAGTGGATAAAGCAGAAGAAAAGACAAAGTGAGAGATGCAAAAAAGGTAATTGGGACAGGAAATGTTGAAGACATTGTTGAAGACAAAAGGACAGGTATGAAGATAGAGAAAATGAACTAAGGAATGAAAAGATACAGGCTTACAGCAGTCAGAGATGTGACTTAGCAGCACACCTAGGAAAGTGAAAAACAAGTGTAAATCAGACAGATTATATCTAATTTAGTGTCAACCCCCGTGCTGAAATCATGCTCCCTGACTACATTGTGGGTATTCTGAAGAAAATTATTACTAAGACCCTTGGTTATTCACGGATTGCAAAGGTGGTGTCTTTGTTGTCCAGAAAGCATTGAATTTTGTTTTATTTTCTGGGAAGTAAGTGAAAGTGAAAAGAGGGGAAGGGGAAGGGGAAGGGGAAGGGGAAGGGGAAGGGGAAGGGAAAGGGAAAGGGAAAGGGAAAGGGAAAGGGAAAAGGGAAAAGGGAAAAGGGAAAAGGGAAAAGGAAAGGAAGAGGAAGAGGAAAAGGACATAATGTGGAGAAGTTTCATGGGCTTTTTCTCTCAGGGCTCGGTTTTCCCTCTTTTCTAACAGTATAGATATATGTTGGCCCTCTACTGAAAAATTGAAACCGTTAGCTGTTTCTGTTGTGTTGCTCTACCAGTTGCCTCAAAAAAAGGCCTTACTTCTTACTGTGCACTTCTTACATTGCTGTTAAACATAAATGTTTCAGGGGTTACAGGTTGTATTTATTCAACTAATGGTTTAGTACTACTCTATTCCCCAAATCTCTGTAATTTAAGCCCTGTCTGATATCTATTCAAACAAAAAGGAGAGAGGGAAATCCTGAGGTGATTCAAATATCGACTTAGAGCAATCATCGTGTTGCATGCAGTCAATACTGACCTTTTCCATCTGGAGAACTTGAAAGCAAAAGGAATAGCTGTTTTTTCCATTGTAGTTTCACTACTAAAGTAATATATACAGTGGCTTCTCATGTATATGGGAAGTTTTAGTGAGTGATAAGTCATCCTGAAAGGTTGGAGATGCCATGCTGAAGTATTTAAAAGATTATAATACATGGCATGCTGCTCTCCAAATTCATTATTGGAAATTGGCTCCTCACAATCACTGGGGAAAAAATACAAAGAAATAGTTTGACTGTAATGGTCTGGATTTATCCCTAGTATGATTTTACTGGTATCAGTGAAAAAACTAATTCCCAGGTTAAATGCTTCTGTGAAGTTACATGAAGGATAGGTTTGGCTGTAGACAACTACTGTTAAGTTGTTTGTAATTAAATCATTATCAATGAAATGTCAGTGAAGAAAAGACTGGGCTGAGCACTATAGAAATGGGAGATCAGTAGTTGTGGAAGGAGAATGTATTGGAGAGCTCAGCATTTACAGAAATGTCAGGGTAAGGTTCTTCCTATGGGGGAACTTTATATCTATGAGCAAAAGACTGTGACAGTAAGCTGCTCCTGAAGGTGTTGATGTAGAAGAGGAGAAGAGAATAAACACAACACAACCCTGTCAGGGGGAAAACATTTTTGCACGCACTTTAGATATACGCTTAACTCTGAAAATAACTGGAGTAGTAGTTTGAAGGGAATACAGGGATTGACTCGCCTGACATGGAAAGATCTAGCTTTTATTTCTATCTCAACTGGTTTTTAGTAGACTTCAGAAGATGGGTAATGAATGGAACTTCAGATGTATAAAATATTAATTTTTCCCAGTTTTACTTTGCTTCATAAAGTATTTTTGATTATAAGGATTCTATTTGGATTCTTAAATTTTACATTTCAGAGACAGTTCAGCTCATACTAACTCACTCAGCTGTTCTGTAGATAAAAATGCAGTCTGCTGACCTTTCACACCATAAAGAATGTATTCTAAAAACATTCTCATATCTCAGCAAGTTAAAAATTAAAATCTTTAGAATTACTTGTTGTGGCTACAACTTTCATTTTTATTGTTAGTGTGCATGCAGCATTACCTTTAATATATTTAGTGAATTATAATACAGTCAGTGGAATATCTGGATTTTAATACAGGTTTATCTTCTGGGCTACATATAATGCAGAACAAATGCTTAGTAAATGTTTGAGTTGCATCAGAGCATGGAACAGTGCGGGAAGGTGCGGGAAGGGAAGGGAAGGGAAGGAAGGAAGGAAGGAAGGAAGATAGAGAGAAAGAGAGAAAGAAAGAAAGAGAGAAGAGAGAAAGAAAGAGAGAAAGAGAAAGAAAGAGAGAAAGAGAGAAAGAAAGAGAGAAAGAGAAAGAAAGAGAGAAAGAGAGAAAGAGAAAGAGAGAAAGAGAGAAAGAAAGACAAAGAGAGAAAGAGAGAAAGAGAGAAAGAAAAGAAATAAAAGAGAGAAAGAAAAAGAAAGAGAGAAAGAAAGAGAGAAAGAAAGAAAGAGAGAAAGAGAGAAAGAGAAAGAAAGAAAGAAAGAAAGAAAAAGAAAGAAAGAATAGGACAGATAAACTAGCTAGCCTCTGGCCTTTAGCCTTCCAGTGCTCTCATTTTGCTTGGGTGAAGGATACTGATAATAACCACACTTTTGAGCTAGGGCAATGACTTCCAATGGGCTAAAAGCTAATTCAGTCCTTTGCAGCAAAGGCATCGATTTATCTTGTCATAGCCTGTGTAAATGGGACACTGTGTCTTGTTGTGATGCTCAGACACAGTGCTCTCTGCAGGCTCTAACAGGGCCAAGAGGTCATACCAAGAGGTACGATCTAGGGCTATGTGCTACTTGCCCCATTTGGCTTTTGTGGAAACACATTATGTACTAATTCTTTCACCAAAAATTGCATTAAAAACAGTGTTCCTTTGTAAAACCGGTCCTCATGGCTACTACAAGAGTAACAGATCAGCAATAAAACTTTCTGTTTTCTGTAATACCTATTTTACTGTACTAAAATTAGCCTGAGGTAGGGGAGAGAGAGACTGAAGACCGTAGTACAGAGTACATAACACAGTCTGTTTGCAGACCTGGGCACTGCCTCTTAACTGCTAATGATATAGGTATCACTGAAGAAATCAACATCCCTTAAAACAGCACTTTTTTTTGACAGTAGTACCTAAATCAAATCAAATACTCAAGTAGAAATGCCTGGTAATGGATATTACATACTAATACAGAGGCAATCAAAGGAAGCTGTGTACATGACAAGGAGAACACTGAATATTAGTGTAGAATATTTCATTATTCTTCATCACCACCAAAAAAATCCATTTCTATTAAGTCACAAAGGAATAATAATAATAGGAACAGTGGTAATCCTTCATCTTTTATTTCTTAGCTACATTTCAAAGTAGTAATGACAGCTAAAAATAAGTTCAAAACTTGTCAAAAACTTCTCGTAAACAGAAGAAACAGGGAAAAAAAAGAAAGGTAGACTCAGTGATCATCCGTGCTAAGAACACACTTTACAAGCACAAAGCGGCATACAAGTAAACTATTTTTAATTATTTGTTTATGTTCCAAAGTATGAAGCCAGGTGATTAACAAGAAGATTTGGAAATGCAAAATGAGAAATGAGAAATAAAAGAGATTGTTGTTGATCAAGGCTTGCTGGGAGGTTATGCAATGGGAATTCAAAATTTAATGTCTATGATTTGTTCTGAAAAGAGAGGGGTAGAAATTTGGATGGATTTTTTTCCCTCGCTTTTCAGACATACTGTTGCGTGTTCCAGAGCCCTGGATAGTTCAGGACCACAAGTTCCCCAAAATTTTGAGGTTTAACATTTTCACTCTTAAAACAGGACAGACTTAAAGGACGTCTATTACTGACTTTCTGACCCCTTAAGAGAGCTAAGTGATGGACTACAACCTACAGGGCACGTGTTGATTACAAACCACCCTTAAATGCTGGTTTGTAATATGATACAGTATGTTCTGAAGGCTGTATGAGGTAACCAAATATTAGCTACAAAGTGGCAGATATTTGTTCTGGCAGGAAAAGAATTACCTTAAAATTACCAGTTGCCTCAGTGCCAGAGATGATGATCAGGTGGTTATATTTATTTTATGCAAATAAGTTGTGGCACCCTTCCATTTAAAAAGGAGTCAATACAAAATACAGTTAGTCACTAGTGGGGAAATCACCTGTGTTCCAAAGTTCCCATGAGAAGTGGTCGATGTCATTATGAGGTTGCTCCCTATCACCTGTGGAAGGTCACAGCAACTGGGGGATCTCCATGATGAAAACAGAAAATGTCATGCATCTCTGCAGGAAGAAAAGCTTGAAGGACTTGGGAACTACAGTCTCGTCAGCCTAATCTCAGTCTGTGGGAAGTATATAGAGCAAACTCCCCTGGAAATCATATCCAGCAGTATGAAGAAGACTGGGAAAAATTAGGTGATTTGGAAGAGCCAACATTGATTTACCTTGGGAAGATCATGCACTGAGTATCCGTATAGTACAATTGGAGAAATATAGACTAAAGGGATGAACTGCAAAATGCAGGCAAAACGGGCTGGTCCTCAGACTGAAAGGGTTTTGATGAACATTACCAGCTCCATCTGGCAGCCAGTTACTAGCAGCATTCTTCAGAGGCTGGTATTGTTTAATGTCTTCTTGAACGAGTTAGAGGGTGTGAGATGATGCATCCTCGGCAAGCTTGCAAGCTTCCCAAAATCAGGGGAGGGAGAGGCTGTCATTCAAAGGGGCTTTGACAGGCTGGAGAAATAGGCTGCTAGAAGTCCAGCAAAGATGAATGCAAAGTCTTCCACTAAGGGCAGAATAACCTCGTGCAACAGGATGGGTGCGGGAGAGAAAGGTTAGAGAAAGCCTGGGAATCCTAATACTCAACAGTCTGGATACGAATCAGGAGTGTGGCCCTGCAGTGGCAAAGGTAACCACATATCAACATAAATTAGTGTCAGTGTAGCTGGCAAAGATATTGATATATTGAAAGGGAAAGATATTGATATATTGAAGCAAGTTCAATGGAGGACCGCCAAGACAGTAAGGGGACTAGAAAACATGATGTAGGAGGAAAGGCTGAAAGAAATGGGTTACGCAAACTGAAAAAGATATGTCTAAGGGTCTTGAACTGTCTTCATCTACCTAATGGTGGGGTCTAAAGAAAATAGAGTAAAAGAACAAGAGGCAGCAGATACCAATTGTAGGGTAGGAACTGGGAATTAGTTGTTAGGAAGAAAAGTCACAATAAAGGGTGGTCAAACACTGCAACAATTTGCTCAGAAGGGTTATGTAAAGTCTGTCTTGAAGTATTTGAAGTTCAATTAGACAAGGCTCTAATCTGACTCTGAAGATGGATCTTACTTCAAAATTATCACCATTTTGAGTGGGGAGTTGAGCTGTGTGGACTCCAGAAATTTCTTACAAAGGATATGGTTATATGATTATATTTATTTGCAGTTATTCAACTTATGGCACAATCAGTAATAGGATTGATTTTCAGTTTGAGTATGAAATAATATTATTCAGTCTGCTCCTAAAATGCTGATATTCCCTAAGAAAAAAGACGTTCAGTGGCCTGAGTAGAGTTGAAAACTAATCTGCTGATTACTTTAATTGTCAAGAAATCCTTGGAGAGAGGAGCAGGGAGAAGTGTGAACATGAACAGACACCCAGGGAGGGTGAGCTGTGAGAGGGAATTTAAATCCCCAGATGCAGATTGTTCTCCATGATGGCAAACCTGAGGACTTTGAATCAGAAATTTGTTGTCAGCCTTGGGGGATAGCATGACAACTGACTGATTCGGAGACTGAGAACCCTCTTGGAGCTGATGTAAGCATGGGTTGTTATAACTGATTTTATTTTATTTTTGCACAGAATTGTCTCTGAAGCTGTTGTAACTTTACATTTAGAAGGTGTATGTAAGTATCACCATTTTCCTAAGATAACAACTCAAGAATGACTGTACTGGGTCGGGTGAAGTACCCCATTTAGCGTGCATCCTGGCACTGAGAGAGTCCTGCAGGCAGTGCCCGTGGGAAGGCAGTTCCCTCTCTTTCCTGTTTCTGTGGCACTCCTCCTCTAGATCTGTGCTCCACAGTCTTTTCTGGATGACATGCACAATGCATCTCTTCTCTCATCTAGCCAAAATAATCCTGGGACCTCTTTCCAACCCATCAGGGCAAGGTACCCTGATGGGCCAGGCCCCATTCTACCATAATGGTATGGGCCATTTAGGTTGTAATTATGAAGAGCCCTCAGGGAGATGTGGGTATGGAATGTTATGACGTATGTTCCCTTGATGCATGTCCTTTCTGCAGCAGGAGTGGTGCACACTAAGGGCTCTGGCTGATGCTGCTTTTCCTGATCATCTCATGTAGACTGCACTTCTCCTCATGTCTTTTTATCTATAACCAAGACAATAAAGAAGCCTTGAGACCTCCTGCTCCTCATCTTCCTGGCCCTACTGAAGTTAGCTGTTCACAGCTGCACCAGAAGAAAACTTTCCAGAGGGGCTTTTCCAAGGATGGCTTTTCCCAGCCCTTTGTACACTCACATCTGAGGGCAAAGTACCACTGAGCAGAGTCGACCAGCTCTGTGGATGCACTGAAAGAAATTAAACACCTGAGAAGGTGCTTTTCTTTGTCTTCATTTCAGTTTTTAAAGTAGTATTTTTTTAAACTTTTGCTCCTTTTGATCTTCATCTTTTCTCAGTTTTGGAACAAGTTTCCACAACATTACGTCTTATCCTGGGGGAAGTTTGGATTTAATTTGCACTTTTTCTCCAAAATATGTCTCTCTTTCCCATCCTTTCTGAAGAGTCAAATAGGAACAGGGATCAAAACCAGGACACTAGGGGAGGCTATGAGAAAAGAAGTATACTTTCCCAAGATAAACTTCATACTGTGGGTTTAGGGCTCCCTGAGGTGAAGATTACTTGTTTCTGCATATTTCTGCCTTACCCTGCTGTTAGAGATCACTATCAAACAATAAGATATTTCATCTCTACTAATGTGACATATCCTTAAAACCTGGGAACTGGATCATTCCAGCAGTGTCCATGAGCCCAAAATACAATAATATGTTCCTTTAAGCTGTGTAATGCAGTTTAAAAATTGATATACCAGGGTGATTTAAGAGAAAGACATGCTTACTATTGCGTAGCATTAACCAAAAGCACATGCGGGTGTACAGGATAGAAAGTAAAGTGCCCGACATCCTTGTTTCTCCAGGAGATTTTATTATCAGCAACCAATCCAGCAATGGCAACAAAAGGCAATGAAGTGACAAATATCTGCTTAGATTTAAAAAAACCAGTAGAATATATATTATCTCAAGTGGGAAGGGACCCATAAAGATCACTGAGTCCAAAAATGTCTTTTGCCATGACTATCACAGTGGAAAGTAAGCAATCTGATACTTCGGAGCTTCTTACCTCCCACTGTGCAAGAAAAGTCCACTTCACACTGATGTCTCAAATCCCCTGCTTTCTGTGATGCTGAGTTGCTCATCATTATGATTTACAGCACCTCGGTTTAAAGGGTGGTGCATCAAAAATAAGAGACATTTGCAAGAAAAAGTGCACAGAGTAAAGCTTAAAGTATGCCTCAAGAGGCATCAATAAAACTTCCAAATAATAAGAAAGAAAAAAAAAAAAAGAACTTGTAGAAAATTACTTTTTGCTGATATTAAGATTATACTGGAGCTGAAATGCTACTTGTGCAGGTTAATGAAGCAACTTTTTTCACATGGAATCCAAGCTGGATAAATTTAATCATGTAGAAAAGACTTTCCATCACTGCTTTTTCCTTTGTGTTATTCTCAGTGACCAGTATCATCTTATTTCTTAAGCTTGGAAGCTATCATGAACAGGATAATATGTAGGGAAGTATTCTCATTCATTGCATGGGATTTTTAACTGCGTGGATCCCATTATAACTGACAAGAAGAGTGAAGCTAAAACCCTGTTGATTGGAGAATACGCCATTCTCAGTGGTGTTCAAGTATATCACACAGTCATATAAGAGGTTTCTATTATCTCATAGAGTGCCAACAGTGGATTAAAGCCTGACACTGAAAACCCTCAGGGAAATGGCTCCTACTGCAAAATAATGAATCTACTCATACCTGAATGTCTCTTGTCTCAGTAGTGGAAAAAGCACAGGAGGAATGATCTTAAGTCCACCATTTGGAGTCAAACAATTGCTCCCTTCCCAGAGTCAACCTGACCAATACATTGAGTGTGATTATAAAAGAGACCAAGTTACTGCTGTAATAAGCCTTGTTATACCAGAGGATGCCAGGGAATGTGTTTTAGGGGCATGGACGCACATGAGCAGGCTATGGTTTGTTTGACCTTCTTGATTCACTGACTCAAGTACTGGATGTCCTGAGCCCAGAGCCTTTTACAGAGGTTCACTGCCTCCTGCACACACAAGATGGCTTGTCCCTGTTGTTGTCCCTGCAGAGCAGGTGTGAAAGACCCCTGCAGAGCACTGGGACTGCTGCACCCAGGAGGATAAAGTAATATGATAGCTATTTTAATGACTGTTTGTAAGGGATTTACTGTACCATTTACCATGTGCAGTGGTTCTCACTAAATGCTACCCAGTACATCCTTTTCACTCTGTAAATAACTGGTAATCCCAGAATATGAATATGGTGTATAATAAAATTCTGTAAATTCCCATTTTGAAAATACAGTCAAGTTCATCAAAGGTTCAGTAGGACCAGTTGTGCTCAAATACAGAGACAGCTTTCCTCCTTTCATGCTTTGTCCTATAGACCATAGGAGGTAGTTCAGGTCTGTAAATGCCAACTAACCAGAAGGCAGCAGGTTAAGTGCAGGCAACTCACCCCTTTTGTTCAAACGCCGGGAGACCTGGGACCATATCCAATGACTGGAGTGAGTATGAGTGAAAGGCACCATGGGACATGTACCTCCCTGCCAAGCTATCCCTCTGACACCAACCAGCCTGGACATCAGAGTCAACCTTTAATAGATTCAGTCATTTCTCTACCTGTTTTCTGTCCACAAATATAAAATCAATGCCCACCTATTGCTGGAGCCCTGATACTACCACGGCCTTGTAAGCCAGAGCCCCTGCCAGAGTCGTGCTACTGACCAAATGTTTTCAGAAGGAAAATGGCAGGGCAGTAAGTTCTAAATGTGGTTGTGGAGTTGCATGTAATGGGTGTAGTTAAAGTATTTGCATATATTTGGAAAGCCTATGTCTAATTCTGAACTCTAGACTTTGCACTACATGATCACTTTTAGCTAGCTGTAGGAGAGCAGAATAGAGAAAGGATAAATATAAATAAATATCTAAGACTTGTAGAAGAAAAACCCCAAAATAGTTGCATGATCCTTTGGAGTCAAACTAGTGATTAAAATAGAGACGGACAAGCAATTCAATAGTTGCAGTCATAAATTTCACTCAGGGGGGAAAATAAGACAGGTAGTTTCACTTAAAAACAAGTGTTCACCGGTCCTAAGAGACATAGCAGTGATCATACAGCACGACAAATGTAATTCCAGCTACAAAGAAACTCTGTTATCTGCCATCAAAGCCAAACATTTGGTTAAAATACAGAAAAATACCCAAGTGATAAAGCTGTAGGGGAAGACACAGAGATAAAAAAGGGAAGGGGAACAAAATTAAAAGAAGAATATTAACTGTATAAGCCTGTCTTATTGTGCATAAATACACAAATAAAGGTAACTGATTGCTACAGTCTTGATTTGTATACTGCCCAGGTCAATGGATCTCCTGCACACTACCATAATAGATATAACAAAGACTTATATTACCCCCACCAAAAAATATCTTGGGCAAGACCAAGAATGTAAATGTCAGGAAATGTCAAATGAAGATGTCCCCTGCCACCCAGACTTGGTGTTTTAGGTGAATGAATTAATACAGAGTTTGTACAATAAGACGTAATAATTCTTAGCCTCAAACCTCCTGGGTTCCAACTTAACAAGCCTACCTACAGTCCTTCCTTTCTTCTCACTGTTCATTTAGAGCACTGCATGAGGCAAATGATTGTATAATTAAAGACTGTATCAGAATGCACATGCACAAGGCCGTAAATTAATGCTGTACAGACAGCATTAAGTCTGACATTTCCTAACACTGGAGCGCTTGTCTTTGAAACCCTATCTTTCTTCTCACGTTGATTAAGCCAGAGACATAAATACAAAAATCTAAGTGAAAAAAAATAATCTTAACATTTGAAACTAATGGTTATATCTAGGGTCAGAGCATAGGTTTTGTACTAGTTTAAAACAATTAAGGTACTAAATACTAGCAGTAGAAAGCAGAAGCTGTCCCATGTCAGTACATGAAGGTTAGCGCTGCAGTGCTTCCTGGAGGCTCCCAGCTATCCAGACCAAGGCTGTGGGGGAACTGAGGACATGCTCCTTGTCTTCCTACAGAAACTAAGATGTAGAATAAGGGAAAGTACATGTCCAGATCTTGGTCTTTCTGTAACACGGACTCGGGACAAGAGACTGAGGGCACTCTAACACACAGCGTATTAGACACCATCTCTGTAAACCATTTGCTGAAGAGGAAGGTGAAAGTCTTTTGCCAGTTTACAGCCTTACTAGCTGCAGAGAATTAGAAATCTGAATTCCCAAGCTCCACTGACTCTGGAGGGTAGAAGACCTACCTGATGGTTATAGACCATGTCGTCAAACTCATTTGGCTTATGCGATGTGAGAGACAGTGGTTCTGCATACGTCACTTGGTTTGATAGTATCAGAGAAGCAGTTGTATTGGTGGCTCTGCCAAAGTGAATTTGTGAAACTCCCAATCACCCTGTTTGTAAAAGAAAAGGACTGTTATTTCTCCTCTTCCTAGTGTAAAGCCATCAGAACAGACTCTTCAAAAGAGGCTGGGTGGTTCATTGCATGATTCATACGACTCTGTGGAAGGTGTACAGTTATAACCCATGATATCCTGCTTCTCATGAAGTCTTTGAATGAAGGAGTGAAAGAATAAAAGTAAGGAGTGTCAGCTCAAGGTTTCTCTACAGAATGGGCAAAACTGAACTCTGATTCTGCTTCCACCGGGAGAAGGAAAGGGAGAGGGGAAAAGAATAGAGCTGCGAGAGACCTAGGTCTGATGCTCCTGGAAGACACTCTGCCTCAACCCATCCTCATCTGGAAAAATCATACACTTGGCTTACATGTTTTTGATATAGGCAAATCATGGGAGGTTAAGATTTTTGTCAGCCCTAGCAGGTTATTGTCTCTGGCAGTTACTTTCTTGGGCCTTGGGTCTTTGAAGAAGTAACAACGCATGAGAACACAACATTTTAAAATATATGTTATATCTTCTTCTGCCCTCAGACCTTGTATTAAAACCCATTAATCTACATTTATTGTTCAAAGTGGTTCTTATGGTCAGTTTCCATACATTTCAATATATCTTTACTGTTTTTAATTCAACACATAGAACTCCTGAAATGGACAACTGGAATTAACTTTAGCTTGGGTTTCAGCCTTAGCACATTTCTGCCAAACTGTCAAGGTGTCTTGTATGAACACAGAAAGTATTATTTTTAGTATTGTTTTGGAGGCAAGATAGGATATTTATTTTCAAAAACTAAAGCCTGAGGAAAATGAGACTTGAAAGTAAAATATTAAATCATTTCCTTTACCAAACTTCTTAAATATCTGTCTGCTTAGTCACTGCTCAATCTGTCATTCCCCAAGTGCAATATTATGCAGCCTATATTGAGATTTTTCCCCCTCAAATTCTGTCTGTTTAGAAAGGTCTAAGAACTCCTGAAAAAGTTTTTTTTGGTTTTTTTTTTTTTAAATCGGGAAGTGGCTGAATTGGGATAAAATACTTTTGTTTGCTAAAGAGAAATGTGAACTGATATCTGCTAACCAAAGCACAACACACTGGATGACATCGCTGTTTGTTCTGCTTTGCCAAGGTGTGCTTTCAGATAAGAGTCATATTTATGACTAAACGATTTGTCATCAATTCTTCATTGTAGTTTGTCCATCACTGAATGCTTTATGTCATACACTTCACTCCATACAAAATGAGTTGCTATTTTAAAACTCTGTCATAGATGTCTTTTAGCATACTAGGAAATAGATACAGTATTCAGTCGCTGAAAAGTGGTTGTCTTCAGCATTCCCAGCCTTAAAGAACTTTATCTTTTTATCTAGGTAGTCCATTCCTAATATACAAGGGATCTGTTAATAGTGGAAAAGTGGTCAAAGAGTCCTTCTGGGTCAGCCTGGGCAGTGTGATTGTGTAGGGTATGCCTCAGCATTCCTGTCTTTGAAGCTGACAAAGTGAAATATCCCCTGTAATTCTAAAGCAGTTGAAGAAAAGGATTGAAAAGTTTCATACTGCAGTCTTCGAAAGAAAATGATAACTTTTACCATGTATTGCTACATTGTGAAGAATATGAACTTGCTAACTAATTAAGCAAATATCCATGTAGATATTGTACCGTTTACTCATGTTAACATGATTGCTGCCAGCAGGGAATGGTGATACGTTCTGAAAGCTCAAACAATTTCACTGTAGCTAACTTTTAAATATCCCTAAAGGAAATTCATTGCTTGCTTGAAAATAATCAAGGACATGACAGATTATTGCCTCTTCAGCTGCACAGCAACTAACAACTGTGAGAAATATTTTGCTGTTTGTATGGCTTGAAAAAATCCCCTTTTCAAACAAGCCTTTAATTGTTTTCTCATCTGAAAGAAGTTCTAGTATGCTTTTGGTGATACAAGAATCTTTTATCTTATTTTAGCTATGGGGAAATGTTGAAAAACAATAGTATTTAATTTGCTATTATAAATAAGTCTTTATATGAACGGCTTTGGATAACACTATGGTATAATTTTGCTGCTTCAGAGGCAGCTACATCCAATTTTTTTTACATATTTTCACAAGTTCCATAAGAACAAAAGATTTTCAGTATCTTGTTTTTAGCAGCCAGAGTAGAATTCTTTTCATTAATTGCTCTGCTTTCATTCTGCCATATATCTGATATTCAACCACGAATAACTTAGAAAATGACAGTAAGCTTTGAGCCTTTATTGATTTCTTTACTGATCCATGCTAGTTGCATCCTGGAAAGTGCAAGAACCCTTTTTGTTTCAGGGTATGTCATATGTTAACAGAACATGTTTAGCACATCTGCAACCATGATTCTCATAGAAACCAACCTTAGCCAGCTAAACTGCACTAATAATCATCACATCTGAACTTAGGTCATGAACAGACTCTCTCCTTTCTGCTTCCTGTAATTTATAGAGCCAGTAATTAATCATGACAAGTGTACGAACTTTATAGTTTTCTGATATCCAGAATCTGTTTATTTAGGATAGTACCAGCCACGGAACTCTAGGTGGGATAGAGTGTTTCTCGAAATACATATCACCTCAGGATGCTTTTAATTTCCCAAGGTCAGAGAAAAAAAAAAAAAAAATCAAATGTTGCTTTGAAGGGATATATAAATATTTAGGAATTGTGAAAAATTTTATTTCAGTATTGTTGAATATCTAATGTTGAACTGTTGCTTTTCTACAAATGACACACTGACTCCTGGTAAGAGTAACAGCCTGATCAAAAGCATCAGCACACAAGTCTCAGAGATCTGATGCGTATTTTCTGCACTATGGTCAGGCCTCCTGACTGAACTGTGTGTTTTGTGCTGCATTGTTGTAAGCCTGACCAGATGAAAAGCTAGGTTGTGTCAGGAGAGATATGCCCCACAGTAGAGACTGGCCACAAACAGAGGTGGTATTGAATTCCTACAAGGCTTTACTCTGGCAAAGAAAAACAGTTGAATATATTATTAAACATAATTTCAAATGGTTTGCACTAAATTCAGCAAAATGCAACATTCCAATTCTTAACAGAAAAACAACAAAAGTAGCCAAACAAAAATCTTCCTAAATTGTTTCCCAGGAGAAAATCAGAGAGCAATAAAATTAGAATTTCCTATGAACATCTGTACTTTTTCTCAAAAAATCATTTGACAGAAAAATCCCAATCAGCTTTACTTAAGGGTTTGCAAGCATCACAGTCCAGCATCCTAGAAACTGTCCTTTTATTCAAAATCAGGTGAACCTGTCAGCTTTGCCCTACCTTAAAACCCTCCAATTTGTTATAAGGATCCATTTGATCTGGTGGTGGCAGTGTGTGCCTGTGGTTGAGAGGAAGCGCGAGAGGAATATTCCAAATTACAGAAGGAGAACCGTAGATTGGGAAGGATGCCTGTTAGTCACCAGGAAAAGGTCACTAATAAACCCACTGGTCACTAACGTGATGGAAGCGACTCTGACATGCTAAGGTAGAAGGAGAAGAGAAGGAAAAGCGCCGCCTCTGGCAACAAATCCGTGATCTCACCTCACTCATCACTTCTCATCTCCTGCCCTGCAAGCTCTCTTCGCAGCAGCCTGTTTCTTTAAGCGATGAAAACTGGGATAATGAACTCTGCCTGAGGAAAACCCGAAGGAGAGTTAATGAGGTTATCTGGCTTTACCTGGGATTATTAGGCACAGCTGGCCAGGGCCGTGGGGTGCGGGTGCTGGGCTGCTGTGCAGGTTCGGGTGTGAGTGGCTACCTACTGGCTAAATTAGTTGGGAGGAAATTTTTGTCTCGGCCCTTCTGTGGAGTTCGCTTGTCCCTGAAGCCGCTCATCTGGGGTTACTCTGAGGATGTGAGGGTAGCCCTAAAGGGCCGGGGGCTGGCAAAATCCACGAGAAGGGTTTTCTTCCCTTATTCTGGAAGGTGAATATCTTTTCTATCCTCAGCCTTTGAGAAATCAAACAGAAGCAAAACCAAAACACACACCCGAACAGAAGACTGTTCTGTACATGAAGCAGGAGCAGCTCCAGTGGTTAGGGAGGAGGAATTGTCACTGAATCCGTCCTTCTCTCTTTTCACCCTGTCAGACCCTGCAATGAGTCCTTGGTGCTGGCCCATGCCCCTCGCAAACTCCCTTGTGGCCACGCAGGGACTGTCCTGTGGAGGGGGTGGCAGCAGCCCTGGCTAAGTCTCACGGAAGTTCACGGCGCTTTTCCACTTGCTCGGTGACAGCACCTGTAGATGTAACATTGCTTTCAGACCCCACGAGCTCAGGATCACGTTTAAAAATGAAAGAAAAATGCAAGCTCCCAGACTCATGGGCTCCTGCTTTTCAGAAGTCATGATTCAAGTCAGCGAAAGACAGGAGATTTGCATAAAAGTCAGAAAATTGTTTTGAACTTGTCTCTTGTTTAAAGTTTTACCTCCCCTGCTGCTACTACCCCGACCCCCCCTTCATTTTCTGGCTTCCAGGACTGTAACACACATTTGATTCTAGTATATTTGCAAATTTATCATTGCAACAGAGGATATGGACAGCCACACAGAGCTGGGTTGTTTGGTGGTTTTGTTTTGTTTTTCTCTTAGATGTAAGCTGAAGTTCTCATATAATCAAATAATTCAAGGAGCCTGGGCTTTAAGAAAAAACACCAAGTAATGTGAGCTGCAATAATACCACAAGAGCTGGCAGTCATAAAAAGTGCTATTTTTTTTTTTATCTCTCAAAGTATGTGCCAGGGGAAATACACGCCTGAAAGGTTATGTGAACATACCACAGGATCTCACCTGTTTTACATCCCTGTTTGGACACTATTATTGACCCTGCAGTTGTAATACAGTCCTATCTGTAGCTCTGTAAACCCCCCATATTTCTCCACAGGTTTCCCAAAAGGTCCATGGCATATGAGATTTTATGTAAAACCCAGTCTGTCTAAGCTACTTAGTACTGGTTGAAACATAGCTTATGGCATGATTCAATATTTGATTCAAATTCTGAAAACAGCTTTTCCTTATTATTTACTAAGTGCTATGATTGTGCTGGATCCTAATCAGGCACATAAACCCCTGTCTCTGCTATGTAAAAACTTATGATGAATTAACAGCTAGATACTAATTCTCCAACCTTGCCCTCAGGAACCCTCCAAAATCTAGTTACACATTTTTTCTCACTCTTTTTACATTGATAATGTGAAATTTGTATGCACAACAAATATATTTTTCCACATTGATTTTTGCAGGTGCAGATTCACCAAGATTTGAGAGAAGGAAAAGCTGCATCTCTCAGTGCCTATTCTCTGTTTTCTGCTTCATGTTAAAAATAATGCTCTTGGTTTGGGGTTTTTTTTTCCAGATATTTATTAAGCTAATTGGATTCAAGAAGTGGAGTCTTGCACAAGTTTTGAGGAATTGGAAGTGCCGATCTGATTAAATACTCACTGTGCACTTTGGAATGTTTTATCGTATGCTAGTTCATAGTAATAAAACCATCTCCAAGTAGACCAATTTGTAATGTGCAGAACAGACCTGTTATCCTGGAATTTATGGAAGATTACTTATTTCACAGAAGTAAATCAATGAGCATTTGAACATCCTGACTACCAGGACACATTTTCTCTTATAGCAGTCACCCCAAAAGTTGTTCAGTGTTGTTGAGGGGGTGTGTGTGTATGTAAACAGGAAGAAAGTGTTGAAGAAAGCAAGCCCCAAAATCCAGGTCTTAAAAGCAGACTGCAGTGGAGGCAAGATGAACACAGAACTTGTTGATATAAGCAATAGAGGACACCATGTACTGCTGCAGACTCTTGGGCGTGTGTGCATTCATTCCCATGCTACCCATATTATCTGTAACCAGGGCAGCAGCAGACCAAATGTATGCAAATGTAGGTAAATCTGTAGGACCTCTGCAATAAGAGAGGAAGCCCAAGTTCATGTTCATATAACTCAAGTTGAAACCTGGTAAAACTGTCTCCTTGCAAAAATATGTTAGTTCAACAAATAAGCATGCACTGATGATAGGTACATTTCAAGCAATATCAGGCTACGTAATAGCTCTCTTAGAACAATCGGCAAATTTAAGACTTTAAAATATCCCGAAATGTCCATATTTTATGATGGGTTGCTAGGTACATTCTTTGCCATGCTCTGCTAGTGAGAAAGTTAATCACAGGTCTACTTTCAAGTGATAACATAACATTTAATTTATTTAAGACCAAAATTGAAAAGGCAAGTGAACAAAAAATAGTTTTCCTTCTTTTTGATTTCCCTCTACTCTGACTTGTATCTCTGGAGCTATCCATGAATCCGTAAGCCCGTGTATAGATATTCTTAGGGGAGATTCAGCAACAGCAGCTGTATTTTTAGTTCATGCCTTACCTTAATAGAAATTACCTTCTGCATGTAAACAAATCTTAAGAAGTACAGAACTAGAAGTAGGTAATATTACTGTATTTATTGCCTTATGCCTCAGCTCACAAATCCATTTGGTCTAAAGGAAAGGTAGCTCATTTCCACTATGATTCATATAGTGTTTCCTTACTGTTTTTAATTATCTGAAGTTAAACACAACCCCCTAAAAATCCACCTAAAACATACATTGTCTCCAGAAAAAAGCAGTCAAATTTGTGGTTGACCATTTTACCAGGTCCCCCTCTGGGGCAGGTACAATACCTGGTGATAGTTTGGTACCCATGCTAAGTTTCTTCCAAGGTTGGCATGTTCTTTTCTATTCTCAGGATTGCCAGCCCTCAGTCCTAGCTTTCTTCATGTTTCCTCCAGCAGCCACTATCTCTGACTCAGCCTGGGGTGATGGACTTGTATTGCTTCTCTCTAGATAGCAAGAATAGTTGGCAGGACTTAGGTTCACCTGCTAGGAGCTGTGGAGCAGGTCTGTTTCTCCTGAGGGACCACAGAAGGACTTTCAAAACCAGCATGATTTGAGGGATCAAATACTTGTTTCTCCTGAAGGTCATAGAGGAAAAATTTAGGTGTTTTACCTTGCATCCAGGAGTGGAAGTCTGAGCCCGACTCTGAACATGAATCCAGCAGTGCTCTAGGAGACACATCTGTGGATGACTTTCATCAGGCTAGGGAATCAAAAGGATCTGAATCTAATGCTGGTCATAATACTAAATTTCCTTAACTATGTTCGTATCATCAGCTTCCTAGCTTGAGAAAGGATTGGAGGAAATACAATACTCAGATGCTTTCCCAGGGTGTACAAATCTCTTAAATGAGTGAGAAACCTTGGCTGGCATGCCTGCTAAAACTTCACAGGCTCCAACGCTGTCCAGGACAGCAGAGGATCTGACTGTATCAGAGTTCAGACAGGCACAGAAAATGTGCTGTCATTATTCTAAGAAAAAGATTTACTCACTTTCTGACACTTCACTACTATTCACACCCATCAGTGCAGATGTGTAAAAAAATTAAAATTTTTTTAAACATAATACATAGTACATAATTCAAAGGCACATAGTAGCTTAGATTATTCTCTTATTTATAAATATGTTGACTTTAGTAAAGTTACTCCAGGTTGGAAGTGGTATAAAAGGGTTGTGATCACTGGGGTGGAGTCTAGCTGAAGGTCTGTTACTAGTGGTTTTCCTCAGGGGTCAGTGCTGGATCCAGTCCTCTTCAATGTATTCATCAATGACCTGGATGAAGAGATGGAGTGTACCATTAGCAAGTTTGCTGATGACACGTAACTGGGAGGGGTGGCTGACACCCCAGAAAGCTGAGTTGCCATTTAGCACGACCTGGACAGGCTGGAGAGTTGGGCAGGGAAAAACCTAATGAAATTCAACAAGGGCAAGTGTAGGATCCTCCACCTGGGGAGGAATAACCCCATGCAGCAGTATAGGTTGGGGGCTGACCTGCTGGAAAGCAGCTCTGCAGAGAAGGACCTGGGAGTCCTGGTGGACAACAGGATGACCACAAACCAGCAATGTGCCCTTGTGGCTGAGAAAGCCAATGGCATCCTGGGGTGGATCAAGAGGAGTGTAGCAAGCAGGTCGAGGGAGGTCATCCTCCCGCTCTACTCTGCCCTGGTGAGACCACAACTCGAGTACTGTGTCCAGTTCTGGGCTCCCTGGTTTAAGAAGGACAGGGAACTGCTGGAGAGGATACAGCAAAGAGCCACAACAATGATTAGGGGGCTGGAGCACCTTCCTGTGAGGAATGGCGGAGGGACTTGGGTCTTTTTAGTCTGGAGAGGAGAAGACTGAGGGGGGATCTCATCAATGCTTATAAACACTTAAAGGGAGGGTGCCAGCAGGAGGGGTCAGTCTTTTTTCAGTGGTGCCCAGTGATAGGACACGAGATAACAGCTACACACCTGAATATAGGAAGTTCCACCTGAACATGAGGAGGAACTTCTTTCCTTTGAGGGTGGCAGAGCACTGGAACAGGCTGCCCAGAGAGGTGGTGGAGTCTACGACTCTGGAGACATTCCAAACCCACCTGTGCAACCAGCTATGGGTGGACCTGCTCTGGCAGGGGGTTTGGACCAGATGATGTCCAGTTCCCTTCCAACCCCTAACATTCTGTGATTCTGTGAGTCTGTGATTCTGCGATTTTGTGATTTTGTGAGGAGAGGTCCTATATGTATAGACATAGATATTATTTATTAGCCCATCATCAGGAATTGTTACTTTAGCTTGCTTCATGTCAATAACAATACAATTTTGCAACTTGGAAAATTAATTGTCTTTTTGCTTTCTTTTCCGTTGATGGGAAAAGCAAAATTATTTTAGTGCCATTTCACATGACTAACACTTTCAGGAACAAAAAGCAACATAATAATCGCTTGGGATGGGAGGTAATGAGGAAGAGAAAACATACATTCTGCAGATAAATGTGATACATAGATTATATGCACAGAGAATAAGAAAAAAAAAAGAAAGAAATGAAAAAAGCTAATAATAATGTTTCTGCGTAATGCTCTCCCAAATTAAATTGCTCTGATCTGGTGTCATGAATCATTGTATCAGAAACTGCCACAGCTAAAACGAGATTCCTTTGCTATCCTCAGTGCGAATTAAAACAGGAACTTGGCCTTTTATTCCTGAGCTTTACCATTAGCGTTTGTCAAAAAGAAATAAAGATTTAAACATGAGAATATAACCCTGTGATTTTCAAAATAGAATGTAAATTTTGTGTTGGACAAATTCAATATGGAATATTGAAAATGTATCCTATGGAAGCAGTATTTCCGACCCATTTTATTTGAAATAAAATCATTCTTAATTTAACATGGTAACAGTTAGAAATTGGAATGACAACTTATCTAATTATATGTTCAATATCAGACTCTGAAGTTCTTTTTTCTGAGTTAGGCTGAACTACGTGTCTTGCATATACATACCCTGCAGAGTGTATGCATTGACTTTACTGGAATATGTCCTGCACCCTGCTATTTCTAGTATTGTCTAGTCTCAGAAATTGACAATGAGTGACATTTCATGGCACTAAGACAATCTAGACATATAAACCAAAACCATTAAAATGACAGCATAAAATATCTTTGACCAAATAATATTGACTAAATAATTCAGTGTTGGGTTTTTATCTTCGTAAAGGATAAAGACTTTCAAACACTCCTAAACATTCTTGGCTGAACTACTTAGTTTTGTTACCAGGAAGGGAATTTGTTGCCTTTTTTTTGAGAAAAAAGAGTTCAGTACTTTCGTTTGGTTTCAAATTGTGAAACACATTACTAAAATTGTACGCTTTCAACAAATATTAAAATGAGCTCACTGAATTTACACTGCCTTGCCTTAGATTGTGTGTATACCCCTGGACTGCAGCTTGCAGTTTTGATTCTCAGGAAGTTGAAATTGCTGGAAAGTCTACGTTCATCCTAGAGGTGTTTGGGTCAGGCTCTGTGTTCCTTATGGGGGTTTGGGAACTACTCCCATGTCCCCAGGAGTTATTTAGCAAAGCTTTCACCTCTGGTTTTGGCCCAGAGTCACTAAACTTTGTCAAATAAGACTCCTATATGGAATAAATCTTTGTTTCTTTTCAGGGGTATGTGATAAGGCAGGCGTGCAACAAGCAGAGTTGGATGCTGCACTGGTAGACAAATATTGGTCTATCTTCAATTGCACTACACATGTGTTAATTAAACAGCAAATATAAATGACTAGAAAAACCTGTGGTATTTAGTTGACTGTAGAAACATATTGAATGACATGTTTTTCAATTGCCATAAAATTAGGCTGCCAGTTTACAGCTGTCATTCTTCTCAAGCAGATCTGATGAAAGGGACAGGAAACTGTTTCAGCACACCGCACATCAGCACAGAAGGCAGAGTCAGAGATTGATCCCACACAGGAAAAATAATCAAAGAGATAGAAAAGCCACGGTAACTTAAAACTATGGAATGTGAAGGTTTCTGGCTGCTCTTCCAGTAAAGGCAACAGGCTGAACTGGTAAGATGAACTGTCAGAAGGAAAAATTGTTAGTTTTTTTCACTGTGTGGCAACCAGCATAGAGCACTGAACAAGCTAGGTGTTATACCAAAATCCTCCTGATTTACTGATATGTGTTAAGCTACATGAAAATTGCTTTGCTTTGGGTGTTAGCCTATTAGTGAAAATGAATATAACATAGTAATTAAGAAGAGGCCAGTACATACCAGACCCCTTATGTGACCACTAAGCAGTTGTATTCTCAAAACAGATCCAGTCTATAGATTTATTTTTTTTCCAGCTGAACAGTTTGAAAGCACATCAAAAAAATTTAACCAAAAGTTTCCACCGTGGTCTGTGTCCCCAGTATTTATGCTGTGAAGGCAGCCGGGCTCCCAGCTGGCTCTAGCTTGCAGTATTTGGGAGCTGGGCAGAAACAGACTTACCTGAGTTCCGGTCAGCTCAGCTCAGATCTTTTTAGGCAGATCTAAAGCAGTTAGCTCTAATGGGAGCACGGAGATCATCACACCATGGTCTTTATCCAGCTACAGTGCTGGTCTATGTCTCAAAAGAACTATGTGATATCTTTGACAAAACTACATAACTCTTCCATGATGTCGAGAAAGGCCAGCAGGTCAAGGGAGGTGATTCTCCCCCTCTACTCTGCTCTCTTGAGACCTCACCTGGAATTCTGCATCCAGGTCTGGAGCCCCCAACAGAAGAAGGACGTGGACCTGTTGGAATGGGTCCAGCAGAGGACCACAAAGATGATCCGAGGGCTGAAGCACCTCTCCTATGAAGAGAGTTTGAGAGACTTGGGGTTGTTCAGCCTGGAGAAGAGAAGTCTTCAGGGCCACCTTACAGCAGCCTTCCAGTATCTGAACAGGGCCTACAAGAAGGCTGGAGAGGGACTTTTTAGAAGGGGATGTAGTGATAAGACAAAGGGTAACGGCTTCGAACTGGAAGAAGGTAGATTGAGACTAGATATCAAGAAGAAAACTTTCACTCTGAGGGTGGTGAGGCACTGGAACATGTTGCCCAGGGAAGCTGTGGATGCCCCATGCCTCGAGGTGTTCAAGGCCAGGTTGGATGAGGCTTTGAGCAATCTGGTCTAGTGGGAGATGTCCTTGCCCAGGGCAGGGGGGTTGGAACTAGATGATCTTTAAGGTCCCTTTCGACCTAAATCATTCTATGATTCTGTGAAATGTCTACTGACTGTCTGCTATTTGATGAATGCCAAATTCTGTCAAGCTTTTGCCTTTTTTTTTCCTTTGAGAGGAGAGGAAATAGCAATTCAGGTTGAAAGTGCTGCCCTCAGTCAAATGCCTTCTGCTTGCATGTGGCTTAGCTTAACTGCTGGTGTCACATCCCTGTGGAGAAGGGGATGGTTCTGCGGCCATGATTCCTTACAAACACATTTAAGGAAATCCAAAATTGGTCTCTGTCCCCCATAGATATAGAGTTCAAACTACTTTGAATTTTGGCATTTCATAATGGAAGCAGAACACATGATATTCTCTTTAGTCCAAAGACAGAAGTGCTACATGACATCCATAGGTTTTTCAATAAGAATGGAAGGGATTTTGCCTTGAAATGGAAGAAAATGGAAGAAAAACAAGTGAAATCATTTGTTATGCACTGGGATCCTTACCTACCAAAGGCACAAAAGTCTTCAATGAAACTTCTGCTGGGTTTGCAAAACAGTGAATAAAAGGGAAAAAAATGTCGTTCATAATTTATATTTTGCTGTTGGCAACAGATGGGATGAGAGCATTCAGATGACTGTGTTGTATTTAAAATTAGCATTAGTCTCAAATAAGGTGCTTATTTCTGTTCGTCAATGTGCTTACATTAATACCAAATATATAAGCTGCTGTTGTCAATCAACACTCATTTTGATAAACATTTATCTTATCTATGATACATGATATTCCAACATATTTCTTATTAACCTTAATATGTTCTTAATCACAACATTCAATTAAAAAATTCTGTTGTAATCAAGACTCTTCCTTTTGAACCACTTGTTATTGGCATTTCTTAGTAACATGTTTATAGCAGCCAAAAATACCACAGACATGTCGTAGAATTTTCAGAATTTTTTATATAAATAATTCTTAATGGACTCACTTTACTTAAAAGTACATGCTTGTGGCGGGTGATTTGTTTGTGGCCATAGTATCCTTTTGCAGAAGTGGAAGTCAGTCAAGTGGCCCTTAATTTTGATGATAGTTAACACTAGTTTCAAGACTACATTACAAAGAAGAAATTAAAACATGTAATGACTAATGAGAGATGAGAATGTTGTTTACAAGCTCAAAGCCTGTCTGCATTCATAAAGTGGACTTTGCCTTCCCCTCAGCTCCTGAAGCTTAGCAGTGTTGTACCCCTTCATGACTCCTCGGGATTTAGCTTTGATACTAAAAGTTTTTAACCCTTCTGGTCCCACCAATATTCTGTGTATCCTGGTGAAATGGGCAAGCTCACCTCCAGATATTATTTACTGAATAAAAATCCATGGACTTGCAATCAGAAGGTCAAGCAGAACTCCAAGAAATTCTGGGAAATATCAGTTTAAAACTCCCCTTTAGACCATATGAGCAGATCGCTGAAAAAATTACTTAGCAGCAACCGCAAGATGCTCAGTGAAAATCCCTGCAGTGTTTGTTCTTGTTTCATAGAGTCAATTTTTCTCTTTTATCCTCCCTGTTGCTGTGATAAACAGAGGGCAGTTGGGCTCCTTTCTATTTTCAGTTTCAATTAAAATTTCAAAACTGTTCTTGATTGAACTTTTGAACACACCGAAATGTGAAAGCGCCCCCGCTGTCGCTAAAATGGTCTGGAACGTGGTTCCTGGGCATGAACATTTCAAAGAGGAGATGCTGGTTGCAAGTGGCTCTGCCTCCACTCTGCTCCAACACGCTTGTTAAAGTCTCAGGAGAGTCCATTCTTTTTATATTTTTTCTCCTAGGTAAAATCCAAACGGAGTGCTTTGATTTAACATTACTGGTAAGGGAAAAAACCCAACAATTTAGGTAAAAGCTATTGACCACAGCAAAAACAACAATCCCAAAAAGCTGTTGGGAGAAGAGGGCTTCAAAGGGAGAAAGCTCAGCACATCCTGAAGAGTCTGGCTGGAAGGAACCATGTTTTGAAGGTGCTGTGAAACACCCATACTGTAAATACAAGCACCTTCCTGGCAGCTCTGCTTTGTGTTGGGGATGTGCAGAGAAAGCCCATGGGAAATCCTTTTCTCCACCACTTGGCAGAGGAAGATTTCAGGCCTCTAATTTACTGAAGTTGGCATTCAGCATGCTGAGTTAGGTCTTAAGTTTATTCCTCGTTAGGACAATGTATGGGCATATATACACAGTATTGCTTTGTGAATACAAAGATCTGATCTGTATTTTGCAATATGATTGTGATATTGTTTCCTCAGAGCAGTGTATAAATTCCTTCATAATATGAAAAAGAAATCCAGGAGCAAAAAAACAGGGCTATGACAATACCTCATGAATGTTAGTCACAACCTAAGAGGACCATCATGTGATGGTACCAAGCAGAAAAATCATCGGATCTTTGTGACTCCTGAAAATCCAAAAATTTCACTACATACTAGTGCTTCTTATCTTAATATTTGTGATTACAGGAGAGCAAACTGTTCTAACATTTCTCATTGATTTGGGGCCTAACTGTGCACAAGAAGATACTACAACAAACTTTAGAAACCTGAGATTCAAAATTGTGGGAAAAGACCATGAATTTATCACAGTAAAATGGACAAAAACTAGTTAAAAAGCAGACACACAGTTGTAAAGATGGGAATTGACAAAATGGAGTGAGCAGCATTTAACACATTTTCAAAAGTGCTCAACTCAGAAGATTAAGTCAACTTCCTGAAAATGTCTAATACCTACAGGACGTATCTGGATAAAAGTATGATTTTAACACATCTGAAAGGTGCCATTAAATTAAGAATTTTGTATAAAACTAAGATTGTCATAGCGACAGAAAATAATTGGGTAGCAACAGTGAGGTAGTTAATAGAACTGATGAAATAAAGTGATGAAGAGCTCTGCTTAAAAGGCTAGCTGGTAATGACCACAGACTGCTGGCAACTGAGAACCCCTGAAAGCAATAAGGGACACCACCCCTGTCCCTCAGCTATCCTTCTTAAGAAACAGAGAACTGTCTTTGACCAGACTTTAAAAAAAA
The DNA here is from genome assembly GCA_013398295.1 of Chionis minor. Lineage (NCBI taxonomy): Eukaryota > Metazoa > Chordata > Aves > Charadriiformes > Chionidae > Chionis > Chionis minor. Next base: position 1,221,526 of record VZSF01001813.1, read on the forward strand.
TTAAATGAGACACATTTTTGCAATTCATCACTTTTTTGATGTGACTTCCTCTGCGGTTGCAACGATGCCACATCGTGCGCAGGCATGAGACAGACACTTCTACGTCTTTGCATTTGCATACCACTAAGGGTAGAGACACTTGAATGTCATCTTATAGGCAATGTGGCAGTGCTCAAAATGTAAAGAAAGGGAGGCAGCTGATACTTGAAGGGCAGCAAGGGAAGTGAAAGACTTACCAAAGCCTAGCAAAAGCTCAGACAGTCCTGAAATAAAATAGGAGTGAAGTGATGGCTGCAAAGCTTACCAAGACACTCCAAAAACTTCTCATGGTGGCAGAAATCGCCGATTCATCCCTAAATTGTTGGCTTTGGCATGTTTCCAAAGAGCCCCAAGGAGAAAGCACTTCTATGACAGTGAAATGTAACGAGTGTTTCCCTTTCATCAACCAGGGGTACCCAGAGCTGGTTTTGTTTGGGTTTTTTTTGTTGTGTTCTTTTCCCAAGTGGTCCAGCAGCTTCAGAGCACCAGACACTCAAATGCCACCTGAGCATGTGTTGCTGGGAAACATCACACCACGTCTCATTGCAGGCTGACTGTCAGGGACAGATCTACAGAACAAAAAGTTGAACCTGATATGCCAGTGCAAAAATTCTCCATCCTGCCAAATGCACAGGCCATCACATAAATGAAAATGCTGCATGATTATTTTTACCCGGGAAGCAAAAGACCTATGTTTTTGTAGCATGTTTATCTGTAGAACTCAAAATGAGAATATTTGCAGTCATTCTATAAGCAAGAAGAAATTAATGTTCAAGAGCTAGTAAAAAGATTAAAGGAATGAGGTACTGAGGACATGAATATATTTCAAAATTATTATTTTGGGATCAGTAATCTAATAATGTGTGCACAGAACTGTTAGCTGTTTTGTTAAAAAAGTTATACTTTATTGTGAGGAAGTTCTCCTGATGGCATCTGATTTAAATAAACATACCCGTTCTGAGTGACCTCATTCAGCTTATCACTCTCATGAATTAATAGTGAAAACCATTCTTTTATTCTCATCTTGTCCTACACAGCTTGTTTTGTAAAATGTGCTTTCTCCACTTTTTTCTCCCTGAAGACCTTGCTCGGTGTTCTCAGGTGGAGTGCTAGCTGTTATGCTCAGAGGTCTTTTTCTTCTAAGTTTATTCAGACAGAAAATTCTGGATCCTTAGATTGTCGTCCCTTCCACCAAGTATTTGAATCAGTAATTAAAAGACAGACATTAAAAAAATAAAAGGTTAGCCCATTACTGGGACCCTGAGGCTTGTGAGGGAGATAGCTGCATCTACCCCATGGTCTGCACAGATTGCAATTTAGTTCAGCTCTCTGCAAGCATTTCTCCTTTTCTTGGGTACAGGAGTGCAAAAGACTAGCTGCAGCCTACCTCCCGTGACTGCCATTTCTATCACATAAACACATCACCTAGAAGGGTCCATAAAACAGTCAGTCAGCTTGTCTTTACACACCAGAAGTTACAAATATTTCCTAATTGGTTTAAGCTACGTGCCTTTATTTGCATGCATATGTTGAATCACTCCTAGCTTGAATGTTTACTTTGATGTTTCAATTAGTGTGTCAACAGTTCAAAAATAATGTAAAGTAACAAAAATAAGTTTTTTTCTGTATAAAGAGCTGCCTGGCTTCCCAGTTATCAGGTACTGCAAAGAAATTCAAGAAGCATCCTTGAGAATAAGGATGCACCAATTATTCAAAGAAGTTTCAAATCTACGTGCTTGATTTGTAGTATCTGCATTATGTTAGGAAGACCTATGATACCCTTAATTCAAGACTTCTCTTTGAGAACAGAGATTACTGAACAGAATTGCCAATCCTAACCCAAAAATATAAACCCAAACTTTTAATTTGAATTTAACCAGTGTCAAAAAATCCCCCACCAAAACAAAGAGCCAAACGTCATTGAATTTTATAGTGCTTACCACGTTCACATGCAGTGCTGATGTCAGTCTGGAATGAGACCACAGACATCTGCCCCCAAATGGCTCCTGTTCAATGACGGAGCTGACATGGTTTAAAGGCACTGATATTCTACCATATCTTCTTTCAGGAAAGAGTAAATCCAAAAGCCTGTTCTGTTTCCTCTGATTTGCCACTTATGACAACTTAGACTCCTACAGTAGCAGCTACTGCTATTATGTTTTATACTAGTTAACAATTTAAATACATTTAAATGTATTTCGATAAACATGCTAATTGGGATGGTTTCTGATTTGCAGTTCCACATCTGGTTGAGATTTCAATGTTCTTCACAATTAGAGAGCAGATCCCTCTGCTTGCACTGAGCACTTTGGTCACATGTGGGTTTTGTTCCTAATGAGCTGTCAACAAGCTGTCAAATGCTGAAACAAATTAGAGGTGGTAGACAGTGAAGGGTTGGTATATAGCACTAGAATCAGCCCTGCAAAATGGCCTCATTCTCATGGCTCACACATGTGATGATATCTTCCTCAGGGAGTAGCTCTGCTGCAGTCGCCCTGTCAGTCCTCCAGGTAGGACCTATTCACATGATTAGGGTTGCCAGGGATTTGCCCTAATACGAAGTTGAAAACCCTTTACTTTTCTGTGTGCCATTCTTCCATGTCTGTAACGTTTTCATAGTTCTTTGTTAGTAGTTTTACTGAGAATATTTGTGCTTCTGGTAGAAGAGAGACAGGGCAACACCATGGTGGTGACTACTCCCCAGCAGCATTCACCTGGTGCTCCATCAAAGTTCCTGCCTCAAAAAGTGCTCTTCACAACAGATAAATTGGTGTAAGTAGCAACCTTAAGATTTACCAGCAGACAGTTAGATCTAGGGTCAAGAACTACACTAGATTTTTCTGAGCAGAGTCTGAGCCCGCTTGTGCCAGCCGTCCAGGCTCCACTGTGCATGTCAAGCCCTTATTAGAGACCTGATACTCATAACTACGTCGACAGTCAGCAAGCAAACAGAGCAGCTCAGCCTGGATCCTCATGGACTACCAACAATACAGAAGAATATTAACTTCTGTGAATGCTAAAGACACTGACAGCTGTCATCTGCCTTTCCTCTAGGGCTACAACACTCCAGAGGTTGAGAAATTCAGAGTTTATGTGAGATAACCAGCTGTCAACACTGTACAACTTTGTTCTTGCCCTGCACTCAAGTTTCAGAGCAAATGTTTTCCTGCTTCTGGCATGGAAAGGAGAAAGTACATCTTCCCATCTATTTACACTGACTCAACCACCTAGTCTGAACCCTCTTTCTTGATGGGGGAGAAAGAAAAACAGCCTGTGGGAGATCCTACCTGTGGTACGAAGTAATTGGATATTACTGGAAGGACTGTTCCAAAATATTTTGATAAATATTCACTTGAGAGTAAAATAAACTTACAACATTGCACGGCTGCTCTCCTTTTCCAGTACCATGTAGATGTATGTTTATGTTTTTTCACTTTCATAAGCTGTAATCCTAGAAGAATCAACTGTGTTAGCACATTTCATTTAGGTTTCTAATGAGCAGCTCTGACCTTTATCACAAACCACCTCCCCACCCCCAATCTCCATGTTAATAAAGAGCTGATGTGAATTTGAAAAAAGGATCCAATTCCCCAAAGGTTGTTACATAGCATGTTCTAGCACTCACTGACTGATCTCCACAGGATAATTAATTCACAGACGATAAGTGCGTCTGTGGTTCATTTTTGGTGGGATAAAAAAAATACACTAAAACTAACCTTCAAGACAGTCAGTTTTGTGGAAGGATTCACAGTAGAAAAAACTTTGTTCTAAGTAACTAACAATATTCCCAGTATGTGATCAGGCATTTTAATCAGTGTCTGATTTCAAATCACTTTGTCACACTCTACTGATGACGCATTACAACTGTGCAGGACTGATCGACTAGACTGAAACAATGCCAGTTCTTTGCAATCAGCAGAGGATCTAATAACATCAAACAAGGTACGTATGTTTAATGACTTGCTACGGTACAGTTAGAAAAAAGATGCGTTCATGTACTTGCAGTGGATTCACGTACTGAAATTGTGCTGGTACGATAGCACTTGCAGGATGGGAATTTCATTTTACAGAAGCTTCTTCTGTTTTTGAAAGATGAGCTCTCGGTTAAACAAATGTGTCACCAGAAGTTGAAGTTGGTGCTTTATTCACAAGTGACAGAACGATAAGCATGCCATGCAGACTGTGCCCAATGTGTATTTGAAAGCATCTCTCTGTGTCTTACATGGAGCGCAGGTTATGTTTCTGACACATTTCATAAAATCGTCTATCACCTCCATGTTCTGAAATGTTATTGTATTAAATCTTGATGTGGTCTACAGTTGAGTTACTTTAGAAACTTCTTGCTTATAGCTATTTTTAACCTCATCTTGGCACAATAGAAAATGATGAAATAATGCAACATATTTGTTCTTCTGAAGGATGAACATTTCCCATTGGAATGCACTCATTGCATAGAGTAAGTCCAAAAGAAAAAGCCTTCTGAAAGACTGGAGAATAATGTGAGGGGACTGAAATTCAGATAAAGCAATATTTAAAAAAAAATTAAAAATTGAGTTTGAAGCAGCATCACATGACCACAGAACAGTAACTGCATCATTTTTATTCCCCCAAAAATACAAAAAAAGTCTCACAAGTTGTGAGTCTGCTACTCTGACTTCAGCATCATATAAGGCTTTCAAACATATTTTGAAATAAAGAATTATGGAAAAAATGGAGGTAAAATTGAATAAAAAGGGTAACAAAAATAAATTGTAATTGTAAATTAATCCTAAATCTTTAATTTACTAAACCCCTGACTTTCTAGATGGAGTATCTTATTTATCTGAATTTCAGTAAAACAGGTGATGTGATATTGAGTGAAAAATTGTTAGTGAAGACTTAAGTTGTGTAAGAATTGGGCTCAAGGGGAAGAGACAACAGGTGGCATGGAGATAGGGTGTAAGAGAGCTACAGGAGCTCTTCTTATATCCATTACCACCCTTTGCACACATAGTATGTGCTCATATAATTTGTGAGGACCACACTCTCTGGCAAGAGAAAGGAAAACGAACTTATCATATAAAAAGATGAGTGGCTTTGAAGACTGGAATAAAGGCCATCCAACTGTAAAAAGAGCAAGGTGAAGCACGGGAGCTGCCAAGAGCTCTAGGCTCCTCCGTCGAAGCAAACTGGACCATAGAGGATGTGTTTGTGTTCCAGCTGCCCACAGCACAATGAGGAAATGGATGTGCAAAGCTGCCATGAGAAAGGAAAACAGTATCTTACGTGGAAGATTTCTAGCAAAGAAAGGCAGTATCATCATCATTCTTTAGGGCATCTGCTAGACATAGCCTGGAATACTGCTTGCATCTTGGCTGACCCCATTCAAGAAAAGGGAACTCACAGTGTAAAAGCAGCAGACGAGAAAACGTGTCCAGGGAAACAGTGAGTGTATTTTACGAGAGATTGGAAAAACTGGGTTTCATTCTAGCAAAATGAAAGCTGAGAGAGAATGTGATTGCTTTCTATAAATTCATGGGGAGGGTAAACACCAGGGAAGAGCTGTTTAAACTAAAAGGCAATGTTGGCATGAGAACAAATGGGAATGAGCTGGCCATGAATAAATTTAAGATGGAAATTAGAAGAAGGTTCATAACCACAACACTGAAGTTCTCAAACAATCTCCCAATCTGGCTAGGATATTGGGACTGAAAACTAACTTGTTTTAAGATGGTGTCTGACACATTTATGAAAAGAGCTATGCAATACAGAAGGGAAACCTCAGTCACCCAAGAAATCTCTGATGTCTTATGTTTCTACATTCCTATGGGCCTGCGATTTAAAAAGGAGAGCTCTTTTCTTCTAGCTTTTACCATGGCCTCTAAAATACCAGTTTAAATAATAGGAGGGTAAAAGTTATTGACCTGGACAGAGCACAGCATGGAGTTGAGAAGCCCAAGGCATATATCCACTGGGCTGGCAAGAAGGTGCCGTTGGTTTCAGTTGTGCACATAGGTGTTTCTTGTAGACCCCTCCCTTTGCACCCAGGAGAGGAGCACACCATTGCTGCATTTCCTATTTCTTCCCACCTTACTGTGAATATGTTCTCATCCAGTGGAGTGGGTCTCCTCTGAGCTCAGGGGCTGAAATTGTGGCATGTCCTTAGCAGCCTTTCCCTTTTTGTAACTCTTCTGTCCATTTAGGGGAAGGCATAATGGTTGTCCTGGAGGCCAGGAAAATAGGAAGAAATATTGGCATAGCAAGCTTTAAGCCCCCCCACTGCTACCACTTCATCTTGTAGGTGGAGGTGTTCTTCTGAGACCGTGCCACTGACTAGTCAGGGTTCTCACTAATTAACCGAGGATAAATAAAATCAATATTAGTACTTGGAATTACTTTTACCCTTGGAAATGTTTGCTTCCAAAACAGGGGACTACTACAACGGCTTCTGAGCTGTAAATTGAACAATGAATGTACTAAATAAACTATTAAGTCAAAACCAGGTGAATGGAATTGCAGAGTACTATTTTCTGGAAAAATCTCTTCTGGTTGTTGCTGAATCATTAGAACGCACTGCAAGGAAATATGACCTGCACAAAGGGTCAGTGCAGTTGCACATGTTATTTTAAATTTACCAGGAATATGTGTCTATGCAAAAATGATTTTACACTGTAGACTTGGAAAACAGAAGGAGCAGGTCTTGCAGCGACCGCATTCTTAGCTAACAGTTTGTGTACCTTTACTGCATGGAAAGCAATACAACATTTTAATTAAATTTCTTAAGGTCAGTGAAATGCCATTGTTTTGACAATCAGCTGTGATCATATAAACCTCGGGGTCCAGATGGCTGGCTGTTTAATGGCAACACTGCATTGACAAATTCACCAATTAGATAGACATTAATATTACATCCTTTCAGATTCTGAGTACAGCCTGACCTCGCCGAAGTGGGCTGGTGTCTTGCGTAATCCCTTGTGCATGCTCACAGAATGTTATCGTGCTGTTGTAGTGGGTTCATCCATCAAAAATGCCCTGGCTTCTCAGCATGCTGAACATTATTGAGTTTGTAAAAACAGATGTCATAACACACTGCTGGCAGAATCGTGCTCTCTCGAGGGACAGCAAAGGAAACCACCCCCTCCACATGCACGCACACACAGACACATGCAGACACACACTGGGGCACTGGAGCATTGTGTGAATCCTCCCTTGGCTACGCTGGACCTGACAGGGAGGGGAAGACTCCTGATTTATAAGTGTTCAGAGGCCTGTGGGGAATCACAGTAGTTAGGGGAATGCAGAACATCTCTGTGTAGATAACTGCCCTTCTTGCTCAAGGCGGTGTATTCCTTACATCAAATTTGCTCTTACTACTTTAAAGGCTCAAGAAGTGCCATGTTAAGAATGCAGAATTACAACCTACATTAAACAGCAGTGGTGTTATCCTGCACGGAGCAATTCCTCTGCATGACAATGAGTTACTGGGGACAGAACAGCTGTCTCCACCTGCTCAGAGGCCAGCTGTGCCCCCAGAAACATCGGGTTCCCAAGATCTGAGGGTTAACTCAAAACAGACCTGCTGATGCTTGATTGTTTCAAATTCCCTCCCTTTTTTATTCAAGACAAAAAAAAGTCTGTTATTCTAAATAGTTTTCATTATTCTCCACTCTCTTCCCCTGGGCAGTAGTGGCAACAGCAATGTACACTGACAGCAACATTTACAGCTTTTTCTTGTAGCAGAGCAATCTCAAGCAAGAAACAGCAGTTACCCTAACGTAGCTTTGCATGAGGCCAGCTCTCATTCCTCTGCTTCTCCTGTGGAACAATGCTTTTCTGCCTCCCACCTGGAATACCTGTCCTGGGTACAAGAATTATTCTCCAGATTGTCAATAACAAAGTGTAGCAGAGTGTTACTACCTCCTCACTTAGACGACAGTTAGTCTCTGAAATCTTCCCTTTGAGAATGCCCTAGTGTGTCCTATCTTCTGCAGTTAAAATGAGGGATGCCACTGGATTTTGTAGTTTCTCAGGTTTCATAGAACACGACTTTAAGAGGTCTAGCATTTGCATTTTTAAATAACTCTGAATTGTCAGGAGTGCTAGGCTTAATGATGACCAAAAATGCTGGTCTATTAAATGACTAGAGCATCAGGAGATAGAATAATCCATTGATACTGTAAACACTGCAAACTAACATCCTTCATTTGTGATGAAAATGTACACCCCAAGGATATGCATTCCATCAGAATAACAATTCTCCAAACAACATTTAGCTATTAGATGTGTGTTCAGCCTTTTCTGCTCTTCTTATTCACTCAAGGCTGTCCTGAACTGGTTTCTGTCTGCGATGGTCAAAATTACTTTCTGGTAGATTGCTTGATATCAATGGCAGTGGAAGAAAGACATTTTTCATTGAAAAAAATGAAAGGCATTTTCAGAAAAGACTCCTCAACCATTATCTTGAAGCAGTGACTTTGCATTCTATTGGTAACCCAAGAGCAAATACAGATATTAAATATCTCTTTCACAGCAGTGGAATTTTCCTTACAGAAGAGCAAAACCGCACTAATCTAAATGTGAATTTAAATTCTAGATTAAATGTGAATTTAGATGAGTACTTATACATCTTTGGTAAATATACACTTATGTATCCATGCTTATTCATTTTTTAAAAAAAGGAGAGACAAACAACTTATGAAATAAGTTGTTTTAAGGATAAATGTGCACTCCTATTATCTGCAGTAGTAATTGGCCACTTTCTTGTTAGTCTCAAAAATATTTGCAAATCTTGAAAAGATTGTAATTATTTTGCTGATAATTTGTACTAGGAGTGTGCTCTTTGCTTAGCTTATTCTGATTTAAATGAACACTCAGAGACTATGAGAAGCAGATGGACTGAGTGAACAATCTGAGAACAACTTAGATCTGCAGAAAGTATTCAGCAATGACTTTCACAAAGCACTGTCTCATAGCTGGATTTAAAAAAAAAAAAGGTGCTTAATTCCCTTCAAATTTGGTAAGATTTGTGTGATTTTTTTTTTTAGAAAGTTTTTTACAGTCCAGAAACTGATTTATTTTTTGCTTATGTCACCAAAGATGACTGAAACATTTGAACATGTTTGATGGTATAACTTTAATTTTGAAAACCCTCAAAGTGGCACAATGTTTCCACCAGGTAATGCTAAATACATACTTGTGCCTCGGAGCACAAGTAGTGGAATGAGCTCTGTATATATTACTGCAGGAGAGTGTTACTTAACATGAGAACATTGTTTAATGATAAATAGCAATAGGTACTATAATAGTCTTGTATTTCAAGAATAATTTAAAACCATAAAGTTAGCCCTGTGAATTTTTAATGTTTATAGAAAATTTCAAGGGCATTATGAGCAATCTGTAACTCTGTGTTACTCTGATTATTAAAGCTTTTGAGATAGTTACATCGTTTTATTATGCTTCACTTTATTTCTTTCATTTTATTTCTTGCATGTAGTAGGCTTAATCCTGGGTGGGATCATAAAGTACATAAAGAGAAAGACTTACAGTATGGGAGATGCAATTTTAATTTTAAATTACTCATTAGTCCAGGCTTACAATGAGATTGCAGCAAAGAGAGTACAAAAATCTTGGTTTCTTCTGCAAATAGAAAGAATAAAATTCACAGTGTTTTAGCTGCGCACCCAAGTTCTGTTTCAAAAAAAACCAAACAACCCACCCAAAACCGTTGGCCTCTTAACTATGATCCCTACCATTCAGCTGTTTCTACAGTCAATAATAACAAGGTATCTGGGTGCCCGGCTGAACCTCTTTGGTGATGGACTCAGTAGTGAACTTGGATGTACAGGCAGTTTTCCACCATGTCCTGATAGTCTAATAGCCAGAACTTATTACTCTGTATTGAGACAAGCCTTGTTGACCTCCTAGGCAATGAATCATGATGCTATCTAAAACCTATATTTCTTGAGACCCTTTTTGGGCCAAGATGTGAGGGATCAGTCACAACTTTTTTCCATCCATTAATCACAGCAGCTTGAGGTATGGTGTTAGCTCTACCCTTTCTGGTTTGCAAGTATAGCTTCACATGCCAGTTTCCACAAACTGTGGGCATGGATTGCGGGAATGTGATGACTAAACAGGCTTAAAAGGCTCACTCCTAGGCCGTGAGACTCTCAGATACACTCTTGCCTTTTCAAACTATCAAGTCATGACTCACACTGTCATCGAGGAGAGAGATATCATAGATGTTGTCTTTGTGTTTTTAAGATAAAGTATGCGAATATCCCAGTCATACATCCCCAAATCATACCTTATCATGTTGGAAATAGCCCTATTTGTAAAGAAGTGGACAATGGAAATTTTTATATGAGGGAGTGGCATTAAAAGAGAAATACATTTCTGTGTAGGAGAGCTCAGCGTAAGAAAACAGACAGACCCACTTCATTTCAGAACTGACTCTGCTCTTCTCTTCTGTCAGCCTCCTGGAGGTGCAGCTCCTCTGTAGGAAAGAGGAGGAGAGAAGAAAGAAGCAGGTAGCAGGATCAGAACAAAAAAGGAGATATGTATTGACTCACTGGGCAGTGAAACCATGAAACTCATTGTTACAAGGATGTTAGGCAGGCAGTCTGAAAGTAGTTAGTCAAATGGAAGGAAAATGCATCAGTGACTATAAAAACACAAGTTCAAATCCTTATTCACTAAAACACAGATTAACAGAAAATGAAATAATACCTTGGGGAAAATGTCAGTATGTGTTTGTGTTGGTCCTATATTTTTCCTAAGGAACGTGCTACAGGGGATGGGGAGAGGATAAAGGCTGGAAGGAGCTCTGGTCTGACCCCACCTGGTCACACTCACACTTTTAAGGGGACTGTCACACAATTCATGAAGGAAATGTGGACTTTGGGGGTACATACAAGAGGGACAGGACAAGAAGAAATCAGTTCACTTTGCTCTCACTCTGAGTAATTCACCCATTTCAGATGTCTCACATCTCAAATCCTGTCCGTACAAAAGCTCAGATTGTGTCACTGAATCCATCCTCTCATGCTGTTTCTGGTTCTCTGTTTCAACCACGAAGTGAGTTACAGACTAGAAAAAGCTTTTTATCTGTTAAGGAGGTGAAACCTTGAAATGGGCTCCCTGCAGAAGATGCCAAACCTCCTGCCCTGGGAATTTTTAAACCAGGTCAGAAAAATTTCTTTCTGGGAGGAATAGAGCACATTTTGTCCTGGAACGGAGGGACTGAGTAGCCTCCTTCACTTCACTGTACTTGCTTTGCCCCAGAGCCCCTGTTTCTTTTTAAGTCCACAACTTTTTAGGATAACCCTGTCCCCTCTCCTTTTTTGCTACTCAGCCCTGTGTCTTCACACTCTGTAAGGCTGGGGGAGAGACTGAAGACACTAATGTATTTCATAGCCTCTACCCTGCCCCATTTTATACACAGTTTAAAAGGGAAGCAGTTCACTGCAAGTTATTCTTAGATTTCAACACATTATTGTCCCTTTATTTGGTATACAAGTACATAAAAGAAAGACAATTTAGCTAGGTCCAGTTGTAACACCTTGGAGTTTCAGAGATCCATTTTGCAAAGGATAAGTAAAGATGCTGTGCTCCATTCAGCTTACTCTGAGTGCTACCTGCTTTTGTGAGGTCCCTCACCTCATAGGTAACCCATCAGAAGAGAGATGCAAAGCCTGTGTTGCCCTCAGCAATCACACAAACAAGCACTCGGTTCTTTCTCTGCCTGCTGCCAGGCAGGGAGGCTTGGTCCCCTTAAAGAACAGCTACAAAAGCCGAATCACTTCTGTTACCAGAAAAGAAGTCTTTGCTGGAGTTTATAGCTGAAGTCTGAAGGCAAACAGATGTTACATACCCATGATTTCGGGGCTATGCAAAGTTCTGCAGATGAGGGACCACGCTTTCAGTTACACAACTAAGAGCAAGTAAGCAAATAAATACAGCCCTACACCTAACAGCCCCCATAAAGGTCAAGCTGTTCTTGGCTGTTCTCTCTTACTCTGCGAGGGGAGTCTATTGCTATTTCAAGGTGTGATGATATTCTTCTTGGAACACATCCTGTCTCCCTGGGAAACAGGTTCAGATGCAGTCCTTGGCACTGCTGATGTAAATACCTCGCTGCTATCAAAGTTACCCTCTCAAAATACTTTTTTGCCTGTGTACAAAGTCCTTTCCCCCTGTTAGGTCCCTAAAGAACAGAAGCTTATAAAAATGTTTGTCTCATTGCTCAGAATTTACCCACAATAAATATATATCTCACAATTGTTTCTACAAACAAGCTTAAACTCCTTCAATGGATATGTCACTCTCTTTCATTTTTTTCTGACTCCTTATATGGACAACACTTTCTATGCATTTCATTAATGTTGCTAGCATATTGTTGAAAACAAGTATTGTAGAACTGCCATGTAGTTTGTCCTATTTATGCAAACAATTCTTCCCTATCCTTCATATTCACCATCCTGATAAATTGTGGTGTGCAGTCGTGTTCTTTCAAAATGCAAAGTTTCTGTATTTGAAGACAGATTCTCTTCCCTATGCCCATGGCTGTAATCTTTTCTGCGCATCTTCCAGCCTGAGCTCACCTCTCCTGAGAATAATACTGACTTTCCCCTGGAAAATCAGATACTGGTCATATCAGAGCTGGAACACTTACCTAAATGAAAAAAATATTAGTCCCATAGTGAATATTATGATTTTCTGTGTCACTCGATATCTAGGGATTCAAAAAGTGCCTCATTATTAGTTTATAGTGTGTCAAGCAAAATTGAAGAGGATTCTATTCTGTTAATCAAGAAAAATAAAAGCTGGGAAAACAGTTGGTCTTGTGTACTTAGGTTCCAATAGGCTGGTTTCTCATAGGTTTTAAAAATAAACAGGGACTGCTACAATTATATAGATGGCAGCCAAATACAGACTGTATGGCTTTCCCTGGTACTGCCTGTGAAGGAATTATTTGTCTGCCTTCTGCAGGTTACAATCAGATCCAGTCTTGATTTATGGACCAAGAGTGTCAGCTAATTTACTGTCTGCATTGGAGTGCTCCTGGCTCAAATGTACATGGAGGACCATGGCTGCACCTGGGGATCCAGACCGAATGCATATGCAATTGTGCTGAGTTCACAAAGATTATTCTTGGGCATGGACTCTTTTGCATAGTGATTGCAGCTGTATTCTATCCACGGACTCCCAAGGGTACTTTCTTGCAAGAAGTAGAGCAGAAAGACACCAACGAAGGAGCAAATCTCTCTCTATTTCCCTCATAGCTATAAAAATCCTCATAAAAGTGAGAAAAAGAAAATACTCTCCTGCAACCAGACCTTACACTAATGCACAGAAAAGCCAATTTCATCATGTTCTGCTCCCACTGGGTGTGGGGAGATAGAGCTCAGCCACCTTTCTTTAGCAAATTTTTCAGATCCCGGAAGATTCTTGCGTTCCCTGGAGTCTTCTCTTTTCTGGTCTAAGCAAACCCGTATCTTGAGGCCTTTTTCCACAGGCTGTGTGTAACCTGTCACGGAATGCCCATTGCTCACCTCTGGTTTATGAAGCTCTCCGGCTGTACTTTATTTCTATGCTTTATCAGCTTATTATTTAACAGAAAATATGTTACTGGAACTATCATGTACTGGATTTTGACTGATCAGAATTACGTTTACATATTATATGCACAAGGTCCAGGGAAGAGTTGGCTGGTACACAATTGTAATAGCAGAAATGCTTGAAAAAGCTATTACCTTGCCTGTGATACAGTATGAAACTTTCACAAGGGAAATACTAGACCTGTGTGAAAAAATTAAACCTTTAGCTGCATTTGGGAATCTGGTTACTATCAATATTGACAAAAAACTAAGCATGTCTGGTTCTGCCAGCTAAATCTTCCCCAACACCAACAGAAATGAGGAACTTTCTTGAAGTTCGTAATCTCACAAATACTCCACGTGAATCTTTAAAAACCAGGATTTGTTATATATCACCTTTATGGTATGATCCATGAAGCTACATTCTATGATTCTATGAAATTGAAAGAAAGCTTGTACAATTCACTTATTTTGATTGTGATAAAACCTCTTCTGTGTACTTGAAATATACATGATGCAAGCCCCCAACATTATTAGTAACAAAGCTTTTAATTTTAGAAAGGAAAAAACTGCTTGAAATTACTTGTGAGGAAATTGACACAAGAAAACTTTATTTCGTTAACTTTTTTTGGTTTTTATATTGCTGTTACCTGATACGAGTGTAACCTCTTTGACAGGTTGGTTTTTAGGATAGCAATAAAGCCACCTTGGTAATTAACATAAACCCCTTATCCCAGGAAGAGCAATAAGCAAGTCCCCAAATGGTAATAATCTCCTAGCAGATACCTGAGAGTAATTAGCATACAATTAGCACCAACAGACTCTCCTTTAAAGGCAGCATTTGAACTAGTTTGGTTTATATGCAGTGATTAATTTAAATAAATGGTGTATAACTGATGTCAGTGCACAGCTTGGGACACTGGGGACAGCAGTGAAAACCAAGGAGCAACATGCACCGTCAGGGAAACCAAGTGTCATACAAGGAATAAAAGGTCTTTTTCCCATTTTGAAGAATGACAGGATCTACGTATAAAGGTCAAAGGGTTACAGCCACAATAATGAAATAGCTAAACTGAGGGAAATGTTTCATGATGTTTCCAGACAAATAATTAGAATCTCTTGATGGAAATAGTATGCAACAGCACAAGGTGGGACTTTGCAAGTCAGCTGTGGCACCAGCAGAGCGAAATGGTGATAGCACCCTGATGTGGTGACAGAGATTGGCTCAGAGGGGACAGCAAGGGCACGGTGGTGGTGAGGAGGAGGAGGGGACACATGAGTTGTCGGGGATGCAAAGGCTGTGGCCATGAAGGCAGGGCAGAGAGGGTACTGTCAAGGCTTGGCTCCTGGCTCTGCCAGATTCAGCATCCCTGGATGTTGTGAGACAAACTAGATGACACAGTGGGTCACCAGTGGCACAGACAAGGTCCCCCATTCATCCCTTGGACCCAGCAGGGACATTTTGACCCCCTCGATATCTCAGGGAAGGCAAAACACAGCTTATCTTTTAGGTAGATTTATTAAAGAAAAGAGCCAATGCTAAGTGCCATTGGACCACATGGCTTTGTTGTCTTGCTACCTTTTGAAAGCAAAAGCATGTTTTCATGTTGGCTTTTTGTTAATTAGGCTTTAAAAGTTTGGATTTTTCTCTGCATTTTAATCTGTTGGGATTTCATGTCACTGCAGCAAAGCCTGCTTGTTTAGTGGGTTTTGCAGGAGGAAGCAAGATGAAGATGACTGATATTTATATCAGGAATGGAGCATTGCTTAGCTTAATTTTTAATGTGTTCATTACTGTTCAGTAGGGAGCAGCTGCTGGGTTTCTTTTTATTCAATTGTGTTTTTAAGTTTGGGAAAGATACCTCAAGTTAGACTGGGCTTTGCTTGGTAAGAAATTTGAAAAAAATATCACAGGAAAGAACTAAATATTAATTACAATGTCCATTTTGTTAATCATTGGCAATTAATTAATCAATCATTACTTCATTCAAGTGGACCTGAAACTGAACAAGGGATACGGTCTATGTCTATTAATTCGCACAGGGTGCATGGGGGAGAAGGATCTATGTCCTGTTCTTGGAACCTGCTAGCATGCCACTCGGCCACATCAGATGGCTAAAAAAGGTTGCTAGGACTTGTCAGTTTAAGTCTTACTTACTTATTTTTGTCTCTGGGAGTACAGTAGAAATAATGATGCTTTTTTTTTTTTTTACTTAGATACAAGAGAAAACACCTGAATTTTGGAGTAGTAGTAGATGATATTGTTGTTGTTGTTACTATTATTATTTATATTTTTATTATTATTATTATTGTTGTTTATTATTATTATTATATTTTGTCACCACAGACTTTAATTTTTAAAGTCTGGCTTCTACTTTCAGTGTCCATGTGGCTAGGATGTGAACATAGTATATAAAGATTTTTTAAAAGTAGTACGTTAATGATTCTGAAGATTAAATGAGATCTAGACTGTACCCTATTCACCTAATCTGAGCGCATCTTACACAACAATCACAGAATCAAAGAATCATAGAATGTTAGAGGTTGGAAGGGGCCACCGGAGATCATCTAGTCCAACCACCCTGACAGAGCAGGTCCACCTACAGCAGGTTACACAGGGTGGCATCCAGGAGCGTTTGGAATGTCTCCAGAGTCGGAGACTCCACCACCTCTCCGGGCAGCCTGTTCCAGTGCTCTGCCACCCTCAAAGGAAGGAAGTTTCTNCCTGTTCCAGTGCTCTGCCACCCTCAAAGGAAGGAAGTTTCTCCTCATGTTCAGATGGAACTTCCTATATTCAAGTTTGTATCCATTATCTCTTGTCCTGTCACTGGGCACCACTGAAAAAAGACTGGCCTCATCCTCCTGGCACCCTCCCTTTAAGTATTTGTAAACATTTATGAGGTGCCCCCTCAGACTTCTCTTCTCGACTAAAAGACCCAACTGCCTCAGTGTTTCCTCGTAAGAAAGATGCTCCAGCCCCCTAATCATCTTTGTAGCCCTTCGCTGTACCCTCTCCAGCAATAGACTTGCTGATTTCAGTAGGCTGCTATGAGATTATGGTATTCATAAAAAATAAATTATAACAAACAAATCATAGCACTGGGACCTCTTTCCCTTTTTTTTTTTTAAGCTTTTTTTGCACCGAGTTTATAAATATTTCAGATTCCCTTAGTAAAGTTGGGATTTAACCTATAAATTAAATTTGCTCATATGAATTGTTGTATGTTGACTGTATAGCTTGAGCAGGGATATTTACATTTACAGATGCAAACTTTTCAGCTCTATCTGTTTATACACACTCATATACAGCTATAAACACGCACAGAATGAGTATGCACACATGTATGTATGCCTACTGGTAGCTGAAGAATAAACTTATAGCTAATGCAGGTGAAAAAAGAGTAAAGCTAGTGAAGATTAAAGGAAATGACTGCTTGAAGAGAGGAAAACATCTGAACTGTCGCAGGAGGAGTAAACTCGTTAGGAAAATGCTGGAAATCTGCTGTCTGGATCAGTGGAGGTGGGGGCTGTGGTGGCTGGAGGTCTACACAGTGAGCACATTATAAAACAGACCTCTGCAGTTGCAAAGGAGGGGAAGGGATGAGCAAAAAGCCTGTCACTTGAATCATTGTTCCCATCTGCCCTTCTAAGGCTCTGTCAGGAATACTTTTTAAAGCCTGGCTCATATTTTTAACATTTCTGTAGATGAGATGCCTAATAATAAATCCTGATTTATAAGGCAATAACTGAGGAGAAAATTAAGTCAGGTAAAAAAACCTTAAAACATTTTCTTTTCTGGTATCATAATCTGGTAATACACAAAGGTATTCTCAACAGGCAGTAGCAGGTGAAGATACAGTTTATGGAACAACATACTTTTTCTTTCCTGCTTAGTGTGGTTAAAGACTTTGATTTAAGCAGATGAGATTTTCCAGGTAATAATGACAGAGCTAAAACTCTCATCCATGACGTCACATTTAGTCTACTGTCTTGCATGGTCATGAGCAAACACCCTGAAGGACTTTGGAATGGTAAAGCAGATGTCTCCTGTTCTTACACCCCTCAGATAACTCATTGCTTGGTTTCATTAAGTATGAAATGATGTTGATGCAAACACATTCACTTTAATTTTTCTTGATGTACTTCACTCATTATTCCAGAGATCATCTTCTTTATAGTGACCAAGGTCAGCAAAAGGATGGAGTCTGTCCCTCACTAATGAAAGCATCCTTCTCTGGGCAAAACCCTGAGAGAACCATCACAGCTGGTAGTCCCTGCTCCCTAGGATGCTCTCTTTGGAAATTGGAGTGACTGCAGGGACTGTCTCTTTGATGGAACTGGTGGAGCACCATTGTCTATAGGCAGAATAAAACTTGTGAATTTGAAATAAATTGTACCTGATTTTGAGACTGGTAAAGATATTGCCACCAAAGGACTGACTTTTAGATGGGTAGGAAATTAGCTTTTTAAAACATTGAAAATAATACACATTTTCTGCTATGCATGATAATAATATTCATCAGTATTTTATAGTTATACTCATTGCAAAAGATTCCAACAAATTGGCTTAAAATAAGCTATTGAGTAAATAGAGTGAAATCATCCATGATGAGAAGACATTATCCATCATAGCAAGACACCAGTCTCTGAGATCTTTTGATCTGTTGTGTTTTGCTGAGAGCTGTTTACAGCTGACATTTTATTGAAAGAAAAAAGTGTTTGATAGAAATCCTTGGCAGAAGTTTGTTTTTCCAAAAAACAATTTCTATACTGAAAAAGGCTTTTCCAAAATAATGTTATTCGCAAACCCATAGTTTTTGATGAACAGAAACAGTCAAGAAAATTTTGATTATTATTTCAGCACTTTCTGGGCACTGGATTTGATTTAAATATTCATGGGGTTTTTTAATTAAAAGAAATATTCTTGAAATCTGCTGGAGAGAAACAATGACTATTTCCATATCTTAGCCCTGCTGTTTGCTTAATTGGATTACCAAAAGAGTGGCCATATTGGGAAAATATAAAAACTGACTGTTAAACCTGTTGACCTAGGTTGACTATGTAGCAAAAGGATATCTTAAGCTTTTATAGAATAAGTTTTCTCCCCATGAACTCACTGTTTTTCTTCTAAGGAAGATGCTGGCAGCCAATTAAATTATGAATCGCATGCTCAAATATTTGAGATCTAGTCTTAATTTCATATTTCAGATGACCTAATGAAGACTTGATTTCATTTTTACGTATTTGCAAGTTAGTGTTATAGTTTAGTTTAATAAAATAAATTGCTTGCAACGGTATTGAGTATAGAACACAATTACCTTCATGACAATGAAACAAGATTTTTCATGAAAGTAAAATAAAGATATGGACCACTTCCTCATACTGAAATCCATCTCACCACCATTAATTGTTTTCAGTACAGTTAGGGTATTATGTGATAAGACACACAGAAGGTGAAATTATACTAATTGTTTCCCCATAGAGCAAAAAAAAAAAAGGAAAAAAAAGGAAAAAGAAAAAAGAAATTACCAACATACCAAAAATGCCGTCAAAGATTTATTGTTTGAGATTTGTAGTGTGGCTGTTTTACGTTCCTTTATTTTTTTTTTGCAAGCGTGTATGTGGCTGTGGGTATAGGTCAGTTGCAAGACAGAAACCATCCCTTCTACAGTACATCCATCTTAAAAAATTATGATGTCAACCAGTTCAAGCAGTCTTGGGACATGTAGTGCAGTGGAAGACTCAGGTGAGCACAAGTGAGCTCAAATGAGCGCAAGTGTCTTTGAAACATAATTTCCAGGAGGTACCACTGATAGAGCTCTTATGAACAGTCCTATGTAGTTTTAGTTCTGAGACAAGCACAAAATAGTTTCAGGAAACATTTTGCAGACCTGGAGGGGAAGGGAGGATCACAAATCAACCTCGCCCAAAACCTACTCCTTTCTCTTGAAGAACTTTTCAGTTGAGGGAATTCCAAAGTGTAATTATATCAAAAGGCAGATTATGATATATTACTTATACAAGGCAGATCATAAATAAACATCAAGGAATGTGAAATAGAGCTAAATTATAGATAAAGGGTTCCCAAGCATCCCTGCTGTGTGTGTCCCCACCAATGCATTTCTCTCCCTTACCTCTCAGGTGAATTTTCCAGATGCACCAGATGCACCAGGTACCACATGTGCTCAGGTCTGTTATGCCAGTGAATCCTTTAGCTGAACATCTACAAGAGGGAAAAGCTGGCTTTAGGTAGGGCAGACTGAAATATTTTTTGCTGCCAAAGCCAACAAAAGGCTGCAATGAGAGTAGGAATGCAACAGAGCTGTTGGACAAAGTAGCTGGGTCCTCCATTGCTACAAGGAACTTAGCTTTGTAGTGGCCCCGTAGACAAAGTGTTCAGCTTCAATTTTCAGCCTTCGTCCCCTGATTGTGCTGCTGAAACCTTTTCCACTATGTCTTCTTTCTGCTGTGCCGTCTATATCCTCTCTTCTCCATGTTCATCCCTATTTCAGCCATCTCAGAACTACTTGCTTCCAGAAGGTAGATCCTAGTTATACGTATGTATTAAGATCTGTCATCCTCATGTCCTCTGAAGGATGGTAGAAGGTATATTGAGGAAAACACACACTTTATATGAAGATGCAAACCTATATAGACAGACCTATGCATGTACTAGAGTTTCAAGAGTGACACCCAAGTTCAAAATGTCGACCCTCGAACTTCTTTTTGAATCCCAACCAAAGCATTATTCATCATTATTCAAGCATTATTCTCCCCTTTGCCACCTGACACAAGGGCTAAATTCCATTCTTCTCTTTAGGATTTGCTGTTGGGTGCCATAGAGGAGTCCCGGTTAATACCCAGGCTTCTGAGTCCCCTCCCTTGGAGCACTGCAGTGCAATGACAGACCATTCCCTGCATTGCACTGTAGTGAAGAATAAGGTACCAGAAGGGGCTATGTTCACACCATATGTCAAGCCCAAATCAATACCGCATGTCTTTTCCTCTGTTAGCTCCTTCCATGGCTGACAAGGAAGCAAGGAAACCTATATGAACAGGAGAGAGAGGGACTGAGGTTCCTTGCAGCTCAGTTATATGACTGCTATGGCATTTGTCACTAGTTCAGCTGTGTAGGGTCACAAGTCACCTGCAATGCACCTGCACTCTGGATACACTTGCCCTAAAACCATTGATGCATAGGGAAAACTCATTTCACTGCAGCATTGGGTATAAGACACCAGGAGGAACCCTGCTGTGAAGAGAACATCTCTGTTGGTAACTGCTTGTGGAGTACCTTCTGCATGGAAACTGGAATAAAAAATATAGTGGGGAGGAAAAAGTCATGCTTTGGGTTTCATTATTGAAATGCAATGTAATCTCTAAAAATTGCCAGAGTTTGGGGAGATGCTTGCTATCTGCATATATACAAGAAGGACATGGAGGAAAAGCCAGCAGGCTTCTCATAGGAGGATGGCTACTCATTTTGCTGGAACCAGGGGACCGGAACTCATAAAGCAAAATACATTAAAAGCAAACGTTTAAATAGACTCCACTGCACAAGTAATTTGTAAAGTGATATTTTGTATACGTTAGATGCAGACTTTTACTTGATCTACTGAGACAAATATAGGAATATGTTTAATTCTAAAATGTACCACAGGTGTCAAGTGCAAATCTTAACATAGACTGAAGTGCAGTATCACATACCGGTTTTAAATGAGCTACCAGAAATTTTAAGCTTTGAATGCAAGTCTTGGAAAGACATTTCGTTATTGTAGCATCAGGGACGGTTAAATTATCCCTGGATTTTGCTACAATGCAGATCACTGTTTAGATCTTGCATTTATGTTTTTGCTTTATTGATTTTTCACATTGTTACCACTAGAGCTTGCTACAATGCAATCAGATGGACTTTAATATATTCATTTTAAATCACTGAGCAATATAGATATCAGATTTCCAACCCTCTACCTTGTAATCCCAAATTAAAAGAAGGATTTTAGTGTGTAGGGAAGATAAATTTCAAAGTGGCCATCAGATAATTATATAGGGCAGTTGTTAGGAGTTTCTCAGTATTTGCTTAGAGAATCCTATTAGTCTGAACCTATGAGACAAGCTGAGAGAGACTTAGACAGAACCATATTCCATCATATTATGTCATTCTGTTGAAATCCAATTATTTAATGAAATAAGATATTTTTGGCAGAGCTTTAGTTTTAAAAGAGCAGGGACCAAGTTTCAACAATGTCAAAATAACTCATTTTGACATCTTTGATGAAAGATTTTTAGTTATTGCTTGGCAAAGCTGTCTTCATTTTAAAAACCTGTTTTGTTTTATAGCAAGTTTACATTTTGAAGTTGAACATTAAAATAAAATTATTTGAATTACTAAAAAACCATATCTTTTTCTGTCCCACCTCTCCTGGCTTTTTTTTTTTTTTTTAGATGTAAATTTGAAAAGTTTGATTTCCTTTCCAACTGGAACTAAACCATATTTCAAAATCTATAAATTTTTTGGCAAACCAAAGTCCTCTATCATTCACACAGCTCCTCCTGTGATAAAATTTGTTAGGTCATTAAATGACAGTTGGCAAAAAATGAGATTATTTTCTTATCAACACTGAGGATTTGCTTTCTGAATCTGAATGCAATGGCTTATGAAGTTACACCCCACTTCAGTTTCGATGGAAAAACACCAGTGAAATCAAAGAGAAAGAAATGATTATAACAGCCTCCCTCTGTGCATGCAGCATTCTTTTTTGGAGCTCCACCTTCCATCGATTTGTTCACTCTTGTTTTCAGTGGTCGAAACTATGGATCATTCAGTCAGATGGTTATTTCAGATCCTAATCCAGCTTAATGACTAAAGCCAGCATAGTTCTCTCTTACTTTTTTCCCTTGTAGGACTGAAAGCACACACCCAGCACACAGCCTTTTGAGCCGCTTTTGAAGGAATATTATATGTAAAGGGAAAGTTAAAATGGAAGCTTGTTCCAAGTGAGAACATGGCAGAATCATTCATTTTTTTGCTCCTGTTTTGAAGATAGCAGTGTGGAAAGGTGAGAAAAGGTCAAAGATATGAAAATTGACAGTGGAACAGGGGGATATTTTTTCTTTGCTGAGTGAACCACTGCACTGGTAGAGAAACTGACCTTAAAAATCAAAAACAAGAGAAAATAAAATTGCAAAAGCTCCACACAGAAAGGAAGACCCTGTCCAAGGATATCAGGAAGTAGCTGGAGGATTTACTGGAGGGTACTACTTTCTTCTGCTCTCTCTTATATGTGCTCTTCCCAGCCTTCATTGCACTATTCAATTCAGCATGATACATGGGCTTAATGTTTTCTTTTATTGTTACTCACAACGCCATTGTGTCTCCCGTCCATGCTGGTTTTGTTTGCCATTGCTTTTGTGGTGCTCTGCAGTCATTGTGAGCTCCCACAGTGCTTCAAGCAAGAGTCATGGAAGCAGGGTTTTGCCCAAACAGCCCAGAATTAAATTGGTCTTCATTGCATGTTCCTTCAAAAGTTATTCCATGCCCTGCTGTCTCCAAGGCAGTTTTTTTCAACCATACTGTTTTCTAAACACCTCCTTACCACTGAACTGTTACATCAAAACCAGTTAAATGTTTTTTTCATAGATTCCAGTAAGCCTGGGATGACTTTCTTTTCAATTAAGAGCTTCTACTCTAAGAAAATTACCTTGTTCACTCTTTTAATGCTATTAATTCAGTCTTTCTGCATGCTTTTTTACTGCTTCTCTTTTTTCTCTGCTCATTGACCTTTATGTGGTATTGACCTGGGATTCTAGTGACGTACAGCTGTTTTTTTCCTTCTGATCCTTAGTTGAAAATGTAATGTAAAATGGACCAAATGTCCCATACAGTACTCCACAGAGAACACAGTTAAGTACCCTGCAGTCTTCTGGTTATTTTATGAATTTACTTGTAATACTTAGACCATTATTTTAGCAGGAATATAATTAACCTCATAGAATGTTAGTTGGACGGATGCATATTTTGATAGAAACACGAAGGAAAACATTTACTTCCAAAATCCAGAAGCCTGTTGGATCTTCTAGTATTTATGCTTGGATGTCCTTTCCTAGTCTAAGCTTCCTAAAGCACACTGAAAAATATGATGTTAGACGTATATATTAGCGATGCAGTAATTTTTTTACAGTCATCAGAGCCAAAATGACACAATTTTACCTTTTCTGTTTTTCTTTTTTCAGGCATCTTCCACATCACTTGCTGTGTGTGCTATTTGTGATCTACCAAGGATGTATGAAAAAAAAGACATCAATGAGAGTTGTCAATGAATGTATTTAGCATTACTTAAAAATAACTGTTTCCTTTGCATGCTCTTATTTATATGATTTACAAGCTTATAAAAGGAAATAGGGCTAGAAAAACAGGATATTTGGGTGAAAGAATCACTTTCCTGATTCAGGCAATGTAGGATGATGAAAATACTGAACTATATCTAGAAGATTTCATCACTTAGGTGATATAAATTAGTCTACACTCCTTATGAATATGTCATCCTAACTCTGTACATGCAAGGCTGAACACAGGCAGAACTAAATGGATCACCTCATATGTTGTTTTTTTTTTTTAACCATACTTGCTGCGTGGGATAGCATATGACAGTGTGCTAGCAAGCAAGTTGGAGAAGTTCAGATGGATGTTCTTTACAATGCAGAAACCCATTTTTCATTATTCCTATGGCAAGAAAAGACCATTTAGAGGGATGGCCATTGGATTTTAGAGCACATATATACTAAATGAAAGACTCACAAAATGTTTTTTCTGATGCTGAAATGCATTAATCTGTCAATTTTTCCTTTGATCACTAAAAATCAATGGCACCACTGCTCTGTGTTTTCTGTATACACATTCTTGCCACATCTAATTTTACCCATTTCATTAATGCAGATGGTTCTTTTCTGTGATGTTTAAGTATTTCAGAGATCGTTTGTATTTTTTGGTAGGCTTGTAATGAATATTTTACTGTCGAGTGTTATCAGTGGAAATGGACTGCAGCACAATTATGTCAAATGACAGGATCTTTCCTGCTCCCTGTGATGTGGTTTCTCTTCTGAAAGATCTTCAGAGAAGAGTTAACACTGTGCTCTCTGCCCTTCACAGGCATCTTTCTCTTTCTCTATTTCAGTGTGTCATCTATGGAAGTAATTTTAGTTAGGCAAGGGTGTTCACTGAGAGTATATTCCAGATTTCCACTTCATGGTATAAGATGCAATCTTATCTGTAAAACACAGGCCAGGGCTGATTCATATAATTTCATTTGTATGTGAAACCAAACTGTTAGGTGGCAGATGAGAGCTATATTTAAATCGTGATATTTCAATGTCTTCTCGTGACTTTTTTTTCCTGTGGTTTTTTTGGTTCTGATTTATTCCTGTTTAGAAGTATAAAGATAATAAAAAATGGAAAAAAATATTGTTTTTAATAAACTAGTTTATTTGTACTGCCGTCATTTTTCCAGATTTTTCTTTCATGAAAATTTTCAAACCTTTGACTTTTTTGTTCGTACTCAACATGAATTCAGTTTGAAATTTCAAAACCTTTCCTTCAGAAGAAAACTATTTTCACACCAGTTCCAGCTTCAAATTAGGTTTTGAACACTGAGCGTTATTCATATTTATTTTCTGGTATTTCATAATGTTTTTATTTTTTTTAAATTTAATAATAAAACTATAATTGAAATAAAAAATTCCATTATTTCCTCTCATATTTCATGAAAACAAAGACCTGTTTTTCTAAAGATCTATGGAGTTGATAGCTTTTTTCGTCTCTTCAATGGCTATTTCTGCCTATGGGCTCCATCACCTTCCTCATGATAGTACTGAGCCTGTTGATTAATGGCCAAATATACCCCCCTCACCTAATAATCTAGAATAAATGTAGAGAGAATTCTGATGTTTTGGGGCAACCTTCACTTAATCTGGTTCCCAAACTGCTTCTTAGATTTCTAGTAACTGAGAACACAATTCAATTTTTCTTACAAATTTAAAGGAAGTCAACAAAGCAGTAGGCTAACTTTTCTGTTTGGTATTCACTACGAATGACATGAAACTGCTCTGTCCTGGAAGCCACTACGGCATGGGAGTGTCTTAATTCATACCACATATTTTTCTTCTGGAACAGGCTAAGTCACTACAGCCTTGAACAATGCAGCTCAGTACCCCTTATTAAAGGACTTAGACAACTGACTGTCTGTTTCTTGTCCATGGCCTTTTTTTTTCTTTCCCCCCTGGGGAAATAGATGTTCCTGAAAGGGAAGAACTAACAGCTTTAATTCACGCGAAATAAATACAAGGATATCTGCAAACTTTCACAATACTGCTTTATTGTGCTGTCTTCTGTCCTTGCAGAATTTCTGTTCTAATTGCACGAATTGTGGCATAATATTTTGTGGTATTAGGACATAGCATGACACACATGCATGCTCTGTTGGCTTATTTATGTCCATCTTCAACATTTTCTAACATCATGTCTCTTGGCTGAAGCACAACCTCTCAGAATCAGAATAAAAATAATCATCCCAAACCCTGAGAAGCATTGGTGCAACAGCATGATTCCCTATGACATTTCTTTGAATTCTGTAGAATTCTATAATCTTTCCTGAGCAATACTATAGAAGTCCAAATCCTTGGCATGTAAAATGGACTGAACAAATGATGACAGTTAAAAATCTAAGGCGGAAAACTTCCCATTTTGACACAGGTCATCCTAGTACCTTCCTGCGCAGCTTCTACTATTCTTTTTCCATTTTTGGAGGGTATAAATTATGC
Organism: Chionis minor; assembly: GCA_013398295.1. Classification (NCBI taxonomy): domain Eukaryota; kingdom Metazoa; phylum Chordata; class Aves; order Charadriiformes; family Chionidae; genus Chionis; species Chionis minor. The sequence goes on from VZSF01001813.1 coordinate 1,247,958, forward strand.
AATGAATTCTGGATTCATAAACCTGAAGGAACTCCCACTAATTCTTTTAGGAAAAAAACTTATTGAAAGGATCTGAAGGTAGACAAATAGAAAAATGGGGGTAGGGAAAGGAGAGAAAAAGTTGACATATGCTTTTCCTTATGATATCTTTTCAGACCAATTCAGTCTGATGAATTTTAGGATGTTTGCAATACTGTTGCTAAAAAATACCTCCAAATATAGACAAGGTGTTGTTGATTTCTACACAAAATCTGCAAACTTCTACCATATATTCTGCCATGCTGTCACATTTTATGTTTCAAAAGGGCTGCTGTTGAGCATAATGCTGAGCATAAAGTTCCCTAAAAAAAAGTTCTCAGTTGTCTGCTGAGTTTTCTCAAGTATGCCAAACTTTGCTCTTCCAGAAACATGATGCAATATTTTACTATGCAGTTTGATATAGTGACATTGGGGCAACTTCATCTATTGCAATCTCTTTGCTGCCTTCCCAGGGCACCAGTCCTGTAGCCGGAGAGGCATCCTTGGTGTTGGAGATGTTGTGGTTTGAAGAAGCCACCCCTCTCCTACTGCCATCTCGCGATCCTCTCCCTCCTTCTGGAATCTGGGACCTGGCTGAGTGTTTTATACTGGGTGGTAATTTGGATTGACTATATTTAAGTTCACTTCCTTTTGCTTCTCTAGCTTTCTTTGTGCCTTTATTTACCTTCTCTAACCTCTGTGCATGAGATACCCCCTGACCACAGAGCAATCATTCACTTCTAAAATGACCACAGAATAACTTATTTTACTCAAAATTACAAAGCTTGTCTCTTTGGCTGTACCATCTGCTCTTAGATTTGTATGTGCTTCCTAGTGATTTGCATTGAATCTGCTAATATTAGACTGTACATTGGCTAAAGCAGGGCTTTTGTTTCTGTGACTGATTTGAATTTAAATTTGAATATGATGGCTGGAAATCACAGATAGTTTAACTTGGGGACTTTCTGATACTCGGCTGAAGTTTCAGCTTATTTCTTTTCTCCTAGAGGTTTTTGTAAAAGTTTGGGGAACAGAATCTCAAGACTGTCCTAGCAGACATGCTCACGATACAGTAATGAGAAGTGCAAGGCAAGCCCGGAATCCTAAATCAGGGACTGGGTACAACATTCTGACCCTGAACAATGTGAATAGTTTGATATGACACAGGATTATATTTTAAATAAGATCTTTGTGGCAATCCGCTTCCACAAAAGATACTGGTTTTTTTATTCCTACTGGAAAGGAGAAAAATGACAGCATTAGTCAGATTCTACAGACTATTATATTCAAAGCTCCTTTTTCTTTGGGGAAAGCAAAGAGTTGTGAAAGATTTTTGATTAGCCTCATTTATAATTTTTTCATTTGATGTCACTGATGCAAAAGCAGCAGCTTTGAATCCTTAGCATGACACACACACCTTGCAAATCAGAAAATAAATGAAAACCAGACAAAAGGAATGTACCAGTGAAAGCGGGGAAAAGTACTACTGCTAATACCACATAGAGAAAGAGGATAAACTGAGAGAGACCACATACATTTTTCCATAGCACACCAAACCATGCAGCTTCTGCTTAAGAGATGTTATGTCCATATGCAATAAGGCAAATAATCTTAAAAGTCTTGTCTGCCATGTCTGACAGAGATCTGGAAGTGGGATGGCTTCACATCTCATTTTTAACTCTAAATCCTCTTTTAATGAGAATTTGAACTGAAAGCTAGATAAAGGTATTCAGGTGTATATTCAGGCAGGAATACCTAGTTCTGTTTTTATTCCCACTGGTATTTTCCTCATATTTAGTGTCCAGTAGATCTTTAAGGAGTGCTTGGGAGGTTAGCAGGTAAGTATAAGGCTCTGCTGACTGGGGCCAGAAGGGTACCTGCAATGTCATGTTAAACCAAGGTTGTAGAAATAACAGTCCTACCACTTGACACATTTAAAAAGTTCTCAGGAGAAAAATTCTAACAAACTACTTCAAATTTTACTTTTATGGTGTAGATTTTTAGACTATTAAAAGTAAGTGTGGTAAACTTTCTGAAACTTTCCCTATAATGCACAGGAAGTGGGTAACTAAAATAACTTTGATTGCCCTGGGGCCTTTTAAAACCAAATGGTACTTTATCAGCATGCAATTTAACTGCACCACAGAGAAAACAGTAACTGGCCAGTGTGTATTTTACATGAAAATAATAGATAAAGATCTGTATTTAAGGTGGATTTGTAGTATAAGCTCTGTTGTGGTCTGGGCTGTTCAAATTAAGCCACAGCCCATGACAGCTCTCAGTCCCTTTAAATGAACTTTGTGGAGGCTATGGAGATCAGCCAGACTTTTTCCTAGAAAGTATCCTGGATAGCAGGTACTGGTCCCAAATATGAATTCTAAGCCTATTCCAAACCAACTCTGGTCAGTACATTGGGTCTCTGAGACATTAAATCTTCAAAGACATGGGTTGTGGTTCCTGACCAATCCCAGTAAAGGTAATAAACCACCAAAGGAAGTGCTGGTCTCCTGGGATAAGGACTTCTGAGCTGTCCTTGGCTGAAAAAGCAGCTCAAGGATTTCATGTGAAATTGCCATACATTGGTTTACCCTGTGGATTATACAATGTTGTGTGGCTGTTTCAGCAACAGTATGGGCAGTGCCTAGCAGCACTGGAAAGTACAGTGGAAATATTTTTTTCCTGATACAGTTCAGGCTGTATCATATGGATTGACCCCAAGTTCTCGGGAGCAAAGTTCTTTGTAGTTCACTGTCCTTCCAGCATGGCAGAGAGCACTGGAGCCCACTGATGTATTCTCTTGAAACGCAGCTATCTCATTCCTACTGTAGGCAATTAGCTAGGAAAGGTGAAGGACAAGATACAATGAATTTAATGAATACTTTCTCAGACAGAAAGGTTCTCAGGCCAGAAGTGATTATTATGATAATCTATTCTGAACTTCTGTAAAGCACAGGACACAGTATTTCATTCAGAGAATTCTACAATAAGACCAATACTTAACAACAGCTTCAGCAAAATGTCAAAACTTAGAATTTCTTAAAGATATTCAACCTTTTAAGTTCAGAATAAGTACATATAAGATCCTCAAAATGTGCTGTTATATTTCAGCAACAGATTTTCCTTTTATGTTCTAATTGAAGCTGGCATATGCTGTTGGCACTTTGAATAGCATTGCCTTCCATATCATTCAAGCCTGGCATAGAGAAATGCCATTCTCTTCCTTCTCATTTCAGTCAGTTTTTAATATTTTTTTTTCTTCGATAGATAATAAATAATGTGCATATATTTAATAAGAATTAGGTCCCAAACAGGTGCAAATAATAGCTTATCAAAACAATCCTTTTGTTGTTCTCAGTAGTCAAGTCTGTACTCACCCACCTGAGGTCCGGAAGAAAGTAAGGGTGGACATTCATATTCCTTACTGGGACAGCATGCCCTGTTAACCTAAAATCTGGACAAAATAAAAACATAATACATGTTATCTCCATGCTTTTTATGATACTGACTTTTAAAAAGGCAAGGTTCACTGATAATTCCTTTGTTTCAGTTCAAGAGACTTGTGTCACATGTCTCATTTGAGAAGTAAGATTCTTTTCCATGGTTTGGATCTTTCCATTCCCTGAGCCATGACTGCCTTCAATCTTTGGAAGGATTGTTTCACATTAAAGTTGACACTAGAAGTAATTTGTCTTTACAAATATAAAAGTCCCTTCCTTCCTCTTAACATCAAGTATCTGCCCAGAGAGCATTTGCCATTTGGGTTTTGTGGGTAGAATACAACATATGTGCAATTAATTGGCTGCTTTATTCAAAAGAAGAATATTTAATCATAAAGGCAAAAGGCTTTTGTTCTCTGCAGAGAACAAGTCGCGCTAAATGAAGCTGTCCCTTCCCTTACCACATCATGCACCAGCTTAAGATGTGTCTTTCATTGTTAATAGAATAGTAATTAAGGTGAGAAACCCTGAGTTTCAGAATTATCTAAGAAAGGATAATGACCTCTATACTACTTACTCCATTATACTACATTTGCTCTGTTACATGTGTCATTCTCATTCTCATCTGGACTTTTTTATAACACCAGATCTCTCAAATTATGTACTTCATGGGTGATGTTCAGTTAACCTTTCCATTCTCCCTTCAAGTCTAATCCTAAATCTATCCACATAAGTAGATATACTCTGTTGACTTGAAGCACCATGTATTGCCCTCCAAACCCTAGCCTTCTTTTTTGCTACCCTTGTTGGCCTTGAGTGCCCTCCTTCTTCACCTTGACTTTATGACCTTATGACCTCTTTCCATTTTTCTTTCCATAAAGAGAAATCCTTCTCTTTAAATACAACATAATTTTTCCCCATTTTGTAGTTTGAGTTTTAGGTTTCTTCTGAAAACTCGTTGTTTAGTTTTTATAGGTGAAATTATTGTAAAATTGATATTTTATTTTACACATTTTTTTTGTTGTTGTTGTCCTTGGCCATTGCATTTACATCATTTAATGAACTAGACTCTTTAGGTGCCTAAATGCTTATGCCTCAGAAAACCATGAACCTAAAAGGCACAGCCTCATGTTCAGAATGATAAGTCATCTGCAACTTGCTCTCAGCGACAATATTGGCTTCAGATATTGGGCGTTGGTGTTTGTATACGGAAGATAAGATTCATCTCACCAAGGTTAAGTTAAAAGTCATGTCCAGATTAAGCCAGTCATCTATCCTCCAACTGTGGTCATTAAAGAGAGATGATTACTACATCCTAAAATAAATGGTGACTGAGAAAGGTTGTGTCTTCTTTCCTCTAGTAAGAGCAATTGGAAGATGTGGGTGTTTAGTCGAAATGAGACTTTTACTTGCTAGTTAGCAAAACTAGGTGAAAGGAATCCCTTTGCTCGTGCAGAAAAAAACACAAATCATTTCACTTAGTTATCATTATTCACCTAAGCTAATTTGCGCACTTTTGTGTTGTCTTTTTCAGAATTTCTTCTAGTCTACCAGGGCATATCAAAATCAATATTAATGTCAATGTCAATACTTCAGACAGCATGTATCACCTTCTCCGTGCAAAGAAAATATTCTTACTAAAAGGTTTTTTTATGCTCCAGGAATCTTATACACAGTAAGAAATGCAAGTTTAAGAGCAGATCTTCAAAGAAAAAATATCCTTGACATCCCCTCAGCCTCATGCAAGAGTTCAATAGGGTCCTTTTTTATAGGGTGAGCATTCTTGAATAGTCATAAATCCATGACAGACCATGCAAAGCAGCATGTGCACATGAAAGTGGTCCAAGTTTATTTCACATAGTTAGCAGAGTTATTGAAATCCTGTTCAGCATACATGGTTTTGTCAATTTTTGCGAAGAGGAAAACATCGATAGGTTTTTTGTTATACACTACTGAAGAGTATTTTAAGCACAAGAATTCTGTGAATATTTGTATAATGAGAGTGAGTATACTGCTGGTAATTTGAAGATGAGGGATTGTTAGTGAAACCTGATTTTCAAGGGTTAAATTCAAGAGCGCTCTGTATTGTTTTCCATATGGATCCCTTGTAGATTGTGCTGCTGAGAAGGTTGCATTTGAAATGCATGAGAGACAGATGTAATATCTCCCATACTATAGGTAATCCTGATAAACAGATAATCAGAATAAGAAGTTAACATGATACTTTTGGATCATAGTAATTTCTTTTTATCTAAAAGAAACAATGACAATATCCGATGCTCGTAACATCATGAGTTTATCGTGGAAATACAAGACTAGAACTAAAATAAAAAGAGAGGTAATATACTCAGGGATACAATGCAAAAGATAAAAAGTCTTTAAAAATTCTCAATATTTTGAGGAGACACCAGCATTTAACTCTTTGATTGCTAGAAATAACACAGAGAAAGTTGTCTAGTCACACTGGCTAGGAGGATTTCATATTTAAAAGTTGGGAGGCTAGAGGTAGGGATACTGGGAGGACTGAACACCTGCAGTCCCCTTCATTGACAACACCGAATATTGGGCATACCCTAGCATACAATGGGAGTTGGGCAATGTTTATGCCCAGATTTTCATCAAGTGTACATCTGTACCCAGGTTTAAATGGTAAGGCTTATGAGACCCTCACAGCTCCCAGTAGCTCACCCTTGAATTGAGCTCCCAGGTTGCACAAGAAAGCTGGGCTCAGAGTTGGTCTTGGAGAGGTTAACTCAGGGGCCAGAGGTGCAGTTGGCAAGACGATGGGAGCCTGTGTTTAACAGCTCAGTCTAGCAACGTCAAAAACTCTGCATGGCAAAGTAAATAAACCCTGTTTTACCCAACCCTGTGGGGCTCCACTGATGTAGTTGAAGTAAATGGGTGGAAAAGGAAGGCTGAAGGACCTAGAGCTTTTATTAAATATATCTAGGAATGACTAAAATGTGGCTGGAATTAATAACTCCTTCTCAGAGGAAAAAAAAGGGTGATATTGTATACAGAGCAGTCACGGGCTGTTTTGCCTTCATCTGAAACAGTAGGAACTCTAGGACTGGATTTTAAGTTTCCCAACTTTAGGGGATTTGTCTTTGACATAAAATACTTTGGCTAGAGAAATGGCAGATTCAATAGCAAATACTCTGTGATACTCAGTGGAATACCTATTTTGGCCAACAGCTTCAACTTTGAAGATTAAATAATGCTGATCACCTCTCCAGAGTGATTTGACAATTTATCTTAGTTAATTGGGCTTCAGTTAAGGTTGAGGGATTTAGCTTGGCCTACCGCCCATCTAGATCAGAGAAGCCAACAGAATATCATTTAAAAATAAGTGTACAGACTCCAATTTAGCTTTTGTGGAGGTCATACATGATTTGTTCTGACTTAGCTTTAGTTTCTCATAATTTTGCTCTAAAAATGATGTAACAATAATATTCAAACTTTCACAGAGAAACTTTTAAAAGAGATATCTAGACATTCTCTGTTAGTTTTGGAGGATGACTTGAATGTTTGTGAATAAAGGTGTTCCAAAGGAAATTTTATATGTTTGCATATTTTTTTAAATCTTACCTATGTTAATACACCCTTGAACATAAGCTTTAATCCAAATCCTCCTTCCTTCCCTCCTCTTTCTATTACTGCTGTGTCTCACAATGTGAACAATAACAACAAATGTGAAAACTACTTTGCTCTACCAATGTCTCTGTTTCTTTCAACGGTGATGTTTAAAACCTGTGAGCAAATTACGAAACCCTTACGAAGACGTAGACTAGTGCTTCCCAAGATGATCAGTAGAGTCCTATTGATTACAGAGGGTTTCCAGCTAAGAGCTTAATGATGGAGGTGAATGATGATCTGCGGGAATTTTTGAGCAATGACAGTGGTTATGATTAAGAAGTTTGGGAAGGACTGTTTGGAAAAACTGTGTAATAATGACTGGTCAATCTTAGTCTGTCAAAATTGTTATGCAATGGAAAATGGGTTTTGGAAGTGACCTGAATTTGTGCTTACTGCAGGAAATTACAGCTTTGCCTTGTGGGACTTATACGATGGCTTTGCAGCCTCCTCCAGACTCCTCTGCCAGACTTCATATCCTCTTCAGGTATTACCAGGTTCCACTTATTGCCAGGGCAGTGCTGCACCAGGGGTATCATGACCAAAAGAAAATTCATGATTTCACAGTCAATGTAAGTAACTCTTAAAACGCAGGATCAGAGTGTCCTTCTGTAACACTCATCTGAGACATCTTTGGCTTTCTGCTGGGGAAAGGTGAGTACCCGTGAATTACAGCATGTCCAGCTGGACCACTGGGTGCTCAGAAGCTCTGAAAAGTCAAGCTCTTCCAGATATGACCTGTAGAAAAACAGGAGCTTAAGGTTAGATTTTTAAAGAGAAAAGTACTTAAAAAGTTCTTATCATTGACTTTTGAACATTGCACTGACTTTCAAATTCATATTTAGGTACTGAAATTAATGGTTTGATTTTCAGACCTCTTTCTTTGACTTGTACTGCAGCTGCTCATTGAAAAACTAAGCTTTTTATTTAGATCCTAAGGGTAGGTTTAAGACCCCAGATTATTCTCTTCTTTCTGGTATCAGCTTAATTCTGTGATTATAGTAATTGCCAGGTGTAGGGCTGAAAAAGCATATCACACTTTTGGAACGAGGGGGAAAGTGCTTCAGAGGGAGTTTAAATAATTTTTAAAGATTCATTGTGAGTGATTACATTGTAAGGTCATGAATTCACCTAGGCAGTTTTCTGTATATCTGTCAGAGGAAGATGTCAAGTATACAGATTGGAAAAACAAATGTGCTTTCTCTGAGGAGTTAAAAGAGATTTAGAGCGCACAACATGATGAATCCAGGTTTTCCTGCTGCAGCTGAAATCCTCACTGCTCTTGGCTTCCTAGCAACAGTGCCTGCCTTAGTCATGACTGGAGTTAGTACAGACATAAATCAGTCTGTCATTCGTCACATAATTGACCAATCTATTGGCACTTCTTATGAGAACCAGTATATATCTTTAAGCAAAGATATACAATGGAAGCAGTGAGTACCAACATCATGCAAACATAGAAAATGACATTTTTGGTTATGATTTGTCTATCCTGTCCTGTCCTCTCTCTCTTCCTCTCTCCCTTGGGATATCTTGAATGATTCAGAGACTATGAATATCATCTAGCATGTCAAAAACTGTCCCTCACCTGAAAGGCAATATGCAAAGGGAAAAGCCCTCTTTCAGTGCACTGCTGGACCCCTCATCTTCTTAGGACACTTCATTTTATCACCCCTGCTATTAAGGAAGGACTATGTGCTTTCAACCTCACACATTGTACCTTAGAAACCTATTTTTTCCCCCACCTAGGTCTTACTGACTAGTATCCTCTCTCTCACCATTCAAATTGCCCCACCCAGGCAAGTAATTAATTATGGCTAGGTTTCCAGAATAACTGTTCAGGTGTCGATTTGCTGGGAGGAAACTGTATTTCTCCTACACCTGGTTCAGTTTCCTTTTCACTTTACTGATGCAACACCGAACCCTCCCATGACCCCAGATATCTGCGATATTAGCTTTTCTCTGATATTTGAGTACAGGACAGTGATTGGAGATGTCTTCTCCTGTCACCTTCACAACTGCACTCTCCACTGTCTCTTTAGTCTGATTAGGGGGGGGAATCAAAAATCCAATTAATTTTTAAGGTGCAATTGGATTAGTTCATTGAGATGGATCTTATGAGGAAGCAATCTAGTACATTAGACTGATGAATTGATGATGAACTTGATCACAGAGATGCTTTTCTAAATTGTATGCTTTACAAGCTTGGGCTGGCCATTGCTACATCGTTCAGTCCATTTTTTAAAATGAAAGCAAAAATTATTATTATTAAATCCACCTTGCTTTCCACTGATCAAATTCTAAGTCAGCCTAACCTTGCATTCAGCTTTCTTGTCCCCTCCATCTGCCCTTGAGAGTTCTTACCTTTTATATGTCCTTCCTTCACTTTGTAAGATCTTCAGGTCAAGGACCTTGTCCTCATATGTTTTTGCTTCTCCATTCCACAGAGTTCATATTTATATAGAATTGTGTCTATTGCCTTTCAGATTTATGCACAATTCAGAAAGCTGCACACAGATGAATGAAAAAAAGAAAAGATTTGGGGATAAGGCAGATGTTTTCTTTCTTGTGGGCATTTTCAGCTGTTACAAGCGTACAGTTTAGTTTACAAAAGCCTCTTCTAACTCTGAGAAGGGTAAATCCCCCTGGCTGATGTTAGGGATAGAGATAAATATGAAAGTGGTCAAGTGAAGAATAGTATAACATATGGCTTGATGTCTTCTCAGGGAAGTGGCTTTAGAATACTAATTCTGCAAGTGACTTTACACTCTCTGTTGTTCTCAGTTCCATTATTATGACCAAGAGTGGTAAGAGGATTTCGACTTTAGGGTACGTAAGCTCCACGCAAATCAATCCCTTTAAGATCTATACATTAGACTATATAGGAGTGACTCTTATCCATGGTTAGGATTTTGATAACATATTTGTGTAAGATGAATAATTTTATCTTTGTTTAGCCCTGGTACAGGAATTTTAAACACCCTGTTTTTTTGTAGAACTTCTTGCATGATGACTTCACAGCATGACAGATATGACAATTTTTCATCTATATTCAGTGCTCATGCCTCAGTTTCTGTATTTTTAAGTATTTTGTCTTCAAGTAGAGGTTATGGTTCAACTCTTGCAGATAGAGATCTCAGTCCAATATCTGTTACAAAAAACTGTTATCTGTTGGGATGGTTGGGGAAGGTCTGGAAGATGGGTATCACCATTTAATCTAGAAACACCAAAGAAAGAGAGTTTAATGCTGAATGGCAGTAGTGGCTTTTAGACTACAGAGTGCCCCAGAGTCTTGCTTGGAAGGACATCCATGTGAGATATGTCATTGATTCATAACACAGCCTACACTATACCAACTTGATTGACTGTTTCTATGAGATACGATTTTTGTCTTTCATGATATCTTGTTCCTGAGATTTTACTACTTTAAAAAAAATCTGTTTTTGAAGGAGGAGTTAACAATGGGGAGTTTCTACTCATGGGAATCAAAAAAGTTAGCTATGCAATTAGGATCTTACTGAAGCCATGGACACTGCTTGCAGTAAGAAGGGTTCCCCATCAGATGTTAATACTCTATAAGCAGTTTCTGAATGAATAATAATTCCAAGTGTTCAATAATTACCCTGCAGTTTATGTCTCAGCTGTTCTATGCTATTATGTTACTGCCCATGATGTTGCAGCTTTCATTCCAATGAAAGTTTAGACTTCTTTTCTTTAGAGAACAGAACCATATCAGTATGAATGAAGGTCCAGAATCATTCATTACTTTTGCTTTTATTGGTTTTAGAGAGAGATTTATGACCTTGGGTTTTTTTTCTTTTTTTTTCTGAGTGATAAAACTATATGTATACAAGTAAAGAGCTCAAAATGCCAAAAAAGTTTTCTCAAGCTGTCAGTCAGAGAAAATGTACAGCAAACTCAATTTGTTACAATGTAGCAATGTCAAATCAGAAGTCACTTTATTCACAATTTAAATACATTACATGAATTTAGAGTTCCAACTAATAAATATAGTAATTGTTCTTTTCATTAAAGTAGCAGTGCAAAAAGTCCAAAGATTTGATATCAAGTCTGAATAGCATGTGATACTCTAGAGAGAGATGAAAACAACCCAGCTAGCTGCAGAGACTACTATCTATTACAGAGGTGACCTCTAAAAGGTCATCTGGGAAAAATCTGAAACAAGATAGAGACAAAAAAGGTCAAAATTTCAAATCATAACTCTTCCGGAACTTTTGTTAACTCATGAGCAATATTTTGAAGAGCTTTTTTAATCCCTTTAAAGCTTCCACTTTGTCTTTGATCCTAATATGGTAGCTTCTTGATCAAAGTACTATTCTAAGATAAATGTAATAATTGACTGTAATTGTAGTAGGAGCTGGTTGCAGCTATAACTCTACAATAGTAATGGTGTTGTCATCAGATAAGGAAAGAGACTAACCTTCCCACATTCCCATCTGCCTTTTTCCTTCGTGTCTGAAATTTCTCACATTTTTCTAGATATTTGTTCTCCCAAGCCTTCTTCAGGACTTCCCTGATCTCTACCTTTTCCCCACTGCAAAGCAACTTTGTTTGCCTGAGATAGTGATTACGAAGATTATGAAAGCTATGAAACGGCATCTTTACAGGAAATATTTAGATGGAATAAGACTCTTCAGCCTAGATGACAGATGTCTGAGGGAAGATATTACAAGTTTACACACTTCTCCGAGTTTTTAATGGTCAAGGTGAGAAGGGATGTTCAAAATAACCAAGGGAGGGCGCCTATCTATCACTGCGTATAACTAATGGAATTAGTTGTGGAATTCCTTGCTAAAACATCTTGCATATGTCAAAAGTCTGCATTGATTCAAGAACCAACTGGAAGAAAAAACAAAAACACAACAAAAAACCTCACAATGATTAAGGGTTATTCGACACAAAAACAAGTTTGTGAGTTGCAAATTGGTGGAGCCTGAGAGATTCCTATTCCTAAGGCATCCATTTGTGACCACTGTCAGAAACAAGTTAAGAATGATATGACCTGGTAGGTCAGTCTTGTGCTCCTCTGTGTGTTTGCTCTTTTTGAGCTGTCTGTTTTCCACTTGGTTCCTTGCCTCCCCTTTGAAGCCATATTTATAATCTCTTCCGTCATTATGTTTGACTAGTTATCTGGGGATAAGTTTGTGGTCATTTCTGTTGCTGAGGTCTGACTTTCAGCTCACTGAAGGTAAAAGAGATTCCCCGAAAAGCTGACAAAAATGAATTGTTTGGTAGGCATCAGAACAGCTAAGAAACATCTCTGATACTATATGGTTGCTGGAAGAAGACGGTGGGGATGCATTGCTTGCAGCACCAGTGTTACTTCAGTCTTGTTTGCCCTTCCCCCTCAAAGTTTCAGCCCAGAGTTTTACAATCAAGCCAATTTAGACCATTTTTAAAAGACAACATGTTATTCACATCTTTCCTGTAACTTTGTCTTCCTAGAAACAAATCTAGTTTCCCTGTAGTAACTTCCAATATCAAGTCACATTCTTGGCTCCCAAGACCACTTGACGCACATGTGCTTTTCAGGTCACCAGAACACATCTGACAAGAGTTGCCTCAGGTCTGAGAAGAGTTAGCTTTTACCTGCTCTAGCTGAGATTGCTTATTCCAGTTCCAGAACAAGATGTTGTCAGCAAACACTTGGGAAACAGGAGCACTGTGATGCCAAGGAAGACCTTTGCTCCTGCTGGGGAATCTCCCACTGCTTAACTGGGAATGTAACAAAGATAAAAATCTGAATACTCCCATGCAGACCTCAACTATAGTCAGCTCCTGTCAACTTCAACAGAGATGAACCTGAACTTCAAAGGAGAAGATTACGGTTTTTTTGTCAAGAGCGTTGTAGGTATGGTCCCCTGGAAGGCACCTCTGAAGGGCAAAGCAGCTTAGGAAATCTAGCAGGCCTTTAAGGACACCTTTCCCCAAATGCAAGAACAGTCCATCCCAATGCTCAGGAAAAGCAGCAGAGGTATCCAGAGACCAGTTCTAATAAACAGCAAATTCCTGGAGGAGCTCCAGTGCAGAAAGGCAGTATATAGGACATGGAAGCACAGTACAGGCTGTAAATGAGGAATTTATAAACACTGTCTGGCCATGGAGGGATGGTGTTAGGAGAGCCAAAGCTCTGCTGTATTTAAGGCTTGCAAAGTGGCCTTGAGGATGACAAGTAGAGCTTCTACTGATACATTAGTAGCAAAAAGTTGAACAAGGTAAAAGTGGACTCATTGTTCAATGATTCAGGTAATTTAGTGAGTTGGAGGCAAGGCTGAGGTACTCATGCTGTATTTTTCTCAGTCTTCATCAGGAAAATGTCCCAGGTCTCCATGCTTGCAGGCAGGGTTCAAGGAGACAACTACCAGCAATGGATTAAGTTCAAGCCAGGAATTATCTGAGAGAACTTGACCCGTAACAGTTCATGAGACCTGCATCCAAATCACTTATAAAAACTGGCTGATGTCCTCGCAAGGCTATTGTCTTTTAGAGATCGGTGGAGGTCTCTGACTGTAGAATGGCAAATGTTGCCCTCATCTTCAAAAACGACCAAAAAGATAACGCAGAACACTACAAGCTGGTTAGTCTGTTTGGTTCCTTGGAACACAGGGAGCAAGTCCTCATGAAACACATTTCTGGTGACAAGAAAAAGGTTACTGTGAAGTCAACATGTATTTACTAATGGTAAATCACGCTACAACAACCTGATTACCTTCTGTGATGAAACAACTGGATTTGTGAACAGTGGAAGAGCAGTGAATGTCATTTACTTTGGTTTTAGCAAGCTTTTGGATACCGTCTCCCACAATATTCGTGTATTCAATTTGAGAGGTAATGGTCTGGATGGATGGAAACTACTGGTTGGACTATCAGGCTTAAAGCACAGTGCTTAATGGGTCACGCTCTATCAGTGCCATCAGGCTTGTCTTATGTAATAACTTAATCAATCCCCTGAAGGAGGTGATTTGGTATCTTGTCAAGTTTCCATATGACACCATACTGTCATCTAATACAGTCAAGGGGCAGGGCTGACAGCCAGGGGGACCTAGACAGGAAGGAGGAACGCACTAACAGAAACCTTATGAAATTCATGAGGACAAATGCATGTAGGACATCCTGCATGTGGGAAAGAAGAACTCCAGGCAATGAAGCAGGCTTGGTACTGGGTGCCAAGGGAGCTGCTCTGCAGGAAGGCCCCTGGTGTTGTGAAGGAAACAGGAGCCTGTGGTGCACCCCAACAACATGGCAGGTTGTTACAACTTCTTGGGCTTCATTAATAGGATCATAACTAGCAGTTCAAAGGCAGTGATTTCACCCTTTACTTGGCATTCACTAAACTACGTTTGGACTACTGCACCCAGTTTTGGGCCCCCAAGCACGGTAAAGGCATCAGTACACTGAAGCAAGTTCAGTGAAGGGACACCAGTTCAGTCAGGGCTTGAGAAGATATGCTGTGAGGGGAAGTTGTGGTACTAGGGCTGGCTTAGCCTGGAGACAAGATGGCTTCAGGGGCATGCAACAGCAGCCCCTGGTATCTGCAGTGAGGTTATAGAAAAGATGGAGCTCGACTCTTCACAGTGGTGCATGGTGGGGGGATGAGAAACAACACACACAAGTTGAAAGAAGAGAAGTTTCAACTGGACAAACAAACAATAGAAAACTGGATGAAAAGAATGCCATTTCCAATGGCTATAATAATTCTCATCGTTTCTCTTATTTCTTAATTAAACCTGGACAAGTCTTTTAGGAAGGCCAATTGTCACCAATATTAATAAAGTCAAGATCATCACACCTGCAATATTGCAGCTAGCTGAATCTGTGCCTCTGTGCTGTTAAAGAACTATAGTTCATCCAAGCACTAGGCCATCTAAAAATTGGAGAAAAAAAATGGGCTAGAGCTCCACCATGAATCAAGTGGATTTGGAAACTATGCTATCTAGATCTGGACTCTGTTCATCTGACCTGCTGTCTGTAAATCTGCTGCCTGCCTCAAAACGTCTGTTTTAGAAAAAGCACAAGTACATCGTACACACTGTGACCACTGAAAACAAGCAAAAACCCGCTACCTATTTACTTGAAAGTAAGCTATAATTTTAAAAGCATCAAGTTCGAAAGCTGAACTAAAATGAAAGTGATTAAATTAGGAGTAATAAAAGTTAAGGTAACATGTCCAGAATTAATATTTTTATCAGAGCCTTGTTATTGTTTATTTATACATCTGCAGTACATGCAGTTTTCCAAATATTTCCAAAACAGAAAGAAGTAATAATCTGTGAATTAGAAAGATAAAATGTAGTTATGACATATAACCTTCCCCCTCAAAATAAAACAGAATAACAAAACCATGAAAAAAGAGAAAAATGATAGATGTAGCAAAAGTGATTTGGAGACTGATGGCACAAACTGAAGTGTTTTTGTAAAAAGTACTGGAAAAGTGAGCTGGCAGAAGGAACCCAAACTTATTGATTTAAAGGAATTTAATAGGCATATCATCCTAACTCAGTGTTATTTCTTTATCTAGGGAATGACATCAGATGTCTTATCACATATTGCACCTTACTGAATCCAAAAGGGAACTTTAAGACAACCACACGTCAGTCTTGGGGTGGGCAGGGAATGAAGAAGAGATAGAAGAATTCACAATTTGGGCCTACTTCTCTGAATTTAACCACTTAAGAACAGTTTCCTGACTCAAACTCTACTCGTACAGTAACATTATGCAAAGACCAGGGTGAACTTTCAGCTCTGTTGTTTAGTGTCTGCTAGGTTACATTCTTCAGACCATTCCCAGAGTTTCTGCCCATCAAGGAAAGCGGAACGATTTCCATGAATGCCTTCTCATCATGGGACACTCGCAGAAATTAAAGGATATAGGAAAACCAGTGGCAAAAGTCACAGAGCCCCAGTTTACTAACTAAGAATAGTCTAAGGAAGAATGATGTCAATCACCATGTCGGATTAGGATCGTGCTGGCCAGTGACTTCTAACCGATAATCTTTTCACTGAACTGAGTGAATAAATTCAGGGAACCCTAGACAGCTTTAGAAGTGAAACAGGGACCATAGATCTTGGAAGAGGTGTCCCGGTCTTAGAAAAGTGGAGGATTTTATGCTTACTCAGATTCAGACTCTGTGAAAGATGAATGTTGGTGCCCTGTTTCTGAATCCAGGTCAAACTGTGAATGCTTCTCCTTTACCCTGCATTGCCCTTTTCCAGGCAGAGTGAAATGACAGTAGATCATCTTTGGCAAATTGTATACAGGGTTTGTAATTAGAAGAAAACTTCTGAACTCAAGATTGCTTCAAACCTCTCAAGCATTTTATGAGGTACTTAAAATGAGATTAAAGTAATCATCATCAATATGCCATTTTAATCTCTAAGAAAAATGGTCATGTTGTCAGTTTGATAACTATTCCAGTTGTTCAAGACTGCTCAGATTTACATATATCCTTAGGAGCCACAAGCTCTTGCACATTTAGATGCAGGTCTTCTTTGCCAAGAAAACATCATTATTGCCACTTATAATAAAGCATTGATGGCCATTTGCAATATGTTTTATCCTCAGATATTGGAGATTCGAGTAATAACAGCACAATTTTCTTACTGATGAGCAACAGAGAGCTGTACAGGAAATTTTAATTTGTTTGAGACTGAAGTTTTGTGGTAGAAACTAATACCCACTAAGTTTCTAACTAGAAAATTTAGGTAGACATGTAGACTTAGATACCTATACTATTCTCCCCCTCCTTAATTTAATCCATATCTTTTCAGTTTATTCTCATTATGTATTACTAATGGTATTGCACAGATGTTTCAGACAAGACTGGGACCTGATTATGCTAGGGATTATATGAACACAAAGGAAAGTTGGTTACCGCTGCAGAGACATGTCCATACCAAGGTCAGCTGTATCCTAGGAAAAAGCCTGGGTTCAGCAGTCAGTTCTCAGGGGTGGTTGCATTGTTGTGATTTTGCTGCATGGCAAAACCACTTAACCATCTGCACCTGAATCTGGCTTTTCTGAAGTAGAGACATACTGCTGTGGATGGACAGCAGACAGGGCTGTGAAACTAATAAATGCTATATACGAGTTCAAGCTGATGGATAAAAAGGAGAAGGTCTTGACCGAGACAGAGGTAATATCTTGTGAAAAGCCTTAAGCTTGAATAGACCTGGTAATAAGACACGACCAATGGATGTCAAGCATTTCAGGTAAGCTTTCACAGGAAAATTCCTGATAACTCTGTGCAAAGGCTGCTTGAAAAACCACAATTACAATTTCATTCCCTGCTCCACCTCTGCCAAAGGAGCAGGAAGTTCTAAGTTTGCTGTAGTTGGCAAGAGCCAGGTGTAGCTTGCTCTCAGTTGATTTATTAAGTTGATTTATCAAACTTGTAATGAGACAATGCAATCTTGATGCTGTTCCAGTGAAACATTGGCAAGCACCTGACCCAGCTCCTTTGCAGTAATCCTGATAGGCTACCTTAGATTCAGGGCACTTTTTCCTTTGGCAGAGAATTTCAAATGGTCTTCCTTTACAAATCGAAAATGCCACGAGATATTGAAATCCTTCATGAGTCTACCATTCTCTGTCCAGTGCTACTTTCTGCTTTAGGTACCTTGACTGTCAGCCAATCAGAGACTTCCTTAGACTGAGAAATCCTGTGCCAGCTGGATTCACCAAGTCTGTGGCCTCCCTGTACTATTAGAGTGGCACAGCAGGCTTCTAAGGCTGAGAAACTGGTCTTGGATCTCCAAGCAAAGGAGCAGGGAACTTCTCTGCAGGATTTTTTTTGTTTTAGCACATGGTGATAAAAGTCAGCAGTTGCTCATTGACAATCATTCCCATTGACAATCATTGCCATTTATTTTTATCAGAAAGGAACCTTTGAGGACCAGATAATTTTAGAAAAAAATATTTCAAAACAACTGTGAAAGTAACTCCTGGTGCCATGGTATCAGAGCAGAAATGGTGGCCAAGGACACCAAGTGCTTCTTTTCTTGGCGTAGGACTATGCAAAGTTGAATCCAGCTATGGTCTGGGTGAGTGGCTGTATGACTGGACGTGCTACCCCACCTGCCAATGCCATAGCTGTGTGATCTCCTGGCACTCCTGATAATTCTTTAGTTATTCTTGAGGGTCCACTGCAGAATTTTTTTAAATGAACGCACCAAACACTTCAGTTAACACTGTCTGTCAACAAGCAGGTGTTTTGCAAGCAATTTCCCAGAAGTGTCATTATCACATTGTGCATTATTGATCCATACAATCACCTGTGTCACAGGACACATGCCAAGTCTCAAACTGAACCTAGTTCCATAAGTACCTCATGGGATCAACAGTTTCAAAAAAAATAACTGAAGTCCCAAATTTTGGAATACGTGGCTACTGTATCATTCCCAAGGATCGTTATTTTGTTCACTCACATAAAAAATTCTTACTAGAACCAAAAGTGCACTGAAATTGCACGGGAGAAAAGCTGGTTGCACCATACCTCCAAGGAAACAGAAAAGATTCTACAGAGAGGATGGAATTATTCAAGAGTCTTTGGTACCAACACTTTTGGAAAAGTCTTAATTTCTATCCAGGTATTGAAAGCTTGAATATCAGAAGAAAGGAAAATAGTATTGCTCAATGGGTTATTTTAAATAACCCTATTCTCTAGAAGGCAACCTAGGTATCCAACAGGTATTCATCTAAATAGAAAACAAGCAGAGAAAGAGGCCTATGATAGTTGTTTTGTATATACACAGAGTTATCCTGGACATAAAAGCTTCTTGTACAAGCCCAAATTAATCATACTGGGAAAGTGTGTGAAATCAATTCCTATGGTAGGAATTGGCCAAGGACTGTGGTCTTTTTCTGGTCCTACAAGAAGGTAGGAAAGTTTAGCCAGAGTAGTTGTACTAAGCCAAATTCTATTTAGGGTACTTTCCTCTCTTCATCATTGGCTGATGTGAATGCCTAAAGGGGCACACAGGAGCTGGGGAACATGTACGGTGGTTCTTTGCCTGGGATTACTTTTCCAGTCTTTAGAGACTTGTATCTCAAAGATTTCCTGAGCTGAAGGTAAAGCCCTTGTGACCAAGCTAGAGGTAAAGCCTCTTCTGTCATGCACCCTTGGTAAGTGTATTATCACATAGATAATAACTCTGTGTCCTAAACATAAGCTTTGGGGTTGTTTGGTGTTCTGAAAAAATACATAAATAGGCTAAATTTAGAAATTTGCCTTGCTTTTCAATAACTGAAGGCTGAAGTTGTGGCTATCCCCCAAAGTGTCTACTTTGTGAGCTGAATGAAACACTCTGTTTCTGGGCCAAAAAAAAAAATAAATCATGCATTGAAAGACTCCAGTATGCTGTGTTTACCTGGGGATGGGATGAGGGGTGGGGACTCGTAGCAGATCTGAAGGAGCATTCTGGCATTTTCTATTTCTGTTCTTGCCTTTCAACACTGCAAAATGTTCTTTTAATGTCATTACTCCATGGAGGATGACGGGATTGGATGAGGGGTAGAGGCCTATATCATATTGGAAGGAGCATTGTGGCTTTTTCTATTTCTGTCCTTGGTTTTCAACACTGCAAAATGTTCTTTTAATGTTATTCCTCTGTGGAGGACAACCTTGCTGAGGATCATTATTGATCAATTTTCACTATTCTATCACACCCACTGTGGTACAAGGGCTGCTTCCCTTGCTCTACGAGAACACAGGCTTTCTTATTTTTACTGTTGATGGTCTTTTCAAGTATAATTGTCTTGGTTGCCCAAAACATGGACACACTGTTTGACATGACTAGTGCCCACAACAGTTTTTGTCACTACTTGTCCCTTGTTAGTTTTGGTTTTTTGCTGTTTTCCCTAATTCTGTTTATACCATGAGCCGCTTTAGGGGCTAGCTGATCACTGGGCACTGATTTAAACCAGCAGTTTAAATCATGTAGCAGACCTTGCAATGGAGCTTAAAATACAACTAAATTGGGCTTCTATTTATGTAGAGCCTCTGCTACCTCCAATTTTTCCTAGGTTCTCTGGTCAAGTTCATGAGAAATGGAAAGTTTTGTCATGATTTTAAGTGACAAGTTTTTAAAAGTTCATTGTTATTAAGTCACAGTTCATAAAGGCTGTTCATTCAATGTCTATCACTATGTTTTCAAAAAGTCACTTAACATAAAAAATATTCAGTTGAAAGCTCTGAATAAAAACCTTCCAATGAGTTCCCACAAAGAGACGGAAGCGAAGAGAAACCGAAGAAATGTACACCATTTTTCCTTATATTTACTGATGTCTATCCAACAGCTATAGAGCAAGATTGAAATGATAATGAACCTCATAATGTATATTTTGGAAGGTTTCTTGTGCACCTTGGCACAGAACTTAGATGTATAGAAGTCTGATATAATTTTTTTTTTTATTGAATCCAGCACCAGGTGTTCTCATATAATTAAGTGGGAAATATCGCAACACTTACAGCATATTCTGTCTTAAATCTTACTGTTTCAAAGCTCTCAAAGCTAGTCTTGTTAGACCTGTTTTCAGAACTTATTAATGTCATTCAAAAATAATGAGCATATTGAATTTGTGTTATAAAGTGTGAATAAAGTAGAAATAGGCAGGAGTTCTAATACCAGTGCAACTCCTTTGTCATCAGATACATTGGCCATGTTCTCTTTTCATGTGGGATATAGATATGATTTATAAAGCAATACCATAAGCATGGAAGAACTCTACGTCTTAGGTACCTCCAATCCTCATTGTTTTATATAGCCATCATCTCTAAATTCTGCAATACAATGCAAGTACTCTCTTGTGCAAAAGTGTTTACGGAACATCCATAATAAAAGTGTGTAGACATGGAAACTAAAGAAGAAAATAATTATTAGGCTGTTTCTCAAAATGACATTCAGATATTAGTTATTTCTTCATGTGATTTTGCAGTATAGCTCTGAGACATCAGAAAACTAAATTGAGCAATATAATCCCTGACAGGAAACAAGGAAACAAGCAGACTTCATTTACAGAAGCATATGCGAAACAGAAGTTCAGAATAAGAAATGAACAAATTCATCTTTGATCTCGAAAGTCACATAAGGTCAATTGACCTATAGCAGGAATAGACCACAACTAATAAGGACTGTAATAATGCATATTTACATATTAGAATGGAATATTCTTCCACTCTGTAAAAAGAACAGGGAAGAATAACATTTTAAATGTTATTTAACGGAATCAATTTATTGCAATCTACTGAAAAATCACAGGAGAAGAACAGAATTAATGCTCAAATGCATAAAGTGTAACAAATTAGTAGAATGTATGGTAGTTTTTCACACACGCATAGTCTAGATGGTGGGATTTTCAGATGCTAACTTCTGGTTTTGTCTGACTGCAGCCTGGCCACCAGCATGGTCAGAGGCAAGACAGAGTCCACGGTGATCCCAAGCCAAAAAGAAATTTCCTTGACAGTCTAGCTATTTCCACAATAACACAGCTGCTTTCCAGTCCAGTCTCTTTACGTTGTAAAAGTGGAGCCCAGGGGTGAATAAGGAAAAAGGGAAAGGAATGAAGCCTGCAATAGGGACTCCAGCATTTGTACCTTAGGATGTGTTTAACACCTTTATTCTTGTCTCTACTGCAAAGTATTAGCTATTAATTTTATATGGTTACTCTAATGAGGAGGCAATGTGAGAGCAGGCCAGGCTGACCATTATGTCTGCATCGTTGATATGTATTACTTTCATTTCATTCTGCTTTTTACCATTCCCTGGGGTTGATTCTTTGTCTACTCATTTACAGTCTGTCTTCTTTTCTTCTTCCTTTTGCCTGCTTCTCCCTTCTCCTAATACTCCTTTCTCAGATTTCATTTATGTTCCCTATATTCTGTACTCTTTTTGCTAACTTTTGCATTTTTTTTTTTGCTCTTTAGCATCCCCTGCTTTGAAAGCATCGTCCTTCTATTAGTACATTAACTCACTCTCCAGCCTCTCTAATACTGAATTCCAACTGCTACCCCTCTCTACTTTATCTAAAAGGGAAATAACACCACCACAGACTTCGAACAGAAATTATCAAAATGCACTGCACTTAGACAAATTCAGATTTGATCTAACAGTAACTTTATATGTAATTCAGCAACTAACTTACAATAACATGACTCAGAAGAGAAAATCATGCGGTAAAACATTACATTGAATGGGAAATGATTCAGTGAAAACATTATTCAGAGTAGGCAATTACTGAGTGAAGATTATCCACAGTCGACAATTACTCAGTAAAAATATTGTACAGTGCAGGCAAATATTCAAGCAAACATTTGACAAGGACAGCAATTATTCAATAAACAATCATAATTGCACCCAATGGAGCACACTTGCCATAAACAGTACAAATAATTAGCAGACTCAAACGATGTCTGTGACTGCCCGAGCTTTAGCTAATTTACATGGCAGCTAAGCTCTACAGGACAATCAGAATCTGTCAGTGAGGGACAACTTGTTTTTCCTTTTGTCTCTTCAGTTCTAGGAAGTAATATCAGAGTTCTATCAGTTTTAATGAAGAAGCAAGTGTAGCTTCATCAGTTTTCTGGAGTTAGTTATCCTTTTCCACGAACAAGCGTTACTCACACAATTCCTTTCTTCAATTGCTGCTTCTGTCACACTTTTAATCGTTTGCATTCCATCTCACTTTCTCAATAGGTCTCAGAAGTTGCCTGTTTTTTTTTTTTTTTTTTTCCTGCAGTTGGTTTATTTTTCAAATTTTTACATTTTTCTGTTTTCAAAGCAGAAATTCACTTCTTCTTGTTGCATAAAGACTTTTCACATATTCCATCTCTATTTGTAGTAAAGCTCCCGGTCACACTCTTTCAGTCTCCCAGAAGGAGGAAGCAGCTCTCACTCTCCTTTAGTCCAGAACTATCACTTCTCCTTTTGCTTCGCTAACTAGATCAGTTATTTTTCTCATGTCATTCATTGTATGCAGCTCTGTTTCCCCCTTCTGACATTCTCAAATTCTGATCTCAACTGTTTTCTTTTGACTTCATCCAGGCATTCATCAACTACTTTCACCAGCATCCATTGCAGCTTCACAAAATATTTTTTTTTCCTTGAAAATCTTACATTTTTTTATGACTGCCTGCCTGAATGTATAGTTTTGTATCTCCCATCTTGCTTTATTGCTCAATGACAGGTTTTTAAGCAATCCATCTGATCAAATTATGTATTATTCTGTTGCTGAGTTATTTTTGCCCATGAACATGCTAATTCTTTTCATCACAGTTTGGTTTTCTAAGCATCTATACTGAGATATACATACCAAAAATGACTTGTACAAAAAAAGAAGTAACAAGAGAGTTGTTGGGATCCTGTAACTAGAGAAACCACATTAGTAGAATCACACTGACTTCTGTGTTGTAGATTAGGACAAGTGAATACCAGAATTAGGGTTCCCCAATTTAACTGTATTACCAAACAAATATAAGTATTCTGGCCTTATTTTTAAGGACAAATTGGCAGCAGGATGCCAAAGGTATTACTGTATTGCAACAGCAAGGCCAGCAGATTTTCAGTATAATTTAGTACAGTGACAAACTATGCTGAAAAAGACACTTGTATTTGAGCAGAAAGTGCCTGCATAGGGATTTATATCACCATAGCTGCGTGATACACTTTTCCCACTGGAGTTTTGCTGGCCAATTTCCCTATGAAGACAGACTTTAAATGATGTAACATCGGAAGTGCCATGGGCACATCAAAGTGATGAAAATTCTTCCCTCATTAAAATTTAAAACTATTAAAATCTCAGGGAAATCTGTGCATTGGAACTGGACATTCTTCATTTGAATACACCAAGTATTTTCTACCTGTCTCTCTCTAAACTTGAAGTCACAAAGCTCAGACAAGCAAGGGCAGAAAATTCTCTTTTGACTTGCCTCTTGATAAGAATTAGAAATCAAACTGTTTTTAATCAAATAAGAAGGATCATTTATCATTTTATGAATTACATTACATACATTTCCAGTCTTAAAATGACAACCAGATTCATCTTACTCCTTCTAGCATCCTTCTTTCAGCCCAGATTTCCCCAAAACTTGCTTGAATCGTATTACCAAAGCAACTTCAAACAGGTGGGAAGTTTTTTTGGGCCTGATTTCTTCTTATATAGCTGCAAATCAGGATCAAATTAATGCACGGGAAAGAAAACACTTAGCAAAAATGATGAGAAAAATGAAAAGAAAATAAAATATAAACTCTGTATTTTGTTCACTCGACACCAGCCGAAAACACAGGCTTCAATAAATTAATTGCCTGAATCATCTTTCTCTGTCTCTCTTTTTTTTTTTTTTTTAAATTTCTTGGAAATGTTCATATTTTGCTTGTCTGAGATCTTTGTGAGCTAATTTGTTACAGGTCTTTACTCACATAACTCATTTGACTTTAATGCATTTACACTGCTGTAAAGTTAGAATAAATCCTAAAAATTGTTTTCAGAAGCTAGTTTTGCACTGATGACTTTCTGACTCTCTTCTAGCTGTGAAGAACAAAGGAAAATTTGTTAAGAAACTTAACTAGTTTTAGTGTCAAGTAAACCAGAAGTGTGTTCTGAGTCACTTCTTCCAATGAGAATCATTCACACCCCCACTAGACAGCTACTACTTGTAGTTGTTTGACCGCTGATTCACACACCCCATTCATTGGCAAATGGTGTCTCCTTTTTTTCCTTTGGGAAAGGGTCATAATTTTAAACCTTCAGGAGACTGGAATCCTGTGAAAATGATAATAAAATATAGTTTTTCAGTCTTATATTGCTTCTCAGCTGATGACTCACAATAAAATATCTCAAAATGTAAGCCTAAAGAGGAATGGCTTGTCCTGGGTACAAGCTAAGCTTCCACTAAACTGCTTAGAAATAAGTGTTGATCTCACTCAGAAAGTATAAACTGTATGAGACTGTTCTTCACAGTAAAAGCACTTGCTGCTTGTCTGATTACATTCTCACTCATTTTTTGTGCCCATGGCTTACCAGAAATACCTGTGGGTACTTCTTGGGCATGGTGAGATCATAGCAATGCATTTGGAGTAAAACTGCCTGGCTGAGGCACTACACTGAGACCCAAGAGACAGTTGTTACAGCTCCAGCTTAATTAAAAGTTTTCCCTCTCACCTTGAACTGATCACATAGGAGTAATGTCAGGGAAACACTCAGTTTTGTAACAGGGATCTAACAAAGCCCTTAATCTGAAGGCCATTCATGTTCAGAAAAGAGGAGTTCAAATTGGAATAGCACAAGACCCTCAGGGTGGATAAGATCAGTCTTATGAGAAAAGACTAAAAGAGATTGGCATGTTTAGCTAGCTAAAGGAAAGATGTGTACCTATACACAGGTATACACAGAACTGGGGATGGGGGGAGAGAGAAAGAAATTAAGAAGGAAGGAAAGCTATTATGCTCAAGTACGAATTTAGTGCAACGCCAATGGATCTGAAGTAATAACGTCTACAATTAAGGCAGCAAACGCTCACAGGAACAAGTTTCCTTTCTATTAGGAGTTGTGTGTGGAAAAATCCCAAAGATGTGATAAAATTGTGGTTATACATTGTTTAAATATAAACAAACACACACACATAAATGTTATACCAGCCTCTTATACAGTACCCTTTTTGTCTGAACTAAAGAATAGCAGCAAGATCTGTCAGCTTTCTTATTTATTGTATTCTGTTTCTGCCTCAAAGTTCCCCTAATTTCTCACTACCCTGCCAATCTTTTCTACTTTTTCTCTGCTCATATTTGCATGGGTGACAGTTGCCGTCTACAGCTGTTATTGTCCTTTCAGTGTGTCTGCCCTGTCCTTGTGATAGTCTGACTTTTTCTCTGTCTCTGTTTCTGTCATGTTCTGATTTGCATTCTTTCCCCTTAAATGGCAAATGCCTACAGTGCTCAAATTGCATCACTGACCTGTTACAAAAACTTGTTATTTAAGAAATCTAAGAATTTACCCAACAGAGAAAAGGAGAATGTGGTGTAAAGATGTGTGCTGACATTTCAACTCCTCTGAGCTTTCCTGGAAACTCAGTGACAATAAACACCTGCAGTTCTCCAGCAGGCTGATCTTCTCTTTTTTGGCAACTGAGGAATGCCTTTGGCACCTGTGGGCTGACACTCCCTGCAATCTAGACCTTACTTTGCTGTATTCAGTGGAGCCATGTTAAAGCAGCCACCAGCTCAGACCAGTGCCTTAAAACTACAGTCAGAACCTAAGAGATGGGCAAGAAAATATTCAAATTGGCTTTAAAGACTGTTGGAGGCAGTTCTCCCACAAAGTGAAGAATTTGGCCAAGACAGTCTCTTTCATGCTACAGTCCTCTGTGTAATGAATGGATCATAGTGTAGTCATGATACTGCCCCAGTCTGTCCTCTCTTTGGCAGTCACAAATGCAGAGCAGCATCGGGATCACAGTGAACCTAGGGAGGGACTAACATGCCACTTACAATCAGGATGGAGAGATTTGGCCCACAACAACTCATCTGAACCATTGACTTCCCTTTAAATCACAATTACGCTTTCCGTTCAGAGCTAATACTTACGCCATTCTTAAAATAGATGCAGAACTAACTGCAGAAGACTGGAAACAGAGAAGACTACCTATCTTTCATAGTAATTTTACTTGCAAGTACACTTGAGGTGGACACTGAGCCCCAGCTTCTGCTTCAAATTAACTCTTTTATTTAGAACTGTTATTTAATTACTTCTGAGACACCCTTCAGAATATCCTCTGGTTATCTAGGATAAACATTAGCTCCTCCCACATAATGAAAGTGATTTGCAGACACAACCCCAGATAAGAGCACCTTCTTTGTGAGAAAGAACAGAATTCTTTTTAGTTGTCTTCCAAGACACCATCTCTTATTAAAGCAAAACCCATGTAAGGATCTAGCAAGCCTACTTCTGCCGTTTCCTGATTATCATTGCACTGGCCTTTGCATCCCTTGCTTGGCAGTGACAACTCCACAGGTTGCAAAAGTCCTTTTTGAGGTGGTCTAAATGACATAAACGTAACTATGAATTGCTTTTTTTCAAAGAGCATTGTCCTGGTTTGAGGTAAAACAGAACCAATTTTATTTTCAGTCTCTTCTAACTAACTGCTCTTTTTGAGAGTAACGGTGCACTTTTCAGACACTGTCAGCTTCTCTCAGATAAGGCCTGATGTTTATAGTGAATACCAAGGAATAATATGCAGAGAGGCTCTTGCTTATACTTATTGCTAGAACAACAAAGGCCAGCCAACTTTGCTATTTGCCCTATTGGAGTGTCGGGAGCAGAAGAATGTAGAGGAGTTGCACCTGCAGGGCAGGACCAGACAGGACAGGTGACCCAAATCTGACCAACAGGGTATTCCATCCCATCTGCCTCATGCTCAGTATAAAAGCTGAGTGATCAAAGGGTCAGCCTCTTCCTTCAATGGCCAGTGTCTGAGGATAACTCTGTCTGTTTGCTTTGGATCCCAATCCATGTGTTCCTGAATCCAGATCTGGAACCCAGTTCATGACTGTCACTGAGTGCAGTCTACGATTTTCCCAGTGCCTGCTGGTGATGTGATTGTCATCCTGGGAGCTTGATATGGGTTGTATATATTGTATATTTAATTATTTTCTTATTAATATTATTTTCTTTTTATTATTTTATTATTAAAATTTCATTAGTTTAGCTTATTTCCACTTCATAAGAATATCTCTCTCATTTTCTCTCCTCTCCTCTGAATGGAGATTCTCTTCCTTCTCTGAAGACAAAAGAGGTTAAAGAGAGGATCTGTCTTTCATTTTAGTGGCCAGCCAAATCCAAACCATTACAAGTGTTTAGCTTTGATGGATGCAGCTTCTATTTCAGACCTGAAAAATACTTTGTGGGTCTAAAAACTTGTCCATTTTTTTCCAAGTCTTTTAGCAGTTTTAATAAAAAATATTAGCTCTCGATCTTGCAAGACTACAATATTGCCTTTATTTTCCTTTACATTGGAGGCATAGCACTTTCTAATGTCATGTTTAATTTTTATTAAATTCTCAAATTTAATTTGAGAAAGAAATTAAGTTATCTAAAATTCCCTGATTTTTCAAAACCTTACATCTACAAATTGTATGCCACAAACCACGAGAGACAATGTGGGAGTTAATACAAACTACTGTATTTGAGAAGAGCTCTTTTCACCTGGTAAATCCTCCTAGTTGTTGTTCCAAAAGTTGCACTACGTATAAGCAAGCTAGAATAATTCCATGATCCTCAAACAGCAGTCTTATATGCACAGTAATATATGATTATGTCCCACAACTTATGTTCTGTTTTACTCTTTTGGGCCTGAAAGGAACATCAGAAGAGGTTTCTGTTCCCAAAATTGAAGCCCTAGCAATTCTCTCCAATATGGATAATGCACATCAACCCCTGGCTGCATGGCTGGTGCTGTCGTGAGGGTTTCAGCTTTTATGACAATGGGACATTCTTTGATGAATGTGGCCTGTTAGAGAGGAATGGAATCCACCTGTGTAAAAGAGGCAAGAGAATCTTTGGCAGCAGTCTGGCCAACTTGGTGAGGCAGGCTTTTGAACTGAAGGACTTGGAGGGTGGGATCCAAGACGGCAATGCTCATGCCCTCCTATCCAAGAGGAGAATAAGCCAGACCAACAAGAGCAGCAACAAATGTTCTTTAGCTGACTGCCAAGATGAGATCCAGAAGGCCAGCCAGCTCAAGGGTGTGTATGACTGTGGTGGATCCTCTTGCACCCCTCCAGGGAAACCTGCATGCTTGATTACCTCTCTGAAATGCCTGTACACCAACACAGACAGCATGAGGAAGAGGCATGAGGAAGAGGAAGAGCGAGAGATCTGTGTGCACTCACAGGGCCGTGATCTCATTCCAGTTGCAGACACATGGTGGGATAGCTCGCATGACTGGGACACTGTCATGTAAGGCTATGTACGTTTTAGGAAAGACAGGCCAGAGGGTTGAGATGGTAGAGTTGCTGTCCACACGAGACAGCAACTGGAATGTATCAAGCTCTGCCTGGGCTGGATGAAGAACACGTTGAGAGCTTATGGATAAGAATTAAGGGGCAGGCTAATATGGGAGACAGTGTTGTGGGTGTTTACTACAGTCCACTGGATCAGGAAGAGGTAGTTAATGAGGCCTTTTACAGACAACTGGAAATAGCCTTATGGTCGCAGGCCCTGGTTCTCACGGAGGACTTCAAACACCCTGATAAGGTACTGGAAAGGCAACACAGCCAGGCACACATAGTCCATGAGGTTTCTGCAGAGCATTGTTAATACCTTTTTTACACAGGTGGTGGAGGAACCAATGAGGAGAGGTGCGCCACTGGACCTTGTGTTGAAAAACAAAAAAGGACTAGACAGGAATATGAAGGGTGGGGATAGTCCTGGCTGCAGTGACCATGAGGTGGTGGAGTTCAGGATCCTGTGTGGAAGAAGCAGGACAAAAAGTAGAATTACAACCCTGGACTTCAGCAGAGATAACTTTGGCCTCTTCAGAGACCTATTTGGAGGAATCCCATG
This sequence comes from Chionis minor, assembly GCA_013398295.1. NCBI lineage: Eukaryota > Metazoa > Chordata > Aves > Charadriiformes > Chionidae > Chionis > Chionis minor. The sequence goes on from VZSF01001813.1 coordinate 1,277,619, forward strand.
GGGTAAGGCTCTAGAAGGAAGTGGGGTGCAAGAGAGCTGGTTAGTATATGAACACCACTTCCTCCAAGCTCCAGATTGGGGCATCCGTGTGAGCAAGANTAAGGGGCAGGCTAATATGGGAGACAGTGTTGTGGGTGTTTACTACAGTCCACTGGATCAGGAAGAGGTAGTTAATGAGGCCTTTTACAGACAACTGGAAATAGCCTTATGGTCGCAGGCCCTGGTTCTCACGGAGGACTTCAAACACCCTGATAAGGTACTGGAAAGGCAACACAGCCAGGCACACATAGTCCATGAGGTTTCTGCAGAGCATTGTTAATACCTTTTTTACACAGGTGGTGGAGGAACCAATGAGGAGAGGTGCGCCACTGGACCTTGTGTTGAAAAACAAAAAAGGACTAGACAGGAATATGAAGGGTGGGGATAGTCCTGGCTGCAGTGACCATGAGGTGGTGGAGTTCAGGATCCTGTGTGGAAGAAGCAGGACAAAAAGTAGAATTACAACCCTGGACTTCAGCAGAGATAACTTTGGCCTCTTCAGAGACCTATTTGGAGGAATCCCATGGGGTAAGGCTCTAGAAGGAAGTGGGGTGCAAGAGAGCTGGTTAGTATATGAACACCACTTCCTCCAAGCTCCAGATTGGGGCATCCGTGTGAGCAAGAAATCAGGCAAAGGAGGAAGGAAACCTGTATGGATGAGCAAGGAGCTTCTGGAAAAACTCAAATGAAGGAAGAAAGTTTACAGAATGTGGAAAAAATGGACTGGGCACTTGGGAGGAATATGGGAATGTTATCAGAGTATGCAGTCGTGCAACGAGGAAGGCTAAGGCCCGCTTGGAATTAAATCTGGCAAGAGATGTTAAGGACAATAAAAAGGGCTACTTCAAGTACATCAGTAGTAAAAGTAAAACTAGGGAAAATGTGGGCCTGCTGCTGAATGAGGTAGGTGGCCTGGTGACAGAGGATGCAGAGAAGGTGGAGTTCATGACTGCCTTCTTTGCTTCAGTCTTTACTGCTAAGGCCACCCCTCAGAAATCCCAGACCATGGAGGTAAGAGAGAGAGCCTGGAATAAGGAGGACTCTTGATTGAGGAGGGTTGAGTTAGAGATCATTTAGGCAAACTTGACACCCACAAATCCCTGGGCCCTGATGTGATGTACCTGAGAGTGTTGAGGGAGCTGGCAGATGTTATTGAAAAGATGCTCTCCATCATCTTTAAAAGGTCCTGGAGAACATGAGAGGTACCTGAGGGCTGGAGGAAAGTTAATGCTGCTGGACCTAGGAGTCCTGGTGGACAAGTTGACCATGAGCCAGAAAAGTGCCCTTGTGGACAAGAAGGCCAATGGTATCTTGGGATGTATTAACGAGTTTGACAAGCAGATCGAGGGAGGTTATGCTCCCCCTCTGCTCTGCCCGGGTGAGGCCACATCTGGAGTACTGTGTCCAGTTCTGGGCTCCTCAGTTCAAGATGAGACAAGACACTGCTTGAGAGAGTCCAGTGGGGAGCTATGAAGATGACCAAGGGAAGGGTGCACCTCTGGTATGAGGAAAGGCTGAGAAACCTGCATCTCTTTAGCCTGGAGAAGACTGAGGGGGGATCTCATCAATGCTTATAAATACGTAAAGGGTGGGTGTCAAGAGGATGGGGCTAAACACTTTTCAGTGGTGCCCAGCAACAGGACAAGGGGTAATGGGCACAAACTGGAACACGGGAAATTCCTTTTCAACATGAGGAAAAAAGTCTTTACTTTGAGGGTGGCAGAGGACTGAAACAGGCAGCCCAGAGAGGCTTCTCTCTATCTTTGAATTCAAAGATATTCAAAACCCACCTGGATGTGATCTTGTGCTCTAGGTGCTCTCTAGATCTCTAGATGATCACTAGAGGTCCCTTCCAACCGCTACCATTCTGTGATTCTGTGAATGCATGTTATACTACGCAGTACAATTCAATATGTGAGGGTACAGAAGCATCACATGACAGCAGCTCAAGTTCTTTTTCCTTTCTAGTTCTTCCCTGTAAAAACCAAATATTTTACTGTGTCTAGGTAGGAAAACCATTTCAGGTTGCACTTAGCTTGCTGGTCAAACCACTTCGGGTTGCTGGTCAAAATTGCCAGCTTGCCTTTGTTAAAAAGAGAGACAGCCAAATCAATAAAGTGTGGCATTTCATTTTATCCAGGATAACAAAAAAGTAAATTAGTCAATAATAGGATTTTGGAAGTAAGACATTCTAACTCTGTTTGTTTCACACAACCTTTTGGGATACATGTCCTTAATATCTTTATGTGGAAAGCCTACAATTTATTATAATTTTATACTCCTTCCTCTCTGAGGGCAACAGAATCTTGGAAATGCCTTGGAAATGGGACTACAAGACAGGCTTGAGAGGTTTAAAAATATTTTTCACAGCAAAGCAGTGTAAATCTGTCACCAGAGTAAAAATCTTTAAAGGAAATTCTCTAGATTTTCACTGTTGTAAATGAAAAGTGTAGCCCAACGAATGAGAAACTGGAACTTGGCTTGCTGTGGGTAATCTATAATCTTACAGAAGTTGGCAAATGTGAACTGTTCTCAGTAAGCAAATGTTTTCACAATTGAGAAGATGCATGTGTCATAGGAGATATTTCTTCACAAGAACAAGAAGACTTTTATTGCTCATTTCCATCTTATTTGCACAAAATGTTTCCAAAACATCTTGCTAGAAAACAGAAATATATAAAAACACAGAATTTAAATATTGTCAGTTAGTTTTGTCTTAAGTATAGTTTTTGGTGAGCCATTTGTTGGTAGCACAGCTGATAATATGTATATTAGGGTTTTTTTTAAAAAAAGCAAATATGAAGTCATAAACATACCTATAAGTGTTTGTGATAATGCAAACAAGACTCATAATTTTGTATATGACAATTTGTGCAAGCAGACTTGAGTCACGTAGAGTTCTGTGCAGCTGAAGAACATACTCCCACCTTGCTTGAATAAAAAAGCTTACAGAGGTTCAAAGGACAATTTCACTTGGTGAGTTATTCCATTCAAGAAAAGATAAAAAAATGGAGAAAATGTATTGCAATACATCATTTTTGTCTCCTTTACATTACTAAACCCTATTTAACAGTGGCAAAAACCCTCTTGCAGAAACTGTTGCTTAGCCCTTTGTATAGCTGTGTTGATTAACATAAAAAAAGCTTCAGTGGTGTTGGAACTATAGAGTACCCCAACAAAAGATGGGCTACAGCAGTTAAATTTTATTTTGAACATTGATTTTCCCAAGTACATGTTGTACGTCAACACCTGACACTTAGTGATCTATTTCTTTTCATTGTGACAGTGAAGTCAGTCGTATACCCAGAAGCTAGTGCAATGACCCTTAAGACTGACTGCTGCTGAAAAAGTCAATGTTATGAGAGGCTGAGGAAAATTCACTGAGTAAGAATGGCTTTGCAAGAAAACTTACTTTGTTCAGGCTGCAAATAGTTACTTGCAGCTGCAGCTGTAAATGTCAGTCTTTTTCAAGTTAAGCTGTATGTCTTTGGCATGACAAAAATCTGCACTGCTCTGTAGCATTCCCTCTGGTACCACCTTCACCTTTTTTCTGTGTTGGATTCTCTGGATTGTAGGATCTGGTAGGAATGAGACTCGTATTCCTGTCTCTTTTATCCAATTTACTATCCTGTTAATATTGACATACAGAATTGCATTTTCATAGTTGGGAGCATGAATCAAATCTACACAGTTGGGGATGAAGCCAACAAGTAAGGATATTTATGACATCAAGAATACCTTGAATGATCTATCTTAATTACATTGCCAGCTCTTTAGGCAGGAACTGGTCTCACCTTTGCTCTGTGACGCACAGCTTGATTATGTGTCACTGCAGACAGACTACAACGGATTGCGGATGCTGGCTTCATCAAGGTCCTGACCATAGTGAAGAAATATAAGAAACCTGTCAAGCATCTCCATGACTATCCACAGAGCAAGGAAAACAACCCAGTGTTCAGAGCCTAAATTAATTTAAATCTCCATGTCCAAACTCTTATCAATACTCTACAGGCTTGTGTTGCTAGTCATTAATAATGTTGAACTGTGCACAGCTACAGAGGAGAATTATATGACTCTTACTTCAGAAAGGAAATTTCTTGGGCCTCAGCCATCCAGTAGTTAGTCCTGGTACATTGAGTCATCAAAAACTCTCCCTGGTTTTAATGAAAAAACCATGATTCACAAAATGTTGCCACTTTGTAATATGCTGGAATAATCCTGAAAAAATTAATGAGACTAGGTGTGTAATGTGATTAGAGACAGGTAATAAAAAATAAAATAAAATAAATAAAATAAAATAAAATAATTTATCAAAACTCAAAAGTTCCGTATTGCCTCTTGTACTCTAAGACTTCAAATGGTTAATTACATGTTTTTGTAACAGTTTTTCAATCTAACCTAGAAGCAGGCCACTTTTAGCAGTGCATGGAATAGTCCCTATTTTCCCTAATTACCTCTAGCAAAGAAAAGGTGTAAATAATGTAAATTGTCTCCTTAGTGCTTCAAATAGGAAATCAGGCTTCCTTGTAGTGAGAAAGTTGGAGGAAGTTTCAGTATAAGGTACAGGGAAAGAGAAGGTAATTCTAAAATAGTAGTGTTAAATCTGTCAAAGAAAGCTGCTTATTCACTATGAGGAAGAAATGACTCTCTTGAACCTTTTGGTAAGGTCACATGCAGCTAACGTACCTTGTGTACATTAGGAGTCTCAAAGAGCACTACAGCCACGTAGGTTTTCAAGCAGGAAACCACCTAGTCAACATCTCTACTGCTTTCTTTGTTTTTTTGTACGTAAGGCACTCTCAAGTTGAATTAAAACATTCCTGCAATGTCTTAGTCTGCTGTAGAGTTTATCATGTAAAAATAAACAAAAGCTTCAGGATGTTTATGATGGCTGTTTGCTTATTAGTGTGACATTCATGGTTTCTGCGGCCTTGTGTGGCCTTTAACCCTTACAGAATGGCAGAAGCATTACTGATGAACTGGAGAACTGTGGGACAAATTAGTTGCTTTCTGCCGCTCACAGCTCTCACTGAGCTGAATGTGTCAAGAGCAGATGACCAAAACTTTAGCAAGGGTTGAATCATGCACTTCAGAATGGTTACATGCTCTTGTCACATGGCTGGCATTTCTGGTTTTAGCAGGTAACATTAAATTTATCTCCAGTATGTATCTACGAGTGTTAAAAGACAGAGTGATCTTAAAAACTCTGTTTTCATGAGCACCAGGCTAAAATGGTAAGCTGTGAGTGGAGTCCCTTTTTTCAGGCGTATTTTAGAGCTTAGGGCTGACAACCTTGGAAACTAAAATCTTGCATGGAGATACAGGTCAGAAATCCTTGTGTTTCGTGATTGCTGGGTTGTGTCATTGCTGTCTTGGGCCTGCTACTCTATAAGCAAGATGACTGTTTGATCTCTGTCTGTTCAGTTTCCTGATCACTCTTAAATCAAAGTTAAGTTTTGTACTGTTTTTGAGGAAATAGCCACTAATCGACTGTTGGCTTGTAGTTTTTCAGAAGTTCGATTTTAAAAGTCACCTGAGAGTCTGTAGCACAAAAGGTAAAATACCCAGGTATTTGAGTTGAGAAAAGTGAAGTTATTATATCATTTCACAAATTTCATTTCTAGAAGTAGTATCAGGAATAATTCAGAATGGAAGGCTAATGGGTGAAAAGACTCATGAATAAATAGGAATAGAACATCTTTCATTACATCATTCAATACACCTTTTAAAGACCAGCTGCTTAAACTTTTAGTTGATATATAAAAGCTGGATATAGTTTGCTTCTAAAGTGCAAACAAACAAAAAAAATCTCCCCAGAGCAAACAAATTGTTGACAATCAGGTTTTTCATCTTTTTAAAATCAGTTTACAATCAGCATCACCTTTAAACATTACATAGGAACATTACATGGGAAAGCTGATACTATTCACAGCTCCAAACAAATTTTCATTTTGTTTTGCTAGATAGCTGCCACAGTCTGTATACTTGGTGGAAAGTTAAACACAAATTATTTTGATTGAATCTGATTAATCATAGCTTTAGGATAAATAGAATTTTTGAAAGGAATATCTAGATTAATACATATTCCATTCTATAAATTCCTAGAGTGACAATTACACCAATATAATGCTTCACTTCAAATGCAGGATAAAGTTGCCCTACTATTATTATTTTCAATAAAATTCCAATTTTTTTATTACTAAGAAAAATGCTAAATAGAAATCTATGTAATTGTAGTAAAATTAGTAGGTTGAGAATAATATTTGTTTTAATTTTTCTTTAATTTCCCTTAAAGTTACCATGAAGACATTTCTTGAGTTGATCTAAGTGATCTTGTTGTAAAACATTATTTAAAACCTTATCAGCTGCCTCTGCAATGATTTCCATGATGAAAAACTCTTAGTAAGCTTTCACTGAGACACACATTAGAACATCTTAAAATTAGCTCAGCTTGTCAGCTGTTATCCACAAGAAGAGCATTCTCATTAAGTAAAGTAGAATATTAGTTTTAGGGAAATAAATTGGCTTCTGACACAGAAAGATACAGCTATATCTCAATTTGTGTCAATATGGACTTTCATCAGAACATAATAAATAGCTCATTATTCAAAACATTTGTATCTAATAAATGCGTTGTGTTAAGGATCAAAGCTTCCCTTTTGTTTTCTTCTTTAACATCTCTAGTTTTCAACTATCTCCTGTGGCTCAGAAGTGCAGAGATATTCACATGGTTTCCTCTTCCCAAAACACCAGAGTTTAAAGGATCTTTGTCATTAGCCCTGCAATGTCCCTGAGTACAGATCTTTAGCACTACTGTAAGGATTCTGTTCTTTCTATCAGAATGACATCAGATATAGACCTTTATTCATGGGAATTCTGGAATACAGAGATTGAAGGTAGACATAAAAGAAAAAACTACCATTTTCAAGAATTCTTGTTGCACGGCATTATAGCAAACTTCATAGAAGAGTAAGAAAAAAAAATATGGTTTTTTGTGTGTTAGGAAGAAGGTATGCTGTGCAATCAAACTCTTCCACCATGGCCAAGAGGCCCTGAGGAGAGTGAGAGGCATTGAGGGAAATGAGCAAATGACCCCAAATGACCAAATAGGTAGAGATTGAGGGACATGGTGAAAATGAATGGCGTTATGGATTTTTGTTTATTTCTAGTACCAATTCTAGTACCAATTAGTACAATTACTTAGGACAGATTAATAAAGTGTAAGATTGTTTAAAACAGTAGGAGATCCAGATGACAAACCACAGTGGGAAAAAGAAGGGTACTACTGGAAATACTGTAAAATAGTTGTAGAAGTTCTCTATTTACCCTTGTCTGTCATTACCTCAACACCACTGAGATGAAGCTGAGTTTTTCTAAAGTACCACTTGGATTTTTATTTCTTTTTTAACATATAACATACTGTTGAGTATACCGGTTCTCTTTTTTCATTGTGTGTTTGCAAGAGCAAAACTGAAAGGCAAAGTACTGAAAAAAATATTAATTTCTTAAGCTTTTCAACCCTCCTCCACCGGAGACCAACATATCTAAGAGCTGGTTCTTCTATAACACTTTGAAGCAAGACTCTGAAGATCTAGCAACACTTCAAAAAGCAACAAAATGAGATTTCCAGGCAAGAGGTCTCTTTTAGGGAACTTATGAGGACAGCAAAACTACATAGGGAACCTCGTCTCCCTGACCATATTCAATCTTATTACAACTGCATCAAATACAAATTTTGCAACCTTGCTTCCAAAATGTTCTACTCAACTTATTTTTTTCTGAGCCAAACTACAGGAAAAAACTTCCCCCTCTCCTGTCTCCATCAGCTTGAGTCTCTTCAGAGGGCACACCTCCTCTCCCGTTCCCTCCATTCACAAACTGAACCTGACGCTTCCTTCACCTCCTTCAAGCACATCCTTGTAAAGAACCAGGGATTTAACTAATTTAGCACACCTGAACTTAGACACATTTTCTTCACAAATATATTTCCTTCTAGTCCTTACCCTGAGCTCTTGCCTTTTCTGTATCTTGGAGAGGAGAGTTTACCGCCTGCTGGCTAAACCTTTGATGGATTTTTCACAACCTATTGCAAGGCTGGAATACAGTATGTCTGAAGAATGAAAATCAGATGGCATGAAGGGCTTTCATCACACAAATTATGCTGGACATAGATGATAGATTACTTAATCGAAGAAAAGATGCAAAAAAGATGCAATCTCATTAAAGTTTCCACAGGTGGGGAGATTTCTTGTGAGGGATAATGAATATAAGCATGCTGTGCAATTGCTTTATGAAAGACCTCTTGGCAAAATACCAGTTGCGGAACCTTATCACGAGCATGACAAAACAGTATTGAGCAATATCCGTTGATTTTAAAAATATGCTAACTGAACTAAAAATGGATGAAATGGAACTGAGATGAGAACTCATACTGCAGGTTGCAGTGCCAGCACTCTGGAGATAATTAGAAGCTGGGATTAAGCTTTATTCACATAACATGTTCAAGTTTTCTTTAAATTCCTTAAACGACGTGGCATTTTGGAGTAGCCTGAATTTTGTATGCAAACTGTCCTTTTTGAGATCCTGTGGTGGTGACATTCTTGTTCTGATGTTGAAAGCCTTCTGGGATCAAGAGGGCTGCTCTGGAGGTGTGACTACAGCTTCTCTTATGCTCATGAGTGCCCTTCTTGCAGTGTGTTTTCTTACTGTCCCCACTCTCCATGCTGTGGTTCACAGCATGGTGTTGTCTGAGAGATCATGAACTGGGTTCATTTCAGAATAAACTAGAAGGGAAGATGCTTTCCAGGAGTACTCCAGCCAGAAATGGACATTCCTTTCCCGAGACAAGATTAGACCTTGCCCAATGTTAAAAACCTAACCAAATAGGAGACCTCACCTTCCTACCCTAAAATCAGCATGGCTTTCTATTTTAATGTAGTCTAACTCTTTTGTGCAACGGGATAACCAACACTGACCTCAGAAAAGGTTCATGGAAGTGATGCATATACTGGATGCAACTTTGAACTAAGCCCATGAGGTCTTTTCAGGTGCTGAAATGGTGGGTAGTGGACTACATGTAACACAGGACAGTGAAAATGAGAAGGGACTTCAGCTTTCATTCCTCTTCCCATTGATTCAGCTTCTGAGCTTTCATACTTAAATAATGTCATCTAACAAGATCAGGCCCAGAGATAAGAACCCAGTTTATCAATACAAACTCTCAAAACACAAAATCACACAAACCTCTGTTGTCTTTTTCTGTTGCTTCTATGGGCATCAAGGTTTGCATTAACAGACCTGACTGCAGGATTTTGTTTGTGTCTGATGACAATGTACAAACAAACATCGATCCTATTATCTGTGCTCCACAGTTGTTATCTCTTCCAGGTACAGATGTGATAATAAGATGGTCGCAGACACTTTTATTCATTCCATGTCAAAGAATTAAGAGTCTGTTGTCTCTTGAAAGAACTTTGTATTTAATTGCAAAGGTGTTATTATTGAGAATAAAACGTGCCGAATGATCCACTGCACTTGATTGGTGTAAGAATCCCACATCTGTTCATATTTACCCTTCAGGCTGATACTCCTGAAGAGTCTCTTCCTCACAGGAAGGTTATAATAGCTCATAAAATGTCTTTGTCAGGTGCCAGCCTATTGTATAGTCACTTAATGGCTCTTCTCTCCTACATAGACCTGTCATATTAATTAATATTGTGTCTCCACAAGGTGGTAGAAGTGGGTAATTAATTCCACAGCATGTAGCATTCATAGTTTGATTGCTTTCCTTTTTAGTCTGGTAATGAAAGGTACCTTCATCTTTTATTTTATAGATTTTTCTAAGAATGCCCAATTTTTTTATCAATCTCTTGGTAATGATCAGTGTTTCATTTATTTCTCTTGTCATATTTTGTTGTAAAGAGCTTTTCATTTAATTAATCTCATCACTGTATCCTCAGCTCCCTTTAATGTTGACTTTTCTAATGTTGACTTTTATTTGTAGTTCAATTTTACTGGTAAAGCGTGATACCTAATAGCTAGAAGCAAAGGTCATGTAGCTTGGAATGAATGAATCAAATAGTTTATGGGTAGATCTTAGAGGAAATGCTAAATGGTGAAGCCATGAAAAGGGAGAGTAGGCCAAAATTTTCAATGGGAATGACTCATTCTATAATGTACACTTCAGAATATTCCATGATGTTTCAAACCGTCAGAGTAAAATAGTGGAAGAAAAACACTTCTTGTTTCCTCTCTGTTGCCGAGATTTTAATCTGAATTCTGTCTAGTGGGAAGACATCTTTCACTCCATGTGTTCCAGCTTCCTCATTTATGAGCTTTACCACTGCTCTCCATGAATGCATAGACTCTATTTTTGTACTCCATTACCATATATTTGCAGTCTTTTTAGATAAACTTTTGATATCCATACAGAGAAAAGAAATCGCTATCATAGGAGTTAATTAAATTAAAAGAAAATACTTATGTGGATGGCAGTAATCTGTAATTTGAGTCTTTTCTCACATCAGTTTTGCTCTATTTTAACTCTCGTATCTTCTCTGGAGTTACTATTTATACGCATGAGAAGGGTAGAACACAGTATTTTTTTACGATGAAATATTCATTTTTTTGGCTGCATATCAAAGCTGGATGTTTAAGAGTTACATACTCAGGGCTTGCTATCAAGATAAGCTTTTCTATTACACGGCTTCTAAAGTTATTTTTGTTATATGTTGAAAGGTTTTAAATACATAGGGCTGAATAAAGACTGTCAATTTACAGTTGCAAACAATTCTACTGATTGTGCACTCCTCTGCCAAAGAAATATGACCAGATTCCCAGTACTCTTGAAGCCTAGCCTACAATCAGATATGAATCTTACCCGCTCTGTCTACTTTATCTTTTGAGTCAATTAATTCGTGAATATAAAGAAGGTATTACAAGTACTGCTGAACATAAATAAAGTTGCTAAGACAAAGACAATCTTTCACTTTTAGCAATAACCTTCACATGACATTCAGGATAACCAGCATAATTGGTCAAACATGTTTGCCTCTTCTCAAGTTTGAAAAAAAAAAATCTGATAGTTGGAAACATCCTCTATAACATCCTCTATAGATTTAATGAAAAATGCATAATGTAGAACTTTAAATAATACATTTCTTACTGCTGTTTATCAGTCTTTAATGTCTAAAAATTCTGAAAGAACTATTCATATATAATCTCATTCCAATTGCAATAACTTTGAAAGTATTATTATTCAAATGCCTAATATTTTTATACAAGACATAATGATGGCATTTACTGCATTGAAAGTTGCTTCAAGATCTGCCAACATTAATGGGACTTTATCTGGCACCAGAGGTCTTTGGACCATTCCCTTTAGGTCTACTAGCAATCTGGATATAGAATTTCTATTGACTTCCAAAGGAATTCCATAGGAAGAGTCTTTGAATTTTCAAGTAAAATTAGAGCCTCACTAATACGTTGCAGAGCCACAGAATATTAGCTTTAAGCAGATGAAAAAAAAATTAAAATATTGTTTCCCTTTCCACTCAGGTAATACAGCTTTGTGAAATAGAAACTGAAGATATGAAGAGTCTAGCAAATCTGCCTAATTCTAAGCACTGTAATAGCATGTTTTTCATGTAAACTGGTTCAGAAATCCTGAATGAAAAATATTGTCTAACTGGGAAAAAAAGGATCAATTAAAAGGAATAATTTTGAACACATTCAACATCATCCCCTGTTGAAACAAAAAACCCCAAACATTTAAGTCAGAACAGAATGCATTTCTGTAGTGAAGATGCCAGTGGAATGAATGAACATTCAATGAATCAAGTTCTGCCTATTTAAATTTTTAAAACACCATTCCTAAATGTTCAGTCTCTTACAGAAAAAGTCCTGTTGAGTGCTGGTGCTGTGTTGGTCACAGGTTCTCATTTGTCTATCTGTCTTGTCTATGTCTTAAGTTGATGTATGAGTACAGAGAATGGGAATGGAAACTCCTGCTCTTTCAGACATATTCATTGGCTGAGTTACTTTCTTTGATATTTTTAACTTTGTTAGAGATTTGTATGTGTTTGGTCAATTTTTAGAACACAGAGCATCTATCTTAATCAGGGCTCTGAGCCTTATCCCAATAAAAGTACAGAATAAACCCAAAGTTATTCCATAGGCACATTACACAATATTAAAAAATCACTCTAAATTCCAGGTGAGTAATGCCACCTTGACTCATAATGACGGAAAAATAATTTCTTCTTGGAGACTGTAAGGAAAGTAAGATCCCAGGCTGCCTGGGTATTAATAGCAGGGAAGAATTAGAAGCATCTGTCTTGACTAATGCAGGTGTAGATGCTAACAGTAACATTTGCAAAGACAATGAAATACTATTTGTTTGCAGCAAGGATTTAATTAGTATTTCTTATCATGATTGAAGAAGTGGTTTCTCCAGTCTAGTGAACTTGTTTTGCCATTTAGAAAACTTACAGAGTGAATAATGGGGGGATTGTAGATAAATGTAATTAATTTAATCATGCAGAGATGCTTTTTAAGTTACTGTGTGGGCAAGAACAGGAGGACTGAAACTGGTCTTTGGGAAGCTCATGGAATAAAATAACTATTTCGTCATGATAGTGACATGAGAAATTTGTGGTAGTATCATGTGAAAACTCAGACTCAACTATAATGAGAAAGAAGCTGGATGCTGGGGAATTCAGTTTGTCTCCATTAACCTTGTATAGTGCCTGCCATAAAGATGTTTTCTCACCAGAATAATGTTGGAGAAGACAAATGAATAAGCAAAATGCCTGGGTGTCTCTCACTTGTGCGGTCAAACTGGACTTCCAGGAAAACACTGTGGGCACCTGTGGAGGTCCAAGAATGCAGCACCTTCTTCACGGCACCAGCAATTCCTCAGTGTACAGGATTATCATCAGTTCTCAGAGGCCAAAATTTGTCTGATGGGAACAAGCAGGCCTTTACAGTTACAAAGCAGATGTTTATTAGACAATGAACTTTAAAAAGCTGTGGTTTTTTCCACAACTCTAAGAATTCTCACCTGCCACCATTGATGCCCTCACTGAAGGCCACTAGGAAGTAGCGTTAGTAATCGGCTGAAGCAGACCATCAGCCTGCTTTTAAGGATATTCCCTTCAGTGGTTCGACATATGAAGAAACTGAATAATTCACACTGACCTGTGTGAAGATATTGTTACACTGAAATGTCACCTGACAGTTTAAATACGGAGTGACAACATTTTGTTTACTAGAGTGAATTGAAACCCCTTATATTTGGTCAATGCTAAATTGATCAATCTTACACATGGGGAAAATTTCACGTTTTAAACTAAGTTATAGTGAACATATGGCAAATCTACAAGTTCACTACAATGCCAAGGAATAATACAGAAAGTTTCACCATTTTCTCATCAGGTTTTCTCTATTTTGTGCCTTTTAAAAATCTAGACTGACACACTGAAAGCTATTTGGCAGCTGAATCTAATAAACTATTCAGTCTTTTTTTACTACAGTACTATGAGTCTGGGAAAAAACGCCTGAGAAATCTAATTGAAATTGTCACTCGCTTTATTGAAAAGCAAAACTTTTGGGTTTTCTGCTGTCTAATAATGGCTTGCAAGACTCTGTATTTGCAATAAAGTGTGGGCTGAAGAGAAGAATTCAGATGAGGACCTGAGGAAGTACTGGACCCAAACCTGATCAAAATTTTTCTTTAAGTACATGTTTGCAATTCACCAGGCAAAACTTCTTTTGCATTTAAACTGGTGAAAACAGTATTTTTTCAGTTTTTTCCTCTTCCACAACTTTTGTTACTTACTGAGAGGACTTCTTTAGCTTTGCTCTAACATATCCTGTGAATGTTTAAAGTAGCTCTATTTTTTTGCTTTTGGTCTCTTGTATCCATATATGATGCTTTATCTCTAATCAGTTTCAGCTGTGAGAGTACTTTCTCTGGAAAGGATGTGCAACGTATTACTGGCAATTCTTAATCGTCATTAGGCTGATATTTTTCAAGGGTTATATTTGTGTTTTAAAAAGGATAAAGGAACTGGGAGTTTTCAGTCCTCCTGCACACTGTGGAGTAAGGGAAGGGGAGAACTCCTCTCTGCACCACTTCCCTGAAACCAGAATCCTGACAGTAAATGCTTGAGTTTAGAGGCACTACATCTGGTCTAAACATCTTCTCGGGAGTCAAAACCCTCTCTCTGCCTTACAGACGGCTCAAGAACCCTCAGCGTTGCACACAGCTGAAAATTCCTCTTGCTTTAAACCCAGCTGAACAGCAGTTGGAATAAATTAGGGCTAGTTGAAAAGTATTAGGATGTGGACTTTAAACCCATAGGACAAGGGAGTAACAACAGAGGACCACCTTAAGCAACCTGTTAATGACTGTGAAAGGTGCTACTGTGTCAGTGTTGTGGGAGTTGTGAAGGTGCTGAGCACCTTTCCATTTAAGCAAGACAATCCAGACCAGGATATTCTCTACCCAGTCCTATAACCAACAGTGCCCAGGACTGCTTGGGGAGAGGACCAGGGACCCCCAGCACTGCACCAGGACTATACCTGGCACAATGAGAATGTACCTGTGATTAAAGTGTTTTTGTATCAAGTCCAGTTAATACCCACACTGCCATTTGGTGTTGCTAGTACTGGAATACCAATTACACAAATCACAGATATCTGTGACATGGGGATAGATGGTCACTAAGGTTCTGGATGTGGGGTTATGGCAAGACCTTGCTCCAGGGATGGGGTTAGTACAGCACAAGTTGCATGCACTGTGCAGCCTTTGCCCAAGGTTAGGATGACTGAAGTAAGCCCATACTATTCACCAAGCCCCAAAGCCTGAGGTGTGAGTTAATGTGAGCATGTGTGGACACAACTTTGTAAGATGTTTAAGTATAAAACCAAGAGAAATCCCTGGTCCTTGGAGGGAGGATGAATGGGGCCCCCTGGCAGAGTACTTGACTTGATGGCATCTTGCCATTTGTCAGGAACTATGTGAAGCTGAAGATGGAGCCTCCTGGGGTATTGGAAGACCAGTACAGAAGGGGTTCAGCATGTGTGAGGGGAATGGGGAAATAAGCATTGCCTTAAAGTGGGTTATGCCTTTGCACAATGTGTTTTGTTGGAACAAGTATGGAAAGTGGAGGAAGAGAAGAATGCTCTGGAAAACAAAGCAAGCATATTAGACAACAGTAATGGGTAGGTAAAAGAAGCTCTGTAAACTGCCCAGGAGGACAGGGATATAGTACAGCAAAGTTTCATGCCCCAGTTGCCAGTACTGTACTTGATGCCCATATCAACACCTGGATGGCAGCCAGTACCGTGTGGGGATGGATGAAACAGTGGAAAAAAAGCAGATGGAAATATTTGGGTAACCCATCTGGGCCACCAAGGTCAAAAAAGACATCATGACATACCAAATCTGTTTAGTTGTGCTTAGAGGACTGCTATGTGCTACATGTAGTGCCAGCATATGCCATCCACCCACAAACACTTCTGCTACCATGACTCTCACAACAGACTGCTGGAAAACGAGTGGTGGGGAGATTTGCAGTAGGGCAGGAATGCATGTATAACAACCTATGGGCAAGGCATTAGGTGGCAAGCAGTGTTTTCTGCAAAAGAACAAATCTTGGCTCTAGTACACAACAGCACTGAGAATGATAAGCATGTTATGGGCAACTGACAACTGGGTATGTGAATAATGCCACATTTGTAATAAGTAATTTTACTTGGAAAAATTTTTGTATGAGCGACATTAACAATTATTTCGCATATTGAGATCTGGAGAATGTCTCAATGTATATATATAATCTCACAAATGCAATGCATGGAACTACTTTGTATGGACATTTGTAGGAATGTCTATATAATAAGGGGTGGGCTGTATAGCAGTTAACATAAGTTAGGTCTAGTTGACAATACTATTAACATGTGGACTTTAGATAACTCATAGGAACAGAGGAGTAATGCCAGTGTAAGCAACCTAATGCTTCTGTAATCTTTGAGGCAAGCAGATTGTGAGCACCAAGCAATGGTGACAGTCATTGGGCACTGCAAGAATTTCAATGAGAGAACCAAGAACCTGATTTTTCTCTACCAAATCCAGTAACTGATGGTGCCCAGGGTATCATCAGGTTATCATCAGAAGAGGACCAAAGAACCCCAACCCCCGAATGTGGTGTATACATGGCATGGCTAGAGTCTAGCCTAAGTCAACCAACTTCTCTCCTGGACAATGTCATCCCACCAGCAAAGCAGACAAATCTAATAGTTTGTAAAATTGCATTTATCTGTGATTAAGGTGTTTTTGGTAGCCAATTCCAGTTAGATACTGCATTATCATTTGGTTTTAAACCACAGCAAGAGGTCCCCCCATTTCTCAGTCCATGGTTGCACCTGCTTACTAATCTATCCAACATTCAACCACTTACCTCAGATCTGACAGGGTTATGCTTGTATGTCTTTGAAGATGACTATGGTTTTTATATATTATGGCTTTGGTAGCAGTTCCATTGTATATTAGGGGAGCTAATAAAACAGGCTAGCAGGCAAAATACAGGCTCTGTGAGTTGCTGCCTGTTAGAACTTTCTCATCCTATCTTTGTTTTTTTAGATTTGCCCTGACAAGAGATCCTTCACTCAGTGACAAATGCCTTCCCTTCTAAGCCCTCAGTTATCCTTGAGGACTCAGTCTCTCCAGCTCCAAAGTTCGCTCCTTGTCTCCTTTCAATCCCACCCCAAATCTCCATGTTTTTCTGATTTGAACTGCCCAGACACCCAAGAGCTTCGAGTTCTCCACATTTCTGCAGTCTTTCAGTCCTCATCCTCATTCCTCCCACTGAGCCCTGCTTTGGCATGGTTCCTACCTGGCTAGTCTTGTTCAGCCTACCCAAAAATCCCTGCTGCCAGTCTCCTCTGTTCTCCCAGGCTGACTACAACTCTTTCACTTGGCTGCTGCAGCCTACTGAAACTCTCCATCCTTCTGACTCTTCCCATAGGCTCTCACAAAGGATCCAGGTTTGACTGCTATTTAAGACACTAAATATAGGCACCACTTAATCCAAATCTATCCACACCTACTCCATTGGCTGTAGAAGATGACTTTGCTGAAGAATAAGAGAAAAAAAAAAAAAAAGGAAAAATTAAAAAAAGGATAAACAAATCAAACAAGGTACACAGTAATCCTGTATTTTTACAGCAGCTATTGAAGCATTGCTTTTTCTTCCAGCTTTAGAAGAAACACAGTGCTTACAAAATTATTGCAGTATGCCTGCTTTGGAGGAAAAGAGGACAAGAACAAGCCTATGCCCACACAAAGGCTGTGCCTTGCACAAATCAAGGCTGTATTTTAATAGATGGCACTGAGGAATGGTGCAAGTTCCTTTTTTTGTTCACTGTGAATGCTTCAAGTTTAAGGTTCCAGTTTGGTTGTGCTCAAACCAGGGTAAGAAAGATCATTAACAGAGTTTCTTTGGGCTCCTTTCCTTCAAAGAATAAAGGAAACAAAGGAAAAAAATGAAAAGCTTATCTTTGAAAGAGCTGTATCGCTTTCAGAAGAACTAGAAACTTTTGACCTGTTTGTTAATCTGACGTGCCAGTGATAGGTGCTTCGGAATAGGGAGAACTGATCTTTTAACTCAAAGTCTTTCTGAAAGGGAGACTTGAAAATGGAGAATGGTAATTAAGTCCCCATACAACTGTTTTTATTAACTAAAACTAATAATTTCAATTGAGTATTTGGCAGGAAATGCCTGCTTTAAGAATGAATATCACTTACTCAGTGACACTCAGAAGTGCAAGTAGATTTGTCAAAGCAGTATTTTATTCCAGGACAATTGAGTCATCCACCACATAGCCAATATATTTTCTAAGAATTACGCAAGTGGCCTTGGCAAAAAATGGAATATCTAGGTCTTATGCATCTCAATGAAGGAAGCAGATAACAACTTTGAAAATGCCATTCTTTCACTCACAATTAATTTGAGCCCAGCCCAGGCACTTCACAGAACTGAAAACCAGAATTCAACAATAACAATGAAGGTGATTGCTAAAGGGTTCAGGTTAGAGATTCTTTCTGTCTCTAAGCTTGTGAATGCACTCCTCACTCTGGGCATGAAAGAACAAAAGCCAGAGAAGACAGGAAAATGAAGCCCATGAAAAAATCTTATTCATTGTACATCACAGTGAATTTGAATAGTGTTTCTTCAAAGGTAAGCTGTCGGTGTTACAGGGAGGGTCTCAACTAATTAACTACAATTAATGCATTTAAAGCACATGCATTGCTCAACTGAAGCCTAAACGGTGATTATACAGTAATCCTGTGCGTGAATTGCTTACTCCTTTTTGAGTGAACAGTTTCTTCGGTATCATTCAGAGACTTCAGAGAGTGTGTGGCAGCACCTAAGCAGCTTGGGCAGAGAGACCAGTCTGTGGCCTAGAGATTTTACAGGCTAATACTTCTTCCACTTTTAAAAATGGAAGGTCATGGGCAAGACCTTTTCTGGTAAAGTGCAGATCAGTATTGGGTTTTAGTTAATTTAGTGTATCTGTGTTATTTACAAGGCAGATAATCTGCATAATTACAAACATATAAGTAATACTGAAATCCTCATGGATTTTTTTATTTTTATTTTTATTTTTGCTTCTCTTTTTCCTTCTTTATCATCTACTGTTTCATTGTCTTTTCCTCATCCATATCATGTCAGACTAGAGCCCAGTAATGTGTCTTAAGGGGAAATAAGAGATTCTGCCAAGAATTTCTCTATGTAGAATCCCCTCTCCATATTGGCAAGATTTTCAGCGAATCAGTTTTTCTCAGTTGGAGTGTTATCTGCTTTGGCTGAGAAGTGAGTTTTGAAAAAAACAAGGTGTGAAAAAATGCCACTTTTTGTTTCATCCAGGCTGGTATCATCTGTCATACGTATTGCTACTATTTATTTAGCTGGAGTGAGCAGCACTTGCAGTTTGTTTCTACTTGGCCTCTTTGACTTTTCACATTGCTTCCTCAGGAGTCCTTTTGCCTCCCTCATTGTGCTTCTTCCTGTGTGAATGGCAACTGTGGATGCCATGGTCTATGCTGTTTTCTGGTTTGGATCTTACAGACTCAAAAAGGCGAGATAAAACAAGGGAAAGGAGAAACACTCTCTGTTCCTGACTTGCAGGAAGGCATGTCTTCAAAGTTTTTTTAATTTTCAAGAATATTACTAGATTGAAAGAATATTATTCTTTCTGAGTAATAAACTCTCTTATTACAGAATACATTTCATCAGAAGATCACAAAATACCTTTCAAACCAAATTAGCATCATTACCATATTTTTATGAAACCCTGATTATTGGAGGGATTTATCTGCAGTGACTCAGCAGGTCTGAGGAACTGTTACTCACACTGAGATATTTTTGAAAGAGGAGTCTGACCACAGTAGCTAAGAATATTAATTCTTTAAAAAGGTTTCAGATGTTTTTCTTTTGGGAAAATTGTTTTGGAAATCAGTTTTACCGATTTCCTTGTCACTGAAAGATCTTCACAGTCAGAGTGAAAGGTAGGTAGGCTTATCGTAATATGGACAAGCCCACCATGGACTACAGCAAATATAGGCTCCTTGTTCCTTGTGAAGATGATTGTGGCTATAGTAAAGGGACAAGAAATTTTTCTGTTGCTATCTACAGTCTAATCATGCTGATATTCAAATGGGCTTTCTTTCTCTGTGGGGTGATCTTACAATGGTCTGTAGTCATTCCTGTACCACAAATGGATTTCAACGGATGTTTGCCACCACTATTCTGCATGTTTCATGCACTTACATCATGTGTGTGGTTCCAGATGAACCATTCCTGCATAATGACGGTTAACCTTTATGTTAAAATACATTTTCTGTCATGAAAAGAAGTTATTTTGTGTAGCAGCTCTTTGCTCATAATCCCTACTTAAGTTGACGCAAGTTACTTGTTTTAGGCTAGTTATAGAATGAAATGTTAAGTAACTCATAATAGAAAATAAGCAACAAATGGGGATAGTTGATCATTTAATAATTTGCACCCATTTGTGCCTGTATCAACAAATTCACTGAATTGAAAACTGACTTCACATGTAAACAGTATTTTTCATAGGTAAACAGTACTATTTGTCACAGTCTTCCTGTAGCAGGACAATTAATAGTCGTATGAGGCAGGTACTTTTGCATAGATGGACATGAATATCTTTACATTTGCAACAAGAAATTTAGAGCCTTAAGTCCTTTGGTGTAGCAAGTGGACCTTAAGTGACTTAGATTTGTTGATCATGAGACCATGAAACAAAGCAAGAAAACGATGACAGAGCTTCACCCTGTTCTACTCACTTAAAGCACAGGTTTAGTTCAATGTATAAATATATGGTTTGCTGTTAACAGGCAGTTGAAGGCAATCAGGTAACAGGCTGTGTCTAGGCTGCCCTAGACTCTTAAGGAGTTTAATTTTCGTCCCTTTTCAGTTATAGAAAGAACTCCAGGGCACAACTAACACTGAAACTTTATTTTTTTTTTTTACTTTTTTTTCTTTTTTTTTTTCCTAGTGTGGAATTATCCTCCTTCTATTTCATGGCAAATGAAACAGTTGCTGTCCCACCACTGAACTGCAGTGCTCTCAGATTCACAGGCAAGACTCATGAGATCACCAAATAAGATGTGCTGTTGTCTTCTAAATTACTTCCTTGAAACTAAAATATGAAGTGTCTCCCTAAGGAATTACTTTGCAGTACAACGCTTTAGTCCATCTGCTGAAAAAGTTGTTTTATTTTAATGTTGAATGTCTACGTAAACTATTCTTCCAGCTGTGGCATATTGAAATGCCCATGTCTTAGAGGCTTGCTCTGAGACCTCTATCAGCAATATTTTGCAGATGCGTGCACTATACCTATGTGTGTGTATACATGAATATACGTATACATATATACTAAAAAAGTACAGACTGCAGTTGCCGGGGTCCTGTCATTAGCTTGTAGATAATAATAAACAGGATTGACTCCTGCAAAATGTAACCCTGAAAAAATTGGATTGAAGTCTCCTGTCTGTTTGGATGTAATATCAGAGTTTTGGGGTTTGATTTTCTTGGAATGGAAATCTTCATCAACCATGAAATGTGGTTGTTACATAACTTATGTTGCCCAAAGATAATCCAATGGCCTTATTAAAAATATATTTAATGTTGATTTTTTCATAATGATTTCAAATTTAAAAGCAGAAAATATACAGAGGAAGTATTACTGAATTTCAAGTACATCTTTATGTGTGGAGAAGTACAACAGTCTGTCTTGCTTAATGAGAATTTCCCAAATCTCATGAAATATTTCATTGTCCTTCTGTCTATGTTAAAACAACAATAAACCAGTTCAAACTGCAAAGGTAAAACATGAGGAAAATTCTAGAAATCTTAATGCAGAAAGTGTGTTCCCATATGCTACTGTCTGTCTTACATCAGTGAAATTGAGTAAAGATTGCAGATTCTTCCTAGTTCCATAGCAACAGAGGACCAGATATGCTAAGCTCTACCATCAACCATATATTCAATTTTGTAAGTCACTTAAAAACTCTTTCTCTTTGAAGTTAGCTTATTTAAGAAACTTTTAAGTTAACTTCCTTGAGAAAGACAATGTTGGATGGTCTCAAGGGCTTAAAAATTCTTTCCATGAAGAAATTATTTCTGTTCCCGGTTGGAATTTGCGGCCATAAAATAAATGAGACTTCATCTCATAGCCATAGCAGTTTGAAAAATGCTGCTGGAATGGGGGTAGATCCAGTCTCTTCTGGCTACATGTGGGTAACTGGTATCGACAAAAAGGACTTTTTTGCATGTAGATGGAGGGGAAAATAAATAAAGGACATGTAAGTGGCATTACACTGCAAGCAAAATAGGTATTGCTATCAAGGTGGAAGTTCAAAGGGAAATTTCTATACAGGTATAGACAATTTACATTCTCACAGGTCTGAAATGAGAAAAACTCCTTACCTGACTCTTACACACCTTGGAAGGAAGAATAGATCTTTTCTTGCACAGATGTAGTTGAAGTTCAAGGTTACTTCTCTATACTAAGAATGCGTTCATATTTCATAGCTATTACGCTTAGAAATACTTTAGAAGTATTTGAAACACATCAAATACATCACAGCATCGGTTACTGTGAGATTGTATTTCTATGCAGGGATATGAACCACACTGCATTTTGTGCTGCCGTGCAAGGAAAAAATCACGAAGAGTCTCTACTCTGAACAAAATTGCTGTACACTACGATCACTCTGATTCCTTTTACCTTGATAAAAATCTTAGTGTGCGTGTATACGAAACATGGTAACAAAAGCACACAGAGTTGAAAATCTAATAAAAAGAAAGCATGAACTCAGTCAGCTGTCAAACTTGAAATGATGAGGCTATTATAAATCATACCCTTGAAATATCAAGGAGAATGGAGAAACCTCACATGTCGTTACACTTGCACTCCCTTTACTTCTTTAGACAGTGTATTATTCACATGCAGAAGAGGGCTAGTTAAGAAAGGTTGCTCTCAGCTCCTATTCTATTCCACAAACTTTAAACATACACACACACACACATAAAAGAAAGAGCAAACAAAGAATAGTATATTTGAAAATGAAATGGTTTCAAGCATCTTTTAGGACTTAGTAGCATTAAAGCCTTTCAGGGGCATCAGAGAGCTTCTGGAGCCTCTGGCACCTCAGCATCTCTAGTGACATCCTAGAGTTCTATATTTATTTCATATATGACAAAGGCATGTTTTTCATATAAGACACGAAAGCTTTTGCTTTCCTATTGCCCTTTATTCCGACTCTTCCATATGCAAATTTATTTTCCAATTGCAAAGCCTCAGGACTTCTTAGATTGTGTCCTTCATGGTCTGGACTGGAATTTTTTTGGAACTCAGAAATGACATTTCTGGGTGGAGTAGTAAAATCAGCCAACAAAACATTGCTGGTGCACCCTACAGAGCAATGGTGCCACAATAGCCTTTCCTAACACAGCATCAATATTCCCCACTTGCCTCTCATTCTCCTTTTGCTTAAGTAGCAAAGTGATTACAGTGTTACTGTGATTCTGGCCAAGACAAATTGTTCTTTTGGGAATAGAGGGGGGAAATAAACAAAATTGACTTGACTCTAACCAGACCAACTGTCTGAACATGCTTTTTTCCTAAAAAATAAATAAATCATTCTTCACAGCGGATTTCCTACTCTCTCTTTAAGCTGTATGGTTGGAGGAGCTCACACTCTCCTCCTATAAGACTTCCCAATATTCAAATGCATTGCCTTTGCAGAAAATTTCCCATATTGCAGTCTCTAGGTCGGCTTCATGTATTATGTATTTCTTTCAAAGTCTTCTCCCAGATCTCTTTAAGGTTAGTTGGGCACAGTACTTCTGGACTTGCAAACACTCTTGGTACCATCTGATCTGGGGGGATGTCCTCAGGGTTTAGTATCACACATAGTTTCTTACAATCAGCTCCTTTAATCATGGTAACAGAGTATTCTTTTAAGTCAGGTTTCTTCTAGAAAGAGCTCAAATGAGTTCCAAAATTTCTATTCATAAAAGATGGTAATTTAGAAAAAAGTTAATCTGAACCCTTTAAAAGGATGTACACTTCAATGGATAGTTCTGCCATTGTCTTTCAGTTTAGATTTATATCATTTTATCAAAATAGTGAGGTTGCAGAAATAGTGCACCTGCAAACCAGAACAGTGTGGAAAAAAAGCCATTGATTATAAATTTCATAGTTTTGGAGGAGAGGATTATCTTACAAGAAAGTACTATTCCAAAGAAAAATACTGTAACTACAAAGTGTCATGATAATGTGTGTTTTTAATTATACCAGCAATGTTGATAGATTAACAGATAATGAACAAAGATATCAAAGACATCAATATTACTTCAAACATAGGATAAATATTTAATGTATATGTTGAAAAATCAATGTAAAAGTAAAATTCCCTAAGCTAAAGGCAAGCAAAGTGTGTTAAATAGATCTGAATGACAGAGATTGGTTTACTCCCTAATTGGAAGAACACACAAGTGAAACTAACCACATAAGTCAAAGAATAAATGAAGGAAAGGCTGTCACAGAGATTAAAGATTTATACAGCTGTTTCATCCATCTGGTGTTTAACCAAGCAAAGGCTGGTGGAGACCATATGACTCAGATGCCTATACTGCAGGATAACTGACTGATTAAATGAATTTGTACATCCATCAAAGATCAGAAGACTTAAAATTAGACTTACCAAAAAAAGCCACACAAAATGCTTTGAGTGCACAGAGAGTTTGCAGAAGAGTAGACGCTGTTTTCCAAAGCAGTTTTGGAAGGCCATGAAACAAGAGATACCAGGATGGGTTTTGGAGATGTAGCAGGTGTTACGTTCCTAATTGTTGAAATCTAAAAGTTCTAATATAGTGCCGGAAAATATTGCATGTAAAGAAAATACAAGATTTTTGAAATGTAAAATTAAAACGCGCAGTGGTGACTTATACTTACAAATATAAAGCCACAGAGAAAATCTCTTTCCTCACTGGATTAGAACATCTTATGCATAAAAATTCCTATTTAATTTTATTCAAATGATGAAAAAAACCCCTGATATTAGCATTGCCATTGGTCGAATCAGCTTTTCAAATGTTAACCTGTAAACTGCTTAACTGTGCACACTAATCTCAAGAAAAGCTGTTGACCTAATTTAGACGATTTTCATATGCCCAAAACATCCTGATGTGCTGGTAATTGAGAATATCGGTTTTCCACTTCTGAACTTTTCACTGGAAAGCCCTCGTGACATGCACTGAGTAGATCAGCAACCAGTAGGTCTCTGTTTCAAGGTTGGTATTTTTGCTTTAAGGACATCTCATCCCCAGCAGAGCATACAAAATATGGAAAAAGAAACATTCAGTCCAGCTTCACACACTTAACATTTAACATCATCTGTGTTATTCATTAAATTAGCCATGGACCTTGTTATGTTGGTCTATATAAAACACTGAGTGTGTAAACATTTCACTCTGTAGAAGTCCTACAGCTTAGCCTATGTACAGGTCACTTGCAATAGGTTAATTATCCTTGCTTTTACAAAACTCCCAAAGCACATATCCTCCAAGAATTTTGGGCAAAACCTTGAAGCCTTCCTTTTAGCACAGATAGATAACTTCACTTTGTAAAATAGACAGGGTATACGTGTACAGCTACCTCCAGGCTGTGTGAGCTTGGGTCATCTTCCTTCACTTAGACATTGACAGATTGGCCATCTAAGCCCAAGTCAGTCACCCTGAGCTCACCTTGTGGTCCATAAGAAGACACAGGGATGTCCAGAGGGTGACCTGTCTCACAGGTACCCAGTTTAGATCGAGATAAATAGTACTTTGAAAGTGTTTTCTTCTTTCCGGTGATGTGGAAAGAAGTATTGGAAAGGTGGCTGGCTCTAACTTAGATGTAAAACTTGAAGGTATCTGCTTTAGGGGTCCTTTGCCTTGTCCGTGGTTATACTCAGTCACTGCTCAGCACCAAAGGCGTTGGGCTTTTCCTTTTATCATTTCTTTGTATAGGGTCAGCACAACACCGTTCCATCTTAAAATTGCAACTCAGTCCTTAAAAAGGACTTAAAAGGAACCAGATTTGGCTGACCCCTGCCAAGGAGTTATTTCACCTGTGGGTTGTGATGTACAGAGTATTCTCACTCAGGTTTTTGTCTGCATGGCATTAAACTCTCACACAGATCATTGCACAACTATGGAGAGCAGCAGAGAAAGCTGTGTACAGCCAGTCACAATGCAGGTTCCTGGCTGGTGGGTATGGTGAGTGCTGAAAATGTCCTATGGACTTATGAAGAAAACAGGCACCATTTTTACTTCTGCTCTTGTGAAGAAAATGCTGCTGCTGCTGTAGGTGACACACCATGGAGCAGAGGTGATGAACAGTGCTGGTGATTAGGAGGCCTTGAGAGGAAAAATGGGAGACACTTAGCTAGCCATTTCATCGTTCCTCTTTTGTTTTAAATGCCCTTGAATTTGTTAACGACAAGCTCAAAGAATAATATGGATTTGGGTTTATAATATTTCAAAGATCAAATAAGGAAGTGAATTTGCAAGTGAAAAAAATGAAACTATATGGATTAGGTTGGTTATAAGCTTTGGAAATTAATAGTTTGACTTGCATTACTTCAGTGTGTACTCATTTCCACTATCCTGCTTTGTCCCAAAAGACAGATAACAATATCTACCATTGGTATCATCCACTTCAGACATCTGTGGAAAAGTTAGAAAACACGTTTTTTCTGACAAGTGCATTATACAGGACAGCACACCTTCTGCAAAGTATATACAAATCACTCTATATAGAGAACTTACAGATAAAGTAAACAGGAAAAGGCATTAAGAGCACAGGGTACAAAGGATACATTTGCATACACATATACATATGAAATAAGATAGTTAATGATTTTGCAAAAAGGAGAAGGGAAGCTGCTCTACAGAGATGTTGTTTTTGTATTAAGTAGATGTAAACCATAGAAGGCATGGTTTAACTAAGGCAGCTGTTAACCAGCTTTTGGAGTGGAGGAGATACAAATAAAATGGTGAGGGTGGGGGTGACACTTTTGTTCTTCCTTATGGCTGATAAGAAGACAGCAAGTCACACTTCAAATGACCTGGAGTTTAGAATTTCATGAAGTGGGAGTGTTGACAAAATTATGGTAGAAATGGTCAGTTCGAGAAAAGTGCAGAATGTAGTAGGAGGGCATGTGGAGGGTATTGGGGGGGTGGTTCTAAGCAGATCTGTCTTTCTCTCCTGAAGAAACCTTTGGGACACAACACTTTTTGCAGTACTTTCTCAGTATTTTTGTGGATGTAGTAATATGATCAAAACCCTCAGCAAGATGAAATGATATCAAGGGAACAATTTCATGGCACTGATGACCAGTCCCACCAGAGCGCAACGTCTCACACACACCACCTGCCTGTTTCATTCTGAAAAAATTGCCCATCTCTTATCAGTGTGGCTTTGCCCCCAGGGAAAGGATGCAAAATAAGGGCACCTGGGAAAACTGTCTCATTCGTTCTAGCCCGTTAGAAGTTAGAATTAATCAAGGAAGGAAATTCTTAAAGGTGTTCTTTCTCTTTCCCATTGGATTCAGGCAGTGAGAAGAAAATTAAACAAAAGGAGGAAGACGATGAATCAGCCTCAGAATATGAATAATTTGGGGACCACAGAGCTCCAGACAAAAGAAAACACGATTCTCATTTTCACAGTTCATCCCTCATTTTTGAATACTCATCACCATCTACTGCCAAAATGCCAAGATTAAAACCTGTTTCTCCATTTGTCTTCTTGTATTTCAAGGGAGTTCAAAGGGATCACTGGTCTAGACTGAAAGTGCATTACTCTCAGAGCACGCAAAGCAACATGAGAGTTTGCAGGGAAGATCAGCACGAAAGCATTAATGAAATCATGCATTTTTCTGACAGTAAAGGGCAAGGAAGGAGAGAAAAGGTATCCTTTCCTCAGGGTCTTTTAGAGTGTCTTGTTTTATTTATTATGGAATCTTTGTTTCTTTCTCAGTTTCATCCCTTTCTCTCTTTTTGTATCATAAAAAATATTTTGATTGCAAAGCGTAAGCAAGGAGTGCTGGTCTGACATTATGCAGCACTGAGTTAGTCAGAATCTGGTTCCTGCTTCTACACATTGCATGCATGATCTCTCAAGGTCCCATAAGCCATCTATGCCTTGGTTGCACTCTTGTGATAAGAGCTATCTTCTCTTAAATTTGCAAGATCTCTGTTGCCAAGGCCACCCTTTTACTTTTTGTCACCAGTAGACCCAGCCTCCCACAGCACCCTGGTTCTCTTTCTGTATTTTATGCTGTAACAATGGTACTACCTTTCTTCTAGAAGACCTCAGGAAATCTTGACCCCATGTATAATATCTGTATAGAGAAACTCCTTATATCAAGCGCTTGATGACCTGAATATCAATGACCTGCCACCATGAGGAGCAGATACTTTCGTACCCAGCTGGCACAGAAAAGTCAAACACAACAAAAAACACAACACAACACAAAGCTACACAAATCTATTGTATATGGACTGGCCAGAGGCACTGAAGCAGAAGGAAAAAGGTGAGTAGAGCACTAGTGGCTGACAGGATGGGGATGTGCTGTGCTATGTGATGTGCTCACATAACCCCAGAGGGAGGAGCCAGAGTAGTCAGTGAAATAAGAGGTGCACCCAGTTTCTTTGGTCTAACAACCTCATCTCCACTGTTTCTCTTCCCCACAGGTAGCTGACTGGTTCTACCATCCCTCATTTCTGGTGGTGAACTATTTTAGATAGATGAATCTAGGCCTCTGCATTTGTAGCCCCAGCAAGTCCCTGGATTTTTCCCATCCAGTTGTGAAGTATGGGATCTCCTTGTCCAGATCCCCCTTGCCCTGGCACTGACACTGCACTGAATGCACAAATCCAAGAGCATGCCCCATCAACTCATCTGGGGTGGTCAGTCTGAAGCTGTGTTTACCACTACCATACCATTGCTGATAATGTACAGACTTTGATACCAGAGTCTGTCTAATATCAAATTTATGCCCTGAAATGGCAAAAGTCTTGGCATTAGCAGATTCCTGCCCAGCAGTGAGGCTTTATGAGAAAGGGTATGTGTGTTTCAAATTATATTAAAAGCTACCTTTTGCTTACCATCTTTTTCACTATCATTAAAAGTCAAAAAAGGCTTTATTTTTTTTTACATCTTAGTTGGAGGTATCATTACATAAACATACCTGTGTGTATGCAGGCTGGATTCTAAGTATAAATGTACAAGCATAAATGTATATTATAAATGTTAAAGTATAAATGTAGGTAGGCATGTAGATTAATTCTGTCCTAAATACTGCAGATGCACGTCTATGTTCCCATATGCATATTTAGAACCACAGAATCATAGAATCATAGAATATTAGAGATTGGAAGGGACCTCTGGAGATCATCTGGTCCAACCCCCCTGCCAGAGCAGGTCCACCCATAGCTGGTTGCACAGGATGGCGTCCAGGAGCGTTTGGAACGTCTCCAGAGTCAGAGACTCCACCACCTCTCTGAGCAGCCTGTTCCAGTGCTCTGCCACCCTCAAAGGAAGGAAGTTCCTCCTCATGTTCAGATGGAACTTCCTATATTCAAGTTTGTACCCATTACCTCTTGTCCTGTCACTGGGCAGGACTGGGCAGCACTGAAAAAAGACTGGCCCCCTCCTCCTGGCACCCTCCCTTTAAGTGTTTATAAGCATTGATGAGATCCCCCCTCAATCTTCTCCTCTCCAGACTAAAAAGACCCAGCTCCCTCAGCCTTTCCTCATAAGGAAGATGCTCCAGCCCCCTAATCATCTTTGTAGCCCTTCGCTTATGTGTGCACTACAAAGCAGATTAATGCTTCATATCTACTAACATTATAGTGCCTAACTATTAATACATACAGTCACAACAGAAATACCTACAACAAAGTAAAAATGCAATAGCTTTCAGATTAATGGGATTGTTGCTAGAAATGCTTATAATCCTCTAACATGACTTCTGATTTATTGTGCTCCTATACCTGTACAAAAGAAAAGGAAGAGGGTGAATTTTATTAAATGTAACAAATTTAAGCCTATAAACAAAGATACACCACAACTTTCCTGTAATTCTGTGGGTATGAAAAATGCCAGTATTTTATTTTTATTTAAAACCATACCAACTGTTATTATGTAAAATACATTAAACAAAGAACAGCCATTTCCCCTTATTTATTTTGTTTTTCTTTAAAAAGCTGCTTTCCAGCCTGGAAAGCATTCTAACAATAAAAGTATGAATAACATACAAATCATTTCAAAATGGGCTGGGGCTCTGGGGAACAGAAAAATAATGTGTATAATTAAAGACTACATCATAATGCCTATGAAAAGATCTGATTGAAACATTTTTCATATGATTTCATTGTGCTGAGGCCAAAACATGCCACAGAATTATAAGAGCTGAAAAGGACATTTTTAACAGGAAATTTTTTTAGTCCAGATTGTCAGTTTGGAAATTACCAGAGTGAGAGACTAGTTCACATTTTTAGAGCAACAGTCATTACAAGTTGAGACTTTAGCTGCACTGTCCATTTCAGAAAGAACTACCAGGAGATGCTCAGCCCTGAAGGAAGAAGTCAAGGGTTCCCAGACAGGGTCACCGCAATTTAGTTGACACCGTAATCGCTTTGAAAACTCCCAACACAAAAGTGTCTCAAGTTTCATAAGCCTTTTCCAAATGCTTTTGAAGTACGGCTTTGGATCTCAGGGTAGACCAGCAAAATCCTGCCTCCATGAAGGCACTGCAGAACTTCACCACTGGAATGACAAGAGGATTTGGAAAATCAAATGATGTCATGAAATGGAACTGTTACCTTCTTTCAGCTCTGGAGCTAAACTAAAGCCACTCTCATTTCCAAGAAAATTTGAAACCCCCACTTTCTTGTAATGAAGCATATTCTTTCCCTCTCTCCATATATTAATGTATCAATAAATACTATGCTGAAATCTCTATCTTCATGCTTGAATTTTAACAGAACTTGCTGACTTGCCCTGAAATTCAATGTCATGATTTTTAATTTTTTTTCTAGATTTATTATATGGAAGGAACAGATCAGGAATTCCTTCAAATGTAAGGAATCTGTCCTCTGCTTCTGAGGTGTTTAATCAGCATTGTCTAGGAAACATTGCAGCTCTGCTCTTTGAAGCTGTCATAGGGTACCTCAGATATATACTTAAAAAGAGAACCAGAGCTATGCAATCAAGTTTGAACGCTCCCTGCATCCCTCCAGGTAGGCCAGCCTGTCTATACTCTGAGGTGTAGCACCATACAGAGACACCACTGGCAGCCCATGCACTGTACAGCCCTGGTTATGTGGCAATGGTGCCACATATGGCTTACTGGATCTCAGCAGGGATTGGGCTAAAGTTCTGTGCCAACACAGCTCTTTCACCTTCTGGACTAGAGATAGAGGAGTTAGAAATAGGTTTACGTATGGTCAGTGCTCATTTATTGCCTCATAATATCCTCATCAGAGAGCAGCAGCTACAAATGTGCATGGTTGGGTTGCTCATATCAGAAAACAAGCAAGGAAAAAAAAGCCCTTGATGCATAGACAAGAATCCCAATGGGATTCCTCAGGGCAGGAAGGGCATCTCAAAGCAAACTGGGGAACTCTAGGAGCAAACAGCCATGACATCTCGCAAGACAGCTACTGCACCAAGATATAAGAATTTCTTGTATTTGTGAGCAACCTCATCTAGAGTTAGAGACTGTTACAAAAATAAATTAGTAAATGAACAAATGGCCCACAGAACTGAAAATATAAATGAATAGCGGGAGGAAAAACCTTTCTTTTTGTTATGTGTTCATAAGTCACATACAAAAGAAAAGATCCTGAAGGAATGACTAAATGCACAAAGACCAACTTCAAGCCCCTGACATAAATCTAAGAAAAAACCACATCTCCTGTTTATCTCAGTCAAGAACTCTAAAGACTGTAACAGCCGTTGTGGAGAAACTATCCTACATTTATGAAGTGGAATTTACACTAGGAAAATAAGAATTTCCTCTTATGTTTAACCAGATGCTTTGTACAGGGCTTTGTGACAAAACAGAAGACCATCCTACACAGTGCAGAGGCAGGAATGCGCTTTGTGGCCTCATTTACCAAAACATTTCAGACACATCTTTGCTTACAGGAGAAATTTTGTAAACACATATACCTGGGGAAAGACAACTGAATTACAGAATGGCAGGAAGAGATACATGACCTAGAAATGTACCAAGGGCAAGGAACTTTTGCTGAAAAATATGAGAATGGCACACCATGGACTCATTGGAAAGACTAAGAACAAGTTATTCAAGATAGGATTGCCTGTGTGCTGATGTTGAACAGCTTCAACTCAGCATGCAGCTTAGGAAGCAAGGCAGTAATAACATCCACCTTGGACAGGTTGTTACTGCATTGTGTTCAGCTGAAGCATTAGAAAAAGATGAAATATCTTGAGCACAGCAAGTGGACAGGCTCATGCCCCTAGAGATCACAAAGCCAAACCACATTTCAGCTGATATTGATCTGGGGGGGATGACCCTGTTAGAAGAGGACCATCAGTGGAAATTAAAGAAATTGCTTTGCAGACGAACTTGACAGGTAGCCCAATTTTTAGGATTAAATGTTAGGTTATTACTAGTGATTCATCAAAGACTGTTCCAACGTAGCAGCACTGCTTTTCATATTAACTGTCATAATATCAAAGAAAGAGGGCACAGAGGTCAGAAGTGCATACAGCAGCCATTTCTCTGGACATGGAATGCCAAGAAGCTTCCAGAGAGGAAAAAAGCTGAGTTCTGGAAATTAGACTGGGACACACATGTAGACAAAAGCAAAGTCCACAAGCAGGAGAGCAAAAATGAAATTGCCTATGCTTTCCATAGCTTTCAGGTGGGAAAAGAGGATCCCACCTGGGACTGCTGGCTTTTAGTGGGCAGAAGCAGAGACTGAAGGGAAGAGAAGGCTTTGCCTTGTACCACACCATCCATGTTCAAAGAAGGAGCTGGCTCAAGTGCAAGCATTGCTAGAGCAGTGGTTAGACAGGCCAGGTGCAGAAGCCAATCTGGTCATTCAGAAGAGCATGGTTAA
Source organism: Chionis minor (assembly GCA_013398295.1). Taxonomy (NCBI): domain Eukaryota; kingdom Metazoa; phylum Chordata; class Aves; order Charadriiformes; family Chionidae; genus Chionis; species Chionis minor. The sequence goes on from VZSF01001813.1 coordinate 1,310,390, forward strand.
GCATGACACCAGCTCATTTGATGTGAGGGAGAAGAGCATATCTTCATGTCCAGACGCCCTAGTGTGAACTTATGTTTACACTTCACCAGACATTGCCTAGCACAATTAAATAATGGTGAATACATGCTGGTTTGTGGCTCAGGCACACCTTTTATCTTTTCTTGTCTAATGTATTTAGGCGTGTCTGATCTATCAGACCATCTTGGTAGTGAATTCATGCTAAGCATAGTGCAATACTGAACAAAGGGACTTTATACTCCCTCATTTAATGATTCATCTCTTTGTCTCCTCTCTCTCTCTCCTTTCCTTCACTGTCACTTTTCCTCCTCTTTCCTCACTTTTCTCACTCATTAAAGTGCCATTTTATTACCGCAAAGGCATTTGCAAATATATGGCCACTAAATGGTGACCTGAAAATAGCAACATTAGAAGAGTCTTGCAAGAGCAGTGGGGTCTTCAGTCTCAAAAAGCTGTTCCCTCTGGGCTTCAGCTTGGTCTCCTGAGACCTCTCCCTTTGGCTCTGTCAGTGTCATTATCTCTTCTGAGCAGTTTCACTCTGACAGATCTTAGGCAAGGGCCAGGATTTTTAATTGCATTCTGAAATGAAGGATGCAGACCTACACTGTGTCTGTCTCTGTTTAACAGGCAGGCAGCTATATGCTGGATTTTCTGTGCAGCTTTCGTGCCGTTGCAGACCTTTCCTGCATAGAAACTTAACAGCAGACTTTGCTTGAGCTTAAGGGTTGACAGGAACTGTTGCTGCAGGTTTTATACTACTTATAGTTGCCATATTTGGTTTGGAAATAATTAATTAAATGCATATACTAATTACTGTAGGACAGTTGCAGCAGCTGATTTGTCAAACCTATGCACGTAAAAATTATGCTTTGATATTAAATGTGCAAATACTGTAGCCTGATAAAAATGAAATGTGTCTGAAAGTCTAATTTTGGGAGACAAAGAAACACAAGATTTTAAATTATTTCCTTTTAAACATTAATGTCAATCATATTGGTATTAGAGTCCTTCAGATTGGTCTTTAGAGGGGGAGAAAGGTATTTTTAATGTATTTCTTTAACTTCCTAATAAATCAAAGGTCTTTCTGCAAGATTTTGCCACACAGTATGCTGGCTGCACTACTAATTAAAAGCTGGTAGTTTCTAAATTAACTTGTGAGTACCTACAGTGATGGAAATTGCCTCCTTAACAGTATTATTTACTGACAAAGCAGGTGATGACCTGCTTGTATCTCCAGAACAAGTTCATTAGTTTGTCCTAATGGCTACTGCAGATAAACACTGATATTTCATTATCATGCTGCCTACAGAAGAAAAAGCAAATAAAAATTAAAAAAAAAGAAAAAATAATAAAAGAAAATAAGAAAAAAATGCTACAGCTTTACAGCTAACTGGGGCTTCTAGTACGGCCAGTGTGACTCATTCTTGGTCAATAGATGCATACCTGACAGCTGCCATTAATAACTATTAGAGTGCTGTTTGAGCTCCAGGCCGAGACATGCTTCAATGTTCTAAAAATAAGATATTATCATTCTGCAAGAGTAATAGTTTAGGCAGCGATGGTTTCAACCCTCTTGGTTTGACTCTTGAAACTGACATAATTTAATTTAAATGTTCTGTTCTGTCAGGTCTCCTTTTGGCTACGCAGTATGATGAAAGAGCTCAGAAGTCATTAATACAAATGTTTCTATAGAAAGTATTGGTCAGGTACATCTAGAAGTGACTGTCTCATACATTACCTGCTAGGAAGACAAACATAAATCCTAAGCCAGCAAACTCATCAACACACTTCATGCTACCAAAAGACTGGGTGACAACACGAGTACGCTGGAAAGCTTCACCACTAAATTGAAAGGAGATGAATTTGCTTTTTTCTAAATGATACTGCATCCTCTGGTAAACAGAAATTACTTCAGAGAAATTTCAAAACTGTTTTTGAAAATTCTCTTCAACTTTGTTTTTGGTTTTACTGGAATTTACAAATATAGATTGATGACTGAGAGACTGTAAAAGACCTTCCCGCATTCTGTCCTTGGTTTGGTTTACACAAGCTGGTGCTGGGTACTACTTCTTTTTAACTGATTTAATTTTAGGGACAGCCAAACTTCCATTCTCCCACCAATTTTGATTGCATTAAATATACAGGTAATTTGACTTAGAACCTTCATGGTCTAATGCATTTAGGAGTAATTTTTTTGCCTAAGGATACTGGCACTCCATCATTCTGTTTACAAGCAAGACTTTATATTAGATGGGAAGAAGATTAGGGGGATTAACAATGTTCTTCTCTTTCTTTAATATCAGCATCTTTCACAGAATCACAGAATGTTAGCGGTTGGAAGGGACCTCTGGAGATCATCTGGTCCAACCCCCCTGCCAGAGCAGGTCCACCCATAGCTGGTTGCACAGGATGGCGTCCAGGAGCACTTGGAATGTCTCCAGAGTCAGAGACTCCACCACCTCTCTGGGCAGCCTGTTCCAGTGCTCTGCCACCCTCAAAGGAAGGAAGTTCCTCCTCATGTTCAGATGGAACTTCCTATATTCAAGTTTGTACCCATTACCTCTTGTCCTGTCACTGGGCAGGACTGGGCAGCACTGAAAAAAGACTGGCCCCCTCCTCCTGGCACCCTCCCTTTAAGTGTTTATAAGCATTGATGAGATCCCCCCTCAGTCTTCTCTCCAGACTAAAAAGACCCAGCTCCCTCAGTCTTTCCTCATAAGGAAGATGCTCCAGTCCCCTAATCATCTTTGTGGCCCTTCACTGTACCCTTTCCAGCAGTTCCCTGTCCTTTGACTGGGGAGCCCAGAACTGGACACAGTACTGCAGATGTGGTCTCAGCAGGGCAGAGTAAAGGGGGAGGATGACCTCCCTCGACCTGCTTGCCACACTCCTCTTGATGCACCCCAGGATGCCATTGGCCTTCTTGGCCATCTTTCCCACACATTGGGTTCTTGGATATTTCTGGAGAGGGATATTTTGTGTCAATCCCCAAGTTAAAATATTTGATCAATGAGCAGTGAATGGTGCAGGAAATTAAGCCAGTTCACATCACTTCTAGTCATGATAAAAAGCATTTCCTCTTGAGTTAAAATGAGGGGAGATACTGGGAAGTATTTTGTATGAGGTATCTTCATCAATAACCCCTCTAGTGAGATTTTGAAGGGTTTACTAGCAAAACCGTTTTCGAAGCCATGAACCTAAGTAATTTAATTTGCTGCTGATTATGTAGCTGGAAAAAAATCTTATGACTTCTTGGCATAATACTACCTCATACACCAAATTAACCCCCTTCATTTGGCTTGCTTCCTCCTTCTGTTATTTCCAGTTTGGTGCTGACGATTTGCCTACACAGCACTCTGCAATGGTGTATAGTCATATCTGAAGGAGATCAGCTCTGCACACACAGAATTCTCCAGGGTCTTGTGAATTGCTTCTAAACCGTTGGAAAGAGGATCTGTTTGAGAAATTTTAACTTCTTCCCCTTCCTTCTGCTCAATGTCTTGCACTTCTCCTAATATCGAATCTAAACCTTCCCAAGTTATGCCAGGGAAGGTTTAGATTGAATATTAGGAAAAATTTCTTCACTGAAAGGGCTGTCAAGCATTGGAACGGGCTGCCCAAGGAAGTGGTGGAATGGCCATCCCTGGAGGTATTTAAAAGATGGGTAGACATGGTGAGAAGGCACATGGTTTAATAGTGGTTTTGGCAGTATTAGGCTTATGGTTGGACTCGATGATCCTAAAGTTCTCTTCCAACCTAAGTGATTCTCTGATTCTGTGGTGGATCATCACAGCCTTTCCAGTAGTCTCCAGACCACAAGTTAAGAAACTCTGGGGCTTGAAGTCTTAGTATACATCTAAACCAAAATACAGGCAACTTTATTTTGAGGTGTTCCATAGAGATTCAGCCATACAGGTGTCTAGATCAGGGAATTGGCCTTGGAACATCAAAGCTCCTTTCTAACTTGTTTGCTGGGCTCTTATTCCCATGACTGAGAGCAGACAGGGATGCTACATGCCATGCACTGGGATCTGATCCCAACCTAGCTAGTGTGTATCTGAACTTAGGAGGTTAGAATAACTCTTGAGACATCTCAGTCATGGCCTGAGTTGTCTTGTTTCCACTTATTGTGGTTTCTTCATGGTAGCGGGATGAAGAAAGAAGTTTGCACACTGTGCAGTAAATAACCATAGTGAAAGCATCAGACCGCCAGCTTGCCACCTGTGCTTATTAACAATTCAGAAATCCACATCTTTAACAACTTTCAGGTTGGTTGGGTTTTGTTTTTTGTTGTTGTTGCTTGGGCTTGGTTTGTTTGCTTTGTTTGTTTTATGGTGGCTTTGTTTGTTTGTTAATTTTTAATTTTTTTTTTAAATTTTAGGCCTGCATTTTTTTCTGCTGGCTAAAATAAACATGACTTGCTTCCAAGATAAGCTATCTGGACAGTGAAGCATTGGCTGTCCAGCATTGGCTGTCCATAGCCAGACAGTCCTGTGGAGAAGCCATGGAGAATGAGAATCCCCAGTTTTTCTCCATATACAGTACTTCTCACAAGGGAATTATGTAAGTTATGGGTTTATTATTTTCTGTGGTTTAGCATGACATGAGACCATAGGTGGACTGTTCTTCTTTTCCCGTGTGTGCAGGATTATATTGCCATCTTTATTACTTTGGAACTTCAGGGATTAAAGCTATTTGGAATACAAGAAGCAACAAGTGACTCCTTAATTAATCCCTGGTTATCACAACAGCTGATAGAAATGGAAAGAACAATATGTTCTCACACAGAAAAACAAAAGAAAAAAAATCTTTTAGCCTCATTGTTTCCTCCTTACCTTGGAGACTAAAGAAGAGTTAAAATCACTGCGAAATGACTGCAATGAAAGAAAGCTGTGACTGTCTCCAGTGCTGATTTACAGCCTTTGCAAGACTCTAATCAAGACTGAAATTAACAGTGTAAAAATAAGACAATGTTCTTTGTATTTTATTTAATCAACCTCTTTAGAAACCTTCTAAAAGGTTCCTACGGCCTGCTCACTGGAGTGTATTTTATCTGCAAGCACAAAATGGACGAGAACACTGCTCAGCTATTTAGTCCACACACAGCAGACAATTGTTCAACAGCTCTAATTAGAGACAATCTCATCATTTCCACTTTTGTCTTTCCAAGATGAGAGCTACTAAGGAATTAGAAGAAATAGCTTCTGTTCTGGATATGGGTTTCTTATACATCATATTAAAATTTTGAGATAAAATAAATGACTCACATGTTTGAGGAATATGAGAAAAGGTTAAAATATGTATGATCTGAATTAGATGTGGGTAAACTCCTTTGAATTTTATTTATACCTAATTAGATTGCTCATTTGTATGCTGCTGCTTAAACTCACAGTTCCACCTGAGGCTTATGTTTAGTCTGAAGAAACATCAGCTTCGTTGTATAGAAGGAAATTAAACACGGGTTGTAAAACACACAAAAAAAGTTCTCCTTGTTTTTGTAGTCCTCTCTGTCTCACTAAATAGCTCATCAATAGCAAAACATATTGTACCACACTCCCAAGCTCTGCTTGCCAGAGAAGGTGACAAGGTGACAATGGCAGAGCTCAGAAGGCTGCCAAGGAGCAGAAGGAAGAGAAGAATTCATTTTCAGGATAGTGCTTTAAGACAGAGCAGACAGGGATACAGGAGCATCCCAAGCTTTTGTAGTTCTAACCTCAGCTTTCAGTTATGTCCAGGAGAAAGATGTGCAGGCATTTTTCTCCAGCTAAAAAACAAAGCAAGCATTTTGGAAGTGAAACACTGTACAGGAAAATATTAATATGTAAATATATATCTCAGTTCTGCTATATTGATGATGCAATGATAAAGCTACCTTCTCCATGGGAAAAAAAAAATGAAAAAACCTCCATTTTTACAGAGCTGAAAAGAAAATTATGATGCATACTAAGAAAAGTCAAAAGGGTGATCAGAAATAGAGATGATCTTTCTGAGGGCCACCATTAGAATAGCTAAATACAGTGGGGGATAGCAGTATTTCTGTTGATGCCAACTTTATGAACTTTGTTTAATAACAGAGACCTTAAAGAGGCTTGAAGAGAAATATTTAGAATTCCGTCTGTAACTGACTATATCATGTTCCATTGCAGGACAATATTGGGTAAATAGCACAAAGAAAAGAGGAGACATTTAAAATTGATTTTTTTAATCGACTGAAAGCCCAGGCTTGTGAGAACACTTTCTCTAATTCTATCATCAGTAAAGGTAGTTTAACAGACCGTTGCTCCCAGAATGAGACAGTGTCGCACCAGGGAACAGAATAGTGATATGCAGTTCCTTTCTGGTATTTTTTTAAGGTGTGGTGTCCATTTTGATATATCTGGAAATTCAGATCTGTTCTATGCCTTTTCCCCATGAATTCCTGTAATGTCACCACATAGGCTTCAGACTAAAAACCACCAAAATTCAGGAGCAAAAAAAATTCACTCCAAAAAATCTTTAAAGGAAAGGACTATCATCTTTAATTTGAAGCTTTTATTTACTTTAAGAAGTTAAAAAAACTTCAAGTTAAAAAAAAAAAGATTTTACTGCAAAAGGAACGCTCCATTTAATGTAAAATGCTTTCACAATAATTCTTAATAAATCACATTTTAGAACAACCTGACTTTTTTCCACTTCAAAACAGGCAAAGGACCAGAGTCAGGTTTTTGTCCTGCCTTAGTCCACTTCTACTTACTTTGCCCTGTTTTTACTTCAATCATTTTTAAAATTGTCTCTTATAGACTCATGCCTCCTACAAAGAAGCGATTCCTGTATAACTATGCCTGTGAGTCTGTCTCGCTCCTACCTTTGCCCTGTATGTTTCCAGCTCTTTGTCTGTTTTCAGCCCCACTTGGCAGAATGAAAGAAGTATAAAAGGCAGCTACCTCACTGGAAGCAAGGTGATCTGAGGCCTTGGTGAAGTCTCGGGTACACACATATTAACAGTATATCTCATTTCTTTATGCACCAACAGTCCATGTGAAACAAAAGTCTTCATGGATGTCCCCAAATAGGGAAAAAGGGTTTGTGTAAGGCTTGTGAACTTCCAGGTTAAGGCTGTGAAGACAGGCTGTCTCTGCAGCCTAGGATATAGGAGCACAGCTGATTTGCAAAGTCCTGAGCTATGTCCTGGCTCCCTGGTGGAATGAGAAGTGGTGGACATGCCAGTGTCTGCTGCCCCATAACCTTGTAGCTGGAGATGATTAGAGATGAGGCACAGATCTGTAACTGTGCTGCCTGAGAAAGATTCATTTCTCCAAGACTTGTGGGCAGTGTAGACTGCTTCTTGAGGTGCATCCTTCACCTCCATTCTCCTTTTCAGTTTTTCAGTACAGTAGCTTCTCTGTAGACCAAAATGGAGTGAATGGTTCCCAGAGACAACAGTGATATCCTTCCCTTTTATTAACTGCTTGGGAGGTATATTAGGCTCAACAAAGACCAAGTAATATTTGAGTCACATGTCTGTTAACCCTTCATCATTAATGGGGATGCCCTTGACATCCATACTTGCGTGGTTCTTCAGTCCTGGTGTCTTGTGGAAGTCAGGCAGGTGTGTATATGTAGTATACTATTGGCTACCCTTCCCTTCCTAGCAGGAAAAGGCATGACTGTTCAGGTGCTCTATCATTCATCCGTTCAAACCACCCAGACCCTGATAGCGCAGGTAGAAGTATCCCTCTTGAATGGTGACAGAGGAATGCCTCAAGTATGTCCAAGAGCAGCAGCAACTGGTTTGGCATTTGTTTGTTTTGTACTAACTCAAAAATAAAGAAAGCATTGTTGCATATAAGATACATGCAACCTTTTCAAAAAAGCAGTCTTATTCCTGAACTTTCCAAATTAAATAGAAAAGCTTCAAGTTGGCATGAAGACTGAGTCATACTGCATGTAAACAGGAAACAACAGGAGGCTGGTCCCTAAGAAACTGTCTCAAAATATCAGTTCAAATAACAACCAGACTAGGCAGTGGTGTCTAAACTTTTCTTTACGTAATCCTATTTTTCAACAATTTTAAGCACCAAACATATGGGCTAAACAGTAGGTCATTACCTTAGTGAAAATTCAAATTCTGATGTTTGCAAAATCTGGAGCCTGTAAAAATGATCACTTTTCTGGTCCCAGAATGTTTTAGAAAAGTTCTAAAGATAACTTGACATTTACTTTTGTGTTTGCATTTGACAGTGATTAGATTTTGAAATCAATTACAGTAAGAATCACATTGAGAGGTACATTATCTACGAAAAAATCTTGCTTTTGGTTTTGGTTGGGTTTTTTTTCAGACCCCATGTAGATGACAGTACAGTATAAAAGACTGGAAGACTTCATTTTCAGCTATGCTACTGAAAAATATTTACATTAATATATTTCCACCAGGTGAACTTTGCCATAAATATCACTAACTGGGTGCTACTCCAAGCCAAACAATTCATAGTACTTGCTCATAACACCTCCTTTCACTTACTGCTCATAAAGGAAGTGGTGTAACAGAGTACATAACACTAAAGTTAAGTCCTAATGGAGACTGCACAACACCTAGAAAATGTATGTGATTTTATAGAGAACATTTCTCTGATACTAAAATACGGTGCATGAAAATCTGCAAGTGAACAATTAAGGGACAGAGTAATTTCATTCCTGTCATATTTTTCTTCTCCCATGGCAAGCAAATTACCATGAGATTATTGGCAAAGTATCCTTTGAATAAGAAATTGATTTTATAGTCTGGTAATTCGTTATCTTGACCTTTACATGTATTTTTGCAAATTTTATTGGAGGCAAAGTCAAGGTTCAGTAGTTTATGTAAATTATATTGGGGTTAATGAGGCATGAAGGATTATATGGCAGTAAAGGGTTAGCTGTGTCCTTTAGCGGTTCATCTCTAGACTTTCTATTGTTTGCAATAACAAAACAGCACATTTCAGGGGAGGCCTTAAAGAAGTTGAATCAGGGTTCTGATATGTTAACAGCATATTTTTTTACATATATTCAGTCTTTTTTGAATACTTCTCCTTTAAATGAATAGTAAATGTTGTTTGTAATAAGGACAAAACAATCTATTGATGTAAATAAGTATTTCTCAGTTGATGTGAGATCTGAGAGGTTTTCCTTGCTCAGTTATACCATTTCTTCCATATGTCATAATTTTCTGTGCTACTATTTCAGTAGCTTTATGCAAACCCAGCTTTCTGTCTCCAGCATATGACCATGTGTGCTCCCGTTTCCATTGCTCTGTAGTATCACCTTTATTTCCCCCTCTTCTTTCCAAGTTTTCTTTCTCCAACATTCCCACCAAGAAAAGAAACCAAACAACCAAACACTCCAAGATCCAATGCTGTCCAATGCTAAATCTGAGACCACCTTCATTTTAAAGAAAATTAATGTCTAAAGGTACAGATTTATCTGGACCAGATATTGGACAAAGCATTTCACTGGAATCAAGGGAGCCAGGCTGAGTTACCCTAGTGACTGACCCACTTTTAGTGTGATTTTTGCAATCCTCCTAGAAAATTTCAATACTGGCAGGAGTTGAGACAGATGTTCTGGAAAACTGTCCCCCTGTGAGTGTGAAAATCAGGTGTTCAATGAAAGGCAAACCTCATTTTTAGGGGTAAATAGATTATCACAACCACATAATCAAAACAGAAACACAGCTTATTATGAAATTAAAACAGTATTAATTGTGCCAGTATCAATGCAATGTCAAAGTGACCAAGAATAGTAAATAGATACGCTGTTGCATAAAAAGTAGGTGCAAAAGATTCTCTACTTTTTGTGAAAGAACTTCAATGCTAAATCTAATGACATATTTAAATTCCTGTAAAAAACATCACCATGTTTTTTCTGTGTCTCCGCTCTTGCAGATTTGTTATTAGGCCTGGAAAAACATTCCTCTTTTTTTTAGCTGCATATTCTTTTCACTGAAAATTCTTTAGATTAGAGGTTATGTTAGTGCCAGCATTATTTATAAAACTGTCACTTATATTAAATTTTGACCTTTACATATTTCTATAGTAGATATTTGGAACAGTTCTCTCTTTTGAATTAACCATCATTATATTGTAATATGGTTTATTATTAACAGTTACACATGCTTTCTTTTCACTATGAAAGCTACTTCCATAAGCCCAACACAGATCTGAGCTTGTACTCAAGACCAGCTTCTCCTAATACCTCCATCACTTGCATCCCAACGCATGTGCACATGCAACCTGCTGCTGAGCTCTGAAGCACCCTCACAGGAAAAGTATAAATGTACCTGGTAAACCAGTGTAGGGCCAAGACCTTTCTGCCATCCAGACAGCAAGATCTGTTTAGGGGTGAGATCTCTGCAGGTCAGGGCTCGGATGATGTAGACTGGGCTCCTTGGAGATGCTGTGTGGATGGTTTGGCTCTGAGCTACAGAATATCTGAAGAAAAAGTGTAGGGTGTGGTATTTATCATGAGAAAACAAATCACAGAATCACACTGAATCACAGAAGGGTAGGGGTTGGAAGGGACCTGTGGAGATCATTTAGTCCAACCCCATGGCCAATGCTTGCGTCCATACTTCAGCTAACACAGGAGACTGTGTCAACAGCATGAGCATATATGAGCACACACGAGCACAACAGCACGAGGTATTTGCCATAATGACCGTACAAGTGGTCATGAGTAACAAAGTTAATGCACTGAGAAGCCTGAGGAATGCATTAGAGCAGTGGCTTAATGCAATGATTTCCAGCAGTACAGGTACTACTATTAAAACTGATCACCAAGATTGATTGCCACTGTGAATGACACCTTGCTTTCCAGCCATTCAGGGACTGACACTCTGGTAGTGTTAGTCAAATGGGTGCAGTATTTGCCAGGAAAAATGGCTAGCCAGAAGTCAACTTTTCTTGGTGAAGATAAGTTATTTATAGCCAAAATCATTATGATGTTGAAGAAGTATGAAATGACCCAACAAATCTAGAGAATTTGGCAAACATGACACCAGATTAAGCTGACAGGGTAAAAGCCCAATACTAGTAGTAAAAGCATTGGCACTCGTAATTTGCAGTACTCATATTTGTCAATGGTGTCTAAATTAGCTGTGACTATACAGGACAAGGACTCAGGCATGGCTAAGGACAGCTTAGTGAAATCATCTGCTACAAATTAAAGGATCTCTTGACCTCTTTTAGGGAAAGGCACACGGTTGCATGAGTTCTTTATGAAAGTTACTTAGGTCTACTGTGTGCAATGGGGCATTGCTGGTTTAATCACCTCAGATTTTAATCTGACGCATGGTGTAAGCGTCTGAGGAAACGTGTGGATGGAGAGGGTGTTCAGGGTATAGCTGTCTGCACTAAGATTTGCACTCAGTCGTAGCTTTTACCAGCTTGTTGCTTCCCACTGGCAGCTCCAGATCCCAGAGCTAGACTAGGTCTTTCGCAGTGTCATTGTGGTGATAATGTCTGTGAGAACTTCTGACCTTATTGAAACAATCATGCAAGCTTCCCATTATAGCAAATCTTGACATCTGGAGGAAATATTGGTAGATAAAGAGAAAGGCACAGCTACAGCAACATCTGTAACAAATGAGCAGTCAAAATTTGTTTGCAATATTACCAGTATAACATGAAATAATGAAAAACAGTAGGGCTCATGCTATCTGTCCCTCAAACAAGGTTCCTTAACATTTTCTGGCTACTTCTGCAGACAAGTTGTCGTTTTTCCAGTATTAGTATTATATTTCCAGATACTTGTATGAAGGTTTAAGGACCAGAGGTCCAAATCTGCTGTATTTCTGTTGTTCACTGACACCCTCCTCAAATTTCCCCTTCATGCCGCACACCTTTGCAGTTGTGCAGACGTTCTCAACAAACTGTTATCATTTTGTCAACTCACTATCATAACCTGTCATAGAATCATAAAAAAGGAAGACAAGAATGCAATTTTCAGAAGATTCTCTTGGATCCAGCAGACAAAGAGACCTAAGAGCAGGCCCTGATTCTGCTCTGATCTGGGAAAGTAAAAATCAAAGTGTGGTAGCCTTTAAGTATGTTGAGAAGAGGGCTGCAAGGGTCTCATTCCCCAGCGATATCTTTTACCAGCACCTTCGTAACCAGTGACTCTTCCAGAGGGGATGAGAAGAGACGCAGTTGCTCTTCTGCCAACTTTATGCTGCTCTGAGCTTCTGGCTTTACAGTGGGAATTATCTGTGTGTGTACAGTTTGGTTGAAGTTCACTAAATCAGAACAAGCACTTGCTTTGACTGTGGGACCTAGCTCTGCAAAGTCCCAGCAGTGTAAAGCAAAGCACAATATTTCTGTAACTGTTGTGTTGTTCCCTACCTTCCTTATTCTCTGTTATTCCACACAGGTAACCTTCTACTTAGGATAGCTATAGATTTTTGTAATTACAAGAATGTAGTTGAATTACTTTTCAATTCTGCAAACAGCAAAACAAGAAGATCTAATTAAAATAATAACTTAGTAAAATGATTCTACTTTACAATATTCCAGAGATTTAACTTACCAAATTAAATGTGTTTCATTTGTTAAAGCACTGATAGAATCAAACCTGAGTCAGGCACACCCTACAGATTGTTCATTGGGAGGCCGTAAGAAAAAAAACAGCCCAAGTAATTAATTCAAATACAATGAAAATAAATAATTTTGCAGTCTCTCCTCCCAATTCCATTTCTCTGGTTTTACAGGAGAGAAAAAAAATGCTCTAAAATATCTATACTTGTATAAATTGACCTTCCAGATGCTAAGACATTGGGAACTTTTTAGAAAAATGTATCTACCACCACACGGCTTGATTTTCCTTCATTAAATAAAGTTTGTATACTAGCTAATATTACAATATAGATAACATTAGAATTTCTAGAACCTGGACTCAGTCAGCAAGGCACACAGTTGCAGAAATGGTAAGTCCTGTGGCTGGGCACTAGATCGAGGTGTCCAGGGGGACATTTCCAGAGCCAGAGAAACCTGAGGAAGAGCAGAGTGCCCCCACTAGGAGCCAGCAGCTCTGGCGAGAGAGGCTGACATGGCTTGACCCTTGCCAGGAGGAACTACAGGAGATCTAGATGTCCCTAGGGAGCGCTGTGACCAGGGTGTGCAAACAGGGATCAAGAGGGTCCAGCATTTCATGCAGAAGGGCACATGAGAAGGGCTGTGCAACCTGCTTGTAGGCCCACAGCACAGGGAAGAGCTCTGGGTCTCTTCCAGGACGGTGAGCACTCTCCTCAGAGTTAAAACCAGTGTTTCTACAGATAGAGCCCCTGAGATGTCTGACACTTCCACACAGAAGGAACTGGTGAGGAAGGAGACTTCAGTACAGACAGTAGGCAGTGAGTACCCAGACCCTTCTGCTGGAGAAAAGATAAGTACCTGCAAAAGATGTACACAAGTTGATGATCTGTTGCGTCAGGTGGCTGAGTTGCAGGAAACAGGCAAAAGTCTGCAGAGTATGAGAGGGGCCAAGATGGAGACAGATAAGTGGCTTCAGAGCCATGCTCCTTTGGCAGACACCACAGAGAATGAGGGACCTTGGAACCTGGTAACACACAAAAGCAGGACTCTGCTTCGATCCCCACCCTCCAGCATTACAACCAAAACCAGATATGAAGTTTTAACAGCTGTAGACACCGACAAGCAAGGTCTGCAAGGAGAAACTGTACCAGCAGCACAGTACCAGTGGGTACTGCAAAAATAAACGAGTGTTCGTAGTGGATGACCCTCTGTTCAGGGGTACTGAGACGCCCATCTGCCAGCCTGACAGGGAATCACAAGAGGTCTGCTGCCTTCTATGAGCTAAGGTCTGAGATGTTGCTGAGAGGGTGCCACAACTTGTCAAGAGCACAGACTGCTATCCATTGCTGCTCTTTCCTGTGGGCACAAATGACATCAAAGCACTGGAGGTGCAAGTGAAAAGTATTGATGTCCAAGTTATGTTTTCTTCCATTTTATCAGTTAGAGGAAAGGGTGCAGCCAGAAATAGATGTATAATGCAAATCAACTTCTGGCTTTGTTGCTGGTGCTGTTATGAGGGTTTTGGCTTTTATGACAAGAGGACATTCTCTGATGACTATAGCCTGTTACAGAGGGATGGGATTCACCTGTCCAGAAGAGGCAAGGGAATCTTTGGCAGCAGGATGACCAACTTGGTGAGGCAGGCTTTAAACTGAAGGATTCAGATGGCAGTGTTCGAACCGGCAATGCTCACACCATTGCAACCAACTGGGAAATCAGCCAGGCTGACCAGAGCAGTGACAAATGTTCCTTAGCTGCCTCCCAAGATAAGAACCAGAAGACTAACCACCTCAAGTGTATGTATACCAATGCACGTAGACTGGGGAACAAACAGGTGGAACTGGAGCTCTGCGCCCAGTCAGAAAGTTATGATATCATGGGAACAACTGAAACATGGTGGGACAACTCACATGACTAGAGAATCGTGATGGAAGGCTATAGGCTGTTTCACAAAGACAGACAGGTAAGAAGAGGAGGAGTCACACTCTATATTAAGGAGAACCTTGAATGTATGAAAGTCAACTGCAGTGATTGGAAGCCCTATCAAATGCCTCTGGATCAAGATCAGAGGGATTGTCTACAAAGAGGATCTTACAGTAGGCATCTGTTACTGATATCCAAAGCAAGATGATAATGGGCCAAAAAAGCAATATTTGGGTCACTTAAGCAAGCTTCAGGTCAACAGAACCTGGTCCTTATGCATGACTTCAATTGTTGGAAGACCAATACAGCAGCTCACATGTCATCATCCTGTTCCTGGAATTCACACAGGACTGCTTTATCATGGAAATGTTAGAGGTACCAACCAGGAATGAGGCACTGCTGGACTTGCTACTCACAAACCAAGAAAACCTGCTTTATAATATTTCAGTTAGTTTAGCTCTGTCTACTGTGGAGTTTGGCATCCTCCTGTGCATGCTGAAGGTTAATACTAGGACAAAGGTTTTAGATTTTAGAAGAGCAAACTTCATCTCTCAGAGCTCAATTGAAAAGGATTCTGTAGGAAGCTTCCATGGAGGATAAAGGAGCTAGTGAGTGCTGGGAGTTTTTCAAGAATGCTCTCCTGGAAGCACAAAACTAGTTCATCCTCTTTAAAGGTAAGGGAAGTAGGCAAAGAGACCCCCTTGGCTTAACTGCAGGTTTCTGAGTCTACTCAAAACCAAAATAGAAGCATACCAGAGACGGAAAAGCAGACGAATAGCCGTTGAGAACTACAAGGGCATTGCCAGACTGTGCAGAGATGCAGTTTGAAAAGCAAAAGTTCAGCTTGAACTGAAATTCACCAGAGATATCAAAAACTACAAGAAAGAGTTCTTCAGCTATGTAAACAATGAGCAAAAATAGAAGGAAAATATTGGCCTGCTGTTAAACAGGAGAGGTGAATTAGTCACCAACAACACTGAAAAGGCAGAGGTTCTCAACGCTTTTTTCACCTCTGTCTTTACCAGCACTGTTGAGCCCCAAGCCTTGGAAACAAAAATCAAGGTTGATGCAAACACAGACTTACCATCAGTGAAGGAAGAGTTGGTGTGGGAACTATTGCAGGAGCTTGGCCCCTACAAATCAATGGGGCCTGATGTTATCCGCTGGAGGGTGTTAAGAGAACTGGCTGACATAATTGTGAAGCCACCCTCCATAATCTTTGAGAAGTCATGGAGATCCCAGAAGACTGGAAGAAGGTTAACGTCACCCCTATGTACACAAAGGGGTTAAAGGAGGATCCAGGAAATTATAGGCCTATCAGTCTTACTTCAGTCCCTGAGAAAGTTATGGAACAAATCCTCCTGGGAGCTATCATAAGTCAAATGAAGCACGTGACTGGAAAAAGCCAGCACAGATTCACCAAGGGCAAATTGTGCCTGACAAACCTGATTGCCTTCTACAACAAAGTAACCTGCTCAGTTGATGTGGGACAAGCGGTGGACATTGTCTACCTGAATTTCTCCAAGACTTTTGATGCTGTTTTCTACAGCCTTCTCCTAGAGAAACTGATATGTTATAGTCTAGACAAGTGGTCCGTGTAGTGGGTGGGGAACTGGTAGACAGGCCACACCCAGAGAGTGGTGGTAAATAGCTCCTTTTCAAAATGCAACCTGTCACAAGTGGGGTTCAACGATATTGAGCCCAATACTGTTTAGTATCTTCCTAAGTGATCTGGATGATGGGATCAAGTGTACCCTGATGAAGTTTGCCAATGATAACCAAAGTGAGTGTGGAAATGGACACTTCAGAAGAGAGAGCCACCCTTCAGGAAGACCAGGATAGACTGGAAGAGTGGGCTAACAAGAATCTTATGAAGATCAACAAGGACAAGTGTAAGGTCTTGCACCTGGGAAAACATAATCCAGGATTGCAGCACAGTCTAGGATCTACCTGGCTGAGGAGCAGCTCTGTGGAAAGGGACGTAGACGTCATCGTGGACAGGAGGCTCAATACAAGTGAACAGTGTGCTTCAGCAGCAAAGAAGCCAATAGGATGCTGAGTTGCATTGACAAGGGCATCACTAGCTGGGATAAAGAAGTCATTATCACACTCTACTCAGTGCTTGTCAGGCCACACCTGGAATACTGTGCTCAGTTTTGGTCGCTGCTATACAAAAAGATGTGTACAGACTGGAGAGGGCTCAGAGAAGGACCTCAAAGATGATGAGAGGACCGGGAAGCCTGCCATATAAGGAAAGGCTGACAGAACTGGGTTTCAGCCTTGAGGAAAGAGGGAGACCTTGTCACCATGTTCCAGTATTTAAAGGGTGACTACAAAGAAGATGAAAATTCCCTCTTTATGAGGAGTCACATGGAGAAGACAAGGGGTAATGGGTACAAGTTACTCCTGGTGAGATTCTGATTGGACACCAGAAGAAAATTTCTCACAGTGAGAACAATCAGCCATTGGAATAATCTCCTGAGGGAAGTAGTGAATCCCCCATCACTGGACACTTTTACAATTCAGCTGGACAGGTTGCTGGGCCATCTTGTCCAGACTGTGCTTTTGCCAGGAAAGATTGGACCAGATGATCCTTGAGGTCTCTTACAACCTGGTATTTTGTGATTCTATGATGATTCTATGATTCAAGAATTGGGGAAAGCAAGTCAGTACTTAATTCTCCCTTCCCACCCTCAGCAGATCTTTTGGTATTAGCCAAAGAAAATGTGCTTATTTGCCTATGTGACAATGACTATTCCTTCTGAAGCCAAAGTACCAGAAAATTCTAATTTTCCTTCCTGTTCCAGAAAAAAAAAAAGGAATAAAGAACACAGGTAGTCAATCAGAATGGTTGTACAAGAGTGTTTGTCTTCCATTCACTTGCTCAAAATTTCATATTTTGCTTTAGATTTTTTAAAAGTTTCCAGAAGGGTGGGGAAAGCAAGAACCTTTCTGCAGAAGTTTTTTAAGTTTCAAAAATGTTCCTTCTCAAAATAACAATGAAGCATACTAATCTGAAGGAAATTATGTAAACAGGGGGGATTTAACAGTTTGGGTTTTTTTTTATATTGGGGAATATTTTAACATTTTAAAAGCATGTTATTTTAATTTATCAGATGTACAAAGTTATTAAAATATCTTTACAGTATACGTGAACTTCTAAATAAAAAACGGTCCTGTCACAGAAAAAACCCACCACTGTTATTTAAAAATGTGATGAAACAGGATGAATGGCAACAGCAAAAGATACTTCAAAGTGGAATATCCATACAGGAGCCACCTGTAGCCCTTACAGAAAGCTTTTATGGGGTACCTTTGCATTTTTGAGATTAAAAAAAAGTACTTGCTAGAATTTCCAAGTGGTTCTTGAAACAAGATACTGGCAACTTGTGTCTTCAGGCATACAAGGCCTTCATTTCTGCAAACAGTTTACAAGACCATATACAGCTTCTGCTTTTTACAGGCCCTGTGCTCACAAACTGATCTCAGCTTCATCTTTCATCAGACAGCTAGCTATGCGTTGACTCTATGCTAGCTAGCTAGCAAATGCTAGCTCTTTGCCTTGACTCAAATATGCAGCCATATGACTTGTGATGGCCTCAGTGAGCACAGTGCTGAGCAGTGGAGATTTCAGTGGTAAAAACATTTCAGTGCCCAATGATGACTTCTCTGTTGGCTGAGATTGACAGCCATGAGAAAATAGGCTCTGGGAGCACACATTTGGGCTTGCTGGGGACCAGACTTGGGAGTTTCTAAGCATTAAAGCCTTAGCTCAAGCATGTTCAAGACTTGTTTCAGCCATCACACGCCAGGAACTATGATAAGGGAAGGACTGATACACCATGTCAACACCAACCCCACAAGAAGGGTCTCTCCCTTCTCAGCCAGGCTGGATGAGACACATGCATCTTTATCATGGTGCTACACACAGAATTTGATCATTTGTTTCAGCCTGAGAAAACAACTACAACATGAGTAAAGCTTGTAGATTTGAATGGACACTGCATATGAAAATACAGATAGTTCTGGATATCTATCACATTCATAACTCTCTGGCTGTTAAAGAGAAATTGTTTCCCTTGAAAATGATGCTACGCTGATCTCGTGCTATACACTAGATATCTGGGGTAGGAGGCACTTTTCAATTATTGAGCTGATGCCAGATCTATTTGGTTTTAATTATTGGCACATGCAAGAAACAGGAAGATCTAGAACAAGAGGGACACATGGGACTCTGCCAAAATGATATTACTGAGTTTTATTCCTCCTGATTATGATTAGGAATTGAAATTAATATTCATGCTATATTTGCTTCTCCACCTTTTCACTTCTTATACATTTAAAATCAGCTATGCTGGCGTCTTCTGTGTAAAGTCATTGCATAAATGGCCAGGATTCTCCTGTCGCCTTAGTCATGCAAAGGTCATGGTCTCTTTGGAGAGGTGCTGAACAATGTTTTTCTCTTCAATTGACAGAACAAGGTTCTCCATCTCTTCTGGGATATGAATGTGACTTGTATTGGAAAGTGGAAGTTAATTTTAAACTGTCGCATTTCAAAAATCAAAGATGTTAAGACATCCTCAGATTTTTTGCATCACTCAGCTTACAAGCAGCACATTGTTAATGACACACATTTAAAAAATAAAGTGCTTGAGGCAACTTGTCAGAACTTTTAATGCAGATTGAAGGTAAGGCATAGCTTAATGTAAAACATTTTCTGAAATCACAGAATCATTCTGGTTGGAAGGGAAATCTTGAGATCATCTGTTGCAACCTCCCTGCTCAAGCAAGGAGCAGATTGCCCAGGATTGTGTCCCAATGGCTTTCCAATATCTCCAATGATGGAAACTCCACAACCTTTCTGGGGAACCACTTTCAGTGTTTGACCCCTTTCACAGTAACAAATGAGTTTTCTTGTGTTGAGATGGAATTTTTTTTTTTAATTTTTTTTTATTTTTACTTTGTGCCCGTTGCTTCTTGTCCTGTCACTGAGCACAACTGAGAAGAGCCTGGCTCCATCATCTTCATTCCCTCCCGTCAGTTATTTAGACACATTGACGAGATCCCCCTGAGCCTTCTTTTCTCCAAGCTGAATAGTTCCAGCTCCCTCAGCCTCATACGAAAGATGCACCAGTCCCTTAAACACCTTCATGGAGCTTTGTTGGGCTTGCACCAGGAAGTCCACATCTCTCTTGTACTGGGAAGCTCAGAACTGGACCCAGCACTCCAGGTGTGTGTCACCAGTGCTGAGCAGAGGAGAAGGACCACCTCTCTCCATGGTCTGATGCACCTTTTCCTAATGTGGTGCATAATGCTGCTGTCTGCCTGTGACACAAAGGCACACTGCTGACTCACGGTCCCCATTAATATATATTCAGGTCATTATGGCTTGCCATTAAATTCACTGTTTCTATAAAATAATAGATGTCCTGATTGCATTAAAAAGGATATAGAGGTATTTAAAACATTTTGTTAAAGGCAGAAGTAAGTGAGGCTTAAGAAAAAGAAAGCATCCGATCATTTACCTAGCCTAAGCTTTTTGAGATCTTCCTTAGACAGAAAACACTCTAGTTTTCTACATATAAGCAGTGTTTTGAAAGTGCAATGCTCAGTGCTTTGAAATGACAAACCAGAAATCTTGCAAGAGATGAAATATTTCTTAGATCTTGAAAAGCATGCTGATAATTTGAAGACACAATTTCTAGGAAATAAAAGAAAGAAACCATCAGAAAGATAATAGATTTTTAACTCTTACTTTGATATTCATTATTTGTGAGATTAAACACTTGGGCCTTATGTTGAGAAAACAGTAGCTGAGGCCTGCCATTAAACTCCTTCCTAACTTTGGCTTTGTTTTGTTTCACAGGCAAATTTAGGGAAGCTCACACAAGCACCTGCAATAATCTGATGAAGGTTAACACATGCAGCAGGAAAAATCCTCTGAATATATGGCTTGGAAATATGCAACATGTAAGAATTATCTCTACAGTCCAGTAGTCCTCAAAGTGTAGCCACAAGATTTCCTCTGTTTCTCTCTCAGGGCTCTGATTCAGAAGCACTTGTGGTAGCCCCCCATTTCTTCACTGTGAGTCATGTTAAAGTAATTATATTAAAGACAAACAGCAAAGTCATGTGAAGGTGCTGAACTTGGGAGGACGCTGGAGCAACAGTGTCATTAAATGGGACAAACAACTCTCCAGTTATGCTTTTGGCATTGCTGACATTTCTCACTGATAATTTGGGAAATTTCTTAATGAATCTGAAGACATAAAATCAGAGAGATTATAACATTTATACTCTGATCATGCACTCAGTGTGTCTTCACAGAGACTTTTATACAATAAAAGTTCCCAAATGTGAGAATGCTGTAAATTATGCGTACATTAGGATTCCAAGTAAAACATGAGGCTAACAACAAAGCCTACTCATCAGAACTTTTCCACACAAATACACTTGTTGCCTTGAAGGTCAATAGTGGAAAATCTGGTAACAATGTGAGGCTGGGAAAATGCTCAAATACCATAGTTGCAAATGTATAAGAACAAATATTTCCAGTCAGTCATCTTTTCCTCTGCTTCTCAGCTTTTTGATTGTAAGGGTCCAAGAAACAACAATTCCATTCTCTTCATGAACGATCATCAAAATAAGACAATTCTTTCTCTCCACTTAGTGTTCAGCTGGCTGTCTTTGGTTGCATCTAGCAGAATTAAAGAATCTAAGGTTTCAATTTATACACAGGAAATACTTCCTCAAGAGAAAGAAAAGGAAGTGGAAACCATAAAAGAAGAAAGAAAATTATAAATGTGTACCCTTTGGGGCTCCACTTATACTTGTGAAGGAGAGAGTGCATGGGCTGCACCTTACGTGAAATACTCTCTGATACCATAATATAACAGACACTAGAGGTGCTTCAACCATGGAGTAGGCCTACCAGTCATATCTACCAATCTGCTGTAGAAAAAAATTCTTCCAGCTGGGAAACATTAGCATAACTTCATTACTTTCAGATGGTGTCTTACTGAATTCCACTGGTCAGTCTCGACTGGTCAGATTTCTTGCACTGCTTTGAGGAGGGACTATGAAAACGTGTGCAATATTCCCCAAAGTAGCTTTGCTCTGAAATCAGTAGTCTTCAATGTGAACCGGAAAATTGCAATCAAGAGTCATCTCCACAGCCATAAAAGGTAAACCTGGAGGCACTAAAATACTTTGTACTGCGATATCTGCCTTCAGCATCAACAGATTAATTGTTCGCAGAATACTCTCTGACTCCTAATATAACATCCCTGGTTAGTAATGTAATTGAGAACATTCAGCATAGAGTATTTATGGTTCTGATGTCTCCTACTAAATATTCTATTATGACGGTAGACTTTTTCAGAAAACAAATCGATGATGAAGCTAAATAGCATGACACTGAAAAGGAAAAAAGCCCTTTTTTTCTGCCTTTCTTTGACTTCCTAGTGATAATTACATAAAATTATGAGTAAGGGTGATCAACTATAGGACAACTCTTACACAACTAGATATTCACAGTGAACAGCCTGATTTGGTACATATCATTTGTATCCTGCTTCCTTTCTTCTTTTATTCCTTCCATTCCTTTTTCTGACTCCTGCAGGAGTGTGTCCTGTCTGATGAAATCCTAGAACCTCTCATTTGGTTTGACTCATATGTAGAAGCTTCAGATTAGTAAAACCTAGAGGCCTGGCTTCCCTGTTCTCTGCTTTTGTAGAGACAGAAATATAGATAAACTCAGAAGACACCTATCCATGGCTCAATTAATAGAATTAGATTCATTGCTCAGCTTTCATCATCACTCAGAGATCGTGACAAAGTGTGATGGTACTCGACTCCTCTCTGTTCCTTTCCTGCTGTTAGAGGAAAAGCAGACTCCAGCATTTATTTCTTCCAGACCGGACTGGAATAGCACAAGGGATCAGTAACAGCCCTTTTGACAGATAACCATTCCCTTTAGCATTCAGACATGTGAATAATCCGTCTGTGTTCACAGAGTCATAGATTAGGTGAACTGAAAATTTTGCTGTTGTAGGCTTTGGTATCTTTCTTGCTGGACTGGATGGTGGTGATGCTACTCTTGAGTTGTTAGTGCTCTGAGCAGGCTATAATCCGGAAGGCATGGAGGAATAGGGTGTGAAGCTTGTCCCAATATATGGTGGAGTTCAAATAGCTGACGCAAAGAATAACTTTTAACTTGCTACAAAGAAACACATATGATGAGCCAGGAGATTCTTCTTTTTTTTAACAAACCAATCCACAGCAAATGATCCTACCAAGTGTCTACCATGGTGTGATAGAGATTCTTAAACTAGCTCTGAATGAGCTGGTGGAACTATATGGAGAAAGTAGCACTGTACAGAGATATTGGTTTGGAGCTAAAGTAGAAGAGCTATGGTAGTGTGGCATTGAGTCCAGGCGCTTATTAACTCTTGTCTTTGCATCTATCTCACCTAATGTTAGCTTAGGCATTTTAGTACACAGGACAGTGTTTGTTTATCCTTCAGGGACTTTCTGCTCTGCTGGGGGCACATATATGAGTCATTCCTTTCTATTCAGTGAAACTGGCCTAGCAAGGAGCTGCAGAAAACTGCAAGTAAGGGTTTCATAATCTAGTCCAATGATATTTTCAAAGTAATTTCCCTGAGGCACATAGCTCTCTATTGCCTGCTGAAGCCTTATCCTTGGTCCTTGAGTATTCTGCTGAAATGCCATGGGTTCAGTTTGATGTCCACTTGTAAGACAAGCAGATAAATAAGACTTTAATGAGCACTTGGACATGCACTTAGACCAAAGCCCTACTAAAGAAAAGAGGAGTTTTTCTCTTCATTTGACCGGCTTTGGATCAAGCCTTTAGCATTGTCAAATCTGTGAGATATGTTTGACTTGCAAACATGTTTTGAAAGTATGTTAGACACAGTCAATAAACATACTGATAATACAATAAATAAAAACTGTCTGATATAAACCAATACTGGGATTCAAACAACTAAACCTTATGAAAACAGTATAATTGTGAATAAATCTCGACCTACAAGTGTAATTTGAGGCAGTAAAAAGGATTGTAGTTTTTCTTTCACCTCAAAGGAATGGATATCATCAGAGATCTCCATTATTTTATTTTTTCCACTACTTTATTTTAGATCATAAATTACCTTTAAAATGGTGTACCATCACATATAAACAATTCTGAAAGTCAACAGATTATGCATAAAGTAAGATATCACTGGGAACACGTATGGTAGAAGCTGGCTGTCCTAATTTCTAGCTTGTGCTCTCTCTTTATTAACTGAATAGTTAATTCGCTTTCTATCATGGAAAGAATAGATTATATTATAAAGAAGAGGCATAGCTTTAGAAATACTTGTGACAAAGAGCCAGCCAAAAATTTGCCATATATTTCTAGCTGCTACTACTTTGAACATATATTGTCTATGAACTGTGACTTGGACAGAGTGTGCATTCACAATCCTAAAGGGAAGCAGAAATTCTCACACCTCCTTTGTGGCCATCTGGAGATGAATAGGGTGCTAAAGGGTAAGCAGATTTTAAGGATCTCTGAACTACACCCCCTACACCCCAAACCCCACAAGGCAGCAGGCTGGAGGGGTGCTGGTGGAGAGTGGGTGTGGAGAGTGGGCTTTGTCCCTCACAAATGCACTGTCCAAAGCAGCTGGGATAGTTCAAGGGATTTATAACTTGCTTTTGGAATAAACTAGTCAAACTGCTACATTCTTCTCACAAACAAGGAAAGATATCTGCTGCAAAGGTTTCTGACTGGAGCATGTTGTACTCCGTCCCATGATCAGGGCTAAGCCTGTACAAAAACCTACACAGAAATTATTAGTGTTACTATTAGCCAGTTTGTATTACTGTAACACCATTGATTTTCACTGGAAATATAATTTGTATCACTGTAACACCATTGATTTTCACTGGAAATATAATTTGTATCACTGTAACACCATTGATTTTCACTGGAAATATACTGGCTATACATCAGTTGAAGAACTGCCTTGCAAATCCAATTTCTTTGCTGAGACCATAACTATTTAGGGATAGGCTTCAAGAGAATAAATGTGCAGAAGCAACATATAAGTGGAATTTGATAAGGGCGTTTTCAGCTCCTGAGACTGAAAGACACCAGCGTAGGGAACAATTTTACAAAGGCCAATGCTGTCCACAAAGCACACTGTTCTCCTGAACATCACGTAATAAACTCTTTTTTTCTTTTTTGAATTCATAAACTGACAGCTCCTCCTATTATATGCTTGGAAATGATGTGACTCTAATGGACCACAAATAGCAAATGCTTAGGCCCTGAAACAGTAAAAAACTTTCGGGGAAAAATTTACATATCTCAGGCTACCCCAGAAGAGAATGTT
This sequence comes from Chionis minor, assembly GCA_013398295.1. Classification (NCBI taxonomy): domain Eukaryota; kingdom Metazoa; phylum Chordata; class Aves; order Charadriiformes; family Chionidae; genus Chionis; species Chionis minor. Next base: position 1,335,276 of record VZSF01001813.1, read on the forward strand.
GGACTACAGCAAGTACTTTGTTGCATACGTTCTCTCAGTGTAGATGCACATACCCTACAGGGACATCTAGGAACCGCTTTGACCATTCAAAAGAGCAACTGATACCAAAGCAACCCTCTACTGAAACATGTTCCTACTTGTTGGGTTTTTTGTTTTTTTGGTTTTGGTTTTTTTTTTTTTTTTTTAATTGCTGCTCGCACTGGGACAGAGTTCCATTTTATCAAGATAAATGGGAAGGATCCCACTGATCTTGGTGGCCTTTGAATCAGAACTACTTAAGCTGGCTCAAATCCAATTGCCAGTTTTTTCTTTATTATGGTCATGAAGTTTTGCTCCATCAAACCCAGTGTATCCTTGAGCATGTCGGTCCTTGCCTCTGAGTACTCTGTTCACCCCCTCCAACTGTGTGCCTTTTTAATATGAGCTTTTTTTCAGGTTCAGTTATCTCTTGAGCACTGCAGATGGAGCAGGGTACCACAGCCAGATGACGTATAGAGTCCCTGTTGATTCCAGATTGCTTACAGATTTCTGCTAGGTCCTGTGGTTTGCTTCATAATTCATGCCAGTCTAATCTCTGGTGCTATGAAAGAGCTCTGTGCCCTGGTGATGGCTTATGAATAAAAGCAAAAGCAAGACCTAGTGAATGGGCTGGATATGGCAGAAGAGTATCACCTGCAGAAAAGGCAAAATGTATATATAATCCAGAATCACTGTAAGAAAGGATTTCCATTGTTTTCAATGAATGCTGAATCATATCGTTACGTAATTTTAACAGAGACTCTAATATAGTTTCCTGCAGGCATGCTGAAACCTATTTGTAAAGTGAACATTTCCTAGGACCTGTGAAACTTCATCTGGAACTGGCAGGGAAATATCAGGCCAAGCATAGTATTCTTGGGTTTTCTCCTCACAGCAGCATATTGTGCGATGGTACTGTCCTGATTTGCTAAGGTGGATTTTTCTGAAGCAAAGACGAAATAGAAGAGGATAGGGAAGCAACAGGAAAGCATGCTTAAATGTAAGAGTGGCGATCTTAGGTGAGCCTTAGACTAGTCTAGACTACAGGTTGGTAGGGGAGGAATACAGGAATAGCAAACGTATAATTTTACTTTTCTTTCTATAACCCTTTCATCTTCTGGCATTTGTTGGCTGAGATGCTTCTTGAGACAGACCTTGTTTTTGTATCCTTGCATTCAATGGAAAAAAAGAAGGAAGGTGGCACGGAAAGTGAGATAATAGCAGAGATATTGCAGAGATAATAGCCTGACAATTCAGATGATGCTCAGAAAACAACGATATGAAGACTTTATTTTCCTATTCCCATCTCATCTAATCAGAACAGTTTTTAGGGCTGAGAAATTAAAGTCACAGTAGTGGTGCTGGTAAATACTTGTGGGCTAGTCTAGTTGAAGAGGTATGATGTTTTGAATATGCAGAAGCCTCTCCTTAGGTTATAGATGGTGCTCCTCTGCACTTCTTTTTATGCCTCTCCCACCTCACCCCACCCTTAACTTGGTCATTTTGTCAAGGTAGGGGGAATTATGATGTTCATTTACTTTCCCTTTGGTTAGCTGTAAAAAGCATTTATTTGGGAAGCTGCCTTGCAATAAAACCCCGTATAACTTTAGGCCAGTGATATTGAGGTACCACATAATGTTTGACATAAAAACAAGGCTTTGCATGATACAGTCCACGCATTATCCTGTTAGAACTATCTACTAAGTGCTTATACATACAGAATTTGATCATAATCTCCAAGTTATTAATTCCAAAAGGATACTAGCAGATGTGTTAAAATACACTTAGCTCTCCAGAAAAAATCTTACACCTGTTCTGCTGATATATATATATATATATATATATATGTGCCCTTGGTGAAGAATTCTTCCCTGCTCTCAGTAACACAATGGACCTTAACTTATGCACCTATGTCACCCTTTTACAGACAGGGTCTTATTATTTTCTAATGTCTGAACTGTCAAGAACCGACTAAGTGTCATTGTGACTGACATTGTCACCAAACAGTCATGTTGCTGTTTCTCAATGCAAGAATATTTAGTTTTGAAAGACTGATTTTTCATCGTTCTCAGAATTAAAACAGAATTCAAGGGATCAAGCCACAGTTAGAGTGAAAACAAGTAACCTGGTTTTAATACAAACATTCTCCAATGACTGGAAACATCTGTAAATTTATTGTTTAAGTGATAGTTTATATAATACCACTGATGTCGTAAAGTGATGTCTTGTATATATGTTATTCTCATGAACAAAAGGTGTCTGCAACTAATAATGAGATAAGTTATGGGAGAAGACTGAGATTTTTCAGTGGAGTTACATGGGAAATATAAGTTCTAGTTATTTCTTTCAATGAGTTGTTAAATTGGTATTGAGTTTGTATTTTCCATTATAGAGTCAGATTGCAATTACTCAAACTATCCAGAATTGAATTATGGGGCGATCAAGCCCAGTAAAAACTGTCATTCATTTTAGTCTAACAGTGGTGAAATGCTCAATCAGCAGCTTACCTATTTCTCTATTAAATGTTTCTATATTTTCTTCCATTCCGTTTGTCGTATGTGGGAAAATTACCTTAAAAATATGTCGTGCCTTACCTTATCCACTTATAAATCATTTCTTAAATCAACCATTGACAAGATACCACTCTTACCTCATAGAGCATAGGCAAGTCATGCATTGGAGACCACGAATGTAAAACTTGTAAATATTGCATTTTAATAGCAACACATGTTCCTTTCCAGAGTAGAGTATGTGATGTTAAAGGCTTTCACTCTGAACAGTTTTATTGTCTTACCATGAAGCTACTTTCACTTGCTTTCCCAAAATGGTGGTGAGCTTCATTCATGGCAGAGATTTTTTTTTTTTAACATCCTAACTTGGGAACAGGATTTGATTCAAAATCAGAAATTGTTGTTAATATAGGCTTACTATTGCAATTCTATTATTTCCTTGCAATGTGGTTAGTTTTCAATACATGTTGAGTACAGAGGAAGTATATCATCTACATAGGAGGAAGACAGTGTATTACAGTTTTTAAATGAAGGTACATGTATTGAGTCATAGGCTGCAGAAGAATCAGTCACATGCTCACAAGTAGTTGAAGGCAAGTATAACACAAAAATGCTAATTAACAAGCCACAGAGAGTAAAGGGAACAACATAATTCTCTGCAGGACCATGTGTGGTGGGTTGACTTGGGCTAGCAGCCAGACACCCAACCAACCAGGTCACTCACTCTCTCCCGCCTCAGCAGGAAGGGGAGAGGCACTAGGATGAAAAAGCTCATGGTCAGTATAAAGCTAGGGGGATCACTTACCAATTGCCATCATGGGCAAAACACCCTCAGCTTGGGGAAAATTAATTTAATATTGACAACTGAAACAGGTTTAGGTAATGAGAAACAAAGACAAAAATTAAAGCAATACCTATCCCCCCACTGTCTTCTCAGGTGCAACTACGTTCCTTCACTCTCAACTTCTTTACCTCCTGCTCTCCCGAGCAGCACAGGGTGGTGGTGAATAGGGGGTTGTGGTCAGTCCATAACAGCTTCTCTCTGCCACTCCTTCTTCCTCACACTTTTCCCTGCACCAGTGTGGGCTCTCCATGGACCGCAGTTCCTTCAGGAAATATCCACGTGCTCCAGCATGGGGTCCTTCATGAGCTGCAGGGGACAACCTGCTCCGCCGTGGTCCTCCACACAAGCTGCAGGTGAGTCTCTGCTCTGGCACCTGGAGTACCTCCTTCCTCTCCTTCTTCTTTCACCTTGGTGTTCATAATGCTGATTTTTATTCTTTTTTTTCCTCCTCTTGTGTTTGTGCAGCATTTTGCTCTTCCTTGAATATGTTTTCCCAGAAGAACCACCAGCCTGGCTGAGGGGCTCAGCTGTGTCCTATGCTCGTAGAGGTCACCCTTTGTAGTCCGCTGCTGCCAACCTCTTGCCACCTACACCAAATACACCATGTGACATCCCAGTATTATTAAATAATTTTGTTTATAGTTTCTGTATAAGTTATAACTCTGTATAACACTCTTGAAGAGGACATGAAGGCAAGCAGTACAGAGGAGGGCTTCATGGTTATGTTGTCCTAGCTTCCCCTCAACTTAGGAGGGAGGCCCAGAGGGATGAAGGGGGGACCTCAGCCATGGGACTTCACATTGTTTCTGTAGCAGGTATCTTCTCTGAAGGGTGTTCTGACTGTATGATACACCTCGAGGAAGTGCAACATACAGGGCAACCCTGTAGCTTGACATGAGGAAATGACAACCCTAAAGGGAGCTGTGTGCTTTGCTCTGCACTGTGGAATAGCTTGGGCCTGAACTTTCTCCCCTTTGGGGTTCTTGGAGCTCATCCAGATCCTAACTTAGCCTTGGTGTATAACATGGACATATGGGAGCTTCCAGCACAAGCAGAAACGCTGGCTTGCATTCTTCCAGGTCCAGTACAGAGAGGGCGAACAGAGAGACTGAGTGCACAAGTGTGGTTACGATCTGTTGCACGGGGCGGGTTTTCCCTAGTGCCTCTATTACAACATTAAGCCTGTTCTCTGTTATGTTCTAAGTAAAGACTGAATTTTATCTTGACAGTGCTAAAATTACGCTTTAAATATGGACTGTAAAGTTTCATTAAAATGCATGCTGATATGCATTCTCTAAAGAACACAGTTCTCCTCCAAAACATGAAGCAGGATTTCCCTTCAGTCAGATTTACACAAAGAAACTGGTTATTTTCCTGCCATTTTTTCTCCTTAAAATTCTCATTTGCTAAGAAAAACACTTGTGAAACCCTCATTCCTATCAAAAAGGTAGTCAGTTCTCTTATTTCGAGGAAGGCAACACTGTCTGTGAATCATCAAGTAAACTGCAGCTTACAGCTTGCTTTGGAATTTGACACAAATGAGAAAATCCCCATATTACAAAAAAAGTCAGAATAAAATAGCTTTTTGTAATTGCGTATTATTGCAAACAGAATTTTAACTTCCTTCTATGGCATTTGTGCATTTTTTAAAAAAACACAACAGAAAACCACTGAATTTTTATGTATTTATATGATAATTTTGCAGAAAGCAGATCAAACGAGGAAAGCCGTGATATGAGTGTGGATTGAAAGGAAGTAGCACAGAAGGGTGACATTTATTAATTTACAGATGGTATTACTCTAGATGCCTGAAACCATAGTGATCTGGTAAGAGACATGGAACTCCAAATGCCTGAAGCAACCCCAGATGTCACCGCATACACTCCAGGGAATATGATTTAATAATAATTTATATGGCAAGTATAATACTTGTGAAATATGCCATTCAGCACCATCACTGTGCGCATTCCCTGGTGGGTGATTTAAGAACATATAATATTTCAGAGCTTTGAATCAGGAAAGAGATGATAATTAGATTCCCACTTTAAATCAGGTATATGAAGGGGAAAGTTAATCAACTCAAAAAGATAATTTAGCAGATTTGGATTCTCTAATGACACATCTAATTAGAATTAGGGCATAATTTAGGACACGTATAAAGTTGCTAATTATCATGAAAATATTTTCAAACATGCTGCAGGCTCAAAGGTGAAAAAAGTTTATGCAAATCCTGACAATAAAACCTGTCAGGTGCTCCATAGAATCACAGAATCACAGAACCATAGAATGTTAGGGGTTGGAAGGGATCTCTGGAGATCATCTGGTCCAAACCCCCTGCCAGAGCAGGTCCACCCATAGCTGGTTGCACAGGATGGCGTCCAGGAGCGTTTGGAATGTCTCCAGAGTCAGAGACTCCACCACCTCTCTGGGCAGCCTGTTCCAGTGCTCTGCCACCCCAAAGGAACCTCCTCATGTTCAGATGGAACTTCCTATATTCAAGTTTGTGCCCATTACCTCTTGTCCTATCACTGGGCACCGCTGAAAAAAGACTGGCCCCCTCCTCCTGGCACCCTCCCTTTAAGTATTTGTAAATATTGATGAGTTTGCCCCTCATTCTTCTCCTCTCCAGACTAAAAAGACCCAGCTCCCTCAGCCTCTCCTCATAAGGAAGGTGCTCCAGCCCCCTAATCATCTTTGTGGCCCTTCTCTGTACCCTCTCCAGCAGTTCCTGTCCTTCTAAAACTGAGGAGCCCAGAACTGGACACAGTACTCCAGATGCGGTCTCAGCAGGGCGGAGTAAAGGTGGAGGATGACCTCCCTCAACCTGCTGGCTACACTCCTCTTGAGGCACCCCAGGATGCCATTGGCCTTCTTGGCCACAAGGGCACATTGCTGGCTTTTGGTATAAATGTATGTTCTACACAGCTATGGGCTTTCTGTTAAAAATTGTGATTTGAAAATTTTTATTTGGGGCACCTGGCTCCCGAACTCCAGCAGCTACGGCTACTGGAGAGGTCTATGGTATTTTCGGAGAAGGGGTCCTTTGTCTTTCTAATTGTGTCCTTTTGGTTGTGGTGCTTACAGTTAGGTAATTGTCAGGATTCACAGCCCTTTCCTTAGCAATAAGACTGAGTCAGAAATGTCTTCTGTTCCAAACACTGTTTAGTGTACCCCATGTCAGTGGGTTAATTAACATTCAGACTCCATAGGAAAGAACTATATGACTGCAGCAAAGCAAAGCACTTTGAAACTCATCCAGAAGAAAAGCAAATACGTTTAAGGTAACTCCTAAAGGAGGAGAATATTTTCAAAGTGAATATTCTAACCACTAGATTAAAGCATGCACTCTACAGTGCATGTCTCAGCTTACTTCTCCCAAGGAAGCATGTTTATTTGGTGACTAATAATACACTGAGGAAGATGCCTCAACACTGAGAAAAGGGGCTTGTTATCAACCTGGGAAAGAGAATATTGGGGTGTGCCCATGTTGATCCTGAATGCTGCTGCTCACTGTATAACTAGCAAGGTAAGTCATATCAACTTTTTTCTTGACTTGCCTGGTCCCGTTAACCAGGGCCATGGGAGAGGCTTTGCATTGTGCTTCCACCCCCAGAGGGCTTTCAGGCTACCAGATTCCTCATTTAGTATAGCATTAAAAACTTGTGTATTTGTTCAAGCACATGAAGGGCCTGCTCCTGCTGACTTTAAAATGCTTTGGATATCCCTGACCTTAGATCTATCTCACTTTACTTTAGTCATCTAAAAGTTAGATCAACTAAGCTATCTCTTAGGCTTCCTCTGAAGTCAATGGAGAGAGCTGAAGATCTTTAGGGGACAATTTATCCTACTTTTCTAGACACTTAGGACAAAATGAGTCACACTTCTAAAGGTGCCCGTCTTTCACCATTGACTACAAAGAAAGTCAAGATGTTTAACTTTTAGTCAGTTAGTGAGATAAATTCCACCCACAGAGCCTACATTAGGCATTTTGATTTAAAAATCTTATACAATGTGTGACCTTTACGTAGTGTTGCCTAAAGTATAGGAGCCGAAAGGTTTTTACCATACATCATTAAATCCCATCTGTGGATTCGTCTTTTGTATCTAAGAAAAAAGGAAGGCATTTAACAAAACAGTAAGCCAAAATGGGCACATTCACCAAATATACAGGCAGTAGTTTTTCAAGGGCATTGTTATACAACGGAAAGTTCACACTGTCATTCAGTGGTGTGCTTGTGGCAAAGCTCAATGCCATCCTTTTCCCATGAGTTTTATATTCACAAATCAATGTTCAAGCTAAGGGTCAAGGCTCTTTGAAAAGTTACATTACTGACAAGTACCAGAAGAGTGTCCCATTGTATAGCAAGTGAGCTACAGAGAGAAGCTAGGATTGTGTTCATTCCAAGGTAGTTTCACATGCAGACTTTCTTCAATTAGCCTCCAATACACTTCAAATGACACTGAACTGAGTAACTATCAGCAAGATAAACTTCCAGAAAAGCAGAAAACTCAGATCGACAAAGCGCCAAGTTCAAATCTCCAGGAACATAAAGCTACCTCATGCAGGTACCTCTTGAATAAAAAATCTGTTAACCCTGATCGTGTAGAAATGCCAGCGTACCATCCTCATGCTTATGCAAAGTATCAAAATTGCAAAGTTTTGACTTAAAAATTGCAAAGTATATTGGAAAATGAGAGTTTTATCATTTGCTTCATATACACTAGGCCTTCAGACTGTGTATGTCTTTTGATGAACACACTGTTTTGCAAGCACTTATTCCCTGCTGTGTTATAGCTTAGCGTTGTTCTGATCAGCTTGTGGATCCAGAGCAAGTCCTTCCCATACCTACAGCTGCTTTTGAGAAACAGGAAAATGTCTGCAGGTGCAGTCTTTCAAAGGATCCCCATTGACGTGCAGGGTTGCTATTATAAAATGAGACATAGCTTGGCCATGGCTGGTGTTATCCCGGTGTGCCCTTTTACAGACAAAAGAGGTAGAGAAATAACTCAGGGATATTGTGTATACCAGGAAAATCTCTGCTGGACATGTAAACCAATTTGGTGTCTGCTAAGTGCAAATAATGTGCATCTGAGTAGTGACTGAAAATCTAAACCTAAAGTTTTGCCGTGCAGCTGTTTTGATGATTAGATTAGATAGGGGAGATGCAAGCAGTCAAACACAGCTTTCATCAATGTCATCGGGGAAATAGGTTGACACATGGGGAAAGAGGACCATCTCTGTGAGGTTCTGGAGATAGATCCCTTACAGAGGAGTGGAGAAGTCTAGACTGAGCTACTTAGTCTTTTAATTTGGATATTGCAAGGACGTTTTGTGATCACTGTGGTTTGCCTTATAATGATACACCGCTTTGCTATTAGGGTTATGTTTTCTATGAGCCAAGCTGTCTGATAGCTTCATAACTACTAAAGATGGGAGCTCATTTGTAGTTCCCAGAATTTAGTTCTGTGCTTCCTTTGCATCTGAGTGGTAAAGATAATGGTGGTTTGTCTGAGAGAGAGAAATCACAAGGATAATTACATAAGAGTGGAAAATATTCAAAATAAAAATCTTTAGAGTTTAATTTGGCAATTTTGGAGTTTTAATACTATTTACTTATAATCTCACAGTAATAATAAATTAATAGAATAATGTATGTTGTTAGAATAACTTGCTTCTGTCGCATCTTTTTTAACTTTTTGTCTGTTAAAATTTCAAATCCTAATATCATACCTAGATTTCATCATAGCCAATTAACTACCCAACAACAGGGAGTTTGGGAGATAATTTCTTCATAATTATTTAAAGGATCATTACAAAAATGAACATAAAGTTGGTTTCAAATATCAATTTTGTAAATCAAATCACAAAGCAGAAATTTTGTTGAGACAAAAAATAACTAATATTTCTTTTTATGAATCTAATCATTATTACACTCCTCAAGATGACTTGTTAATGTTTCCTTACAATCTCAAGTCTTTCTGAAAAATAATTTGTTACTTAAATGTCTGATGCTTTTAACTGAAATGCAGCCCTGCTTTGTTTTCATGCATAAACATTTATTTTGAAGAATCAGAATCAGAACTGTAGTAAAATAACTCAGCATACACATATAGTGTATATTTACATATACAATGTACTATTAAAAGGTGCGTGCCAAGAAACTGCATTATCTAAAGCATCAATTTTTGTCATAGGTTTAGATCAAATCAGACTCAAATGCTAATTTTCCCCATGAACCAGACCTAAAGCCAAGCTGTTATTCTGAAGTCTTCAGCCACAACCAAAACTCCCAGGGATTGGTGGTTTCCTGTACAAGACGATGGTTCAATTACAACATTCCTGGGAGTTATTTCAAACCAACTCATATATGATCCTATTAAATGCACTCCCAATGCGTGTTCAGTTTACTTTCACCTGAAAGGCATCCCACGTATATGCTCCAAGACTGCTCAGCAACATGAACCAAAAACCATCCTCAGGAGGGAGATTCATTCCCAGAGCTGCACTCCTGACTGAATGCAGAACCCCGTTGTGGATGATAATGTGGGCAGCCTCTACATGCCAAATCCAAACCCCTTCAGCTTCCACATATGTTTGATTTTAGGCTGGGCTTTTAGACTGAAATTCAGAGGTCTGAGGAAAGCAAAGGTACTCTTCAGTCTCACAAGCAGAGCACTGGCACCTCCAATATTTAAGGACTAGTGCAAAGCCACAGCCTTCCTCCAGTTCCTCTGCTACAGATACTAGCATTAGAGAGTGGTACTGGTCTGGGAAAATCGCTGTAGTTTCAGTAACAGACTAGAAAATAGTTTAAATATCCTTCTTTGTGGAAGTCCATGTCCCTTTTCTGTCTCCACCCCTTATCTCTTCCGATACAGTGTTTTATTTGTCAGTCACAAGATGTATCTGAACAAGAAATTAATCCAAAGCTAGTTCTTCTTATAACTCTTACTGTAAAACGTGTCTTTTAGTACATGGGTCTTGTTTTTATTTTATTTTATTTTCCTGGATGCTATTTAATTAAATCATACATAACCTTCTTGCCTCCTGAGTCTGTTACAGATGACTGATTTATTTTGTGTGACAAACAGATTTGCCTTAGCACTCATTTCTCAGCTTTGTTCCACTGAAGAATCTCCTTATTGTCAAACAGGCAGACCCATAATTCCCTCAAATATGAGTGCAGTTAGTCTCTTTAACTGCTGCTTTAGCCAGTGATCTTTATTAGAAATGTGTCTGCTACTGATAGTCACTGAACTCAAGGGCTCTGGTAGCTGCACACTGATCTGCTGCTGCTTCCATCACAAGGATTTTGTGCTTGGTTTGTAGTTTCTGTTTTGTTTATTTTATGTCTAAATACTCAACTTCAGGGAAAGTAAAAAATCTGCCCAAAGCTGAAGAATAAGCCAGCAAAATGTTTGCTTGCACTTGCAAATTCTCAATTTGCAGAATCAAAAGTTTTCTTCTCCCAACAATACTTAGTTCCAAAAAATCTTCAGTGCAGGTGGGTTTTCTTAAACACTGGGCAACCACAGGCTGAAGTCTGAGCTCCACTCTTTTGTTCTTTCTCAAATATAAAAATAGTTTAAGATTATTTATTCCTGTACTCAAGGAGAAATTCGGTGTCATATGTCTATACTGAAAAGTACAGTAGTAGAGAGGGCTAAATACACTCCTAATGTTTACAAGAACTGAACCTCAGGCATGGCACCATTACTGGGACATGAGGTCACAAAGAAACTAGCAATAAATACTAGCCGAGAAGGCACTGGTTTGTTTCTTACTGTTAAATGTGGCTTAGTTCCAGCCATTTAAACCACAATAAGCTTTTACTGGCAGTTTCCTTCTTTCACCTGTGAGAGAAGATTAGGTGCAAAAGCGGAAGGCTAAAAAAACCCAAACAAACCCAAACAAAAACAGACTAGTATATTGGGATGTCTTCCTGATTGCTTTTCCCTAAAAACATTTGCATTTCACTGTCTTCACAAAACTAAGAACAGTGGTGAAATGAAGAAAAGGAGAGACATACGCAAATTTTCTGTGTGTTCCTTGCTTAGGTTTTGAATCAGATCTGTTAACAAATACTGAAACTGAACTTCCACCAAAATCAGGGGACTAATAAGTGAGGAAATTGCAAACTTCAGCAACCAGTTTTTTGCAAAGTTGTAAATCTGAGCAGTGAGCAACCATAAGTTCTAGCAGTCCACCTTCTAACAGACAGGCGATGGAGTCCAACGCAGCAGAAAAAGCAGCCATAGAAAGAAGTCCTTATGCAGGCACAGACCATGCTTTGACACCTTGAACCCAAGCAAGCAACAGTACACTTGTTTGTAAAATAGGAGGTTCCCAAATTCAAAGCTAGCCTTCCAAAACTTGCTCATTTAAATGTGCAGAAAAACAGAATCTTATTACTGCGTTGTTAAATATTCATGGGCACTTTCAAAGATCCAGAATTCTTAGTTGAGGCCAACACATGACTCACCCTTTTGCCTGAGCCTTCTCTAATATTTTTCTGCCACTTCAGAATTATCATACAGTAAAACATTTTATAGCTAATCACTGTGCACTCCTGGGGAAAAATATATATATTATTCACAGGAAACATTTGTAATATGGAAATATTTATTTCTTGATGTGGTTTACTTCATTTTAAAATGTTGCTGATGTTTCTGGAAAATGCTAGCAGCATTCCCCCCTTCATGCATTTTTGTGACAACAGCTGAGTCAACTGTCATATGCTCTGTTAAGTCACAAACTAACTGTTATGATTTCTCCATGACATTTATTTTGGCTTTAAAAGAGTTTTCTTCAGAAAGTTAAAAATCGTCCCCTCCAGACTTGACAGAGTACCCCAGAAGGCTTCTGCATGGAGCTAAGCAATCTGAGCATTTCTGAAATCCTGAGGGAGTCTTGCCAGTTCTTACCCCACTCTGTCAGAAAGACTCAACTCTTGTTTAAATATAAACCCCTTGTTAGTAAAACTGGGAAAAAAATAATAATCAAGAAACCCCTCCTTTCTCATTGGAATAATTCATTCATTCATTTAGCTTAACAATTGACAGCACAAAAACTTTTGGGCAAGACAGAGTAACAACCATGAAAATGAATATAATGCTGACAGGCTATGTATGACTTTAAAATCTACATTTGAATTTCCCCATAAAGATATATAATCAGAGACAATGCCATAAGAAGCATCCTAGGCTATCTTCTAAGATGGTGAATAGTGAATTGTAGTGCTGGAAAGAACCTTCAGATGTTATAAAATCCATCCAGAGGGACTATTTGTTAACTGATAAATGGTTTGTACTAAATACTTTCCTATATGGAAGATTTGCCTTAATGTTTCCCAGGGCTTAACTGTCCTTTAAATTAGAAATGTACCTTAGTTTACTTAAGCCAGTCACTTATTCTTCTGTTCCCCATGGACACTGGAGAATGGATTGTTTCTCTTTTTGCAGCAGCCATTTATAGATTTGAAGACTACCATGTGTTCTGCCTTAGTCTTACTCTAAACTATATAAAATTTTGAGCCTTTTCTTTATCAAGTCATAATATTTTCGGTCATTCTCTTTTGGAGTATCTGCATGATATCAGCTATCTGGAATGACAGTGCTGAAAATCAGACAAGGCTACAGCTGAGCCATTACCTTTATGCAAGGATTCAAATATCCAATATGTGACACTTCTGTTTACATGTCACAATGTATTGTATTTATGCTTTTAATTCAAAAATCCTTTGGGCTCTTACTCTGCTACTCTCCTTTCCCTGAGGCTCTGGATAAGGTCCCTGGAGCTGCTTCATGTTGTTGCAGTAGACCCACAGAAGGAGTTATGAGAAAGTAGAGATTGCCCAAACAGAACAGTCAATTTTTGTCTCCTTACCAAGTGACTCGTATCTGGAGAGGAGGTCTTGGAGGTCATTGCTACACACTCACAATGAAGTTTTTCCTCCTGAAGATATAATAATTAGATATTTAATTGAGCTTTTTTAAAGGCTTGGTTTGTAGTACCAAAATGATGTAAAAGAAATGAATTATACTGCCAAATTAAACCACCCTGCCCCATCCACTGCCACATACCTGTCTGTATGAACAAAACATAATCTTAAATAATTTTTCATGTATCATAAAGAAAATAATTCTATTCAATTGTTTGAAAATAGTTAAACCCAACGTCATTATGGATATTCACTTTTTGGAATGCAGCTTAACTTTTCTCCTGTTGAGTCTGAGTCCCTTTTTTTATTAAGCACCTGCAGACATTTCGCCTTGTGTCAAACAATACAAACTACTTTCTGCAGTTTAACAGAGAACTTCTTTAGTTTCTTCATGTGTTTCTATAATTAGGCTAAATTCAGATGATTCATAATGTTAAATGATTCTCAAGGCCATGCTTCCAAATTCTTCAATAGTACCTCATTAACTGCAAACCAATAAAATGCAACAGCTATATGTATAAGCTATCTCAAGGTCTTCTGATCCTTTTGTTCTGCACATCTCAGCACAACGTTGGCCTGGCAAGACAGCTTTATCCCGTCAGTTTGTATGTAGCACACTAAAAGAGATTTTTTTACCTGCAAATAAAAAAATTAAGAGCACACAGGAGACAGCAGAGGAGTGAAAATACACATACAAGCAGCCAAGCAACCATCAAAAAGAACTAAGTTACAGAAAGATGGATTTGTATCCTCCACTCTTGGATAAGCTGTTGGGCTGGGATCCTGGTTATATTACCTTCCTGTTTTTAAGAGCCTATAAAAAAATGAAAGTAAGGATTTGTGTTTGGAGCCATGTGACATAGTCATGAACAACCAAGCTGTATTTTTTGACAGTTGCCAAGAAATATTATAGAGCTCAATGGCCTGTAGGAAGTCCAGGAAGGCATTATCATCCACTGCCATAGGGATAAAAAATACTTTAACACTACTTATCCTCAGGCATAGTGCAAAGCTGCGATGAAGTGCAACATATCAGAAGACACCAACTGGCTGTGCTGTAGCTGAGGGGGAATCCAACCTGCCTCTATGAGTATGTGACCAGAGGGATCAAAAAAGGTTCTGTGCTCCAGAACATCCCTGTAATATTGCTGCCTACTCAGTTTTCAGTGAAGTGGTTGAGGGGTCATGTTAACACAGTTGGAAAACTCTAGAAATGAGCCTGCAGCATCCCTTCCCCCAGGACCTCTTAATCAGTGACATGCCAAAGTGGAAGGGGTTGTTTGACCACTTCGCTGTGAACAAACCTCCCACTGCTGCACCTAGCCAGATGACTTGTTTGTTATACAGCTTGGAAGGCAAAACACTGTTAATCCTCATGGCCATGCCCTGCTTTCACCTGAACCCAGCTCTACCTCATCTCAAAATGTGCAGGTCTGCATATCTTCCAGTGCTTGTTGTCATGTTTGTAACCTGATGGCAGTAATTACAAACACATATTTTTCAGTCACCATCTCACAGCTAGAGCAATCCCAGTTTGTCCCGAGGGATGGTTTTATTTTGAAAGAATCCATTAATAAGTGTATTATTATCACTATGCACAGCCACCTGTCTGTGCTCTCTGCTGTGAATGAAGAAGAGTCAGGAACCCACTAGCCTCTGACTTTCTTTTTAGCTTCCTGATGAGTTGCTTCCAAGGATGTGGGAAAGCTGTGGGGAAGCCCCTGGACTTGTCAAGGCTTTCAGGAGCCTCTTACAGCAAATCACCAAAAGGGTGCCATACTCTCCTCATCTTTCCACAGAAGCAACCTATGACCACTGGAGCACAAACAGATTTATAATTTATTTATTGTAATGTGCGTTACAGTACTCAAAAGGAAAAAAAAAAGAAAAAGTTTTCCTTCAAGATACCCACTTGCCTGATATCAGCAGCTCTTTCACTTAGCCTTTAATTTGCTAAGCAGATGGCTTGAAGTACAGATGTAGTAGAATCCCCTCTCTTGGCACTGCAAAAGAAAAGGAAACAGATTCAGAAAATACCAGTGGTAGAATATTATCCTGATTTTATTTTTACTCCGTTAGCTCAATATGGAGACCCAAATTTTCCCCTCACAGTAGCTGAGGCCAATTACAATGTGTCATGTAAAGCAAATACCAGCAAATACTTGGGTAGTCCACACAGGCAGATCACTGTGCTGCCACGGTAGGTTGCCACATGCGCTTCAGTGAGCTGGTTGAGGTGTAGCTGGTTTAAACTGTAATGTACCTTTCCAACACACTCAATTGCACTGCCTTACTAGTGATTGCAATGTAACTAACTCTAGTCTCAAATACACTCTTTTCTGGCCATCCACACAACTGAAATTTGTGTATGTTCTGCCGGCTCACTTTTCAATTATGGAAATGTACTTTCCTTGCCTTGACAAACATAATCTGATCTTGCTGTTATCCATTTAGATCATGGCTGGAAATAGCACCTTCAAAATCTACTAATTTGGCCATGCTTTCTCCTACTTTTTTCCTTTCTCCTACTTGCTAGGGACATCTCCTTCTGGCTCCTGCTGGCGTGTGGCGTCTGTTGCCTAGAAGCACCTGATGCAGAACAGGAAATAGAGTGTCTTTTTTGTTAGTTAACAATAGACACTCTGCATTCCTTCACCTGCTTTTTAACATCTCATATGCGACTGTTTTCCCCGGTAGGACAAGTCCCATTGCTCCATGTTTGCATAGATACGAGTGACACAGGTCACAGCTCTGTGTCGAGGCTCCTATATGTTATGGGGCACTCTGCTCCCCACATGTCAGCTGTGACTACCAGCTAACAGTGACATGTAAGGGGAGCAAAGGCCACCCCAGAGAATTGCAGCACCACTCACTTCGGTTTTGTGGGCTTGATTCCCTGGGGGTGTATCAGCATTTCCATGATTACTTTTAAAAGGTTGTATAATTATTAAAAAAATTTTCAATGGGGACATATGTTTCTAGCCAGGAAGTAATTTCTTTTCGCCATTCAAGTTTTTCTTTAAGTGTGTATTTTAAGTGACATAAAAAGTAAGATCAGTTATTATACTATGTTGACTTTGGAAACATTTTTCAGATTTCTAATGGCTTTAAACTAAAAATCTGTCTTTGGCAAGTAATTAATCAATTATATTTGAAAATTAAATCTGTCAAGATAATGAAGTTGAAAAATAACTGCTGAATATAAACAATACTTTTGTATGCAATTTTCGTAATTTTAATAGTTAGGATAGTGGTATAATTACAGAGTACAATCTAGGTTCCAAGGGAGCTGTTTTCATTAAATTAAAAAAAAAAGGAATTTTGTACATAGTCAAACCACAGTCCAAAATGGTCTGGTTAGTATAACACTGTTGTGGGTTAACCCTGGCAGGTAGTTAAACCCCACGCAGCTGCTTACTTATGCCCCTGCAGTACAGTGGGGGAGACAATCAGAAGTGTAAAAGTGAGAAAAATTGTGTTTGAGATAAGGACAGTTTAATAGGTAAAGCAAAAGCCACACACACAAGCAAAGGAAAACAAGGAATTCATTCACTAGTGCCCATTGGCAGGCAGGTGTTCAGCCATCTCCAGGAAGGCAGTGTTCCACCAACAGTTACTTGGGAAGACAAATGCTGTAACTCTGAATGTGCCCCCCTTCCTCCCTCTTTCCCCCAACTTTTATTGCTGAGCATGACCTCATATGGCATGGGATACCTTCCTGGTCAGTAGGGGTCACCTGTCCTAGCTGTGTTTCCTCCCAACTTCTTGTGCACACTCAGCCTGCTCACTGGTGGGGCAGGGTGAGAAACAGTGAAGGTCTTGATGCTCAGCAGCACCTAAAACATCAACACTGTTTTGATCACACATCCAAAATGTCGCACTCTACATGAGCTACTATGAAGAAAATAAACTATCCCAGCAAAACACAGTACAAACACTAAAAGTTGTTGTAAAAGCTAAATAAAAATAAAAGGTGAGTGGGGGAAATGGGTAAGTCTGATGTTTCTTTTTCTTCTTGCTAGGGATATTTCCTAGTGGCTTCCATTGCTATGTAGTCTATTACCTGAAAGCACTTGGTTGCAGAAAAGTCTCTTTGATGTCTAGCAATAGAAAGCAGCCAGTCATGATTCACGTGTGCATATATCTCCCCCAACATTAAAGCAGAGTGAAGTGGGTAATTAATAAAAACCTTCTAGGTGACTTGTTGAGGCGGTCTGCACCACTTACCATGGTGGATGACGTGCCTAACTGAATATGCTCTGGTACACACAGCGGATTAACTGTTTTTCATGAAAGCACTTTTAATCCTCGGATTAACTTCACTTTGGTCTCTTTTTTCTATAGCTTAAAAACCAGAAATACATATTTCCTAGTGGATTTTCCCCTGCTTCTCTTGCTCCAAGATGTTTGACTAACTTATAGATGTACCACAGTTTTATTGATTTACTTCCTGATCATCTTACCCATGAAAAATGACAGAACCCAGTGGATGAAAAGTAGTATATCTGGATGCTGTTGCATGTCTAGGTATCTTAGAAAGGGATGGATCAAGAGCTAACAGTCCCCATTTTCCCATTACTTACTAAATAAGTCGAGATGGACACCTCAGATACAGACGCCTCCATTTCAGAAATTCAAATTGGATCATGAGAATTAGAAGATTTTAATAAAGCTTAGTGTGTTTCTGATTTGAATCTCTGCTATCTAGATAGAAAGATTAACTACGCGGTAATTATCTCAGAATCCCTTTAAGGTTGTTGTTTTGATGTGGGACAAGACAATCTGGTGATCTTTTTCTTACATTCAGCCTTGGGAAACCACAAACAGGAATACCTTTACTTGGCTTGTTTTGAGTGAAAAGGGGGAGCCGTTTATTTCTAAACAACCTCTATGGAGATCAAGGATAGACTCACTTTAGTTTCATCTACAAATCATACTGACAGTCAGTATCCCACAGCCAAACACTTCCCCGCTACAATGGCAAACTGGTAAATAATCATCTCTCCATCCTCCTTTCATCTTGCCACTCTCTTCTCTGTTTTTGGGTACGGATGAAGATAGACTGACTGCTTCCCAGCAGAAAAAGGACCTATCAGTCAGAACTGACTGTGAGGATCATAGTCTTGGCTATGTAAAGAAGAAATTTCCCTCTCTGCCAGAATATTTTAAAAGAATCTTTTTGTCTGTCTGGACAGTTACTGCAGTTCCGGATGTAATGAAGAGGACCAGCATAAGGGTGACTAACTGATGATGTTTTTCAATCTGAGTTACAGAAACAATACAGTATTCTGTACTTTTAATATGAAAATCCATCTCTTGTTGAAGTCAACAGAAGTCATAGACTTATCATTCTACTCAGAAAACTTGTTCCTCTGAGTCATCTAGGAAGATTACGAAGCATTTCACATTATGAATTCTCTTTTCAAAGAGAAAACATATACTTGACAAGTATATGTTTCAATATATTTCATTGATAAATATTTATAGACATTTATAAAAAAGTGTACATTAGCTGCCATATTTTTCAACATATTTAAAGAATATGTATCTCACTATCTAACAAATACATTACCATATGTTTTATCTCTGCAAGTATCCAGATGCTCTCTTCCTGCAGAATAGCAAGTAGACTCATTAGAGTGTTCTTCTTCTTAATAACTCTGATTCTTTTTCTTCCAGTTATCTAATTCTTTACACCTGCCATCCTCCCCTCTTACTGATTGACTTGATATGGTAATTAAAGCTTTGAAAAATGCTTGAATTTTGAAGTGCATGCAGCGTATTTTGAATATAAAATATGTATTTCTCTTTTTGGAACCTACATGTCTAACACCCTATACTACCCAACACACAAAGTGAAGTATGGAACAGGATCATTATTGTAATAGTGGGCATGTCTGTAATAACTGATGCAGAAAACATTATAAATCAGCTTCTATTTTAACTCTCAGGCTTTTACTCAGTCAGAACCATCTGAAAAATGTCTTTCTTTGGATGCAGACTAAAGGTGTGACACCTGTACATAAAACTTTGTTTTAACAAGGTATCATCATTGGGATTCAGCTGTACTCTAGGTAAGTCCAGCCCTCTATTCTTCGGTACTCAAGATGCATCTTAATGAAATATTCTCTCACTGGACCAGAAGTTATGAAGGTTATGTCAAATATCCTTTGCCAACTGTCAAAAAATCCAAGGAGATTTCACTTTTGTACTACTCCAAGTACCTTTTTTAATACTTTGTACATGTGAAGTCGATAGGATGATCTACTAGCCAAGGTATTACAGGTATGCAGGGTAGTCTGGATACTATACAATTGTAATTTTATCTGTGCACCCGAAAGTTTCAGTAGAACCCAGCATGTTTGTCTTGTATTCCTAAATCAAAACAACATTTGGTCTACAGTATTTCAGAAGACACTTCAGTTATATTCTGAGGTATTTATTTTTCTTCCAGTTTTAGTTTTCCAAGTTCAGTCACTTCAGAACAGAATATTATTAATGTAGCCTGTATTCTGAAGGTGTGTTTGTAGTACAGTCATAGAGGGCATCATGCAGGAAAACAAGAACAAGATTACTGAAATCCATCCAAAGAGGTGGGTGATGACTTTTGTTGGTGTTGATGTTATGAAGAGAAATCTCCCTGAAATTTTTAATTTTCCCACTTAGGCATCTAAGTGAACTTTTGCCATGCAATGAACTCCCGACATTCAGAGTATTAATCATACTGCTGATGAATCCAACTCTCCTTGCTATGAGGAGGAATGAGGGGACAGATGAAGAAGCACAGTGAAGGTTCAAATCCTTCAGATGTTACAGGGCCATTTCTCCCATGAACAATGCTAGGGTTTACCCACCACCTACCTCAGAAGAACTTCTGGAGTCCATGAGCTCCTACCTCACTCTCACCAGTGAAATATACACTATGATTGTCATTTACCCCCTCAGACTCATACATGTCTTTATGAAGGGGGTGAGAAGTATCTGGAATCAAGGGACATCCTACTCCCTTCTCCAGACCTGAACAGTGTTGTGTGCTTGTTCCTTTATTGGATAAATCACTGCCTTCACGCTCCTTTGATAAAGGATCTAATCTACTGTTTCTAAAGTGAGTTTCTTAGTCATGCCCAGTCAGTGAGCTATTGAGATAGACCACTCCAAGAAGCCTTGTTGGCTCATTTCAAGTAGAAGAAGCATTTTCTCCTGGTTGTAATAAGGATCTGTTAAGAAAGTAGATGATGACACTTTTTAATTAGCTTTCAGTTAATCTTGGACCAGGTAATGATTTTTAAAGATATAAAATCTTAAGTGTCTGGACAAAACATGTGACTTGTCTTACAGTTACTGGGAGAGGGGAAAAATCAGTAGTTTAGATTAGATGAAGGGAAGCATATCTGGTACGAAGTGCAGTCTGTTGCATTGAATTCTTCAGGGAAGTGGAAATAGGACCATATTCAGTTCAAAGAGAAGTGGCAACAAATAGATTGGTGTCTTCTATAGTGTGTTAGACAGATAATCAGGCTAAAATACCTCTTACCTATGTCTTATCATGACAGGAATTTATGTTAATGATTTCAAAGATTAGATCCTTAATTACTGTGTGACAGTTATTAAATGGAGACAATACAATCAACGCTTTTACTTGTTTTTATTCAGAGGCAGAGACAACCAGAAAGCATTTCTTGTCCTAAGTGTCCTTTGTCTAATTCCAAACATGCAAGCATATAGCAGATTATTCCCTTCAGACAGTAATCAGCAAGAAGTTTACCGATACTCAGAAGAAGAGGTGATAACTCATCAGGAAAAATATGTTCTCTCTTCAAAATGCTTTCCACTACATCATTGCAAAGGGGAAGAAAAAAGTTCTTGAAAAAACCTGCATGTCAACAACTTTGAGTAAGGATATTTGGAGCATAATGTTAGGTGCCTCTTTTTCTACATCAGGTGGGTTATAGGTCAAGCAGTCTACTAACTGTGTGTAGGGCTAGAATATGATTATGGATGTTGTTTCAATGGGATAACCTAGAAATTACCAATACTCAAACTAAATATCTGTAAAATAATCTATAGCAATGCTGTACACCTTTTATACCTTTCCTTCATAATCTGCAGTGGACCATTGTGTCAGAGCTCTTTTCAAACTGAGGGTACTTTCAAAGGATTATATTAATTTGGAATGCTCTTTCTTGTGATTGATCGATCGATCGATCGATCGATCTATCTATCTATCTATCTATCTATCTTATATACTATAATGATACATACATTACTACATGCATTACTACATATATTAATACATAATAATACAATATATTATCCAGTGCCTTGCTAGTTTTGAAGCAATCCAACAAAATTCTGTGCTCACACTATGTGGGCCACCAGCTAGACACGCTATATGGTGCCATGATTTCCAGCTGGGGGACAGGAACGTCTTCCAGAAATGTGAGATTCAAAAAGTTTTCAAAGAGTTGCTATGCTGGTTAGAAGGGAAATTTAATAGCTTCGTACAGGATTATAGAATGAAGATGTGGCAGCAGAAAATAGGGGTTGTGTTCCTTCTGAGTACTACCCACCAAACATGAGCAGACCTATACTTGATATGTATTAGTACTAAAGAAGTGAAGTAAACATTGAAACACCCCTTCTCTGCATAACTCTCTTGATATCATCACCTCATTCCCTTCTTTTATTCCCACCCTACTTGTCTGTTTCCTTTTCATGCTGTCTGGCAGATGGATAAAAAGTACCTTGAGGAAGGGACATGTTTTTTTATTATGTTTCTGAAAAGCTCCTCATGTACTTCATTCTGAGTTGATATTCTTAGGCACTACCATAACACTTAATAATGGCAACATTTATCAATGAAGTGATGCAAAGGTGACCTATTTTAAAATAAATATTTCTCTAGCACATATTGACTCTGGGGATTTGTCTCTTTGTATCTCTTTGCTGTTTCCTTAGCCTGATTTCCATATTCTATGTATTATCTTTTGACTATTGAAACATTTGAGATTAAGAAAAAGCCAATTCCACTAGATTATTTGGCTTTTTTCCTACAAAAATTATGTTTAGAGAAATCCACATAAGAGATTACAATGTTTTTTTACTAGGAATAGAGATGGGCGAATAAGTATTTTTTCCTGTCCTACGTAATTAACATTCTAGTAACCTGTTATGCATATTCTCATAATTATTTTTTATATTCACAATTTTCATATTTAGTTTATCAATGCTGCATTTTACATTTCCAAGCTTTTTTAGAAACCATCCTGCAGTGAATTTGGCAGTCTTAGGTTTATGGTTGGACTCAATGATCTTAAAGATCTTTACCAACCAAAAGGATTCTATGATTCTGTCATGTCTTGAAGTTACTAAAACTTTTCTAATTTTTTGTCTTAATGACATGCGCATAACCTGGGTTAATACATCACCCCACAGATACCTGTGTAGTTAACTGATCTTTCATAAGCTTCTATAAACTCACTGGAGCATATCCTTAATTTAGAAACAACTAACTGGTGTGAACCAAAATGATTGGAGTTTGAGTCAAAACTAGTTTGTTCTTGATTCAAGTCCACCCAATAATCCATTTGGTTAATTCTCAGAATTTCTCAAAGTCAACAGGCTGTTAAATTCTTGGCTTCTCACTGGGAATGAAACTGTTTCCTTACAAGTCTGAACTTGATGTTTAGAAAAAAATGTGTTCATGAAAAAATATTGTGCACAGCCATCTTGAAAAGAAATCGCTTTTGATCAGTGCTTCTAACACTGGCTGAAGGATGGAAGCAGGATTCTTTAAATGCCCTTAGATGTGATATTTTGTCAAATTAAGAACCGTACTAATTAGAAAATACTTTTTACAACAGCAATATTAATTTAAACAATACATAAGGGAAAGAAAAAAATACTTGACTAGTATCTTCTGATTTGATGTATAAATTAAAGATTTAGGTTTGTGAAGGTTTGTGAAATCTGTAAAGATTTTCCTGTATCAACACCACATGTGAGAATAAGCTTCCTATAGCAAACTGTGAGCACCAGTGTCAAGAATCTGAGAACTTGGACAGTAGGGCACTTCTTTTTTCTTTCAGTTTTGATGTTCACAAAAGTTTTAATTTTAGAGAAACACAGATTTTTAAATTCTGCATACAGTAGGTCACAGAATGAGGAATCCAGAAATTAGCCTCCAACTCCTTTCTTATATATCTTCTTTCCCTTCCACCCCAGTTTCCTCACTTCCTGCCTGCTTTCTCTGATACTGCCTTCTGGTCTCTCTGTTCCTCCACGTTCTTGTGTGGGACTGCCTGTAGGTTTAAGGATCACTTCCTGATATTCACTAAGGGGAATGTTTTAAAAATAACATGCTTTCACACATACAAACAGCACCTCACATAATCCATCTTCCTTCAAGAGTACCATTCTCTGACGATGAATTATGTTGCATCTGCAAAGAACCAACACAGCACTAGAGGCAGAAAAGGGGATCATTAGAGGCAGAGGGCTAATATACGATCAGCGTACATGAGCAGGGAAGTCATTATTACAGTGGTGATGCTATAGTAAAATGACTGTCCTTGCTTCTACTGGGGTAGAGTTTCCTGCTCATGTATCTAATCCACACTGCTATTGAATTCCTTTTCTTACTTATAAAAGATAACAAGAAATTATAATAGTGAATAGTCTGCACTTCCCTGCTCTTATTTAAATGATTGCATAGAAGCAGAATATGAGACTCTATGAGTGGCTAAAGGAATCAGGAAGTGAAGTCTGTCCTAAGTATTTTGTGCTCTAGGAAGCAATGAAGGAGAACAATAAAAAGACGGTTAAATAAAAAAGGCAAATTCCTTCATAGCACTAAAAGTTTCCATAAAAACACAGGGTTATATATCTCTGAGGCCATTACCTGACACTAACATAAGAACTAGATCACTATGGTACAGATCTTGGTAGGTCTAACATGAGAAATATAGAATCTAATTTATGATACCTTTCTATCTGCTAGAATCCCCTGTACAAATGATCTACTTTTCAGCAGGAAGACGGGAAACACAGATTTGTGCCAGGGTGCTATTACACTCTAAAATTTAGCAGATGCTCACCTATTCTTCACTGCCAGCAAAAGGAATAACTGTAGCCAATGAATTAATACGACAAATTTAATTATGGAATTAAAACAGTAAAAAAAAATATCTGTGGCCAGTATTAGTGATCCACTTTTCTTTTTATTAATTAGTTTGCATATTCATGATGGAAATGTCATGCTGCTGACCAGTCTGCTTGAACATAACATTCCCTTAATACTTCTATTTATTTTCCTATTTTAATGTTGATGCTCTTGATAACTGTGTAACATCCAACTCATCGGTAAATTGGCTGAGATATAAAGAGGCTCTGTAGTCTCAGCTTCTGAAGCTGAAAACCAGGTCAAGTATTACAGTAAATGCTGTGTCTGGATGAAATAATAGACATCAAAAAATTAATGTACATCCAAACTCTGTTGATATAAGGTTTCTGATATTCCCTAATTAACCAGACCACTCCTACACATACTCTTGAAATAGTCTTCTCAAGATGCTAATTAATAAGCACAACTCTCTGACATATGGGAGAAACTTTTAACAAAATATGTCTCTAGCCTCCTGTGAGACTTGAGTGTTATACAGATATGTGGCCAACTGGTCTTACCCACAAAAGACAATTCAATGTAGATCTGAAGAAGTGTTTTTCTATTTCATTATCAACAGATCATTAGCAAACCCTGGGTCAGAATCTGATATCCTTACTTGAGTGAAATAATACCTTATATCATTTATGCTGTACCTAAAAGAAACTCTTCTGAATTCAAACAAAAACACTGGTGGATAAAGGTAGCTCTTATCAGAGCTAGAACATCAGACTCTGATAGATATTTACTAAGGTTGAGATGATGATAACTTGCTTCCCCGTTGCTAGTCTGAATGTGTTTGTAAACACAGGCTTGCAGTTAGCTGATGTACTGCATGAACAGGCTCCATGCAGAAACACTGGACCCCATTCTGACACCTGTTTCACCAGCTGATGGCCAGAGCGAAGGTGAGTGGGATCACAGAATCATAGAATGTTAGGGGTAGGAAGGGACCTCTGGAGAGATCCAGCATTTTGCATTATTCACACAAAGCCTTCAGATGGGGGTCATACCTGCAACTACCCGGGCTGGGAGAATGCAAACCTTGCTTCAAGTACCACTGTAGCTGGTATGTGCTGGACCCTCAGCAGGTTCAGGTGGAGCTCATCAGAACAGCATCAGATCTTTTTCAGCATCAACAACAAGGTACCAGAGGGGTCTCACCAACTACTTGCTAGTTCTCTCAAGGGTAAGGATGCCACAAGCACAGCTCCCATGATGCATGTGTGCAGGGGAAAGCTCTGCTGCTCTTGCTAAGCCCAGTCCCAGTGCTGCTGTGATACCTCATTCCCTAGCAGAAGCTGCCCTGTGAGGCAGAATGCGTGCCTAGGCTTTCTCTACCTAGGCTTTTGCATCAATAATAACAATAACAATAATAATAATTCACTGTTAATAACAATATAATAACGGTGGAAAACAGTAACATTTACCATTCACATAAAAATGGCTGCACTGAATCAGACCAGAGGTCTGTTTAACCTCTTGCCCTCTCCCTGACATTGGCCTGCCCGAAAGCCTAGAGCTGTATAATCACTCAGACACATGCTGTAGATGTAAAGCTCACCCGGAGGTACTTTAGCTTATTCCAGCTGGGAACTGGCCTTCTATTGCTAAGCAGCCCATCGCAGACCTCCATGCTCCCTATGTGAAACCTCACTGCCTACTGAGCTATTTACATCTGGTTGTAAACATACAATTTAATATTGCATATAAAATTCAACAAAATTAATAGATTTCTGACACCTATGCAGCCTTTTTTTTTTTTTTTTTTTTAATGAAACATCTAACCTTACTCTGTTTAGTTAAAGGATATGAGGCCTGTATAGTGCACTTTGCCTTTAAGGCAAGAAAGAGCTTTGAGTTGTAACAAGTTTACATGCAACTGTAAGTTGTTGAATATCAAGCAAGTTTTTTACAGGGCTCAGATGTCAAATCCCTACACAAATAAGCATTAACCTTGGTTTTCCAAAAGTCAGTGATGAGATCTGGTGAACATCAATAACCATAATCTCAGTCAAGAGGATTTTTGCTGCAGGAATGAGCAGGATAGCACCACACACAAAGCTGCTTAACACATTACTACAGGCGGAAATTTTACTTAAATATGTGCAAGTAAATACTTGCTCAGACAATTCACAGGTAATGTCCTAGATATCATAAGAAGTTGTCTCAGTACTGACATTTATTCTTAGGTATGACCATGAATATTTCATGACTAAGCAGATTAAAACCTGTCTTAAGTAATTATACTGAGCTGTTTACTACTAAAATCTCTGCTGATTCAAAGCTGTGTTTTCCATACTGTGTTGGTACAGGATATACTAAATATTTTTTAATCAACCAAATGAACAGATATATAGCATGTGTTCAACTAAACTATCTGACAACTTTGAGAAAAACTAGTAATTGAGCAGAATTAATATAATGAATTTTTATTGCTAACTATTAAAGCAGCTGCAAACAAATTTGCCAGGGAATCATTCATGCTCAGGAAAACAAGCTGAGTTTGAAAACAAGAAAAAAGTTTACTATTCATGAAAGTTTTATAAAAGTTAACTCAGGCACCCCCCCAATGCAAAAATACGTTTATCCTCATCTCACCTCTGAATCATCGGTTCAACCTGCCTTTTCTCCATTATGCTGTGATTGCTTCAGTCATACGCGATAGAAAGACAGAAATGTCTTTGCACAATACTCTTGCCTGCTCCATTCAGAAACAGTCAAATAAAAATTATATGAAAGGATGTCAACCTCCAGGATATAAATAAAGGGAGGTTTCCTTTCTATGAGCTGGGCTTACGAATAGGAATCAAAGCAGCAGTATTTGGAAGGGAAAAAGTATTTTTTAATCTAATAATGTAGGATCTTGATTCAACAAACAGTCTAATGCCCTGTATGTAATTCATGTTATGCCTGCTTTTGAGTAACAGGTGAAATCAGGGTCTCTGCACACAGTATCAAATGAGGTAGTCCTTTTGCACACTTGAACCATTTTCATTGCACTTTAAAAACAACTACTTTGCATTGTTGCAAGCTCCCAACAAGACTTTGCTTCTCCACCTTACCTCAGGCAGTTCCTACCTCAGTCGTCTTCTCTCCAGACGAAAAAGACCCAACTCTCTCAGCCTTTCCTCATAAGAAAGATGCTCCAGCCCCCTAATTTTCTTCGTGGCCCTTTGCTGCACCCTCTCCAGCAGTTCTCTGCCCTTCTTTAACTGGGGAGCCCAGAACTGGACACAGTACTGCAGATGTGGTCTCAGCAGGGCAGAGTAAAGGGGGAGGATGACCTCCCTCGACCTGCTTGCTACACTCCTCTTGATGCACCCCAGGATGCCATTTGCCTTCTTGGCTACACAGGCACATTGCTGGCTCGTGGTCATCCTGTTGTCCCCCAGGACTGCCAGGTCCCTCCCTGCACAGCTGCTTTCCAGCAGGTCAGCCCCTAACCTGTACTGCTGCATGGGGTTATTTCTCCCCAGGTGGAGAACCCTACACTTGCCTTTGTTGAATTTCATAAGATTTCTCTTTGCCCCACTCTCCAACCTGTCCAGATCACGTTGAATGGCAGTACAGCCTTCTGGTGTGTCAGCCACCCCTTCCAGCTTCATGCCATCAGCAAACTTGCTGATGGTACACTCCATCCCCTCATCCAGGTCATTGATGAATACACTGAACAAGACTGGACCCAGTACTGACCCCTGAGGAATACCACTAGTCACAGGCCTCCAACTAGACACTGCTCCACTGATCACAACAGATCCCTCAATGAGCCAGCAATGTGCCCTTGTGGCCAAAAATGCCAACGGTTTCCTGGGGTGCATAAAAAAAGCGTGGCCAGCACGTTGAGGGAGGTTGTCCTGCCCCTCTACTCTGCCCTGGTGAGGCCACATCTGGAGTGCTGTATCCAGTTCTGGGCTCCCCCATTCATGAAAGATAGGGCACTGCTGGAGAGAGTCCAGCAGAGAGCTATGAAGGTGTTCAAGGGACTGGAGGGAAGGTGTTAAGAGGATGGGGCCAGACTCTTTTCAGTGGTGCCCAGTGACAGGACAAGGGGCAACTGGCACAAACAGGAATACAGGAAATTCAGCCTGAACATCAGGAAAAACTTCTTTACTTTGAGGGTGGCAGAGCACTGGAACAGGCTGCCCAGAGAGATGGTGGAATCTCCTTCTCTGGAGATATTCCAAACGCTCCTGGATGCAATCCTGTGCAACCTGCTCTAGGTGAACCTGCTTTAGCAGGGCGTTGGGCTAGATGGTCTCTAGAGGTCCCTTTCAACGCCTACCATTCTGTGAATCTGTGAATACATAAAAGAAAATGCTGTTATCTGGTATGTCAAATATGGAGGTGAAACTCAGTGGCCTTGTATATAAAACTTTTTTGTCCTTCTTGATATATGCTGGTTGCATCCATTCATAACATATCAGTATAAGACACACATGGGACACTGTGAGAATGACAAGAAAGCGGGACAAAAGGCTTCAAAATATTTTCATAGTTACTTAGCCTTTAGGGGTTTTCTATACTTTTGGAAGGAAGGGACATTGCAAGGGCAAAGCATCAGCCTGTCCCCAGCCACGATGCTGTTCTGCAGCCAAGTATCTGTTGGGTGCCAGCTGTGGAAAGAAGTTTCATGGTCCCCATCAGCTGTGTTTCTCCTTTGCTCCAGGGACACAGCTACATATGAACGGTCACAACACAGGCTCTTGAAGCCCCCAGCTGGGAGACTGTCCTTGGTGCTCAGAAATAACTTATTTAATGGCTGGGCAGATTGCCTTTCAGGTCTGCAAGAAAAATATTTGTCCCAGGGAGCCTGCTCCTTGTCTGACCCTGCATCCATCAGAGGAAGGAAAAGCCACCAGTCATAGTGGTTTGGCCCGGGCTTGGCAGCGCATCACAGTTGGAGAAGGCAAGAGGTGGGGTCTGGCAGGGGAAGCGCTAGAGGCTCCCACAGATCCCTTGCACCCTCACCACGAACATGTCCCATGACATTTTGCTGTGGGAAGGAGAGTCTGCAGTGAGTCAATGCCTATGTCTTACACCTTCTATCAAAGTTCTGAAAAAACCCTCCTGCTGAATCTCTACACTGTCTTTCACATTTTTCTCTTTTAATGGCCTTATTCAGGCTACCAAAAAGGTATCATAAATAAATGATATTGGTATCCTGTTGAGAGATTTGCAAGAAACAAGACAAACTATTTACTGCTTCTTTATTTTTCACTTATCTGGAGACAAAATGACCTTTTAGAGTAAATGGGGCTGGAATATGGTACAGGTCTGTTGATATTCTTCAATTTTTCACACACTGGAATTCATCTGCTTCCCCCTAGCCAGGATAATAGAGACCAATTCCACAAAACTGTGTTTTGGTCCTACAAAAGTTTTGCTTTCAGAGGGAGTCCCTGAATAACATGGCAAAAAGCACCTGTAGAGGACATTAGGAGGTAGACAGTGCTTGGGATAAAGGTGCAAGGATGTCCCAGCATGGATGTCTCCCAGGCCATTCAGCAGCTATCCTGTAAGTAAAATAGGAAAAATCCCCACAATACCAAATATGGATATCCCCAAAATCCAAGCATTTCAGGGGGTGTATAGCTTGTGTTTCTCCTTCATAACTATTGGCATGACAAAGGTTTAATTCCTCATTTCAAGTATCTCCCAGGAACTGAAAGACAGGGGTTATTCCTTGCAGCTGGGGATTTAATGATTTTAACATTAACTCGGGTTCATTCATTTTCATCAAGTATTTCACTGTCTTTAGTTCTAGATAATTGTTCCTCAGTTCAGTTATAGAAAACTGCACAGCCTGGACCCCCAAAGTAATGAAAACTCAACATTTTAAACTAAATCCACACCAACTGAGAGTCCTCAGGTCCTTGAAAAGTAAAACCACAGTTGCTTCTTTCATGTTGTTTTTATCAAATCAGCATTTAGGGACTGAGACAATATTTAGCACATTTTACTGGTATATTTGTCTTTGAGGGTGGAACCAACAACTGCTGAAGCAGTCACCTCTGAACTCCAAGCAATTTCTCTTTACAGTAAGATTATTTTTTTGTAATTTTAACTGATAAATTCCTATTCATGCTACATCTGGGCATTTGATGATGTTGAGGAAACTTCTAGAGCACAAAAGCAAGTGGGTGGGATGAGCTTATGGAATCTGGTTGGCATTCAGGTCAAAAAAACTCCACAAATCATGAATTTGATAGCTGTTAAACTATGATGACATTTTTCTTTTCTCTCATAAAGTTTAGAAGTACATTCTATACCGTAGAGGCAAACATAGGTACAGAATTATGAGCGTTGAGAAACCATGGAGGGCAGATACTAGGCACCGGATCTCTAATGAAGTATTATGGGTACTGATGAATGTTAGTGGGAAAATCAGAAGTATAATTATAAATGTTTTTTCTTTCTACCATTACATTCCATGACAAACACACTCCTGCTATATAGTAAATTTCCATCTGGCTGGAGGATTTAATGTTTATAACAATTTGTGCAGCAGCAAGATTAAAAATTCACTATGAAGAATAAATGATAGTACTAAGCAGCAATTGTTTGAGTGTTAATTTGCTTTTTTAGCTTCACACTGACTCATATATAAGTAATTTCAATGTAGTATGCCAGAAAACCAAACCCAACGATGGTCCTTTATATGTCCTATAATTTCCAAAACATAGTGTTAAAATCTCAGTGTTATCAAAAACTTATGAACCTGTAAAAAAATCTTCCTTTCTCTCTTTCTCTTCATCACTATGAACAGAAATAAAGTACTTGTGTCAAGTATGTCTGGCACGGTGCATTTCTCTGCCGAGTTCATCAGCTGCCTGCAAGATACATATTATTATCCAAACACATTGTTACTCCCAGTCCACTAATTGAGACTCCTGAATACAGATTACCAGGGACATGGTTGCTATTCACAGTTTTGTTATTTGGAGAGTTGTTTGAGGAAAACAGGTAACAGTTTCTGATATAAATAGTATTATAGACCAAGAAGGAAAGAACGTAACAACAAAAACAACAGAAAAACATGGAGTTCAGAATCAATGTTAAATTTAAAAGAATCCCATATGCTTTATAGAATGTACATTTACAGGCAAAGTGCCTGTAATGGTTTCACTTAAGACACAGGTATAGGTGGCACTTCAAGAGACTATGGACAAAGAAAGAAAAGAAGACACTAACTTTTTCTTACGTTTATTCCAGAATATTTGTTCAAATGCTTCGATACAGAGACCAATAGTAGGTCACTGAATCCTGTCTCTATATGTTCTATATCCAGAACAATTTGTTTGTTTCTTGCAATTTAATGCTGAGACGAAAAGGCAAGCATTGACTTCTCATGTGCACCTAAATTCATTTGGTGAATGAATATTTAGTTTCCAAAAGAGATTATTCAGAAACAGATTCAGAGAGGTTCAGCTGAAAAGTGCCAAACTTTCTAGTAGATCTTGAGCAACATTCTTCTGATGGACTTTGGTTTGTGACCAGAGCATAAGACAGAGGATGCAAAATGTCTCAGACAAAACTCTGCTTGGTCTCAGAATTCAGAAAAGATTTCTTCTCACTTGCCACACATGTTTGGGAGGAAATATATTGCCCAATAGCCCAAAAGACAATGCATAATGCGTGCCAGTCTGCTTGACAGGAAGGAGAAATAAATACTTGCAGGGCTTAACTGTCCCTATTGCAGACTGTCCCTGTGAAGGAAGAAGCCTGGGGTCAGAGGACATGTCTGTAGGACACAATGGGGAAAACAGGTAATATTACTTGAATTAGAAAAGTGCTGTACGTTACCCTTCAACATTTGTTGATAGCAACGCTGTAAATTTGGACTCCTGGTTGCCATGGTTACAAAGAGACTTTCATACTGGCCAGTAGCAAAGTGCCCTCCGGTTATTTGTTGCCTGTTTCAAACGCTGCCCACTTTTCATAATGATTTATTCCAATTGTTAGCACTTCTCATAGAAATATTCATCACCTTCAGGGGCTCAGTTTTTCATTCTTCCCCAGCTCTCACTAATAATTCAGGACATTGAAGACTTGAAACCAGTAGTAACTTTTTTTTTCCACAGCAATTGCCAGGATGTTAACAGGTTAACTTTGCATAAAATCTAGGGTTTATTAAGAGTGAGTTTCAGCCATACCAAGAAATATGAGAATATTTTCCTGAGGGTTTTTTTTCCTTCTATCCCAATACATAGTTATTTTTTAAATAATCATTAGCAAATTTAAGGTCCTCCTCCACTTTTTCAGACCTGTTTGTCAGCCTCAGTGCCTACTGCAGACCACACAGACAAGACTGGAAACTAAAGTGAGAGCCAACTTAACTATTCCCAGCTCCCAAAATTAAAAACTTGCAAATGCATAAACTAGGAGAAATAACTGAAACTTTAATTATTCCTATACCTATTGTAATAATCTACCATATATACTATTATGAAGGAAAGAGTACCAGACCCACATCATAATATTCAGCATGTAGGAAGGATGTAAGCTTTTCCACTACAAAAGAAAAGTGTCTTTTGGGCCCTGACTCGGGCCCTGGTCTGAACATTTCCCCTGGGCTGCAGAAATCCTGTGGCTGTAGGGTTGTCCTCTGTGCGCTGATATGGTTTGAGGAAGAAAAAGATAGCCTGGCATTCAGGATCCAAATTTTTAGTGAGCCTTTTATTGTACTGAGTGGCTAAAGCTACAGAAACCATCAAGGTAACATCAGGTCAACTTCAAGCCGTGACCACCTCAAATGTCCAAACTCTGTGTCTTCCTGTGGGCATACCATGTCCCAGGAGAGACTGACTGGGTAAGGTACTTCCTTGCTGTTTCTCCAGATGCAATGAAGCTTTGTCAAAAAGAGGCTTCTGGCACTGAGAGGGTCAAGGAGAGTTATTTGATGTCCTCAACTTGTTGTCATTGTATGTATCTTCACTCACAATCCTTCAGTAGCACTCAGCATGCAATCTACTATCCTTGATTGTCTCTTGACTGCAGCAGTTGAACATTTGTCCGCTGGGGAGAATAGCATTTTCAAAGTTAATCTGTATTTGCACAAGCTCTACAGAAACTCTTTATCAAAGCTTATAAGATGCTTGAATTGCTTAGGCTGTCGTATGGTTTTTATTTTTCTTTAATTATAAGCAATATAGCAAGTAATTTTTTTTAGCAGACAGAAGTGCCCTCTATTATTGCAGTTTTATGATAGATACAATAGCAAGTCTCAGGCATTTGATGGTGTCCTTCCACACTTTTTAAACACTTACTTTCACAGCATGTTCATATATTCCTGAAACACGTTTTTTCCCTCTCTGCTCCTTCAGGTCACTGTTTCCATTGCAGACAATCCTCCTTGCTGGCATGGAAGAGCACGATATGTTAAAGCTATACCTTCATTGGAAGGGATCACAGAAGAGTTACTGTTCCCCATGGGCCCCCAGCAGAAGTTCAAGGTGAATCATCAGAGTGCTCTTCGGTGGGAAATGCAAGGAGCTCCATTCACTGCAGCATCCATTGCATATGCTATTATTGCCTATGTTTAAACAGCTGCACCTGTCTAGACTGGGAAAGGGATTTTGACCCAGTCTTTTGGGGAAAAACTGGTCACTACAGGGGGAAAGATGAAGCAAAGCCTTTCCAGTAATACAGGAAAGCACATCATTAAAGGGAAAGCTCTAGTTTTCCAGTTCGTTCACTCAATATCAGTTTATGCCTGTAATATCCACTGGGCCCTCCTGCACAAATATGGGTTGTCATGCAATGTTCTGGATTCCTTTTTCATGTTCTTATCATAATCTCCTCTCGCCATAGTCTCAACTTCCCTGCCAAATACATTTCCTTAAGGTCATCACTTCTGCAAGGGTTTGTGTCTGCTCTGGCAATTTTTCTGTCATGATCCTTATGCCCTTCCTTTGGGCATCTCACTTGTTGACTATCAATTCATTTGTCTGAGTTGCAAACAAAGCGATTATTATTACCTCAGAAAAGAGAAATAGCTTTAGTATTGCCAAGGCTGGCTGGGAATGTAAATGTCAGGAAGCTCACAGGACTCTTACGAAACCTCAGCTAGATTTTAGAGCTGTTATTTTAGCAGGGAGCAATGTCAATATTGCTGCCTGCCCTGTCCAAGGAATGAGTTTCACTATTGGAGCAGTGGGCAGCAGACAGGCAAATGATTAGCAATTGTGTGATGCCCTGTGTTACAAAAAACACATCTCCTGGTTTCCACATAGCTTTCTGAGATGGCTCCAGAAAGCTTTACCAAGTTTTTCACAGGTGATCAGGAATTCCCTGTGTCTCATTCTGGACATCTGCTGCTTCAAATACCTTGGTTGGCCTGTTTTTCAGAGTCAGTACTTGGCACTTTCGGAAGACGGGGTTGTTTAGTCAATTTTTGAAATGCTGACCAAAGCAGCTTTGACTGACGAAAAAGGCAGTGTGCTATTAAGGCACGAAGATGTGTATTCCCAGTTTTTCAGTCTGGCTCCTAAAGTAGAAAGAACATGAAAATAACTAATTCATAGTTACCTTTGCAAGAGCCATGGGATTTAGAAGGTTCTACTCACTTTTGCCCAGCCATTCACAAAATGTCAGTGTCTATCTAATCCTGTCCTCCCAGACAGTGGGGGTTATTGAGATATTTCTGCCCAGCTACTTAGAATACAGGTAGAATAAGAAGTTATCAGGAGCCAAGCCGAGTTGTGAATTTGCTCCCACAGTTCTCCATTATGTACTGGTAAATGACAGGCTGATGTCCCTTAATGAAGCATGTGCAAAGTGACTTGCATTTACTTCAAGTGCGTGAAATATCATGGGATACATGTGAAATTACTGAGGAGTATCTTACATGCTTGCAAGTTCACATTCCACTCACTTTCTTGATTATTATAGCTGGACCCACATGAAAATTTAATGTTGCTTTCCTGAGAAAAATGATTGTCAGTGTGATGCTGTTCCTGTATTTCATGTGAGTTAACACCGTTATCTTCTGATAGCTAAATGATTAACTCATGTCATTGGTATGCTGCTTGTCTGGGCTGGCTGACCTTTAAAATAATAACTAGAAATTAAAACCCACTCCTTAGAAATACAGCTCACTGCAACTAGGAAATGAGTTGAAGCAATTCATACATATGACAAGAGGTGACATAGGTGTTCCTGCTACAGACTTCCCAAAACATTTCAGAAAACTCTGAGTGGCCTTTTTAAATCATTTCCCTGCACATTTTTTCCTGTTTTGGTGCTAATCAGTACACCTTTCACTGTGCAAGGAACAGCAAACAGTAAAGGCAGAAGCATGGGAACAGGAGAAAAAAAAGAAAAAAAAACCCCACAATGTTTAGCAACATAAACCATGAAGAAATTGCAGCTGTAGCCAGGCAGAGAAACCTCAGATTTTACAAGAATTCGAAGTGTTTCTCTGTTTGGAAACCAGGCTGCTGTATATTTGAAGAGATGGGAAAAAGAGAACAATCCAAATGAGGGAAGGCTGAAAGACAATGTCACGAATAATGAATAAAAGAAAATTATATATGCCAAGTTTTGTACTACTTGAAGACTTACCTTAACAACTTTCATTTTCAATCAATCTCAAATCTTAAGTGAAAAAAAAATGGGAATGTTAATACAATGATTTTCTATTCATCATGAATAATAAACAGAATAATTTACAATTCAGATAGCTCAGGTTTGCAAATTAGTTCTCATGGTGAGTCAGAAGGCAGTGACCAAAGCAAATTTATCATATGAACTGATGCAAGAATGTGGTAAATCCTTCACATTGCTCATAAATCACTGGGCTTATTGCAGAACCTATTTCCCTGAACTTTTGTTCTTTCAAGCCATTTGATTCATCTCAGTCACCCTGCAGCTATTTCACAAGAAAAAAGTACCTGAAACTTCAGGGTTTCTTCTCCTGTGTCTGTGCGTGGGAGCTACACACATATACATATGTGTGCACGGAGGCTGATTACAGAACCCCCATTGCTCATCACTCAGTAACTTGCTATTTCCAGGTTTAGACAACCACAGGCCACAGAAAAGACAACTCCATGATCAAAAAGTGGAAATCCTTACTGAGTACTGTCAACACCATTCATATAGTGAAAAAAGAGTGTTTGGATCCCCACATACATCACCAGTCACTACTGAACAGCCCAAGGTTGAGGGGCAACCTCTTGCAAGGTTAATCTCGTCCCAGTTTTTTCCCAATGAGTGGTCATTCATGAGTAAGACACTCAATGCTGCAGAGAAACAGAACATGCAGAGCAGTATTCATGGGTTAAAAGAGGGGAGGAGAAATTCATCATAGGGCCAGTCTGCCAAATCTGAAAATGTGCAATCTAAAACGTATATTTTAAGGCAAAGAAGCTATTTGTGACCAAGCTTTCCAATGCAGAGGAACATTTTGAATATATAAAAAAGAAAGAGAACTCAAAGCATAGCAGCTCAAAAATAAGCATATTTACTATTCTTTGAATTTGGCCTTCAGTATGTTGTAGAAATTTATCTTCTAACAAGTGACCAGAGAGAGATATTTTTCTTCAAATATCACTGCTTCAACTGCTATTAATAATGATGATTTTTTATGTAGGTAATGATTGTGGAAATCTTTGTCATTTCTCCTTTCATAAGTATTTCCATAGGGGAAAAAAAAAAATCTATTGAGCGTTCTCTTTGGTTGTGAAATCTGATCCCAAAATGTAACTTTCTTTTTCTTTGTCTTCATTAGCCCCTTCTGACCTCCTCCAAGAAGAAGACAGAGAAAAGAAATCAAGAAGAAAGGAAGGAAATATAAAGAGTGGGAAAAGAAACCACCAGCCACCCAACCTGAAAAATCAAATCATGAGAAACTGAAACAGGGATTTCTGTTAAAAAAGAAGCAGATTTCCAAATCACTCCTTCCTCCACTTCTTGCCTTAGAATAACAAAAATTTTGATTTACATCACAAATATTTTTTCCTAGTTTTCTTAACCCTTCCTGCCTTTATGTATTATAAATCTTCAGATGCTAATTCCAAACTTTTTAATTAAAACAACTAATCACAATGGGATGTCTACATTGTTTTTAAAATTCATCCATGATCAGTGGAGACAGCGTCTTTTCAAGGATTTCAGTGAACCCTCCTTCAATGGCCCATTTTTGTCTAGCAAAAACTGCATTTATAGACTTTGTGATAAAAATGAAGCTATACTTATATCTTAATATAGTTATGAATAAAACAGATTACAAAATCCTGCAGATCCAGTCTGTCAGTTATTGAAATCTTTTGATTGCTACATTAGTCACACCTTTGCTTCTGATCTGACCACATGCTTAAATAGTTGTGGGTTATCTACATTGAGTGCTAGTAATCCAAGAAAAGACCTTAAGTCTTTGGGAAAATCCATGACAACAACCCTCCTCAAAGCTAAAACAAATAAATCAAACATATTTTTTTTATAGTATTGATATACATTTGAGAATTTCATTTGTAAATTAT
This sequence comes from Chionis minor, assembly GCA_013398295.1. Taxonomy (NCBI): domain Eukaryota; kingdom Metazoa; phylum Chordata; class Aves; order Charadriiformes; family Chionidae; genus Chionis; species Chionis minor. Next base: position 1,373,234 of record VZSF01001813.1, read on the forward strand.
CAAAAAATCATTCCCAAAGTCTTTATTAAAAATACATCTGCTATAATTAGTTATATAACGTCTTCATTATATTGCTGTCTACCAGAACAACACGAAAGGAATGGGAGCAAGGAGCGCAAGGAATAAGAGGTGCTGGGACTGCAATACACTTTTCAATAATTTGGTAGGTCTTTTTGCTTGGTAATGACAAACACAGGAACAGACATTATCCAGCCAGCTGCAGCAAAATGGAGATAACTTTATGAAGACAAGTTTGATATGAGCCAAATCATAACAACACCAGTACTCTTTTAACCCACTAATCCAGGGACAAGGAAGTGCTTTAGACAAATTCACCTTTTTGCATTTTTTCAAACAATCACTGCTTTCAGGAAGAAATTTTAAAAAAACTTTCCCCCCACTAACTAAAAACAATGTACACATCATGTCCCCCTTCCATAGATTTTCTTGTATGCTCCTTCATTATTTTCAGTGTGTTTTCTACCTCCTTTTTTTGTTTGTTTGTTTTTTGCCTAGAAAGGAAGGAACTTCGTCAGAAGTAATACAAATGAAAGGCAAACATGAGATATTGGGACATGGGGGATCAATTTTTGCCTCTCTTCTCCACAGAAAACCTGTTGTGCCCCTGTGCCCCTTAATTCTTATTTTAGCTAATCTGGCTTTTTCAAGTAGCACATGTTGCAGACTGAGTAGTGCTGTGCTGTGATAAGCAATGGGGCGCTGATGGAAGGTGTAGCAGGGCATGGCTGACTTTGCAGCAAAGATCAAAAAGGAATTGTGCTGGCAGCATAGAAAAGGAGAAGGGATAGCCAGTACTAGAGGAGGAAGCATGGTTCTGGCTGGAGCAGAGGGAAGTGGTACCAGTCCCCATCACCTCTAATTATCAGTAAGTCAAACTGTGAGTGCCACAGCAAATCACTGTCTGTCTATATTCTTGGTGTGTACCAGCTGGGTAATGAATATATTGCAAGTGTGCCATTGGTCATAGTCCCTACATACTATGCTCAGTCTTTAAAAATACCAATACACATAGTTTCATCCCTTCTGTGCTCTCACTGGGCAGACTTTCTGGTTGCATGGTTTAAGCTTTGCTCATGACCCTGAAAATAACCAAATCTTGCCCACGAGAGAACTTCTGTGTGATTAATCGATTTTCTGCTCAGTGTCCCAACCAAAATGTGAAGGAAAATATATTTTGGAGAAATCTTCTGTGTTACATTTTCATGCCACTGATATTTTGGTTTGGTTTTGTTCTTTTTCTTTTTAATAACCATAAAGAAATTAGTGAATTTCAAATTGAAAAATTTATTTTCTGTGAAAAGCCATAACATTACATATTGTACATTTTGAAACAAAATGGCTCCTAAAAAGTATTTCCTCTATTTCTTCTTCTGGTTGAAGACTTCACACCAGTTTTGACTCAGCTTCACTAAGTTGTAATATTGTCCTAGATCTGCCTTTCTTTTTTTTTTCTTTCTTTTTTTTTGTAAACTTACAATTCATTAAAAAGTTTGGCCACGCTGCAGCTCTAGCTTAATTTCCCAGAGCCAGAATAAGAAACAAAAATGTGCATAGGTTGTAGTCTAATCAGTTTTAGGAAAGGACCTTTCTGTGTAAGGTCCTTCTTCCCACTGTTGGCAGCTGGCAAAAGAGTTACACAAAAATAACAATGCCTCAATAGGGAGGAAATATGACCATACCTGTGATATTGTATACAGGGAACAAGCTGAGAAAATAAGGTCTTTTTTTAGTTACTATAATTGTTATGCAGAATTTTTAAAAAATACACCACGGAAATTTTGAGGCAGACATGTTACTGTTCAATTTGTAATTACAAGTGTCATTGAAGACCGCTACCAATCGTCAGGACTCTCACCCAGTAAAAACATGCAATTGAAAACTTCTCCACAAAACAAGCACATATGATAGATTGTAATAGATCGCAGGGCTTTCAATTTAGTCTAAATAAGGCAATAGAACGTAGGAAACATTTTTCATTCAAGTCAGATCATTGTAATGTTTATGGAATGCAGAAATTATTTAAAATTCTTGCTAAAAATCTGAAGGGGGTCTCCCACTCAGAAATTTCAGATGACATTACCATTTTTCTTAAATCTCCCAGGCCCTTTGTAATAGCTTACTTTCACTCTCAAAGAAAAATAGCTCTTTCTGGCTGGAGTTATTCTTCACATTTCTGATAAATTGCAAACTGATTTGGCAATTACTCTGAATTAAAGATAGACATGTCAAACAGATCACTTAGAAGCTGATCAAGAGCAAGTTAAAGTGTCAGGATGTAAAATAGAATTAATTAAAACTAGGAAATGGCTGTAGATTTTTTCCCATGAATAATTGTGATTGTGACTAAACAAAGACACACAAGCATAAAAAAGCCACAGTACATCAACTATTTTATATCTGCATTTAAAAAATAATACTCTGCTACTTAGAGAGCTCTGAGCATTTCTAAAACAAATGGCTTTGTGCATTCCACATTGTGCATTTCCCATCACGTGTCTTTGCTTACCTTGAAAATGTCCTCCAACGGGATTGCTAAATATGTCAAACTCAGTAATTAAACCACCATCCTTGCAGGCTTCACAAAATCTAACAGTTGTCCTCCTGGTTTAACAGCTTTGTGCAGGCTCTTGCACCTGATTTTAGTTTGGCTTCCTTAGCTGGGGTTTGAAAGTTGCTACCTTGGTACAGTGTTTTTATTAACACTCTTGGAAGCTGAGTATCAACAAGGTACAGAAACGTAATTATTCTTTCTAAGCCAAAGGTGATTCCCATGGAGGCCCTTTTGCTGCAACAGCTTTGGCAATACACATTAGCTGGATAAATAGAGCCAACAGAGCTGTCGATCTATTACTTTGTGCAGGATCTGTATTCAGATACAATAATTGTTTTAAAAGGTTGCATATATAAATATGTAGATGGATATACATATTTATGTATGTATTAATCATATTAATATAATATGACTAAATATTTAGGCATTTCTTTGCACTGTTTGTAGGCCCAGATGCAAGGATTGTGTTTTGAGAATTAACATGATTTAAGCCGCATTCATAATAATTTTGATCGTAAATTAGAGTATTCTGCATTATGTTAGACAAGGAAGAAAAACATTGAAGGAAACATAGAGCCATCAAGATTGAGGCACCATGGTTAACCTGTGATATCTGTTTTCAGGATGTTGGTTACTGAAGGAAAAGGCTGACCCTTATTTCAAGACCACTGCTGTACTATAATTAAGCACAAAGGCAATTTTGTTAGACTGCTTCTGAGCAAAAGTTTCCCAAAACTTTCTCTATTAAGGAGAAACACTTCCAGCCAAAGTGCAAAAGATTTTCTCAGGAAGGCGTCCTGGCGTGAGAGCCACCGCATTCCCATCAGGCATAAGGAGATTGTATAGAAGAAAGTGTAAATATGTAAATACAGTTCAGTTGACCATTCAGAACATACTGTATGATGGAAAAGGAGCAAAAACATGCAGTATATTGCCTCTGTGTGCCTCCTGATACGTCTCAACAACCCACAGTTCAGTTTGTAGCAATGCAGTACAGAATGAAAATAAGATTTGCTGTTCATTTGCGTAGTGGGGATGTTCCCCATCCATGAGCTGAGAGAATCTTAACTTAAAATTCTATTATTTGACAGGAAGCACTAAAAAACTTACAAACATTTGTTTGATAAAGGTTTGATAAAACCTTCATATCACTTAAAAGTTATGGATGATCTTTCATTTATTTCTGCAAAAATCTGTTAGAACGTGTTCCTGTGTGCAATGTTTTGAATAATAACATCAGTATTTATTTGTACAAATAATGGTGCCTGACTTTTTATCTGGTTCTCCTGATGACTCTTTTGGACAGACTCAGGGAGTAGAAATGCTGTGTGATTTAGGTGACAAAGTCTCCTAATTAAGATTGAACTGACTCATTCCAACAGCCGCAGCAGAGCCCTGGTGAGCAGTCCAAAGCATGAAATAAGTTCTTGGAGTATCCACGTAATTTCTAGTATGAATGAATATGACTTATTACCACTGAAACTGGAGAATAATAACATTAGTTTGAAAGTTGGTGTCTCAATGTACCTAAACAGCAGAAAAGGAAAAGCTGTTAATGCTCCAGAAGTCGCCTTCATGAAATCAGTCCTTTTTCTCTCACCATAGCACTTTCTATTCAGATTTAGAGTATAATGCATTTCACCATGGCAGGCTACTACTTTGTAAGTCAGTTCTTCATTTTTCTAATAGTGTTAGTATTTGATTTATAATATTTGTCTAGCATAAGTAAATCTGGCAGAAGGCAATTAAAATAAAGTTCTCTAACTTTACAAGGGTTTCAAGCCCAGAGCAAGCTTAATTAAAGTCAATCATGGGAAAAAAGCACTTAGCCCTGCAGCCCTCCACATTTGTCAGACATCTGAATCATGGGAAAGGTTAATTAGAATCAAACGAAGAAAAAGTAAACACTAAAAGTGCTTTCTGGGGTTCATTAAATTTAAATAAGTCAAAATATGTAATATTCAATTTTGTAACAATGATCCACACACATCTATGTCTCCTTTCCTACAATCACAGATCTTCTGAACTTGCTGAATAACGTACTTGGAAAGTCTGACTTAGTTACACCAGGCCTCTATGGCTCCATTTTGATAGTGAAAAGGCAAGTAAATGACATTGTTATACCCCTTTACATTGAAAGAAGAGAGTAAAGCAACTTCTGTATACATACTCATTTCAAAAGCAGAATGTTGTTTATGTTTTTTTATTATTTTGTAGTCCCCTTCTCTGTATCTCTGTCCTCTGTGGGATGAAGCTTTAGGAGTCCTACTATAATACTCTAAAGAAAACCTCTTAATTGGGTGCAAAGCAGGCCTTGGATCAACAAAAAAAACCCCACCCCAAAGCACAAAAACCCCAAACCAAAACCAAACAAAACCCATGCTGATTGATTTAGCCAAACAACTGAGAAGTAAGTGAAGGAGTGTCCTGAGTGAGGGGCTCAAGTGCCTGTGGTCTCCTGCCTGCACAAGCCTTTGGGAGTTGAAGACCCTCTCTCCGGCGCCTGTTCCCCTTACAAGGTGGCTACTTGGTTTGCTCCAGCTTGTAGCCCCGGAGTGACCCAGCATGTCAGCAGAGTCAACACTGAAAAGACACAGAGGGAAACAAGGACTGCATCAAATCACCCAGGGCCGAGCTTGAAGGAAGAAAGTTTGTAAGAAAGTTGTTTTTGAAGGAGTTTTATTCTGTGCAGAATAGGGAGGAAGGTGCATGCCTGGCAATGGGGAACAAAGAGAGGGCCACCATGGGGTATGCGCTGGCCAGATAACCAAAGAGAGTAACACCCACATGAGACTGGGAATCTCATTTACTCTGTTCTTGAGGGAGGAAGGAGTAAGTAGAATTGAGAGCGCAAGGGGATAAAAAAGTATTTTTGTTTTGGAAATGGAAGAGAACAGTTAGAGAGGAAAATAAGCCCATTGTATGTCTTCAAGGAGACAAAAAAGGAGGAGTCTCCAAACTTCTGGGCCTCTCTGAAGCACGCATGTATCTTCTCGAGGTTTGTAAGCCCCTGTTGTCCATGGGAAATTAATATCTCACCACAGCATTTCTTAATATGTCAGCTCTTTGTCTTCCCTGCACAAATTAGATTCTTATTGAAGCAAAAACATTTCAAAATGATCCTATATACCAGTAAGCTTGGCTGACAGCTCTAGCTTCAGTGACGTGCAAACAGAGCACGTATATTACAGTTGGAACATAATTTTCTCTAAAGCTAATAGCTTTCATTTGTATTCATCACATCAACAAACTTTCTGTGAAACACTAACTAGTCTGTCTTCTAGTTTCCTTTTTATTTCTTAATAACCCCTCATTTGGTTCTTCATCTGCAATGCCCACAGTGATGATAAATCAGTCAGGACACCTTCATAAAAAAACAGAGATAGGTCTTTGCCTTGCTTACACTGGTCTAAGTATGATCCTTTTCTACTGAATTTGGCAGACCCCCAGATACAAATGCTGCAAATGTGTTTACAAGAAAACAGAAGGGGAGAGGGACTGCCCTTCATCTAGCTGGGCACCTCAGCCTCCTTTGTCAACCACGGGCAGAGAGATTCGTCGCGCTTCTGCGTCTCAGGGCTGCCATCAGTGCGGAGTGGTACAAGGTTCTGTAGGTTTTGCCTTATAGGTTACAAAGCCAGAAAGATACACTGCTATCTGCTCTGGGTTGACCTCCATAGTACAATTAGAACTAGAGTGCACTATCAAGAGACACATTCAACCTCGACTTCATCTTGCTGATGAAGAGATTATTACAGCATCAACTGAATTGTTGCAATGCTTAACTACCATCATTCTTAGCAAACATGTAGTACATTTTTTCAAACTTTTGCAGCTCTATGACCCTTATTCCGCCCTTACATGGTAGACTGGCAGTGGCTGATAAAAAATTCCTTATCCCAGTGTGGGCACATGCAGCCTTCCATTGAATCATAGCTGGTTACTATATCCAGGTATGGTAACCACAACTTGAAAGGTGTAGACATATGAAGTGAGGATGAAAATGAAAAGCCACAAATGTGATCAGAGAACTTGAAAATCAGCCTTGTTGAGCTCATGGTGTTGTTGAAGGAGTTTGTTTTATTCTGTGCATTAAATCAGTTGACAGACCTGATGAATCTGGTTGTGATACAGGCTGCAAATGTTGGATAAAAGCCATTTTGCAGCATTGCCCCTATCAGTATTGCAAGAATCAGTGTCCAGCAGTAAAAATCAGAAAACTTCAACTCTAAAATAAAGTGAAAATGCTTATCAATAAAAAGATTTGAGGGGTATAATCTATATTTTTAAAATGTGGGCTTTTAATGCAACTTCATAGATATTTTTGGCTTCATGACAGTCTGTCTGCATAGTTATTCTTTCTAACTGTCAATAAATCCAAATTTCATCCTATTCTTTATGAACTAAGAAATCTCATCCCATTTCTGTCTCTTCATCCCACTTTTTTTTTTTTTACCTGGCTTCAGGATACCTTCTACTATCTCAATACTCTTACAATGCTTAAGCTTTAACCTAATTATGTTAATCAGAGCTTAAGAGTTTCAATTAGCTACTTACAGGGGGTCAGGAAGAAGTTTCCTGCTGTTTTTGTTTATTTGTTTTCTCTCCTTCCTCTGAATCATCAGTGATTGGCAATATCTGGACCAAAAAATAGAGCTTTTAGGCCACTACTCTGAAGAAAATCTGTGTCATCAGTGTGCCTGCTCACATACTCAAGTCTAACCAGTTGGACAACACTTTTTCTTCTTGTCGTGGTGATGGAGCATGAAGTTCATTTGAAGCTCATATTTCTTGGCCTTCTGGTGCACCAGAAAACATGGCCTGTCTATTGGAATCATCTTGGTTAAGTTATTTGATTATTTTCTTACCATTGCAGAGGTTTATTTTGGTCATAAATTGGACTCCCCTATTCACTATCTGTAACACCTTTTGAAGACTCAACTATCTGGCTTAGCTAGAAAAAGTCTTTGGGCTTGATTTAAGGAAGCTGCCTAAATAGATCAAACAGCCTGAGTTAATTGTTCCTGCCAGCCCTAATTTCAGTGTATACCTCCAACTTTCTTTGTCATCTGTGCAAATTGAATATCTCAACCATTCTGTATAAAGCATAGCTTTCAGCCCTCTGTTTATTCTTACAGCTTTTATCTGAGTCTTCTGCAGCTTTTTAACAATGCTGTTGAATTGTTGACTCCACGTTGGGCACAGTACCCTTTTAGTGTTTTCACTGCTATCAGTAGCTGTAAGTTAATGTCTTTGCTGGTACTTTACAGTCTAAGTGCTATTGAGAAAAAAACTCCATTAAACATTTTCTAACTGGCAGATGTCATGAGGGCGAAGGTTTATACAACTCTCAGCAGGGAGAAAAGCACAGTTCATTATCCACTCTGACTCAGTGCCCAAAGATACTCAGTGTGGAGAAATAGTAAACTTGAAGGGAAAAAAACAGGAAGAAAATCAGACTAAAGATCTGTCCGACAAGAACTGTCTTACCAATGAGAAACCAGGGAACATCAGTGTGTTTAACACAGGTGGAAAAACTGTTCCAAGAAAAGCAGGAGGTCTGGTAAGCAACATGTATGCAATGAAAGTGGGCTTTGGGAAAAGGTGTCAATCCATGGAGTCAAAGTGGAATGTTTAATCTGAAATACAGTGAGTTGAAAGGTATGGATATAAAGGTGATGCAGAGTGTGATACTGTGCTGGTAAGACATGCCATGGTTACACAGTGGTTCAGCAATGGAAAAACTGAGCAAGTAGTCCCAAGGAAAGAATTTTTTTTGTGTAATAATGACAGTTTTTAGACTGTAATCAAGCTAATCAGAAAATTAATATTATAGCAATTCTGAGGAGTCCTGAAGGTAAACTGAATGAAGAACAGGGGATGTTATAACATGATAATTCAATTGGGTGAAAGCTAATTTCCTGTTTTCCCAAGAGTCTGAAAAATATGATACATCAATTCCTTCTGGGCAGCCTAATTCCTGCAACATCTCTAAAATTCTGCAACCAAATTACTTCCAGTCTTTCTGAAGAAATGTACTTCTGTGCTTTGGGACATTTTCATTCCTGTGAGTAACACTTCCAGAAAATGCTGGTATCAGAAAGAATACAACACCCTTTGTGGCGCTTTGGTTCTCCAGCAGTGAGTGTTTACAGAGACCTAACTCCTGTGGCTAATTTCACCTTCTCTAAAAAGCCTGCTGAGCTGGAAATACATTCCAAACATTTTGATTGCTTGCAATATTGCACAACAGTAAAATAACATCTTTGCAGAATAATGAAGTGGCAAGTGAAGCCAGCTGTACGTGCCAGCATACAGAAGAGCATGACAATGTCCACAAGACACAGGGAGTCCAGTATCTCCTGAGTTAAACCTGTACCTGCACCATTCACTTGTTTGTGTAGCTTTTAGAAGACAAACTACTCTGATTTTCATCTGCATCTACCTGAGGCAAGTCACATCAGGGAACAATTACACACTCCTGTAGTATCACAGTGTATTGTGGTAAGAAAGTTTATGGTATGGCTTTTATTTCTTCCTCCCCTGTCCCCCCATCATCCTCACTGCTATCATACAGCTGGACTGCTAGCATGTTGGGAGAAGGGAGTATGGTACTTGTTGTGCTGCTACTACAGATAGTTAGGAGGGGGGACAGATGGGACAATTTGCACTGAGTTTGTATATCTGTGCAATGTCAGGTACTGAAATCACTAGGGAACTTGTTTCATGGTTGTAAACATGGCTCTTTGAACCTCCTTCGGCAGTACTTGCCCCTGAGAGTGAAGCGTGACCATGCTCTGCAGCAGCTTGGATCTTGATGTCATTCCACTGCTAAATAAACTCATCAGAACTACCTTTGTGTGTGTCTGTGCTCCAGCCCAGCACTGCGTTTGCTGAGTGTCTCATTCCACACTCATTTGCATGTGGAATACAAAATGCAGGTCCAGAACTATGGAGAAATGGAATTTAAACATGAAGGTCTTGCTGACCTAATGGTGACACTTATTCTAGGGCAACCCCTACAGATAACGAACACGGTAATTAAACATGTTAACGTCTTTTCAGAAGACCTCCTTTTAAGAGACAGTCTTTCATAGTGAAGTATGTCATATGAATAGACCCCCCTAGCAAAATACCATCGAAAAGGACTTATTTTATTCTGATCTTTGTGATTAAAATATTCAGCAAAATACAACATACCTTCTGTCTTTTTTCTTTCTTCCATAACAAAAGTAGTATTCTGGCAGGAAGGAAGATAATCTTTTTCCATCTCCTATTTTCCCTTTCCAGTGATTTCCCAAAGAAATAGGCTTTCCATTTGAATTCAGAGCATTAATATATGTGATAAAGCATTTAAAAAGATTTAGCTATCAAACAACAATTCAATGATCTTCATGCCTGAATTTTTTCTAGCCACTGCGAAATGTGCCACCCTAGTAGCTTTCAATGATTGAATGTGAGAACACTACTGTTTGTATGTACATTGATATAAATCCACCATTAATTACACAAGCTGTTAGCTGAAAAATTAATAATGTCTTCTCTCTGAAGTCAATTATATGTAAACAAAAGTAGGAAGTAACTCTTTGTTATAGCAGAGTAGGGATTCTGGTGCAATATAAATCATAAAAGCAAAGGCTTAGAAATTTCTTTCCAAACAGATACTGCAATATTAACTCAGAGTACAATTAGGAAAGTACATCAGGATCAGAAAATTCAACAATCTGCTTTCTTGGATGTGCCACTTTATTTTAGAAACTTAGACGCATACTTCCTCAAGAAAAGAAAATACACATTCCTAATAGATAAATAATAAAAGAGATTGTAATATAATTCCAGTTCTTGAAAGGGAAATTACAGAGCATTTTATGGAGGTCTGTGATGAATAAGTTGGTTGCATGACTCTTCTTTCCTCTTGTTTTCACCTATAAATTTCATTAAATTATAACCGTATCAGTTAAGACAGCCAACCTGGGCTGGTTTGCACCAGTTTAAATGTAAGGTTTTTTGGTAGTCTTACATCCTTTAATGAGCAATTGCTGTATTGCTACAGGGATGTTATGCACCCTACCTTCACCCCTGAAATATCCTTTTAGAAGGTTTTCTTTTAAAGGATACTACAAACAGTAAAGAGTTTGTGTGATGCAAAACATACTGTGGACTGTTATAACTGGAAGCAAAGATCACGGCCAGATTTTGAAAGGTTTCCCAGAACAAAAAAAATTGACCTACTATCTACTGAGTAAGCAGGGTTTCACGAGACTTCACTGTTTATTTCAGTAGCCCCATGGAGGTCATTGGCACTGGGAAATGATACCTGAGAAAGTACTTTTCTTTCGGTATGTATATTCATTGCTCTAAAGACTGATTTATTTAAGGTAACATATTTCAAATTAAACAAAATAAACCTCAATTTGATTTGTGTATTTAAAGACAAATACCATCTTAACACGAGTCTCTGGTTCATTAAAATTCCAGTCTGCCTTCACATGTAAGCCATAAGAGCATCTATGCCTTTGCTGGTGGCTGGTTTCCCTTAGCATGCTGCCATGCCCAGACACCCTGCCCTCTGCTCTCACGCAGAACAGTTCTGCTGAGGCTGATGCCAGAAAGTACTTTGATATGATGATGTATATAGTAGGCGTGCTGCACTGCTGAATCTGTGTTGGAGCACTGATGAAGAAAACAAAGTGACATCTCATGCATAAAGCAGCGTAAGAAAAAAACCCTACTATACGAGTAATGTGTGCCAAAACTCTAAATTCAGCAGTAACAGGTTTTTAACAGAGTACGTAGCAGGCTAACGAAACGCCAAGCTCTCTATTATCTGCTAGCTGGACTCTTTCTTCATTTGCCGTTATGGCACGTCTATTGCCATTATGGTTCTCATCTAGGCTGTGAGCCACGTAGTAGAATAGATTTGCATGTCATCACTCCAGGTGTTTTACTCTGCAAGTTCTTCAAACATTGAAAAGCAAACACAGAGTTGCCTCACAAGGGCAAAGTGAAGAATAAAATCATGCTTGTGTAGACTATCAGATTCTTGTTGAAATAAACCCTGCAGCCCTGGGCTGTGTCCCAGATACAAGTCTCAGGAAGAGATTTGTTGGAAGGAATCCTCTAGAACAGCTGCTGTCCCTGACAGATGTGCCAGTGCCAACACAGCAACCAGAGAGGCAGTTTCCATAGTGATTGCAAACTTTGCTTGTGTTCTTCCTTCTTCAGTGCCATTAAGCAGTCACTGAATTACTCTTTTTCAATACAATGTGCATATAAGACTTTTACAGTAGTCTATGGATATAGGCACAGGAGCTAAACCAACACCTGTGACACACCTTGGCCGTTCTTAGTCTCCTCATGGAAGAAAAAAAAATATTTCCTTTTATCTCTTCCTTAATACACTGCTATTTTAAAAGTCATACTATTACTGGCTTTTTTATTATTTCAGACTTGTAATGACACCCAGCTTTTTCAAAAGTTGTTTGTGACATTAATGTTAAGTGGCATGAACAGCAGCAACAGAAAAATGTGTTGATAATACCATTGTACATTTAGAAAATAATATTGCGGTTAATCAAAAGCTGTAACTGCAATATCTTGCAAGCTACTGCAAAACATTGCAGTATTCAGTGCCTGTGTGCAGTTAGTGAATCTTAGTCTAGTGCACATTTATTTTTCGGTAATGCTCACTAAATGCTATCAGCTGTGGCTTGATCTTTAAGCTCTGCTATCTCCCTCCTCTTTATCCTTAATCTCCCTTTCCCTTTCTCCTTTCTTCTTTAGTATATACGCACACGGTTATGTGTGTGCTTTTTCAAAAACCCATACCAAATGAGTTAAGTCAGAGTCATGCACATCAATAGGATGGTTAAAGGTGAAAGAATGATCCACAGTGAATAATGTGCTCACCCTAATGCATAGCATAGGCGTTACAGTGTGAAACTACAAACCATGGCAAGTGATGCTGGGATATAGCAAAATATAGACATAATATAAGCAGTAATGGAGATTGTTCCTTTGCATTTCACAAAAAATATACATCACCTGAAACTGAAAATACCTGTGGTGTTGCCTAATTCTATTTGAATTCATAGGAAACATGGATGGTTTCCTAATGCTTGAGCGTCTGAGGACAATTTGTACATTTAATCATCAACTTTGTTTTGAAGAAAATCACAGTATCTTGTATTTTGGTTCTGTTGCTCTGTGTTTGCTACAGAAAAGTATCAGGATGCTTTAGGTTTTTGATCATTTTGGGTTCCAGAGAAAAGCTTAATTTTTGAATTTTGGAAGGCTTTAAGCAGGATGTAGAATTTCAGATTCTGGCGTCTGAGGCATGAAGTACAGAAAACCAAGAACTTCAGATGTTCCCAGGATATTTATGAGTGAGGCGATGTGCAGGACTAATTACTGTGGTCAGCAGCATCTCAAGAGCTACTCTGTTAGTGTTTGAAAGAAAAGTAGCTGCTCACAGTGCCAACATCTCCTCCAAACCCCACTGCCTATGGCAAACACAAAGGGACCTCTAATACTTACACCTAAATCACCTCTGAAGGATGGTCCTAGGACAGTGTACTCTGATATGTACCTGCTTCCTGGAGTTTACCAGCAATGTACAATCTATGTGCCAAAATCTCCTTAGGAGACCCCACAGAAAGCCAGCTGGGAACTCCAGTGGGGCAATTTGATGGCTCTGGAGAGCTTCTACATGTTGCTCTTGTGAGTTGACTCCCCAGTTCCCCACCTGGGAAGACGGAGAATCTGATTTTGACAGTCACTAAAGTGCATTGAGGAAGAAAATACCCAAGGGGACTGGAGGTCACCAAAGTTAGAAAGAATCTAGGAAAAGTGTTCATAGCCATGAATTGTAGACAACTCGTTTCCCTGTAATTCTTCTTTCAGTGTCTATTTCAGGTGTAGATATTTACACTTGCAAACTGAAAAGTTTTACTATAAGTTGGGCAATTACACATTGGAAGTAAAACGGGAAGAAAAAAGCTCACTGGATTTGTGGATGATAGAATAACTTTGAGACATATCTTGATGGCTCTGCAAAAAAACCCTGATTACAATCTTGGTGTGTGAGGTAAGATATTTTCCAGAGCAACAGAGAAATATTAATGCTTTTGTGTAAGCTTTTGGAAAACCTCATTCACGTCAGACCTTAGTCACCTTCAAGAAACATTTCCTCCAGCTGGAACAGGTGCATGGAGCCACTGTGACGACAGAAAGAGGAATAAAAAGCCTGTCTTACACAAGAGAATAGAAGCGCTTAGCTTTTTTTCACCTAACAAAATGAAGGCTGAGAGGAGACACTATTGCAGTCTATAAATACATTGGGACGTAAACATTAAGGAGAGAGAAGAGGTCACTATTGACACAAAACAACATGACTCTAAATTGGCTATGAGTTTTAGGGTGGACATAGTAAAAGTCAGTGCAAAGCAAAGTACAAAAGAGAGAATGTTTTGTTGATCTGGGCAATATTTTTTTCCTTAAATGAAAAGATCATAACAAGATCTGTGACAGCTTTCAGTGTTATCAGGTGAGAGAGTCTTGCTGCTACACAAGCTTTTCCTTTGCAACCTGTGATGGCTTTTCCTTCAAAAGGCAAATTTTGGCCCTTTATGTCTGCATTTAGTGTCAAGCTGCTGAACAAAATACGTTCACTTGAAATTAAGTTCAGATTAGAAATCAGTTATCTTGCTCCTGACTCAATTTCATGGAGGATTCGTACATAAGAATTATCATCCTAGCAACAGGTCTGGACTGGTAACCCTTTGTGTAACAAAGAATCTTCTAACCTGTAATCAAGTGGACCAGAAGTCCTCTTGATTTTATCCTTCAGTTGAGTAATTGCATGTTTTGCTTCTCAGCCTAGTGTTATTTTGTTCAAATACCATCCCTTTCAATACTTCACTTCCTCAGAGTATCTCTTCTTTTACCATTTCTTATTGTAATCAGAAAATAATAATGTGTGGTGCAAATATATCTCCAGTGTGGCAAAGAAGCCATTTGCTTGTTTGCAGCATCCACATCTGCCTTTATATAAAAATCACTCAGCATAGCTGGCAACTTCCTTTTGCGCTAAAGGCCAATATTGTTCTACGCTTTAGCTCAGCTGATATTTACTGTGTTGGCTGATGTTAATGGCAAAACCAAGGATGAATTAATCAGTGGAGCTATTTTACCAATTCATCACACACCAACTTACTCAATTTCATTAATGATTTACTGACTCACTTGGGGACTTTCCTTTTTACAATAGTGGTATAAAAGGCCAAATCTAAAAGATTAATTTATAAAGACATTTACAAATTTTCCAGTCATGTATTGATTAAAAAAAAAAAGAGTAAAAAAAAAAACCCAAACCAAACAACCAAAAACACCCTCTCAAATCCACAAACTAAGCCCTACTTACTCAAAGCTTGCAATTCAGCTGGGAAAACTATGACAGTGCTTTGAGATCTGATTTCTGCAGAACTGGTAGCCTAAGCACAACATGACCTTTTTAATATTTCAGCAAAAGAGACACGGGCAGATGAGGAGCAGGCCAGGTTGCTGGTGCAGGGCTGCAATCAGCCCTTTCCCTGTCCCACACCAACTGGGGCGTGTAGCACGGTGCTGGGCTCCCAGCATACAGCACTGCCCCACGCAGCTGGGGTTGTGGGTTTGTGGAGACATCACTAGCTCACCCGCACCACCTTCTCCTACACTTCCAGTCCCAGGTGGGGCAAGACCATTCTAGCTTCTGGTGTCACTCTGTGCCTGTGCCTTTGGGAGGTACATGGGAGCAGAGTGATGGAAAGCATCCACAGGATCTACTCTCCAAATGAGAGTAACCTCCTCATTTGGAAAAGCCCTTCCTCATTCTCAGGCTGTCTGCTAGTTTGCACATAGAACAGCTTTTAACAGCATAAAACAGTTACATTTTTTTATTTTAAAGCCGACTTGAGATTCTGACATTGCAGGGCTCCAGGAGCGAGACTTAGAGTACCCACAACCTAAATGTTTCTCTGTCTAAAACACATGCAGGCATTGCCAGATGTTACAGTGAGGTAGATGTATTATTGCCAACTGTTGTAGTGCTATTTTGCAGCGCACTTGCACTCAGCAGTCTAAAAATGGGTGTATTTCAGGTATAGGTTTAGGTGGCATAATAACACTAAGGAGTTCCTGTCAAATGCAGAACTGCCTGTCTTGTTCAGCTTCCGCAGGCTTGCAAAAAATGTTACAAAACCCAGTACAGACAACTGCCATACCCTGTGTTTAATCAAGCATAATGACAATTCCTCAGTCTCGCAGAACAGGATTTTGCAAGAATTTTTGCAAACCAGGATACAAGGGCACTGAGAAGAAGGTGCAGTTTTCCCTGCAGTCTTGGACTTCCTTGCTATTCTGGAGAAGCTTTGAATTGTAAAATGAATATGAACAGACTCAGGTTCCTCAAATTTACCATATTATACCTAGAAAGAGTTCAGTGTGTATTTTTTTCCCAGTTCAAAAAGAAGGATATCACAGTACCACTATTAGGTATATTTTCACATGTGTGTAGATGAAATGTACATCGATGTTTAGTCATTAAATATATACAGCATATAAAAATAGTGACACACTACAAAGTCAGAAACTTGAGAAAGTAAATGAATTAATGGAGGTAAATAAATGAATAATAAAAGCAAGATTAAAGTACTTTATCATTGTTTCATAGGAATTTGTTGGGAAGCTGGGAAGACCAGCAACATCCTCGCAGTTAGAGAAATAAAGCTTAACTTTTCAACACTGTAAAACAGAAAATAGGAACTCCTAAGCATAAATTTGCCTCTAAAAGCACTATTGAAAGAATACAGTTCATCCTAGTATCATCTAGGAATAAGTTTTTGATGAAAGACAACCAACATGGTAAGAATCCTATGACAATATCCTCAGTCATCATAGAGGAATACAGAATAACCAGCCACTAATGAGAGCTATATTGTTATTAGATGTCAGTTTTCAAACAGAACAGCCAATTGTTCTGACAACTCCTCCTCTTTTTTTCCTCCCCCCTTTTTTTCTTTTTTGTGATTAAAAACCCCACCCTCAGACAACAGATAATTTTCAGCTTTGTTTGTACCTTTGCCACAAGCCTTGTCTGCTCCTTAGGATCACAGTATAGAGCTCCTATTTCATCCCCTAATGCAGACTTCACAGCCTCTTTGCCAGGGTTGCCAGACTCTCAGTAATGTTTATTTCCCCTCAGCTCCTTCAAGACTGATATTGCTGGAAGAAGTCACTTCACATCAGAAGTTAGGAAAACAAATCTGGCAGTGTAGTACTATAGCATGCTAAGGCTCAAAGTGCAGCCGTGCCACTGTTCACTTTCCCACGAGAGTAATAGCACAGGGCGTTAGATGGTAGTAAGCATTTGCATCCCACTTCAGTTATGGAGATGGGAAGCAGCCACAGAGGTGGGATGTGTAATACTGGGGACAGGGGGAACGTGTCCTGCTCTCTGAGGGGTGGTCTCCTCACTCAGAGCATGGGCTCAGGAGCACTACTTGATCCAGTCCCATCCTGCAATGAGTGGACATTGACTGTAAAAACAAGCTGTTGCCACACCAGAAAGAAGCTTTAGAATCATTTAAGTTGGAAAAGACCTTTAAGATCGTCTAGTCCAGCCATTGACACTATACTACCAGGTCCGTCACTAAACCACATCTCTAAGCACCACATCTACATGATTTTCAAATACATCTAGGGATGGTGACTCAACCACCTCCCTGGGCAGCCTATTCCCCTGTTTGATAACTCTTTCAGTGAAATTTTTTTTCCTAATGTCCAGCCTAAACCTCCCATGGTGCAACTTGAACCCATTTCCTCTTGTGCTATTGCTAGTTACTTGAGAGATCAGCGCCCATCTCACTAAACCTCCTTTCAGCTTCTTGTAGACGGCACTAAGGTCTCCCCTCAACCTTCTCTCTTCCAGATTAAACAATGCTAATTATCTCAGCCACTCCTCCTAAAACATGTTTTCCAGACCCCTCACCAGCTTCGTTGCCCTTCTCTGGAAACGCTCCAGCACCTCAATGTCCCTCCTACACTGTGGTGCCCAAAACTGAACACAGTACTCAAGCTGTGGCCTCACCAGTGCTGAGTCCAGGGGCATAATCACTTCCCTGCTCCTGCTGGTCACACCATTCTTGGTACAGGCCAAGATGCCATTGGCCTTCTTGGCCACCTGGGCACACTGCTGGCTCATGTTCAGCCATCTGTCCACCAGGACCCTCGCGTCCTTTTCTGCTGGGCAGCTTTCCAGCCACTCCTCCCCAAGCCTGTAGCGCTGCATGGGGTTGTTGTGACCCAAGTGCAGGACCCAGCACTTAAACAGGCAGCTTCACCTACTCACTGCCTAAGATGTGGTAGATGAATGGAGCTCTGAGAGGGCAAAAAAGTAAAAAAACTTGTTGAAGGAAAAACAGAATATGGATACTCTCCAAAAGAAATAGGTCATACTGATGAGTTCTGAGATTTGCTGGAACAAAATTCAAAATTTGGCTTGTTCTTCTTTACTGCTATACATGCCTTGAAGAGCATTACAAAAATTCCTGTATGGAAGTTTTAGTAAAACAAAATTGAAAAAACATACCAGCTTTACTCTTGTATTTTCTTATTTCCTTCCATACACAGCCTCATACTTTCCTTTCAAATGTTATTTTAAGTATTTATTACCATGACTATTGTTGTTTATTTAAGCTTGCAAATGCACAAATGAAAACAGTCATCATGAATTTCTGCCATGTAAATGGCAACACTGCAAATTTTCTCAGTGCTGAGTGTCATACCAGTAACACCTACCATGATGACTGTGCTGTCCTTTTCTGAAAAGGTAAGTTGTCATCCAGAAAGGCAGAGTATTTGTAGAGTGTAAAGTAAAGACAGGATATGCTTATGATATTGTGATACTCAACCTCTTTTCTTTGAAAATCCTTAGGGAAGACAAGATGTAAATAATAGCAAGAAATTCTGTTACATGTTCTTGGAATGGGACTCTTAACTAGGATGTTTGCCACCACCCTGAAGAATAATGTGTTTGTACAGTCAACAGCTAAAAAATATCAGGCTTTTAGCATATAATTTTGAAAAGTTGTGAGGTATTTGTGAAATGTTCTTTAAAATTTATATGTGTCTGTTACTCAGCAGACTGCAGAGTAAGAAGAGGACATAAATAGTTTAAAGGAAGACTTCTGGTCCTCTAAAAGGTGAGACAGAAGTCTTTTACTTATTCTTCAGAAAAAAGTTTTGTAACTATGACAAGCACCAGATGAAACAGCACGATTGAAGCAGTAAAGAATTTGGCTGGACAGAAAAATTTAATCTAGGCTTTTTACAGCACTGGAGCCCTTATTCTTCTCTGACTGGAAAGATATTCAGGCTTGTAAACCAAATTGCAGGTTTTTACATGGCTCATGCATATGCGTGCACTCACCTTCACCAAAGCAGTGGAGAACTAGGTTCTTTGTGGATAACCCTAGAGTATCCTCCCACTTTTTCAGATAATAAAAGCTTTTCAATAAGCTAACAAAAGTGATTTATTTCATTATGCTGTCACTGCGTGATGTTTCTCGCCTTCTCTGTACTGTGTCTGCCAGCTGCTTTTACCTGGCAGGCCACTGTCTTCCCAAGGAAGAGCACTGGAAAATGCACATACTCTTCTTGTCCCTAAGACGAGTGCATCAGCCTTATGGTAGCAGGATCATGGTCAGTGATGGGCATAATGACCCCTTTACTTGTCATCCTCCCTTCAAAGGCTGTCAAAATTTAGGATACCTATAAGTGTGTTTATGCCACATCCACTTTGCACTGGAAATAGACTGAAAGCACTTAGTTATTTCTCATAAATCTCTGCATCTTGCCGTCACATCTCATATTAAAATTTATGAGTGGAGCCAAGCAGAATGAAGAGACTCCTCACAGAAATATATTAATTTATGTGAGGGAAAGAAATGGCATCAGATTACCATTAATATATTACATTTATGTATTGATAGTGCCTAAAACATTAACAAACTGAATTCCATTATAAAAAACATCACATACACTCACAATATCTGAGAGCCACCACCAGTTTTCAGTACCCAGATCCCTCACCAGTATGAATAAAGGGAAAACAAAGTTGCAAACCACCTGCCCCCCAAATTGGAAGTAAATGAATCCAAGGATAACATAAGAAACTTAGTATTGTGTAGATTCAACCTGATCTCAGTATGAGAGTGTTTTGGGATACTGATAAATTGTCTGTCACATTATACAATTACAGTTCTTGATTTCCCAGAGGAGTAAAGCTGTATGATGCTCTGTTGTGTGTACCTTGCTCCATACAGAGATAATTTCTCCAGGAGATCATTAGTTCTACATAAACTTTATTATAGTTGCACCTGAAGCTCTCTAAAATCCTTCATCCTTAGAAGATTAATTGGGTTGGATAGGCCTGGAAATTTAAACCTTTTTATAAGCCTCCCTAAGGCCTCTAACTCTTCTTAAATCAAGATTTTCTTTCCATTATTTTCAAGCCACTCAAACTTCATTTTCCCACTTATCACTTCAGTCTAAAGAAATATCATGTATTTGTCTTTTGTTCTTCTCCATTCAGAGATAGGTAAAGAGCTCTTGGGACTTACAAGATTATTATGTTTCCTTTTGCTTGGAAAGAGATTTCATGAAAACCTTTAATTTCTGCCTTGTAAGGTAGGAAGCAATGTTCTTCACCATCATGATTTAATTTGCAGTATTGTGGTCATCCTTAACAGCCCAAGCTTTATCACTACAGCTTATGACTAGAGATACTTGCAGCCTATTGTTTAAAGGTCTCCAGCCCTCTTTTTTCTCAAAGAATGAGCTCCACCTCAGAAAAGAGACCTATTAAAATTAGACCTGGTTTCCCTGTTTTTCAGACTGACTTGTCTCTATACTTTCTCCACTAACCTGTCTGTGTATAGGGAACCCACTGCTGCTAAAGCCTTTTCAAGTTACTTAATTTTTGTCACAAATCTTTAGACAAACTGTGCAGCAAAACGGTTATATTGTATGGCGAGTGACTGGGACAGATTCACTAGTGATTTCTAAGCATTAAGAGAGATTTATGGCTGGACTGCCGCAAAACAGCTGGAGCATACCAATAAATTTAGGTGATTTTCATTTTCACAATGTCATAGGAAAGAACTAGTTTAATGAGTGAGGTATTGCACTTAGGAGTTAATCCTCTGAAGTCCGGTATAAACAGTGAAGGTTTCCCCCTCACCACTCCCCACCTATCTTTCTGAAGTGCTTGTCTTCGTAATTTTTCGTGTTTAATTTGATATATATTTTTAAAAAATCTTCTCCTCTACATTTTCATGCACACAACATTGTTTTCTCTCAATTATTTCAAATTTTTAATGTCTGTGGAATGAAACACAAGACTTCTAGTGTTAGGCCTCTGCCGCCAGAAAATGTCAGGCTGTATGAGACAGGTTGGCATTGTTAATAGCTGGAGTTATCGGCGCAATAAAGACTCTGGACCAATTCACACCAACATAAATTACTGGCTGCACTTATTAAAATGTTCATTTGTTGTTTAATGATGGCTTTAAGTGATAATTTATCTAGTTTAATATCTTATTAAAAATTTAAGAGATACATGCATGGCCATTAATTTATGCATTACCAGAGATAAAACGTAAGGAGATAAATTCAGGTAAATGTATGTGGGTATAGACCTTAATCGTACTAATGTCTCTCCATCTGGGCTGAGGGCTCTGCCTGCCAAAAGCTGGGTGTCTAGAATAGGAATTAATCCAAAGATCACTGCAAAGTATTCCTTCTTAATGTCTTCATCAAAATACTTCTGATGCCTTTAAACTGAGCAAAATAAAATCAGTCTTCTGGAGGACTTGGAAGTGCTTTTCTCAGAGACAGAAGTAGCAATGTAACAATGCTGCAAAGCGGAGGGATTCCCCACAGGACGTTCCTGGCAGATAGACAGACCTGTCTGACATGATGAGTCCCCATCTGTTAGGCGGGTAGTGGTGAAGAAGTAGTCAGGAAACTGTGGCGAATCCATTGGCAAGTTACCTGGGAGTGTCCAAAATCCTGTGATTAATGGTGCTGAACACATTTTTGCAAAAGTTGGGAGAAGGGAAGAGGACTGCAGGGTGGCATGATTTGCCATTGACTTGACGTTCCTTAAATGAGTATTAGGACAAGAATAAAGACAGAAGAACTGAAGGTTTCAACCCAGGTAGGTGGGGAAATAAAATTTAGGTTCAACAATGGAAATTAATATATGCAAGTGAAACTAATGTCCTCTGCTCCAACAGCTGCCGGCAAACTCAAGAATATTGCTGAATGAAAGAGTTTGGAGTAAGTGGGAAGCAGGTGGTGGTAACTCTGTGATGACTAAGGCTGTCATAGTCCAGAACAATTTGGTTCTGGATCTCCTTGATAAGTAATCCCAGAACAGCCGTCCTCCTGCCTCTGCTCCCTAACCTGAAAGAGACCAAACTGTGAAAGACAACAGAGCAGTGAACAATCTGAGAGGAACCTTGCCACTGATTTTCCTACGGTATCCTTATTTTTTCTGCTCAGGTTTGCACACAGTTGCACCAAGGCTGCAGCTGCCCATCACCGCCTTGCAGGCGTAACAGTGGCTGCCTGGTCTCCGCTGCTGTGCACCCTGCCACTGCTCTGGGTGGCCGCTGGCTGAGCCACTGCCGGCAGCTCGCCGAGCAGAAATGGCAACAGGAAGGGATGTGCTCTTCTATGGTACAAGGGAATCACATATTTTGCTCATTACAATGCCACAGAAAGTGCCCCCACCAGACGCTAACAAACCATAACTGATCTATTTTACGTCCATGCTGTTGTATCATCCTCCTCCTCTTTGTTGCTTGGGCCTGTTTCTTATATATGCATATATATATTGCTTATAGAAATGCTGTTTGCAGAACGTTCCTGATATAAAAGGGAATTGATGCAGATAGCAATAACATGGCCTTATTACATTTTATAACCTGGGAGAGTATGAAGCAGCAGTAAATGTTTTCCCTGTCTGTGGTTTGAGGCAGCTATATTTTATACAGGTTTTCAGTTAAACTTGACCTGACAAACACTCAAGTATGGATCTCAAGGGGTACGTCTTTTGAAAAAGAAGCATTAAACTTTATTATTCAGTTCATGAAACAGCATGAAACAGCATGAACTGCAAAATAAACTGTATTATGCAACTCATGAAGCTCAAGAAACAGCAAAACCTAGCTCAACATCCTCAACAACAGGAGAAAGTACCTGGACTAACATAGCAGTTTATTGCTGTTTAATATATAATTGAGTAAAACCCATTAAATATTTTTTGACAAAGTAAAATGTTATACCCACCAAACTCATTTTATTCTTCCTGTATTATTCTTTTGTCTTCTCAAGTCACTTAAGTTACTTCTTAAGTTTCACAAGACATTGGGTTGCATGGTTCATGCATTTATCATGACTTCAGCTCCATGAAACTGTTTCAATTGATTTGAACACTTAATCTACTGCTTTGTTTACTTCTGTGATAGGATTGGGTTTACCTAATTATCTTGGACAATGGCAAAAAAATAAGTAAGCAAAGAAAATGGAGTTTGAGAGATTTCAAAGATTAGACTGTATTCCTGAAGTCTAGGTAACGAGAGGAACAAAAAGATCTCTGTTCATTTTTAGGAGGCTCCTTTTTTTGGTAAAAGCATATTCTCCCCATTCTCCCCTTGGAGCTTCATTGCTTATACTAGAAAGGAGGAATAAAGTAGATATTTTGTAAATCACAAATGAATGTAAATTAGACTGTCTGAACTCTGAACTTCTGTCTGTTTCCAGAAGGGAAGAGTCTTTATACACCTTTATGGCTGTTTATCTTTGTGTATCTGTGGGCTTGTGATGCTGGATCTCTCAAAGATGAGGAGTTTGACAGAATACATGTTTTTTTCCTGTTGCCATCATCTGTGGAATCAACTCTGTTGGAGAAGCAAACCAGTAACAGAAGTAGCCCATGATAGTTTGATTAGTACTAAGTTCTTGATATTTACATAATATTTCTGGTGTGCTATATTTTACTCGTCAGTCTGTGTTACTTTAGGGACCATCAGAAATCCTCCCATTGCTGTTTAGTGTCTACTTTTGCATTTGTACTTCTGTCTTGGTGAGAAGATATACTGAGAGGAAAAAAAAGAAAAAGAAAAAAAAGACCTCCGTCATTTGTCTAGACATCTCAATAATGTACTCTAAGATGAATGATTTGAGTGAAATGAAGCTGTCTCACCAAATGAGTTTTTATCCATCTTTCTAATTCTAAAAGTTAAATATGAACACCAGTGCTCAGGGATTCTGTGATTTGTGACTCTGAGTCCATAAGCCAACAAATGAATTAAAATGAAATATAAATATTGGGAATCACAGGAGTCACTTTAGCCATTAGAAAAAGAACATTTATGTTACTATCCACAGCGGAAAAATCTTGACTTCTGATCCTGCTGCTGCTAATATCTCTGGTCTCTTCAGAGGAACATCCTCATGCGCAGAGCAAGGCTCTTGGAGAAATGTGACGTGTTGCCTCAAAATGCGATGTTTTTTAATTCTTTTTCTCCTCTGTTTATTTTTTTTTCAAGACATTCCCAACTCAGCTGCCTCTGATGACTAGTACTGTGATAGTATTGCATAAAATACAGACGTCTCTAACCATTTAGATCATTGCTATCAAAACCAAGATATTAAACCCCACCCCCCAAAAACTCCAAACACCCCCCCTCCAAAAAAGCCCACAAAAAGCAGGTACAACCAATTTACGATATGCTTGCGTTAGGTATCCTAGTAAGATTCTTTGTTCTGTAAGCGAATTGTCCCTTCTTGCAGTAATTAGGTCCCAAGTCAATTCGCCCCGTTCTTTTTTGCAGAACACATTGCATTATTACAACCTGGAAGACGGCAAAGCCCTGTGCTACAGACACATTTCTCTAACAAATGAAAAGTCTTGTATTTTTCTGGATGAAGCTGCTGAAGAGACCTTGCATTGACAGCACCACAAAGCACATTAAAACTTAGGAATTGATAGGATATAATACCTCAACCTCATTAAGGGGATCTCTGCTTCTAGAGCCTTATTTTTCACTACAGAAGCAATGTCTTCCCATCAGATCAGGGAAATGTTAAGTAAGTAATACAGAAGGAACACTAGACACTAATTCAAGAAGGAGTCTCCACACCCTCCTTAGATGGGGATTGCTTTTCCCAACCAACTTCTGTACACCACTGTGATTGTTTAGATCTCAAAGGGGCAGAGGCCCCCTATCTGTGGCTGTGATGCATGCTTCAGAGAGACGAGATAAATTAGACTTGCATTTTTGCCTACCATTCCTATTGACTAGCTCAAGGAAGTCCCTAATCAGTATGTATGTTGCACTTCAGGGGCACTGAACTCTTGAGGAGAGGAGACTGAGGGCATCCCACAGGTGCTCTGAGTCATCCTGCTTTCCCAGCATGGATGTGACTAAATACACGCTATGGTGATGAACAGACATGGGAGCAACCAACTCCATGAAAATGGGCCTCCTTTTTTCTCTTTTAATTAAAAAGGGGTTTAGGACCAGGCAACAATTTACAGTTCTGGTGTGGATTCACATTGTAACTCTTTAGACAGCTTACTGTCGTGGTTAATATCAGAAGACTCCCTTTGTGTGAAAGGAGTGGAAGAGATGTCATCCTGGGGGTGCCTGGAACCCACACCCATCCCGGTCACAGCAGAGCTATAGAAAGGCTGGTCTCCTTAGAGAGGTGGACCTTCCAAGATGCATGTAGCCNTGGAGGGAAGGAATAAACTAATATATAAAGCTCCAGGATGAAAGGCGAATATCCCATGGAGTTTTTTTTTCTGTCTTGAAGTTGGTGTAAGAAAAGTGATAGGCTAACATTCTCCTGCCAGCAGCTTTGCCTGCTAGGTCATGTTGCTCAGTAAATCCTATTATGTTATTCTTGACTAATGTGGGAGACTTAATATGCTGGAACTGAAACAGGACACAGCTTTGCAGTCAGTTCTGAGAACCATATATTTCAGTTCAGTTGCAACTTTTTTATGAAGTGTTTGGGTAACATTTCATCATTTTGGGCGGTGAGGCAAGCGGGCTTCCAGTTTCTCTTGATACACATTTCTACCTCTTGTTGTCCCCTAAGTGACTATTTATTGGCCCAAAAGGGTATAATGTTAGATTGGTTAGGGAACTATTGAATTTTCTTCCTAAGCAATTCTAAGTACACAGGAAGAACAGATAATTGTTAGAGAGCAAACTGACTTTCACTAAGGTGAATTAGATGTGTTACGGCCACAGATTCACCAAGTAGAGTGGTATAAATGCCACCGAGTTCTCTGTTACCACCAGTGTGAACAAACAAAACCAAGCAAAATCCTCAGGTAAAAAGCTCCTTAGAAACTACATGACATATGCTGCTATGCCTCCTAGGTGAAGAAGTTTGCAAATAAAATAAAAGTAGCCCAAAACCTGTATGGAAACTTGTTTCATCTTTTCTCCGTGCCTATGTAGACATTTGAAAAGAAGTAACTCTGCCTTGCTTGGTGCTTAGAAGACTTTGTGGTTTTGTTTTTCCCTGTCTTCCAGTCTTCTGAGCCTGCTTCACAAGACCTTTTGCATGATAAGACCCTGAGGAAAAATATTCTCCAAGGAGTTTGTACCTGGGCAAGTTCCTGGTGCTAATTAGACCTGGGTGCCTTACGACTGTTGTGGAGGAGCACACACGTACCACATTTGCAGCCTTTGGTATATCGGTTCTTCCTGTGTATTGCAGAAGTCAAACTGCAGTGCTCGCAGAATTAATCATGTCTAACATTTACCAGTCCATGACAGAATTTATTGCAACAAATGTCTGTTAATATGCAAATGAGGCCTCTATTGCTTCAAGCATCATCCTGTAATTACTCAGCTGTTTCTCAAGTGTGATTTATTGAATCAGCAATTTATGAAGATGGAGTGGCATAACCTAATTTACTTGTGTAGCTTCATTAATGGTAAAGGGGTAGAAATATGTCTCCTGTCACTTTCACGATAGTATTTGTTAGCACTAGAAGTTGATATGGGTCATTTAATTCGTCTATGCAAATTCACTTACAGCATGTTTTGGAATCAACAACTCCTCAATGAGCTTGTCTCTCAAATGTTTCCTGCAGTATTCCTGCTCATGGCTTGATCGTTTAGCTTAAAGACAAGCTCTAAGAAAACAGCAACAGCTGGTGCTAGACAAAAAGTAAATGGTTAGATTAATTGAGTAATACCAATATTTGGTAATTAGTGAGGAACTGACTGCATTCCTTGCTATTGTACCATTGCTGAACAGAAAGCTAAATGAAAATTGTATGTATTCTGGAGGCTGAAACAACATATATAAAAATCAAAAGAACTGTGCAGTGTAATTTTGTTCATGACCAATAATATGCTGGTGATCTGAGCACTGAAGCCAAACGCAGATAATGTTAAGCAATCACAAAAAGATGCACACAGCTTTAATTCTTTTCCTTCAGTTGCTCTGCATTGCTGAAAATCTCAGCTATAGAAAAGGTGGGGGAATGTAGATTAAACTGAAAAGTCATGTCCTACAAACATGTATATTTAAATCATAGAAGTTCTTTCAATTTCATGAGATCATTTTGTCCTTGAATCATTTTTCATCACTTCAGTCTTCTAATCTCTGCTCCAGATGTCAGCAAAAATTGTTTTTTCCATAGTTTCTCCTTTACCCCTCACTTCAAATTCTTTGCTTTGTAAGTTAATTTCAGCAACACTATCTTGATTTTTTGTTGCAGGTTTGGCAAATCTGTCTCTAAATCAAACTCTTCAGGCAAGGTGACAGATGGCCTTAGAGTATTCTCTCATGGCATTGATGATACTTTTACAAAGGAAAGACAGATTTTGTAAAGGAAATCTGCAGATTCACCATCAGATTATCTTACTCTAAATTTTGGGAGCAAAAGTCTTCATGCTTGTCTGGAAATGACTTACCACAACATATAGGGCACAGCCAGCAGAAGCAGAACACTTTAAGGAACTTGTCATTGTAAAACCTGCACTCACAAGATTAAGTTGAACAACAAATTTCTTCATGATTTCCTCTATCATTTACTTCTTCATTCCAAGAATTGAGCCTTTGATTTACATGAGATCAGTTACAATTTCAGAGGTTATCCAGCAGAAGAAAAGATGGTGGAATCTGGCCTTAATTTAACTAGAACATTCTTTTAAAACAGGCAATTTTAAGAAGGTGTAAAGAAAAGTAACCATGGTAATTAAACCCTGTTATTGCTGAAGAAAACATAAAGTTCCAAAAAGATACTTGAAACCCAGACAACTAGGTAGCATCCAGCATATCAGACTTCAGGTCAGGGGAATGATTATTCCTTCCTTTCTGGTAAAGTATTTTAGAACCCCTGACATTGTGCAGGCAGCAGAAACACTCATTATTACACGTGAC
The DNA here is from genome assembly GCA_013398295.1 of Chionis minor. Taxonomy (NCBI): domain Eukaryota; kingdom Metazoa; phylum Chordata; class Aves; order Charadriiformes; family Chionidae; genus Chionis; species Chionis minor. The sequence continues at coordinate 1,401,327 of VZSF01001813.1, forward strand.
AAAGACATCTCTTGTCAAAACATGTTGTTAAATCACCAGCTGAGTTTGGTACCTAGTTTTAGTGTGTGGAAGTAATGACAACCAACTGCTTAGCTGTGTGCAGTGGGTGCTATCTACGCCAGTTAATAACACACATCTGAAGCAATGACTCTTATGGGACCATCAAAACTACAATGGGTGTTGACAATTGTGTTTTGTTTTCTAAACCAGGCACTGACACTCAGGTTTCTGTCATGACACAAGAATACTACAAGACGGAATCAGAAATACAGGTCCTTTTTTTACCTCCTTTTTTAATTACTTTCCAAGGAGAATATGGGTTTCACTGATGTTTCAAACTAATTTTTCTGGTTTTCATACAGGGTGACAGTGAAAAATGAGGGACAAGGAATTTCCTCAGAAATGTTTTTCACTTAGAAAGACTTTTTCCTTGATTTGGCTGAATGTGGTCGTCTGGCAACCACAACTATAAGGATCTTTTCATTACATGATGCTTTGTAGTAACAGCATAGCACTCTCATTATCAGAGCTGGGGAAGGTGGGAAGTGGAAAAGAAACTGAGATATGCCGGGAAAGTTGGGCAACTGGCTAATGGGCCACGTCCCCAGTCTCAGGGATATATGAAGAGTTGATTTGAGACTGAAACTGAGACAGGAAATGCCCCATATGCTCTTAAAAACCTATTGTCCCCTCGATTTTTCCTCCTTCACTCCTCTTAGTATTTTCTTCTGTCCTTTCCCAAAGACTAGGAGAGTGGTGGATCAGAGTGTGGAAATAAGGGGAAGCAGATCTCTAGCAAGCTGCTCAGTCCTACACAGCTCACCACTTTCTTACTCACTTCACGTGTAGTGCTCTACCAAATTCCAGTGCCAGTGGGGGTGCAAAGCCTGGCCTGCCCGAGCTTGATTCAAATGAGAAATGATGCCATTTGAATATTCACCAGGCCAGTTCCTAAAAGGAGTATAGAGATGCCAGCCGAGCCTTCACAATCCCCTTCATGAGGGCTCAGTGGGCAGGAGAGGGTTGGCAACAAGAGAGTTTGCACTTCACTCAGTGTTTTCTTATTCAGCTCCAGCTCCCCAGATGATCTGATCCTGTTGGACACTGGTGCCAGTCTCTAAGGGACTTGCTTTTGGGTGGAAACAGCCAGAGAGCAAAATGGTGCTGGAATCTCCTCCAACTCCAGTATCCACTGCCCAGTTCAGCTTCTTCTCCCGTCTATCCATAACGTGGGATCCGCCAGCACCCATGTGTGCAAACACCTGGGCTCTGCTTCAGCCCTGCTAGGGAAGGGGAAACACCACCAATTGCAAGGAGAGGACTCGAAGTACTGCTTCAGCCCTTCTCCCTTACCACTCCTTGGGCAGGGGGCAGATGAGCCCTGGGAGCTGTAGGACAACAGTACAACAGGTGTGGGGCTAACATTATTATGTGTTGCTATGTGCAGTGTCAGCATTTAATCATTTTGGCATCCTGCAGTACAGTGGACAATCCAAATTCTTACAATTCCTGCAATACTGTTGCCTATTATTATTCTGTTCCTAGCTTTGCCACTGCCTTGCCTTGGGAAAATTACATGATCTTTATGCTTCATTTTCCTCCATCAAGAAGCTAATATAATTCTAGAATTACATTATATTACAGTGCTATGGGGACATAATATGTCAAATCCTGAAGCAGAACACCTGCCTCCAAGCAGAACAGTGCTGCGTATAGTAAGCGTTATCTCTTAGTGTTTACTGCCTCAGACATGATGCCCCTCAAACTAGTTCCTCAGCTATGGGACACACAAAGACAGCTTGGGTGTCTCTGTACCTACAGTCAACTATCCTTCAACCCTTTTGATTCACGAGTAAATCGAGTGTTTGCTGTTGCAGAGGACATAGATAGGCCCTAATAGCTGCAAGACTTCATCTATGCTCATAAATGTGAGAGGGCAACCAGATCTGGAATTATCTCCTCCAAGGCCAGTTTACTTACATAAAACCACAAAAACCACAGCTGAGTTATGCTACTATCAAAAAGCGCTTTATTGAAGATAAACTGGCAACAGCTAATCTAAGACTGTAGGATATAAAGTCTCACTCGATGTCCTTTGATGAGGTAGTAATACCCAAGTCAACACAATTTCTGCTTGCATTCTGGTCTCACCTCCCTCTCCTTTAAACTTTCATCCATCTTGGCTTTTTCCCCCAAGTTGAATGGTTGTTAGGCCAAACATGCTATTGCAAGGCTACATGTACCCAAGTAGCAAGACAATAGGTTTTCATCTCACCTTCACTTCTGGGTAGGATGTTAAATGTGGATGTTTCCTTAAGCTACCTCATCAGAATGCCAATAGCACAATGATGGACACTACTCAGTCTACCATAAAATAAAACCACTGCTTTACTTGCAGAGGATGCCTCTAGATGTCCTGTATGTGAAACTGAGAAGACCTCACCCTGCAGTCTTCTATACAATGTAGCAGATGTACCACTGGTATGGGGGCATCTGTCTTTTTAGGAAAATAGTGGTGAAAAAGTTTGGCACCCGCTATCACACCTGTGGGCTGCTCACCTTCATGAAATCATCTGAACAGGTCTCCAATTGCCCTAAAGAATTCATCAGGAGCTTGAGACTACTTCAGATACACAAAGAGCTGTTTGCTGGCAGCTGAGGAGTTTACATTGAAGAGGCCTCCTTTTGCACGGACAAGACTTTGATTTTCATCACACAGTAAAAAATCCAGAGATGCTTCAACAGGGTTACTCTAAGGATAGTTCCTCATACTTCTTTGCAGCTGGGAAGTGTTTTCTCTTTGTGTTCTGCTCACGCAGAGGTCTCATCCATTTATTCAGCTATCAGTAGGCAGGAAGTATTAGAGAAGGAAAAGAAAAGCTATGAATTCATCATTCCTGAGGAAAACACTTTTAGTTTTAGTTTAGAAATGATTCAGTTCTGTCATGGGATCAATGTCCTACACAGATGGACTGTGCTAGTATGATACTGTGCTGGTCTGGAAAACATCCTCTGCAAAGAGCTTTGAATCCTCCAAATTAGACTCAAATACACAGCCTGCCACAAATAGCAAATTAAGAAAATAAAGTGTAATACAACATCCAACTAATGAGAACCCTGGAGTAGTGAATAAAACCAATTTAAACCAAGGAGTCAATGGCAGTCACAGCCTTAATAATTCTAGAGACATTTAAATATTGCACAGGGATAGAAACAGAAAAAAAGAGGAGAATTTACTTCTTAAATGTTCTCAGAAATTATTCCCTGTCTTTCCAAGGTCAGAGTAGGAGTGAAAGCATAACACAGAAAAGCAAAAGCAGAAAACGGACATTTTCCAGATGTCCCATACCTTGTGCATCCCTTCCAGGTATGTGGAGTACCTGGAAGATGTGACCACTTTGAATCAGCATCTTGCCAGTCTACTAAGGTGAACGCTGAGCTTTGGGTAGAGGATCGGGTCCTCAGCATTTAAGATTCAACATTTCAAACCTCTTCCCAAATCCAGAATTAAGTGTATGTTATTAATTATTATACAAGTCTTTCACAAAATACTAAATACATAAGTAAAGGAGAATGGAACTGAATATTTGACAATAATTGAGGGATGCTTTCTCATTTTACCCATTCCCTTTTGTCTCATTGTCATATTTCAAACTGTATTAATTTTTGATTGCAAATATAAATAAAACATAGTTTTATGCCAGTGCTAATTCTAATGCTGACTTGGAGTTCCCATCCTTCAGAGATCTAGTACTATCTCTGAAAGATGACAGAGAATTGTAGAAGTTAAAATCTTAAATTCTAGCCTCACTTGAACATGAGCTTCAAAACAAAGAGCAGGTTTAAAGAAAAAAATTGTGATATGTCTCCTTAAACATGCAATTACTCCCTTCTGCTGTTCTCAAATCTTGACTTTTTGGAATAAATTAGCAAAAGCAATGTGCCTTTAGATTTTTGTTAAGTTTTGACAGTGTACCATCTCCATGTAAACATATTTCATGAAAACAAAACCCTGAATGATTATCCATTCTTTGAATACAAATAGTTTACATAAAATTAACATAAAATCCACCTATTTTGTTCAGGTTTTTTCCCCCTGCTTTCTAATTCTCTCTAAAGACGGTCCTTAGAGCAACTGTCTGTAACATGTTTCCCATCTTCACTAGCTGTCTTCAGAATTTTTGCAGTATATGAAATTCTTCCAGAGTTATAAGTTGAAGTTAAACTTTTGTTTGAGACAAAATTTCCATTCTGCTTTCTGGGGGAAGGAAATGTAGGTTTCTACTTTGAACTAGCCTGAGATTTTTTACTATTGTTAGTCAAACTGATTGCATTGTTTCCCACAGAGTTAAACTGAGCTTCTGGCCCTTCTCATGCTCCCAAAATTCTCTCTATTTATGTGAACCACAGAACCAGTGATGTAAAGGAGTTTTCTTTGTCAGTATATGCATTTTCAGAATGTCCATTCTGAGGATATTTTGACCTATTTAAAACAAAGTCAGAATTTAGTCTCAATTATACCACTGTTAAAAAATGGTCGAAGAAACAATATGCACTTATTTAAAAACTGACTCTAGTATAATCTTCTTTATTTGCCAGATGATCCACAATTAAAGCCAACATTTTACAACTAGGCTACACATTGCTATTTCAAGATTAATTTGTGAGAGAACAAGAATTTTATTTTTCAAGTTGAAAGATTTTAATTAGGACAATGTTAGAAATCCGTCCCTTCCCAATTAAAATTTGAAATTCATTACTCTCTACTAAATTACTTAAATCCAGGAATCAAGAGGATATGACCTTCAAGAGTGTAACTTATGTGCCTTTACATTTTTGATCCACAATCCTAAGCAGCGGAAGTAAAGCTTGTTGATGTTTGCTACCACTGTTGAGGACACTTCAGGAACCTTCCTTCTGCTAATCCAGACTTGTTGCAATTTTTACTTGAGCAGCAGAGGATATTCAGAATATTAAGCACATCTCCAGTTATATAACATTGTAAATATGAGTTAGTCATATTTGACTCAAGGCCAGTATTCATGTTTTACATGTGACAGGAATGCGATTGTTAGCAGAGGAGGATGAATGAAATGCATTTTCTTTAAATCCAATAGAAACAGGAGTGCAATGTTTCTTTTGTTGATGTAACTGTGTTCTTTTTGAAGCTCACCCCAAAGATGGTTAAAACTAAAGTTAGTCCATGTCCTCCTGATGTTTGAATCAAAGTACTGTATTTGGATTTTTCACAATAACCTTACTATTTGTCCTGTTTATTTCTGTATGTTTGTTTTAAGTACACTCAACCACCTGCTTTGGAAGATCCTCTATGGACTTCCTAGAAGATTCCCCCGTTTCCCAGTACCCTTAATTTGGTAAAACAGTTGCCTGCCAGTATAAGATCCTAAAGCGTGTTTTAGAGACAAAAACAGAATTGAAAATTAAGTATATTCACATAACACAGAAAAGCCTCTTTGAGCCCAAGACCTCCCTTTGAGAGCTATGGTTCCTGCTCTTTTTGTCACAACCTAAACAGGGAGAGATTAGCAGCAAATATGCCCTATATATATAAACTAGAGTTAAAAAAAAAAAAAGTAAAAAAAAAAAAAAAAAAAAAAAGAAACACAGTCAAAATCACCATGCTCCTCTTTGTTCCCTGCAGTCTTACCCAATAATTGTCTTCCCCCTCTGCAACCCAAAAGTAACCCTGGTTCCTCAGGGGATGCCCCTTCCCCATCAGGGCTGTGTGAGGAGCTTGCAGAGGGCAGAGGGTTGTGGCTGCTTCATCCTTCATAATCTGACAAACTTTTTTGGTTTTATCTAGTGGGATATGAGTGGGATCACAGCTCCTGTCCTTTCCTCAGGTAAAGGGAAAAGGGGAGGGGAAGGTCAATACCTGCCTGGGGAGGCAGCGAGGAGTGGGGAGGTGGCCGGGACAGGCATCAGCTCCATGAGCCCAGATGTGAAAATATGGGCTGAAAGTATCCCTTTTTAATCTTGTGCTCTCTCTTCCTCACATACATACGTGTGTCTTTGCAAATAAGACCCTAAGAGGTCAGTGACTGTGTACAGGCACTTCCAGTAATCATTGCGGGAGTTTACTCTTCCCAGTGCATGCAACACAGCCTTATCACAGGTCATAAAAACGTCACATTCCTATTTCATACCTCTTCAAAAACTTTAGGCAGGGTCTGGTCCCTTTCACCCAACAGTAAAACATTAATTAAAGGAGACTTCATACTATATGTGTCATCACTGCTGATCAGGAAAACTAAAAAATCTATTGAAGTTAAAAGTGTATTTCATTTTTTAAGTATTTAAAGTATTTCTCCATTTTTTTTTTATTTTCAAGTATTTCATATTGAGAAAGTGCATTTTACTGCTTAAATCTGTTATGAACATTTAAACCTATTGATATGTATTGACATCTGACCATTTTACCCTTATTTCTGTGAAAATGATAAAAGGTATTTCAACTGTAATTATATTTAAAGAGTCAGTTTTGATCAGATGCTCTAATTGATAATCTGTCTTAATATGGAGAAAATACAGACAATATACGTTAAAGACAAAATCAAACTGACACTTTGACTAGCAGCTTTACAGGAAGAAAGAAAATCCAGTCTGTTTCATGTTTATGTATAGGTTTTCATATTACCATGCAAAAAGTGCGAACATTTGGGCAGATAAAGAGGTTCTCAGAAAACAAGTTTCCTTTTTTTTAAAAAAAAGGAATTTATAGGCAATTGTAACCAAAGCCACACTGCTGACCTTTCTGCTGTAACTGTGGTCCGTGCTCTGACGTTTTCTGCTGATGCTATTCTCCTTGTTGTGTTAATATTTACTGTCAAAGAGGAACCGGTACAGCTTTTGCCATATGAAAAGAGGGCACCAGAACTTATATAATGTTCTTCTCCTCTCTCCCCCACAGAGTATCATGAAGGATGTAAGATGTGTGAGAAGAGCCCGAAGCATCCTTCATGTAAAATTAATTGAAAAAAAAGCCAGTGAAGATAAAATCCCATCATTATCTCCTAGTAAAAAAAAATGCAGATAGTACCAATTTAGAACAACTGATTACATCAGGAACTTCATAATTATCCTGTGCTTAATAAATCATCCTTTCATCTTCCTGTCCAATATGGCACCAGTAAACGTTGCAGCAAATTAGAAGACTTATGAATAGAGGTGAAAACCAAAATACAAGTGAAGGCAAATTGCTTGAGGTTTCAACACACTTATGAATTACAGCGCAGATATTAGTATAAAGCCCACAGGTCCTCTTTCCGTGTTCATTCCTTGTCTCCCCCACCTTGCTTTTCTCCCTCATGAGTCATTTTATGTCCAACCTGGGCAAGCCTTTTTGACCCAATCCCACACAAAGGTGATGGGATTGCTGTCTGCTTTGGGTTAAAGAAGGCTGTGCCGGACATTGACATCTTGTAGTTGCAGGTTCCCCCTCCTGTTCCTGCTATTAACACCACATCCTTGTTTTCCACCATAGACATGGTTCTTACTCTGTGTGTTTCTTCCTGTGCTGATCTATGGTGCTGAAAAATAGTACCAGAGGTGAAGTGAGTAAACTGGGGCCTAGCAGACTGCTGTCAATCTCAGCTATACACATCTGGTACAAGTGACACCATACTGGACTGCCCTTTCTACAACTAGCATCCTTCCCAGATTCAAGTGACACCTCCTGAGCAAAACTCCTAATCGCTCTTTCTGCTTCATCCTTCCTTCTCAAGTTCGTACTACTTCAACAGTGAGTGACACAAAGGTTTCAGCAGAGTTGTTCTGGTGGAAATTTAAAACCTGCTCTCCATGAATGCCTGGTAATGCTTCTTCCCCTTTCAGCCATCATTCCTGTGTTTGTACATTAATGACACATACAATCATGAAATTCACATATCCAGAGTGAACCCTAGTAGCTGTCAGGGGTTTGTTCCACTAGAGAAATTTGTTTGAAAATTTAAGTGAATATTCAAAAACAAGCACTGCAGGAACCACTGAGATCCAGTGATAACTTGACATGTTTGGAGTTTTGCCGTTCAGTGTTGGGATACTTTGTTTTTGTGGATAGTAAATGCTTAAATGATAATGCTGGTTAGCAGTGGTTGAACTATGAATCTACAGTCATAGAAATGTGTGGTTTTAACTTGCAGGAGAAGAATGATTTGCATGTTCCCATTCGTGTTATAAAATATATGAAAATAGAATAACTCAACTAACTTGCAAGTGCAAACAAAAATTATAGTACTTAGCTATCCTTTCTGTACACAATACAGTCAAGAAAAGCAAAGTACTTTACAAAATTAACAGCAATATGTAACTTCCCTACAGTGCATAGGTGGGGGAACTAGTCACCAAAATAAGTCAGAAAATGATACTTGAAGTTACATAAAGTTTGTGTATCATCGGCATACAACTCATGGACCAAATTCACATCTCTTGACTTGTCTATTTGTTCAGGTAATGAATTTAAAGCTTGTTTTAGAAGGAAGATATCTGACTAGGACAATGCAACAAAAATTATTTCCTTTACAAAAGATCATTTCTTCTTACACAGCTGCTTATTAAGTCATTAAGTAGATGGTTTCTGTTTGGGTTATTTTTTTTTGTAAGGAGTCAATGTTCTGCCGTTTTGAAATATGATGACAAGATAATTGTAAATCCTAAGCCTGAAATAGAAAACTGAACGTGAACCCAGCATTAAATCACTGTATATCCTAGACTGCTAACAAGCTCTATAGCATCATGACAAGTAGAGATGAAACATGCAACGTCTAATTCATCGCTTCAGTACTTACAATAAATACGCCTTTAATCTTAAACTGTTTGTAGTAAACACATAATGTGACAAATAATGCCATACACATTTATCTCCTGGGAGGATGCAGATTTCAGACAAAGTTCGCAAAGAAAATCCATGTGTTAAAACATATTCTGTACAAACTACATTGATCACATACCAGAAAAAACATACAAACAAACAAACAAAACACCCTGTCTGATACTCAGTGATGTTATTTCTTAAGACACAGCTCTTGTCAAAGGATGCAACATGGGGTTTCATGGCTGTTTAGGTACTCAGTGAAGTCAACAGGTTTGCACGTGCACCCTCAAGCCCAGTGCAAAATCCCAAGCTCCACAAATTGCAGAACTCATGTTTATGGATTTCTCTTCACTTTCACATACTACTAACTGAAATTGTTATGTTTTATAGCAAGACATGAAACATCTGTTTGGGTGTCATTAAGTGTCCTTGCATAGATGAATAAGTTTATCTGCATGGATAGTAAAATGACATACAGAAGAAAACAAGAAATTAAATGTCATGAATAATTGCATTTTTATTTATTTGCTTTGTTTATACTTAAAGCTGTTTTACAGAACTGCACAGATCTCTTCTACAGTTACCTGGCTTTTGGAATGAAGATATGATTCTGGTTTATGACCTCCCAGTGTTCCCGCTTTGTGTTTGAAATTATCCCAGTTTGCTTCACAGAATTAAATGAAACAATGCAGTTAAGAGAAAAATAAAATAGAATCAGGCCTCCATAAGGGAACATGGTGAGGGCGGATTCATCAATGGATTGCATTTTTTTTGCCTGGCTTTATTCAAGCTGACAGGAGACCCTGGGATCAAAGGCAATACTAAATATTAATGAATGCAGGAGCTTCAGAAAAGGAGGCGTGAGGAACTGATTGTCAGCAGCTGAAGACGGAAAGGAACTCAGAAGGGATTTGAAGACGCAGAAGCTGCAGCAGACAGTAGCTTTGTTTGCAAGCCCAGAAAAGAAAGCAACTATGGCTGATGGGGGTGGGCCAAAACTTGCAAATAAAGACCAAAAGTTGGGAAACATATGAATATACAACCTTTTTATCATTTTGTTATGCGGGAAATGTATCTTTGAGTGAATAAAAAATTATATGAATACATTTACAGTTGCGTGATTAAATACATTTCAGTGAATAAAACAAAACTTCCTTTTGAAAAAGCCAGAGAGATGCAGGTCATGCAGATTCAAGCCATAGTTTGCATTATGATCTGGATAAGGAAACTGGAGGTGAGTCTGAAGGAAGTCTATCTTAACAAAAAGGAAAAGTCTATAAAAGAGGAAGATAAATTTGTAAAAGCCTAGATAAGAATAGAAATATGCAAAGCTTCCAAGGGAGGGAAAGCAAACAGAATTGAAGAATTTGGGGACCTGAAAGTTGCAGAAAAGGGGGAACTAAAATGGTTAGAGTCGGAAGGGACCTTAAAGATCATCAAGTTCCAACCCCCTTGCCATGGGCAGGGACACCTCTGACTAGAGCAGGTTGCTCAAAGCCCCATCCAGCCTGGCCTTAAACACTTCCATATAGGAAGTGTTTCCTTCCAAATAAGGAAAAGAGATTGCCTAATAAGTAAAGGTAGCAGATGAAAACAGAAACAGGAATACAACATTAAGAACGCTGCAAATAAATAATGATCCAGGGAGAGGTAAAGAGAGCCAGTATGTTGAGAGAGAAAGTATCCTGACCACAGAGGCAAACAAGGACAGTGAGTGTTGGTTTTGAGAGACAGGTTGATGACTTTACATTTTGGATAGCTGTCAGGACACAGCAGAGTAGATATGACTCAATGGCAATGGCACTTTTTTATGCTCCTACTGCATCCAGATCCTTTCTGTCTGAATGACAAGAGACAAGGGGGGGTTGGTGAACAGACTAGAGACAAACAGGCATTTTCTAATAACTCTATAAAGCAAAGAAGGGAGAAGTTGAGTGTTTCCCCACATTCAATTATCAAACTACTAGTATTGGAACTTGTTAGGAAATTTTGCCTGAAATATTATTTTATATGAAAATTTCAATCAGTCAAAAATGGAACTTTTCATGGAAACAAACTACTACTGAAGAGTGGCTCAATTTCCAGGAAATAAAAAAAGGCAGGAAAAAAAGTAATGTTCGGAATATACAGTAGGTCAATGGGCTGAACTAGGTGGTAGCCAACCAGGATGTACAAAGTTTTCATATTCATTCCTCCAAGCATTTTCTTTAACTACTGTTACCAATCTTTCTACTGAAGATCTTGTTTTAAATACAGAATTATAGAATGGTTTAGGTTGGAAAGGACCTTAAAGATCATTTAGTTCCAAGCCCCCTGCCATGGTCAAGGACACCTCGCACTAGACCTGGTTGCTCAAAGCCTCATCCAACCTGGCCTTGAACACTTCCAGGGATGGGGCCTCCACAACTTCCTTGGGCAACCTGTTCTAGTGCCTCACCACTCTCAGAATGAAAAATTTCTTCCTGGCATCTAATCTAAATCTCACCTCTTCCAGTTTGAAGCCATTACCCCTCATCCTATCACTACATGCCCTTGTAAAAAGTCCCTCTCCAGCTTTCTTGTAGGCCCCTTTCAGATACTGGATATGCACGTATATATGAAAGAAAAAGCTGATAATGGATATTAATCAGAAGTTATAAACTGTAGAAAATTAATGAGCAATAAAAAATTCTGAAAGAGAAATTTACTGCTTGGAGTGTTAAGAGTCATGACAAGTCTTTTCAAGGAATTTTCCCTATACTATATAGAAATGAACTACTGTCAACGATACTGTGCAAAATTCAAATTTTACCATAAATATTTGCATTGAACATTTCATGAAAAAAACCAGATGATGCAAATTGTGAAGAGGCCTCCATTACAGCAGTAACTAGGGAAAATATTAAATATCAGTGAGACATTTAGAATTTGTCATGTTGATACATCCTGTTTCTAGAAATGTTACTAGAGATGGCTCTGGATCATTGGAGTTTGATTTCAGCAGGTCCTGGGCCATGGCAGGAATTGTGGTAGATTGGAAGAAAGCTGTCGTACCATGATCTTAGAAAGTGACAGGGACTGGGAAAATTACTGTAAAATTATCAGTCTCACAGCGGATCCCAGATAAAATAATGGAAGAAATTACATGAGAGTAAACTTCTAAACTGTTTAAAAAGTGAAATGCATTAAGAGTGATCAGCTCAGGTTTACAGAAGGTTGTTCTTTATCAGACCACGTGTTGTTGTCACCTCTCAAGCTATGTCAACAGGGCAGACTGCCTGATGTGCTAACCTCCCAGGAGCAGTTTATCTGCCCTGTACTGAGTGGATCTTCCCTCCCCTGCCCAGAAGAGCTCTGCTCCCCTCCTGCCCTCCCTCCCTCCAGGAGCAACAATCCTTACATCCACACTAGTCCCTCACAGCAGCAGGATCAAAATCTCCCACTCCTTAGGCCCTCCTTCAGCTCCTTGTACCAGCACTCCTTTTTCATTGCCACAGCACATTTTCTCATTCCTCCGCGCTCTGTCCCTGCCCAAAGGCCCTTCACACTTGATAAATACACATGGAAAAGATTTTCCTTCCCTCTTTCCTCTCAAATCAAATGGCCTGGTATCACCTCTAGGCATTTTTGTCAAAATTTGAAATGACAAACCAAAAGTTAACCCAGATCAAACTGGCAAGCCACAAATATAGTGAAAATTGCATTCAAAGCTGAGCTATAGAAAGAAATGGCACAATTAAGGCACAAGAGAGAATGAAAGAGAATAACCAGCGGAGAACAGCTCGCCAAATCGTTTGTGCTTCCTTGGCTGCTGCTGTAGTTTTGCCAAGACAATGGTGTTGGCATGAAAAACAACTTCTGGAAAAGGGAAAGACTGAGTTAAGAAGACACCACTGTATCGCAATCTTCTTTTTTTTTTTTTAATCTGAAGCTCACAAACACTCACACTGAAAAGTTTTTCAACCCTTTAACCTGAAGCTTGCTGAGACCTCCCCATTTTAAGGTCTGTAACCTATATTTTAAACATAGCCAAGTGAAACAAGATACTGCTTTTGTCTATTTTTCTTTTGACTTTAGGGCCCAGTACGTCCATTGCAAAAATATCTTGCAGAGTATTGACTGATATGAAAGGAGGTTTGGGGTTTGCATCCATGGTATTAACATCCAGTTCTCCTTCAAATGTGCAAAGAGCCCAGGGGAGTAAGAAAATTCACCACTCTGTCATTTGGGATATGATTTCACTTGGCCATTGAATTTTTCCATCATAAGGTCCAAATGGCCACCTCAGATACCTGATGCTGCTCATCAGTGCTCTCCTCTTTAGAGCCAACCAAGCAGATGATCGGCTGCATGTCCACCTGACAAGAGCTGTGTCACCATCCTACTGCTGGCAGTACCATCCACCTCCTCTGCCTGACAGACTAAAGGACAATTTTAAGTGGAAAGTAAAAAAACCCACCACTTAATTGTAAAAACATAAAGCAACTCAGCTGACAATTCACTTGAAGGATAAATGTGTAAATCTGGCTTCCTGATGACAGGAGGATACATACATATGGATCAAGAGAGTGAGTTTCTGCACTTTTTGGATGCTTGTGTCTTTAGGCTCAGGTCTTAGTGCTGTCAGACCCTCTAGGAGTGATCCTCAGAGTAATAACACAGAGTCCAGTGTGAACAGGGGTGTTGGTTTTATCATTACCCATTTTCCTTATTTTTTAATTCATGAAAATGCAATGTATATTTTGTCATATAACCTGTGACAACACAATGAAACTCTCATTGTTTAAAGCTAGTAACAAAAACCCATGTCCTCACCCATCTGTGTGTGTATTTGTTAACTTCCAAATCCTTTAAAAAATCTTACTACTGAATAATAATATGTATGAATGAATGTATAATGTAATAATCCATATCGTAATGAATTTATTGAATTATTTACTATCAAGTAAACAACCTGTTCTTTGTTACCAATATAATGGTAATATATCTTACAATATTGTTACCAATATAAAGTGAGTTCAACAAGAGGAAGTATAAAGTCCTATACCTCAAGAGGAACAATCCCATGCACCAGTACATGCTGGGGGCCACCTGACTGGAGACAGCTCGGCAGACAAGGACACCGGGTTGAACATGAGCCAGCAATGTGCAGAGAAGGCTAATGATGTCTTAGGATGCATTAGGAGCTGCAGGTTGAGGGAGGTGATCCTTCCCCTCTATTCAGCACTGGTAAGGCCACACCTCAAGTACTGCATCCAGTCATGATCTCCCCAGTACTGAGGAGAATCCAGAGAGAATGAAGGGGATTAAAGGACTAGAGCATCTGACATTTGAGAATAGGCTGAGAGAGCCGGCACTGCTCAACTTGGAGAAGAGCAGGCTTAGTGGCGATCTCATCAATGTATATAAATAGCTGAATGGACAGTGGAAAGAAGGCAGAACCAGGCTCTTTTCAGTGAAGGCCAGTGACAGAACCAGAGGCAATGGGGACAAATTGAAACAGAAGAGGTTCCTTCTAAATATTTGGAAACACTTCTCCACTGTGAGGGTAAACAATCGCTGGCACAGGTTGCCCAGAGAGGTTGTGGAGTCTCCATCCTTGGCGATATTCAGAAACCATCTGGATGTGGTCCTGGGCAACCTGCTGTAGGTGGCCCTACTTGAGCAGGGAGGGTTTCAACTAGATGACCTCCAAAGGTCCCTTCCAACCTCAGCCATCCTGTGATTCTGTGATACAGTCAGTGTCACACTGTGAGAAAACAAACTTCTGTTCTCAAAACCATTTCATATTTGGAAGAAGAAGAATAATTCTGAACTGTACAACAGCTCACAGAGCAGAGGTTGTTGGTGAGGGGAAAGCGAGTTTTGTCCGGGGCCAGGAGCAGGAATGACTGCTTCCTTTTACTGCGCAACACCTCCCCAAGGATTTCACAGTCTGCTTTAGTATCTTTGCTTGAACAAACATAGTAATACACCCTAAACAGACAGACATAGAAATACACCCTAATTCACAGAGCTCTGTGGATATAAAGGGGCATTCAACATGGAGTAGTCAAAGCATGCTGACCTTGCATTGGTGGAAGCATGTGGTTTTGTCATACATAATAATCAGAGAGACAGTTAGCTTCAAACACAAGTTATTTTTTGCAGAGTGGAGAGCAGTGTGCTGACAGTGCTGCTGGAACCACGGTGCCTGAGTGCTGGGTGGACTCCCAGGTGCAGCTGCACTCAGTGGCTGTTGTAGCTGTGTGCCTTATTTCACTTTTTTTGCCTTGCAGGAGTTCACTGTGAGAAAGACGTCTCCAAAGTAAGCACAATTCCTGGAGTATCAGTTTTAGTGGGCAAGCAGGTGCACCGGTGATGCAGCCGGGGGGGTGCAGGCAGATGGCAGCTCAGCAGTCCAGCAGCACCCACCATTTGTCCTGGGCTTCAGCAGGTTACATCTGTTGTACATCCAGCCAACAGCGCATCGTGGCGCTCGCCTATTTGTATGTAGATCTAAAGGTCTGAGGTATCTTCAGCTTATGCTATTGTATCGCCATATGCTGACGTTTGCCACACAGCTGGTGCATGTTCATTCACTGAGGAGGCAACAGAGGGCTGAATCACAAGCATCCTCCAGCCACAGATAGCTCCGTGCAGCAATTATGCCAGAAGTTTATTTATGTGATTCTGAGATCATCATCAGCCTTAATCTACCCTACCTGACTGTAATCAGAGATCCCAAGACAAATGTTGTCCAAGTGCTGCTCTATAAACAAAGTTACAAATAAAGCTTCAATTTTCATTAGCTTGTTAGAAGAGCTTTTCTCAGAAAGAATATCTTAATTTCTGGTTCCCTCAGATAATACATACAAACTCTGAGCAGATTTGGTGAATAGAGGCATAATTTACATGTAAATAATAATTAAGGGAGTAAAGACTCATCTAACAAGAATGAATTGATGGAAATGAAAATATAATTTTACCAACCGTAGAGGCACAAAGCCTCTTCCAGTCACCCATGTGAGTCAGATGTTGCCACAGATTATATTTTCATTCACTACCATTACACCTTCTTTCTCCCTTGAATCCCTTTGTCTGGTTCCTAAGCAACCACACCAAGGCTCCTCGTCAGAGAGAGCCTATATTCATGACCCCAAAATGGGATTCCTCTAGGTAGATCAGAAATGATCCTGGAAATTTCAGATGTCTGCCACAGGATCTCATTGGGAATTGAGTACCTCACATTAAAAGTATAAACCAGAGACACCAACACTCAGAGAGAAACTAAATGCAGAGGCTTTTCCCAGATTATGCAATGTATATAATTGCATCGGCTGTTTAGCTGTCTGCTGTAGCTTAACTTTGCAGCCTCCCAGATTAAAAACAACTCATTTATTTGTCATTTACTGACTAGATATGATCATAACCACCCAGCAAGTGGCTGTTCAACTGAATGCTGGCTGTAAAGAAAGACAATTATTTTAATGGTTGTTGAGGAGGCAGGATTATTAAAATCTTTACTCCAAAGCAGTCAATGGCTGCCAGTTAGGATTTGGAATAATTATTTTCGTTGCCCATGTCTCAGTTTGTGATCTTAAAGTGAAATATAGCATTTTCCTACCTCATAATGATTATATTAATAACTGTCCATGAAATTCTTGAAGTTTACTAAACAAAAAACAAGATGCACATGAAAAAATACAAATGAGAAATGTTACCAATATGATAACAGTTGATCTTTTTGATTCTTTCTTTTTTTTAAAGCACAGATCTAATGTAAGGCAAGAACAGCCTAATTTAGTCTCCTTTTTCTAACAATGAACTAGTCATGAAATGAGTTTTGCTTTGAAAAGTTCGAAAGTAAATTACTATTGACCATACAGGGAAATGTCCAAACCTGGCCTTTACTTTTTTTTTTTTTTCCTCTTCAGAAATACTCAATACAATACATGCCAAAATCAGTGTTAGCACTTTTGAAAGAAGTGTTTCCGTATTGTAGATTCTTCCACCCTTCTGGAACCAGAAGAGCTGTCATACTTCCACCTGGGAAGGGGAAAAAAATCTTCTGTTTCCAAGCATGCATCCCAAAGCTCATGTCTGGCATCGTCAGAAATTCCTGTTGCCAGTAAGGTACTGTACTATGGTTAGTTACAGCAACGTGCATTCCCAGTATATTTATCTATTTGTAATGAAACTTCCTAAGATTTCTATAGTTTCTCTAAGAGAAAAACACACCCACGACAGATTTTAACAGACTTCCTGTAATACTGTAGAACAACATTTGGTCTTAGAAATCAACACTGATTGGCAACATGGTCTCAGACAAACAAGAAACTACTTGCCATGACAAAGAAGGCATACAAAATTTTGGAAAGAAAGGATTTTTTTAGCAATTTTCTCAATAGCGTTTCAGAAAGACACATACAGGATTTCTCTTTTCCCGTCACTTTATGGAAGGAAATAATACATGTGACTTTGGACTAATACAGATTGAGGAGTAGTAGTAAATGTGATTTTATCTCGTAGTGTGTGTCTTCGTAGCCCTTCGTAATAACGAAGCAATAAGGAGGAAATGTTAATCCTCTTTATTTTACAATAAGGTTTCTTGATGTTTTGCTGTCAGTGTGGTTTTCAGGTTGGTGGTGGGAATATAATTGCTGCAATACTGTCTACAGTGTTTTTCTATAGTATTAGTTTAAAGAGAGATAGAACAGTATTTTAGGCTCTGCAGTTTCAATTTAAAGTTAATTTTTCTTCTTTCCTCTTGGTCCTCAGTTTTTGCATTGAATGATCTTTTCTTTCTCTTTTTCAGTTTCAGAGCCCTGAATGTTTTTTTAAAAAAAGACTATACATCATCATGGATAATATTTCTCTCCACTATGGGGCTTCTGCTTTTGGCCCTTATCCGTATTTTTGTTTCTGTTATTCCCTGATCCCAATATTTTCTTTATTGGTCAACTGAGGTTGGTGGTCTTGTGAATACAGTATCCAAGTATATATTGTTTTCCCTGGCTAGCCAAATCAGCTTATTTCCCTTTGTAACCAATCCTCTACCACTGCAGCTAGAGAACTTTTGCTGTTTTTTTAACAGGAAATAGGTTTCAGACATTCATCTTGAATTTAGTGTCATTTAGCTCCACTTGTCCTTTAATACTATATGCGGGTAGAAGAACCTCCAACTCAAATGCAGCCACCTCTAATTATTTGTGACACCCATCTTATTGACTTATAATTGCTTGATAATGGCTTTCTATATGCCCTTGGTATTTTGCATTTCCTGAAACATCCAAATTTGTTTACCAATGCATCATCTGCTTTTGAGATATTTGGCTACCATACTAGAGGATCTAAGATTGATTGTATCATTTATGCTTCTTTCAGGTATTTCAGTTTTCCACATTACTCTTTGAATCCCTCACTGTGATTGTATCATTTATGCTTCTTTCAGGTATTTCAGTTTTCCACATTACTCTTTGAATCCCTCACTGTCTAAGGAGAAGTGTGAATCAGCCTGTGTGGAGCATCAAATGAAGGCAGCAAGATTGCTTCAGGAAGCCATTTTTGAAATCCTTACACCACATTACATTATACCACACTGACATTTCCTACATACCCAAACACAAGAACACAACTCCTTTTTTTGTATCCATGCTTGCATCAGGCCTCTTCCAAAAATGAAAATATTACAAGGGATCTGGATCCCGTGAGCTTATTAATTAAATAGATCACATCCATTGAACTCCAGGAACAGAAAACACAGATTCAAACCCCATTATCCTTATATTCATTACCAGGTTTCATTATTCCCATCCCACGCTGAATAGTTTTCGAGCCCTCCTGAGCTGCTCACTGGCTACCCATAGGACAGTGACATCCTGGAGAGGCACAAGGATAGGAGCCCAGGCAGTGCTGTGGTGGGAAGGGACCACCCCATCTTTCCACAGCAGGACATGCTTTAGTGGTAACTTGGCAGTGTTAGTATAACAGTTGGATCTGATGCTCTTAAAGTTCTCTTCCAAATGAAATGATTCTATTATTCTACGATTCTATGGGAATCACACTCTCAGCACCAAGAGGCAGCCCCAGCACGGGAACCTCACCAAAGCTGCCCAAGAGCAGTGATATCCTGACGCTGCTGTCTTTGTGCTGTGTATCGCCACCAGCAGTATCTGTCCCCTCCATTTTTTTTGTCCAAATCTTGAATCTCCTAAAATCTGTCTAAGGAATTCTCACCTCCTGCCACTGCAATCCCCTTTTCTCCCTTTCATGTATCACCCAAATCCAGCTTCCTCATATTGCGCAGTTTCAAATCTGCTGCCGAGGCAAGGCTTTGCACAACCTCCTTTCTTGGGAGTTCTGCATCTGCAGAACTAAGAAAGCTCAACAGTGATTATGTTTCGCTGGGGCAGACAGGTTCCAAAGCAAAATGTACGTAATACACAGAAAAACGTGGTAACTGTGACAAAGAAACAAGGACAGACATTTTAGGCTCCTTAATCTCTTCCTGCTTTTGAGTGAAAATAGTTCTTTCTGATGCTCTTGCAAGAACTGTGCAGGAAATATCCAAATGTCTTTTTTTACTAATTTCTGATGTTAATGAGAAAAATATTTTTTTTTTTGCTACTTATAATAAAGTCTACTTTAAACAGTAGATTAAAAAGGACCGCAGCTGCTAGGGTTATTAAGAAATAATATGGCTATTATGAAATATGTTTTGACATGCATGTTTATGTATTCTTGTGTGCTATTTTGTCTCTATACTTCTGTGCCTCTTCTATGAATGCATAATTTTATTTATTTATTTGATTAAAAAAGGTCACCTTTTATTACACTATTCACACCTGAAGAGATTTGACAACTTTGGTGTTATTTAATGTGTTCTTTATACTCCAGAAAATATAATTTCAAAATTGACTAGACCTAAGACAGAAACAGAGAGATGGCAAAATTGAAATCCAGGTGCTGGATCATTTTAAGTACTCAGCTGTCCTGAATCATGCTGCTTTCTTTAGCTATGTAACTATCATAAGCATAACTGTGCACTATCAGTACTGAGTTAGCTAAGAGATATTCAGCTTTCATCAAGGCAGTTTAGAAAGGACAGTCAAGAAAGGATTTTTTGAAGGGCACAATTCTGGGCAGTGCTTTATGATGCCAGGCATGGTCCCCTGCAACTAAAATGTGAAATAAAGATGTAAATGAAATGATGTAATATGTGCTTACTTGAGAAAATCCTAGCACATTTACTTAACATGTAACCTACCAACTTGACTAAATTTCATGTTGGAGTTCCAAGAATTTTGTCCACCAGGAGAGATATCCACAGCATGGTTAAATGCCATTCCACATCCTGGACTCCACTAGTTAGTGGGAAACGCATGACTGATGTCAGATTACACTGAAATATGGACTGCTTTTCTCTGGTTATAGCAGGTGGTTTTGTCTACATGTGAAGTGGTGAGCAAAGTAATATGTCTGTCATAAATACAATGCATGATCCTAACCATTTATTTTCTTCTGAAGTACTTGCAAGAACCTCTTAAATGAGGTGTATATATGTGTATTCCAAGTAAATCCAATGAGTGAACTGTTCCCATGTTGTCTATACATGGGGGAGACACACAGAGCAGACAAATGGGATGTTTACTTCTAAAAATGCAACTCCAGAAAAAGTGTTTGCTTAAAATATATAATTTTGCAAACACAAATGTGATTTCGTAGCCCCTTACACCCAGAAAAATAGAAAACAAGTTTTAAATTAAAACAGTGCCTTCTTCCAAATGGAAAAAAAAAAAAAATATATATTACATTGATTATTATATATTTATCAAAATTAAAATCTCCATTTTTGGAGGACTGGGGGAGTAAAAACTTCACAAGCATGATCTTCTATTTGGATTATAGCAGTCAATTTAAAATCTGTTCATTTTTATGGAGTTTGAAACTAGACAAATTTTAGCTGGTCGTCGTAGGGATCTAACAGTGCCTACTCCTGAGAAGAGGCTCCTAAGAAGAAAACTTTAAAAACCTGGGCCACCTCAGACTGTATTTTTCAGTTATTAGTACAAAACCAGTCCTATTCCTGGGAAGCTCAGAGAGGGTTTGTAATATCAGGCATGCAATACCTTTTTCAACAATCTGGAGAGGAGAAGCAATGTGACATGACTTGTTTCAGTATTTTCCTTTATTAGTAATTTGTTTGTCTCCTCCCACACTTCTAGCACAATGCATTTTCTCTCTCTTGCTTTGTTGCTTGAAACAAGTGGAAAAGACACTTTGTACAAGCACGAATTAACTGAGTGCCATGTTTGGCTTCTTTATATAGTGAAAGTTTTTGCAAAATTGCAGCCCAACAACACAATTTTGAAACCTGTATTTCTTACTAGCATTAAGATCACCCTTAATTGATTCAGTCAGTTTTAGAGAACCCAGGTTTCAAGCAAGAAACAGACATTTTTCTTTAGTTCTCTTCTCTAACAAATAAAAACTACTAAAATCTATAGGAGTAATGTTTTTAAATGTACAAAACCCCCTACCATGTTCTCAAATTTCATAGAAACAGCTGGGTTTCTTCTCATTTACCTTGGATCTCCAACTGCGTAGCTTCACTGACTTCAGCAGACTTATGCTACCTGTCAGACCAAAAAGATTCAAGATGAATTTTTGTGTGATGCATGCAAATAATACTAATAATGCAAATTTGTTAATACAAATCCACTTTCTGTTCAAAATTCTTTAGTAAAAATGAGAGAAAAACAAGAAATGTCTCACAGAGAAAAAAAAGAGTTCATAGAAAAAATACTGAATTTTCACTTGTCAAAGAAAAATCAAGACAGAAGTTTTTACTGTAATATTTTTTCTAATATTTGCTGTGCCAGCAACCTCTCCTTTGAAATCTGACCACAATCATTTGCATTAAAGTGCTCATTACTTTATGCAGGCTTGGCAAATATTGTTGCCAGCTTTCTGACTCAACTAAGAAAGAAAAGGATTGTATATTACTAGAGAAATCTGTCTTTGTTGTCTTGCTACTAGTTTAAAATTACCAGCGTATGCTTAGCAGGTTAATTTCTAGATGGCTTGTACTGTCTGCTGACATTTTGAAAGGCATAACTGGCAGCTTAATGCCTGATAGGAAATCAATGAAGTTTAAGGGCAAACAGAATTGGGCAAAGAACTGGGAGTGTGTGTCGGGGGAAGAAGGGATTGCACCTCTGGCAACTCCAGGAACGGAAATGTGACAATCATAAATGATTAAACAAAATGCTTTGTTTGGCATTTCATTTTATTTAGTGCATTTTAAAAAATGCAAATTCCTGAGTGAAAAATCTATATTATTGGTTTTGTTGTTGAGGCATTGCAACCTCTATTCCCAGGACACTTAGAAGCCAGGAAGCCTATGTGCCCCTCAGAAACTGAAACACATAATCACAGCACAGTAAATTGCTCCAAAGGCCAGGCCTCAGAAGGTCCAGGACAAGGCAAAGCATGCAAAATATAGAATACATATTTTGCCTTCACCCTGACAGCAACAAAACCTGATCCCAGTCTAGATGCTTGCTTGCATTTGCTGCACAAAGGTGATTAGCGAGGATACGTTCTGGTACACATGCTGAGTGACTGATGGGTGAAATTCCATGATTTGTGCTGTGTAAGACTCCAGACTAGATAATCACAATAGTTGCTTCTGGTCTTGAAATCTATGAATTTTTGAATAAAATAATTTAGATAGATATGAGCTGAGGGAAAGACTTTCTGTCTGCCTCATCTTAATGACTCTATTGTCTGAGCTGTTTGAGGAAAATGGAGTAAATGGAATGCAATGACTGAAACAAACCATTGATGCAACTTTTATAATATCTGTATGGAAAGTAACATGTACTGTCGGTTCTGTCACTAACTGAAGGGGTTAGTAGGGACAGATGTATCCATTGATATACTCATTTGTTTTCTTTATAAAAGTATATTAGATAGGAAAAGCAGATAGACAAATCATTAAAAATATCTTTCAAACCTCATTAAAATTTGGGGGGAAAAAGTGTTTAACACTGAACATTTTCCCTTGAACATTCTACAGTGCAAAAGATCAAATTCTATATTGTGCATGTTATTTCAAGGAGGTGATATGGCAGTTGCCACGGTAACAAGACTCTTTAAAAGCTAAAATAAAGGATGTTGCTGACATGACCCATCGTAACAATAACTCACATGACCATGGGATTCAGGAAGATAAGATAATCTAGAGAAAAAAAGCAGCTGAAAAGAAAAAAAAAACATCCTAGAATTACGTCTCATATTCTAAAGAAGTTTCTTCTGTCTTGTCTATCAATGAAAATAAACACATCTCACAAATACCTTCCAGATTTGCACGCAAAGTTGTATGTCTGTAGATATTATTTTACTGATAATAAATAACCAAATACCAGGACGTTTTCATTCAAATATATACAATACATCAGGTAAGGATCCATCCTATTTTCACAGCAGAATTCATTTTTTTGTTCAGCAAAGGAGACCTGCAAACCAGGTGGGGGCAGATGGATCTCCTACTATCACCTGATAATTGGAGCCGTCCATGTACTGCAAGGCATGAAGGAATATGAGTTGCATAAGACTACAGTGATGGTACCAAGCTCTGCAGCTGAGCAGAGAGCACGCACCACACTCCCTCTGAGCATGAACCCCTGGTGCAGAGGAATGGAAAGAAATCCCTCCTCTGTGACTAGCTCCCAGCCTGAGGGCTGTGTCCCATACTGGGGAAACAGCGGTGTTGACCTCTGCCGCTGACAGCTGATTGATCTTATTTCCTACTCTTTCTTCCATAGCTGAACATTTACCTGAAGGCCTGTTCTGTCACTGCTCATGAAGAATTTAGAATCTATTATTAAACAACCTGTAGAAGTTACAAGAAAACTATAGTCCAAAAACTATGTGATAAAATACAGCAAAAAACACAGTACTGTTACCAGTAACAAAGACATTAACTCCACATGCCCGAAGATCACCTATGACAGCCAACAGCAGTTGCACTAAACATGCAGACCAATCCCCAGTAATACGTTAGTGAAGCTCCATAAGCCTGTTGTGGATGCACGATCACAATGATGGGGTAGAAACACATTGATGGTTGAATAGAATTTTCTTCTGACATGCCTTCTCTTTTGATTCATTTTGATTCAGATCATTTCTTTACATCTACATTAATATTTCAGACCACCTTTGACCTATGATAACAGCGGAGTTCTTTCACACACACATATACATATGCACACAAACACAAATATGTATGCACCAGTATGTATGGAAAAATGAATTTTTCATTCATTGATTCATTCATTGATTCATTCATTCTTTTTTTTTCCTATGTGAAAGTGAGCTGTGATCTGTCAAATAGATGTTTCCCAATCTCCTTTCAAATTTTGTGAAGTATGATACATATATTCTCTATTATTGCAACCAGATGGTAAAAAAATTAAGATTGTGTTAATTTCAATGCTTTGTACTTTAATCTGTTTTTTTAAAATACCAGACCAAATTAATCACTGTTTATAATTTCTTGACTATTAAGCAATTGACACCCCTAGATAATCCAGCTGCCCATTTCCAAAAATAGACAGCAAATATGTTTCAATGAGTTATTAAACTAATGTGACTAAAAGGAAAATACAATAAAAGAAGAGTCAGTTTGCAGTTAATGTACAAGGAAGGATCCAAAACTATGATCCAATGGAACATGTTGTTATATGCTATGGTTTTCATAGGACACATGCTAAGACACACTGTGCTTTTCATACCAGAAGTAAACATAAAATTCATAAGGAGACTGAAAGACATTTTTCATGAACCGGCTCAGTAATAGTTTTGAAGCAAGGGACCACAGCTAGATGCTGAGCTATAGGACCTTTATAAATTTCTCTCTTCCCCTTCTTCAAATGCAAGGAGAGGTACAGTGTGGTTTGTATTTTCTTTCTGCTTACAAAATTAGTGCAGAAGTTTGCATAAGGACAAAGCTGAAATTTTGTCTAAGCATCTAATCGACACATTTGTTTGGACTCTTCCCATTTGGGACTGAAACCAGAAATTGACCCAGAAATAACCAGAGCTCTCAGCAGAGACTATCCGTAAGTCATATTCCCTAGCATCAATTACAGTCTGTTTCCAGCCTATTGAACACAGATGTTATCCTTTTAATGAATTTTTACTGTAAATTCTTCTTTCCAGGTACCAACAACTTAAGGTAAGGTTAAGTTATTCTTTAGACTTGCTGTTAATTTTGCAAGCAGTTCTATTTTCATGGGAAGGCATTAAGAGGGTGAAACTTTAGAATTTTATTTTACTGCTCTGGAGTCTTCAGAATTTTTAAAGAAAACCCAAACCTCAAAAAATCAAGAAGATTTTCAGAAGAATTTTTTTCCCCTGACACAATTAAAAAAAAACATACAAAAAACCCCAACAGGCCACAAAACTAATTCTTTCCTGTTTTTGAGAAAAACTGTCTGAGAAATAAAAGTTACAAGTTAAAGGTTACATATGAGGCTTACCTTGTGTTCTCTAATATCATCTTGTTCATGAATATCACCTGTTTACTGTCACTGAAGTCAACTGACTTATTGCACAGCAAACATAATGTGATGCCAAATGTAGGTCCTTAGTTTGAAATATGGATGTATCTAGTCCCAGCCATTATCATCTCCTAACTAACCTTTGAAAAAATTCCAGGTGTTCAGGACAGCAGGTTAGTCATTGCTTGTGAATTACTTCACAACGTGAAAATCCAAAGCAGTGTTGATATTCATGGAATTATCAGAGTCACTCTGAATTAATATAAATGTTGCTGAAGGAATGGCATACACAGTGTATACCACACAAAAAGCACAATGTAGTTTGCTGGCAGTTATCTGTAGTAGAGGGAAATGTCAGTTAAGAAAAAAAAATCTTTTTTATATTGATTAAGTTAATATGATAGAAAATGGAAAATCTTAAGTTGTCTGTTCTGGCTAAGGTCTTATAGAGAACTGTGAGAAAAACTTGTCTTACAGTTTTGTTGCTGAAAAAATTTAAAATACTTTTTTGCTCAGAAATGCCCATTTAACTTTACACAAAATATAATTTTCATATTTGCTTTTCATCTTGTTTATAAGAAGTTCTGAATTTAAAAAAATCTCTGTATTTATTCTTTACAAATACTTTCTGAAAACAGAAAAAAAAGCTTTTTCTTTTTGAAAAATATTATTATAACATTTTAATATTTTCGCATTCTTTATTGCTCACCCAGAGTACAAATTTGGTTCACAAGCCTTCAGTGTGCTTTCCAGTAAAGGAAAAACATAATTTTCCAGTAAAAAAATTATTGGGCCAAAAAATTTAATCCAACTGAACTTCAAACACAGCCATAAAGAAAGTTAAAGTAGTTTCTTCCACCCAGAAGAAGAAACTAACTGAAGCCTGGGTTTTTGACTGTCAGCAAAAAGACTGACCACCAAGCAAATAGCAATCTACAAAAAAAAGAGCAGGGGAAATCTGTGAAATTATAAAAACGTAGAAGAATCATACAAGGTTAGCAGGACTCTCTTCCTGATATTACGCAAGACCTGATATTGAGGTAAGTATGAAGAAAGGATGAAAATAAAAAATATTTCCCCAGAATACTCTCCAGGCCTTCAGTAATTTTTGGCTGGGCCATAGGTGGTTAGTTACGTAGAATAGCCTCAAAGAGCTTTCTTTCCATTAATTTCTCTGCTCTCTTTTTGAAGCTGCACACATTTTATGTCAACAATATCATGCAGCAGAGAGTCCCAAGCCTAACTATGGGATGTGCCACAGGTCACATCTTTCTGTTGGTTCTGATGCATCACTTGCTAGTTAGACATCTTTCTCTGTCATTTCCATACTGAGAGAGGCAGTATGAGATGCACCCTCTGAGATGCAGGTTTTATAAATGTCCATAACATTAAGATGATGGAAGGATGATGTTACACAGTAGGTATCTGTGTCAGCTTAAATTAAATGAAAGGAGAGCAGCCACCCAGATTTAAATCCTTCTTGTTAAGTTTACAAAAAATGACAGTGGCAAAAACATTGGCACATTTCCTTCTGTTCCACAAATGCTGGCTTCCTTTCTTCATTCTGGGAAGAGCAGCTTATTATCATAATTAATACCTCCCATGAAGGCAAGTAATTGGAAAGGCTGAAGTTCAGTAAGACCGGTAAAACGTCAATACAGCTATGAACTTGTGCATTTTGCCAGAAACTGCATTTTATTTCATCTGTTGAAAACTCTGAGGTAAACTTCTTAATTCTGAGTTTTGTCCTCTAAGTGCAAAGGAAATCGTATATAAAAAAAAAATACTGCAGTTACTGAAAGTTTACTTAAGGTACCTGACTTCATATGTCTGATCAAAGGAAAGAAAAAGGCTCAATTCCTACAAGCTCCATTTGTCTCTTAGAAAGCTATTGATACATTAACCAATCGAACACGGCCCATTGTAATTTTAAACAAATATATTCTCTTTTTCTTTTTCCTCTGCACCAAAGATTTGCTTGCCTGTGCTGCAGTCTGCCTTCATGGTTCTGGAAATCACTGCTACTCTTGCTGTTCTCCTCAAACTGCATGAATTTATGGACTTTACCGAGCTCAGAGAAATAAAGCCTATGGATGATTTGAAGAAAAATACAGAGCTGTAAGGAGATGATAAAGAAAAAGAAACCCTTGGAAATAAATTATTGCTCTTTTCTGTTTTTTTGAAGAAGTTCAGTTGTTCACCTACAACAAACAACAGTTTTGAAATTTCATATTTTCAGAAATTAAAATAGGTATGCAGTTAATGTTTCCTGTTCTAGAGAAGGTCCTACCAGTCTGTTCATGGTCGAACAATAACAATCTAAAGAAGCTGTACGAACATTGAACACTTGAAAAATTGCTTACAGGCAATATTTGGTGATGGTGAAATCAAGGGATGAGGAAGTGGAAAAAGCATAGTTGGAAAAGATATAAGAGGATGGGGGAGAAGACAGAAGGGTGGACACAGTGGAGGGTGGAGGACTGACAGCAGCATTCAAGGTCTAAATTCTCTATTAACTTGCAAGGAAATGAAGTACTATCATTTAAAATTAGCAAGGTGGGTTGCTGAGATACACGCAGAAAATAGAGACTTCAGGAGCTTTCAAAGAAGACACGAATTATCTTTTGACGACCTGTGTGTCCTGCAGACTTCCCGTTCTCTGAGTGAACTGAACTTGCTGCATGTAGAAAGAGCCACAGATAAATACGCAGCTTTATGTTCAACCATGTTTTTCTCTCTGTTGGATATAAATTAATAATATTGCAAAAAGCATAGGCTCTTATGACCTTGCTCAACTCTTTTTGTGCTGATATCCCAGCTGGGATCTGAAGGTTGGTATTTTTCTGAGTGTTTTACAAACCTTTGAAAATGCTAGCCCACCCATTCATATGCTGCCTGAGCCCCAGGGATTTGAAAAGAAAACTCAGGGTGTGCACAGTTCTGAATTTTAATTATCATCCATCAGTGCTTTGGTGTGATAACTTTTCATAGGAGTAAAAAGGCACTGTGGTTCTGAAAGGCACTATGTGTGTTTACAGTAGCTCATGGAAGAGACTTTTGATTTTTATACATTCATTCATTTTTCTTTGCAAGCCTTTCTGTTTTCTCTGACAGTACTTTCTGAATCATAGTGAAAAGCTAAGGAAATTTGCGTAGACTAGGAAAATGTGACATGGCAGAATGCAATGCTATGTGAAAAATTATGCAGAAGTTACAGTAAAACACAAAGATGATCGATATAGTTTTTGATTTTGTTAATTGTTCAGTATTCAAAGAAGAGAGAAGAAATTTGTATATTCATGAGGAAAATTCTTTCACAACCAAAGGGGTTCTTCTTCCGTTAAAAATGAAGGAAACTGTCACTTAGTATTTTAAAATTATTATTTTCCTTTCCAAGTACATGTCATTCTTGGTAAATATAATGTAATCAACATGTGCATTTTCAGATAGATACTGGCATTAGGAGGTGGGGGTGTGTGCCCCCAGGAATCACTTGCTACATACACAAAGTCTGTTGCCTTTCCTGAGTGACTTTCAGGGCTAGAGAACACAAAGTTTGGGAATGTGGGTCTCTTTAATCAATTTACCTCGTGCCCAAAATGTTGGTGATGATCCCCGTGAATGGTAATTCTTTCTGTCTTGGGAATCTTTCCTCATGTCAGTGCCTCTTTGACAGATACATAGGTAGATAAATTGGGCCATTTTTGGTAATGTTCTTCTTTCCTATTTTTTTTTCCCCAAAAATAAATGGCAGGGGGACAGTATATTCCCTAGCATGCTAGCATGGTTTATTTCCTTCAAGGGAAAGTATTAGCCTTCATCTTCCAAGGAACATAGTCATACAAAAAAGGTAGGAGGCTCCACTAGAGCAAACCTCAAGCTGCAAAACTTAGGTAGCAAGGAGATCTGATACCATAGCCTAGTAGATAAGTTTGTCCAATTGCTTCTGAAAAATAAAAAAATAATGAAACACAGACAGACATAAAATGCCTACTATAAAGTTGAGCAGCAAGATTCTTTCAGTCATTTGGAAGGAACTCTGGTGTCTTCTAAATTTACCTTTTCCTCTGCATATTCCTTGAAGAGAGTAGGCTAGAATTATTCCTCTACTAATAAAAATTCCATGAGAAATTTTTTTTCATGCTTTAAAAGTTTTCTGAGTTTTGGCAAAAGATAAAATAAAATGCTCACTTCTCTCCCAGACACTAAAAGAATTTTTGTTTTAAATGACGTGGGGATTTTAATAGAATTTCACATTTAATCAGAAGATATTTTATTTCAGAACTGTTGGAAAAAATCCAGTTCTGCGTTTAGCTATTTTGTTGAATGGAGCTAAGCTCTTCTGTACAGTCTCATAACGTTATGGCCTACTCCTTAAGCTACAGGGCTCAAAGACGTGCAGAAGCCATCTAGTTAAAATAGCTCCAAATCACTTGGTAAGCATTTCTTAAGAAAAGTCCCACTGACAGAAATCATGTATATATACAGGATCAGACACGTATCTTCAAGAGTTATTTATTTTTTGTTCAAAATCTCTCCTAAAGCATTATGTACAAATATATATTTAAAATACATTTAAAACCAAGCAAATGTTTAGAATATCAATCTGACTCCTTGAAAAAATGCTGTGTCTAAAGCTAGCAGAGCTGCATGGAGAGTCCTAGCATACTTTCAAAGCTGCAGGAAATTTTACAGTGATAAATCTGCTTTAACTCCAAGTGGGAATTAAAATAAAAATGGAAACAGAAAACCTGCTATGCCTAAAGTCACACTGGGTATCAGGGCAAAGAGGGGCTTTGAGTGGAAGGTTTCCATCTCTCTCTTCTTCCAGTAGTCTTTGGAGGTGTTTAGCACCTCCACTTCATGCTTCCCAAGCATCCCAAGTGAGGCATCCAGAAAGGAGGACAAAATTATTGTGAAAAATATGACTTTATGGAAGAGGTCAGGACACAATTTAGTTATCACTGGAGTGTTCTTTAATAGTATTAGGGACAAGGTTGCATTTCTCTTCCCAGCAGTCATTCACTACACTCTAGCTCCTCAGATAAATGGACTAGGCACTTTACCAGCAAGAGTCTCATTCATTATATCATTCTGAGTCATTCTGTAGGAAACAACCAGAACATCACTGAACTAGACAGATTTCTATGGGAAAGAACATGTGGTTGTATATTACAATAAACCCTTCACTGGAATCCGTTTTTCCTTTTCTATGTGTAAGTTAAAGAGGAGAAAGCACTCAAATAGGGTTTGCCAGCCACATTTAGAAGTAGTACTCATGTTTCTGAAAGAGCTGTGTTGTGCAGACCAGAATATTGAAACATCTCCAGCTTTTGCCAGAGTGGATCTTTATTTACAATTTTTTTGCAAATCAAATGTCTGCATTTTGAGATTTTTTTGTACTCTGAAAAATTGTAATTTTCCATTTTTTAATAATTATTTTAAAATAATTATAATTATCTCAAGACAATAAAAATCTGCTCTTCCCAAACACTGATGAGATGATGGCAATAGACTCTACTGTAGTACTCATAAAAATGGGCAACAGCATAAGAGTTAAGATATTTTTGAAACAAAATACATTGTGAGGTGCTAGAATGTGTGCACCACAGCATTAATTTTTTTTTAATGGGTTTCTGTGGATTGGGTGTTTTTTCCCTTCTCATTTACTTCTGGAAGCTAAATGTGAAATTCTTATGATAGTGATTTCAAGCTGCTTATGTAATATATTTCGTTTCCTCCCATCATTGTACTTCTCATGAGATTTTTTTTCAGACTGACCCTGCCCAAGAGGCCACAACAATTTAAATAAGCTGCAAGTTATTAATCAAGAGTGAAGACTTTTACAGAAATCAACACAAATTAAAAGCTATACCTGTTTTTAAGAACAGTAGCAATTAATGAGGGAAGTAATGCAGGTCAATATAACAAGATAACTATCAGAAACTAAGCATTGCAAAACACTGTAATATTGTAGGACATCCGAGCCTGACAAGATTTTTAATAAACAACAACTAAAAAATACAAATTACCTATTGGAAAAGAGACACGTGTACCACTAGCGGTTTTGGAACAGAATTTTAACATTGAGCTTGTAACCCGAAAAAGGAAAGCTGTGAAAAGATTTTCAAACAGCTTCTGAATTTGTTGGGCTGGGCTCAGTTTTGCTTTTATAGACTGTAATGCATATCAGTAGCTGCCCAGGACATGAAACAGAATAAAGAAAGGAGGGAGGCCAGCCTTGGAGCCCGAGTTCATTTGCATGTAGAGATCGCTCATTTTCATTAGTGGGTTACTCAAACACACAGATATCACTTGCACCCCAAAGTACCTGCTTTAGTGGATGGATTGCCTATAAATTCAGCACTCTGTTCAATTGGGATGCTCTTAAAGAGGTTTGTCACAAGAAATTAAGAAAAAGAAAAAAAAATAGGAAGGAAAGGTGTTCAAGTTAACTGAGAGCATATTCTAGGCACAAAGCCTGTTCAGAAACGGCATTAGTAGGAAGTTATTTCCTGTAAATTTGGGGGGGTGGGAGGGGGAGTGTCTGTAAGCTAAAACAAAATAAATCAGGAAATCAGAGTGAGTCACCACTTAGAAGGACATAAGAAAGGCAAGAGTTGCTCTAAAAATATATAGAAAAAGGAAACAAATACAAGCATTGAACTTATTTACAGGATAAATTGTAACTAGAAAACAGCAAGAATGAGATGAGACTATTTACGGCTTAACTTACTTCACTTCTCCTTAAATCCACAAATATATTCCCACCCCGTGGTAATAACGTACTTACAGTAACAGCCAAGGAAGGTGGTGAGGCAAAGAGCAGAATACAAATCTAAATGGAGTACAGAAAATTGAGTCTAAAATTTGCTTCTTGTCTCAATTACCTATGATCTGTGTTGAATGTATTACCTGAAAAAGGGTCGTGTTTAAAGATGAATGCAGTTAGGGGAGCACCGTTCAACGCGGTTTATTACAGCTGAGTAGGAAGCTCTTGGCGCAATACAATGGAGATGGAGCTGCTGCACACCCCATCCAGCCAGGCTGAAGGCTGAAATGGTTGCCAGCAGGAGATCATCAAACTTTGTTCACTTTCTTAGCAGTGAACATTAGTTGCAATTCAAACCCAAAGTTCAGAGTTGGTAGAAACAGCCCATCTGTGCTGGAGACATCCCCTGCAGGTCCACAGGACATCAAGTAAGAGCCTGCAATGTCAGAGCTGAGCCATCAGGCAACACAGGGACAAGAGGACATGGTTATTACAGACCCCTGGAAAGTACACTGGTGGCAAAATGGAGAAACTAAAACACCTGGGAGAGGACAAATATTTTTAAGGACTGCGTGACAACAGTTTGGTAAACAAGAAAAATAAGATAGGACATCCCAACTGGGCAACATTCCAACTGTGCAAAACCATTTGCGAAGAGGTTGATATGAGCAGTTCTACTTGTTGGTTGTTGGTGTATAGATGGAGCATATCCGGTGACAGGATTGAGTAGAGACAATGTTTTGAGAGAGAGAGGCAAAATACAAAGACCTCAGATACAGACAGGACAACAAATTCAGGTGAAAGTAGGACCCAGGTATTGCTGGATTTGATAGCTTATGGATTCTGTTCACTAAATAGGCATGGAAACAATGGGAAGGAATATTGCTGTGCAACCAGGGAGTAACAAATCTAGTAGCTATATTTAGGAATATGCAGTGTTTCAGACAACCACAAGCCCATTAGTCTGATCTCTGGGCTCAGATCAAACTCTGAATGAAAGAATGAAGAATGGAAAGGGCAAACAGGATAAACTGAAGCAGACTAAATGAGGTCAGTTTGATATCTGTATGAAACAAGGTAATTAAAGATCTAGAGTAAGCGGGCACAATATACCTAATCTACATGAACTTCAGTGAGACGTTTAAAGCAGACCACACTGGAGAAGACAGGAGCTAGTTAAATCAAAGAACAAGCGAGGAACTGGCTAATGTGAAGCAGCAAGAGGTGAACAAACTTCCTGATCACATGAATTTTGAGGCATTGCCAGTATCTGAGGAAGATCAGAATATTTTATGGGAATAATTAATGATCATGAGGCTTGGAAGGATAGAAACAGTTTAAATTGAAAAGTGCAATGTGCAAAAGTGCAACTCATGCCTTTGTAAAAAGATAGCAAAAATGACTGCTTCAAGCTGACTCATCATCAGCTGAGAGCTAAAAATGATAAAAACGTCTGGACAAACCAATGCATTGTTAGGAGAGCTATGATCTACCAATATGTTGCAACAGGAAAAAAAAACACAAAAAAAACAAAAAAACCCCAAGGATTTATCAGTTATAGCATTTTCAGGGGAGAGAAATATGTGTTAATGTGACTGTACGAAGGACTGAGGAAATCTGGAAAATCTGGAAAATTTATGATTCCAGTCATTCACACTCAAAAAAAGACAAAGTCAAACTGGAATGCAGGAAAGCAGTAAGCCTATCTTATCAAATGAGACCGAGACAGCCTGCCCTGTTTAGCTTAGCAAAATGAAGCTTGAAATTGAACATATTTTCATAAAATGGGGTAAGCACCACAAAAAACCCTAACCGTCACTGTACTAGCAGAGATAGGGGCATGAAAACAAATATACAAATGTCAAATACTTTTAGACTGCAGATAGGGACTATTTATATCATAAAATGAATAAGGAAGGGGCTAACGGGAAGTAGAAGAGTGAGATAATGAAATTTCCCAATGACACAAATTTTGAGGCAAGTCAATAAAATGGAGTTTTGGAATAGCTTTCTAAAATTAGGTTACAGGAATAAAAAGGATAAAAATTAAAAACCCTAATACGCTTAAGATAGAACTCCGTGTGTTCATGAAAGAAATACTGATACTGTTGGCTAAGGTAGGAGGAGACTGGACTTGCTGACCCTTGCAGTTGTACCTTCTCACATTGCTTCTTTAGAAATACATAACATTAAAGCCGTCAAAAAGCTCTGGGTTACTTTGGATTTCTAGAAACACCTGACCACCCCAGATGGTTCTCTTCTGAGGAAAACAACTGAACCCCCCAAAGTCACTGACTAATTTAGGAATGACTTCACCATGAGTAAATATATCCATCTTTATTCTATCTTTTTGGCAGCTAAAAAATAGAGACAAGCAGGAAAATGAACCGCTTTGCCCCCTCCATTCTTGTCTTGAAAGCCACTATGAAGTAGATATTCTTCCTGTTCGTTATTAAGTGTGCAATGCAGCCCTGTGATTTATACCCTTTAAAGGGATTCTGCAATGAAAAATCCTTCCAGGAGCACCAATGAAGGCTATTACGTGTTCTCAACATGCGATAAATGTATGTTTCAAATTAGTGGGTCTCCTTATTAATGCTCTGCTGTTATACTTACCTGATGTTTCCTTATATGAAACAATGAAACAAAATAAATGAACCCTTGTTCAGCAGGAGCTGTCAAATTAGAAACGGTTACAAAGTAATAATTAGGGAAAATGGATCACAGTGTTCAGGCTTCAGCAATGATTGTCCCTCTGTGGGCCATTAACAAAATCTAGTCATTGGATCTACATGCAATTTTAATGAAGCCACAAGTAAACAAACTGCAAAATGATGTGGGCAGGAGTTTGTTCACTTTATGAGGCAGACTTTCATATGATACTGGGGTTTTTTCTTCCTCTTTTCCTGCTCTTTGCTCCTTATGCCAGTGATTCTGGTTAGGGAAGATTAATTTAAGATTTCTTCTCACACTGTGGTATTTGAAAAATGGTGATGTCTTCTGACCCTTATACTACAGGTTAGCTGCGATTATACCAGTGGGTTAGGCTGTATTTTTTTATACTCATTTACTTATGAACACGAAGGAATCATAAGGATGATCCGGAGATGCTGTGACAAACCTACAACTCCCCAGATGAAGCGCAGGGCTCTGGTGCAGGGCAGATCGATGCCAAACACCAGCGAGGGACCAGATCCCCCGAGCCACCCTTCCAGAGAGACCTTGCACAGATTTCTCCTCTTCCGACTGCCACGCAAGAAGAAACTGCGGGGATTTCAGCTTCCAGCGCTTGCAGGAAGACCGGAGGCAGTTTGCTCCTTTTTTTCTTTTTCTTTTTTTNGCCGGTAGCCCTGCTGCCTGTTGGCAGGTTCGGGGAGAAGGGGGGAAGAGGGGTGACGGCCCGGGCTGCCGGTGCGGGCGCGGGGGGGACGAAGCCGCCGCGGCTTTGCGGGGAGCGTCGCGTCGCTGCCCCACCTGGTGGCCACCAGGAGGAGAAAAGCGGTGGAGGAAAGGATGAGCAGATCGGCGAGGGGAGGGGGACGGACGGGGGACGGGACTCTCCCGGGGCAGCCTGTTGTTTCGACACTTCTCCCTAAATTAGCGAGTTTATGGGGGAGGGTCAAAGGGGCTTCCGTGCTTTTGCTTGCCTTCAGTGGATCTGGGTAGTGTTGGAGAGTGTTGATAGAGCTAGTGATGGTGCTTGTTAGGTTTATTTATTTTCTTGATAAGCAGTTAAAGAGAGAGATAAAACTCCTGGCTTCTTAAGCAGCAACACCATTGCTTTCGATATGTCTGATGCTCCTTCATTTAAAGACTCATAAACCATTTCTGTCTTTTCCCAGAAATTCCCTTTGGGGAGTGTACTGAGAAATGTAAACTGGCCTCTCCATTTGGGCAGGGGAGCCCAGCTGATTCAGATTTGTTCATAAAATGTCTGGAATCGGAAACTCCATGCTCTGAAAAAAATATTTTTGTAGGGTACAAGAAAAGGAGTTTGAGTCCTGAAAATATTTGATGTCCAGAGAGTTTTGAGGAAGAAGACGTTCCAGTTATGGGGCTTTCTGTCCACCATTCATTTCTGGCAATGAGTGAGCTGGGCAGGCCATTCAGCAGCTCCCATGTTTTTTCTCAGGGGCATCGTCAGGCCACCACTGAGTTTGCAAAGCTGCCACAGGGAGAGCAAAGGCTGCCCAGGCAGACGGGTTTGCCTCCTGCCCCAGACACCTTCAGCAAGGCCTGCAACAGCAAAAGAGGCCGAAATTAAGTAGCCCAGGGGCCACAGGCAAAGGAACCTATTCATTATGACTGAATGAAAGCCATTGCTTTCATCAGCCTATAAAAGCATGTTAAGGCAATAAGCTAGGCAGAGAGGCCACTGCAAAGAGAGGGAAGCTGCTCAGGAGTTGCAGGGATGTGTGGATTTTATTTCCAGTTGTAGTGATCTATGTCCCTTGGATGCTGCAATGTATGTGGCAATGCTATATGGGAAAGCAACGAGTAGCAAAGCTCTGGAGGTGATACAGTAGGAAACAACCGAGTATGGGTTGGCTTTGAGTCAAGCTCCGCTATCCCAAGTGTAATTGCAAGGCAGACAGCAGGTACTGAGATTTGAAGTGTATAAGCGTTGACACTTGCACTGAGCTAGCTAGCTTGTGAAGTTATTAAGCGTCCTCTTTCTGTTTTCTGTTTTCTTCAGATGGCTTTGAAAGGTTTCAGTCTGAGGCAGAGACACCTGTAGATATGCTGGATTAAACTTACATTGTCCCTTGTGACAGGAGTCCATACCTTGGGTGGCAGATGTTTTATGAGAAAAGAAAATGCTTGTCATTGCTTCACTTCCACTTGATTGCAATTCCACCATATTTACCTAGGAAACAGATATGCAGACCTCAAACTCGCAAGTGACATTGCCCTGACCACTGCGCATGTACTATCCACCTGTAAAGCCCAGGTGCAATTCAGCCGATATGCCCAATGCCTCCAGTTCCAGCATCGCATTTTGTTTCTCTGGATCCCTAAGCATGTTCTTGCGTGCCGTATGACATGGCCAGTGACTGTGGGTTACAAAGCCCATCCCTATTTTATGATGTGTTTCAAAGCCAGATTTGATAAACTGTCCCAAGAAAGAAGATGACTGGACAAAAATAGGTTCAATTTAAAATTCCATAAGTAAATTTAAACTGTAAAACTGACAGGAAGTTGAAAGCTAGGACTGTGAAACCTTCACCCATACCACAAAATTACTTTTATTGATTTAGTTCCTCTAACCTCAGATTAAGTTATTCCTCCTTATTTTAAAAGACAGATTTTTTTTTTTCCATGTCCCTTTCTGATGACTGGCTGTTCTGGTTTTGGTGTTTGTTTTTTTTTTTTAAAGAATTATTTTATGAGGCAAACTTGATGATCCTAAAGCTACATTGACCCTGCAGCAATGACGTAGCCTCACAGAAATAACCATTTCTCTCCTACCCAATCCTCATGCAAGTTCTTGTACAAGAAAATTGTACGAGCATTGAGAAAGACATAGGCTTTGCAAACAAGATGTAGATGTCAAAAAAAACCCCAAGAGAGAAATGAAAATGACATTCTTCTTATCTTACTTTTCTCTTTAGTACCTGTCAAGAGCTTAGGCTAATGGAAACCACTCTCTCAGAGTTTTTAAAAGGCTTTATCCATCATTTCAGTATTAACAAAACCCCTAAAATTAAAAAGCAGAATTAGGCAAACTCATTAAAATATATCCTATACCCAAATAGCCATAAAAATATACGCTCCTCTCATATCACTGTATGTCAAACCTGGAATATTCCAAGCTTTGGGGAAAGTCCTGTCCTCATCTTAACCCTGCACTGAGACCTGGCTGTGCATCAGGATCCTCAGCACCTCTCTTTCCTTGTCCTTGTTTACACCCGATGGGAGGGAGGACGTCCAGGGAAGACAGGAGCTGTAACCAGCTCCCAGCTTCAGCCACCAGAGGACTATGAGCTTGTGGCAAGCTGCAGTGCCCTCCCACAACTCAGTGCTTATACAGCCAGCAGGTCCTGCTTCAGGACCAAGAGCGCTCAGCCCTGGCCAGCGACCGGAGGTGCCTTGGATGAATTCCCTATCAGACCACTTGCTTCATGCGAAGAAATATACAACCATGTCTTACCTTATTTCAGTATCATTGGGTGGACGTAGTTCCTACTGTGAGATAAGTAATCCTCTTCTACTGGTGAAGATAGTTTTCTTTTTGCTAACAGTACTGTGTTTTCTGGAATAAACTGATTAAAATGTCGCTCAAATAAGTGTGTCTGCAACTGGCATCACGCACATAAATTCAACTCCAGGGAACTTGTGCATATTCTTATTAAATTCCCTTTACCCATCAGGGATTCCTACATCTGTAGAGAAGGACCGTCCATTGAAAGATGTAGCAAATAAAAAATCTTACCCCCTCTCAGCTTTCACTCCTGATATGCTACGTGACCTACTATAAAGACAGAAAATGAAGAAATTCAACTGTCCCTGCATCAGCCGAACAACTTCTCTCTTTTGCCATAACTTCTTATTTCCACACTGACCATTTCTAGGAGACAAAAAGATGGTGCTTCAAAACACGTTTTCCTTCACTGTATTTTTAAAGGGAAACAAGTTGAAAAGATTCCTGTGACACGGGCCTGTACTGATGTGCTGTATCATTAAATGTATGCTTTGTATTGATGGATTGTTGAGTGAAAACAAACATAAGGAAAGGTGGCATGGCATAAATTCTGGTTTCTTTTTCAACTCTGCTTTGCTTTTGTGTATAATCCACAGTCTCCAGTGGCAACACAAGCCATGGTTCCCTGCAGGAAACTTAGAAATAAAGCAGAGGTCTTGAATAAAATATTCCATGAGACTTGTTCCTTTTGCTTTGCTTGCTAGTGGAGATAAGTCTGTGCTTTCACAGTTGTATGAAAGCAGACTTCTCTTAAAGATGTCACTGTAGGCTGCCTGTTTGTTTCCACTACAAATACTCTCTTTGTACCTGACAGCTAAACAAACCATTTGGTATCACTGTTAACTTTAAGCCTGCTGCTGATCACCTAGTAGGATGCAAGTCAAATTCTACATGTTGGGTTTTTTAAGTAAGAATTTCCAGCTACAGTCCTCTCTACAGCACTCATTTAGCACTGGGTACCCACAGACCCCTAGCTTAGATACCACGGTTTTTCTTCTTAGTTAACTCTTTCTTGGGCTGAAGTATTTGCAGAATGTTGTGTCTAAATAACCATCATCTGTGACTGAATTCCCACTGAAATAGAAGAATACACGATATGAAAAGTGAGATTAATATATGGCATACAGACAATTTGCTGACAACCTGATAGATGACTTGATTGCTGTTTGGAGGAAAAAATGTTGTAGGACTAAATTCAGAATGTAAGTAAGCCTGGAGGCTGTCTAATTTACTGTGGCTTACATCAATTCTAAGTAAAGACTGGAGGCATTGTGCATATGTCAAACACATCTAGATCTTCCAAAATCTGGCTGCTTTTGGTTTCCTTTATCTCTACCTGAAATTTCTTAAAGCCAAGAGGCATGTGCACTTACCTTCCTACACATTTACTAAACTACTCAATTTCTTGCCACAATGAGGCAGCAAATTTACCAAAAGCTTATAAACTAAACCCAGCTGGAAGAATTACACAGAGAATTGTAAGAATAATAAGACTTACAATTCTTAATACATTTAGTAGAATTAAATTCACAATTATAAGAATTAAAAAGAACTATACAAGGAGGAACACACAGATCAGAAACTCTTGATCTGAAAATGGGAACTGTGCCAAAACAGGTGCTCAGCAAAAAGAAACACAGAGACTGAGCTGCCTTAGTGTGGAGGCTGTTGGTCTTTGGCAAGCTTTGGCAAGTCTGAAACCTTGATAAACAGCAGATTGCCACCCTCTTATATGGCTTTAGACTTTCCATAAGTTCCCCAAGGCCCAGGCACCATACATACATGCATGGACTTGTGAAATGCAGTGCACAGAGCTGGTTGTATAAAGCCGCCGGCTGCACAGAGGTCATTGAAACATAAGAAGGCATCTACTCTGCCTTTCACAAGCAGAAACTCCTGCAGGAGAGCTGGTGAATTGGTCTTCCCCAGAGCAGACAGGCAAGTTGTGCCCTTGTGCAGAAGGCAGTGCTCTCCCTTTTTTCCTCTCTGCAAAATCTTACCTGGACTGGAATCGTGCATTCTGCCTTCATGGGCAGTTTAAAAAAATAGACTTAAGAGGGAGAGACCCTCCTAATATTTTTTTCTGAGGCAAAATCCCGAATCGTAAATACTTGAAAGTCTACAGATAAATACCCCACCCCTGGAGTTAGTGAAAGTCAAGTCTGGGTCCAAATTCAAATTCACCCCCATGCCAACCAGAACTCTGCATCCATAAAACCAAGAATTATGACCCTGAAACCCCATGTTGGGCAACATAATCTAAGTTCAGCAGACAGCAATAGAAAAAGGAAAATGATTCTTAAAAAAATGTTCATCACCCCCAACAAACTGGTGTGTTCACGTTGCCAAGAAACTGCGCTGGATCTCTGCACCTCCAAGACCCACGGGTCAAAACTCAATGTCAACAGAAAAGTTTGAGAGTCTAGTCAGGATTCTGGCACTTGAATATTGATAAGAAAAAAGACAGAAGGGGGTATATATCTACAGCCTTGGGTTTTTAATTAATATTGTCTTTGATGGGGCTCCCAGTATAAAAGCCAGGTGTTTCTCAAAACCTCAGGACAAATACAGGTGTTTTTCACCTTGCAAAGATGTGGTTGTTCAATTTGCAGGTCAAGCAGATGGTTTTCAACTACTGTAGAAACACTTATAAAAACCCCAAAGAGTTGAGTATTGGCCCTCACGGACTTATTCCAGAGGGAAGCAGCACTGTTTTTCACCAGTAACAGCAGATATTTTCTATTCTTTTCCCAAGTCAGTATATTTTCTTCATGTTTCCTCTTGCCAAATGCTGTGCTATCCTAGAATATAGATTATTTCTGATGACAGATAGCCGAGAGTGGCTTATACCTTTCCCTTGCACCCTTTTCAGGTGACACTCATGTCTGTGTCCAAGGCTGAGTAGAACCGGAAGGAAGGGTAGATGGAGATGGGATTGCCTGCTGAGCCCTGCTTCTGCCATGCCATTCACCAGAGAAGAAGCAGCAGCCAGGAGAAACACCCTGGGCTGGAGGCAGGTTAGGGTGGGGAGGCATGAACTGGGTGTTGCTTCAATAGCTGGTTTAGTTGACTTTTCTCCAGACCAGCCCTTGAAGGAGTTATGGAAACAGGAATTGCATTGGGAAATGAATGTAAGCCCAGGGAATTTCTAAGTTAGTAACTAAACACAAGGAGATTAGAAAGTCTTTAATTTAGGAGACGAGGGAGAGAGGGAAAAGTAGACTAACGCATTTCTGCACTAAAGCTCCCAGAGTTTGCTCACCACCTTTACAAGCAACACACTGAACTTCACCAAGTCAAAGAATCCCAGCAGTTTATCAGGCAGATGTTGTGTTCTTATCACAAAGTTTCACTAGCAAAATGAAAGTTGGTGACGGATAGAGCAGCTGCATAGCACAGAAACATCATCCCTGTCAGCAGTAGAGCAGGATTAACCAGAGGGGTGAAGATTTGTAACAGAGACCACAGCGTGGCTGGTAGAGCTTCTGCTGAAGCAATGTGGAAGCCAGTGGACAGGTTCAAAGAAAGATGTAGCCATTACTCACAAGTCTCTGAAATAACAAAAACAAAGAATGAGATGAAAGTAATGCAGACTAGGGAGGAGGGAGAGGCCATTTTTGAGGTGTAGACAGCCAACAGGAGGAAAAAGGTATTAGTCACAGGGTCAATGAGAAAGACGTTGTGTTTCATTTTGCAAATCATATACGAAATCTGTTACCGAGAAACAAAGTAAAGCTTTTAAATAGTATGTTTGCGAGTTCAAGTGCGATCAAAGATAACACAGTAAAAATCTAAGTTAGTGAAAAGGTGATTTGAAATAATCATGCAAGCACAAGAAAGCTATTAAGCTCTTGATAGCTCTGGCAAAGAGGGCAATAAGGTCATATCCAGTTTAGACTACAAACAGTGAGAACTATCGTATTTTAGACTGCATTATACACTGCCTGTGGAGTGATTTATTTCATTCAGAGATTATAGCACGTAAGGTTGTAGCAAAATAGGGCATTGCTCTCCAGACAATGCTGTTGTCCCTGTGTGTGACACACCATGTTTACATATTTCTTATGCTTCCTCATCAATAACTTCTGTAATTAACCAAAACTGGTGAGGCTTGAGCTCAAATTAGACAGCTTCAAAGGCAGCGGTCCCTAGCCAATGATCTCTCCAGTGAAGTGAAAGAACACGACAGACGAGAGACAGTAGCTGAAAGAGTTGTTGTGGTTGCTCCCACCATACCTGAATTTGCAAGCACTTGACTTTAATAGTGAAAGTCTATACAAACAGACATGGTTCACGCAATGCAGGTTTTGGCTCTGGTACCCCGTTTTCCTCTGTTGTTGTCTTTCTCATTCCCCCTCAAATTCTCCTGCCAGAGTAGAGGACCCCAGGCAGCAGGAAGGCAGCATGGTCCTGCACAACATGTCATGTTTGGCAAGGCTCCTCCTGGCAGAGTGTAGGAGCCTGGGAGGCCATTGCTACTGCTGTAGCACTTGAGTAGATGGTTGACTGGAGAGTACCTGATTTTGGCTGCTTTTCCTCTGTCCCTGGAACACATGCTCTCTCTTGATTGTTGCTGAAGGAGGACCCACAGTTTGCTGGCAGAGCTGGACAAAGACATTTGTGCACTTGGGGCTCTGTAGGACCTTTGAAGAGCTGACAGGCTATGTAGTTTGGAAACTCATTGATCTGTGGAGGTCAAATATCTTTTGCCAGATAGGAAAATCAGAAAGTCTTCACATTTATACTCAGCCTGTGGGAAAAGTTATGCTATGCTGCCCATGGGGATTTCATATAACCATTTCATGTCCTGGAGACACTGCCCAGTGGTGAAGCTACATTTTGTTAAATGTTCATACTTATTTAGAGACGAGGCTTTACTGTGAGGGAGAAGAACACATCAGGGTACCAGGACACTACCTGTTGCTGTAAGCAAAGCACAGATAAACTGTCTGTGGTCTCGAGAGTCACTCTGACCTCTCTGTTAGGAGCTGGCTACATGACATTACAACTACAGAGGTGCAGCAGAAGCCATTCATGCCCCTTGTTCCTCCTGGACCCAATCTCACATGGCTGATCCATGCCACCTGGATGCCCCTAGGCACAGGTCTCCCACCTCAGAGCAGCAGCCAAATGCCCAACAGGAGCCCTTCCAATGCGAGACTGTGCC
Source organism: Chionis minor (assembly GCA_013398295.1). Classification (NCBI taxonomy): domain Eukaryota; kingdom Metazoa; phylum Chordata; class Aves; order Charadriiformes; family Chionidae; genus Chionis; species Chionis minor. The sequence goes on from VZSF01001813.1 coordinate 1,444,827, forward strand.
AGAGAGCCCCAAGAATCTGCCTGTCCTCCCTCTGCAACACTGAATATCACAGATGAACTGGGGTGGAAGACACAGAGGTTGCCCTGGTACAAAAGTCCACCTGCTCCCCAAAGACTCCCATTAGAAATTTCAGGCAATCGAGTAGATTTTTGTTACAGACTGGACAAATGCTAGGTCTCAAAAATGTCAAATATAGCCTGGCTTTCGTGACACAACTGCAGCAGCACATCAAGTCTCAAGCTGAGCTTGCTTACAAGTATGTGATTTTGCTTTAAGTCTCCATTTCTTTTATAAATTGCAGGAAGAGTGGACTATAGATAGCTGTATGGAGCAAGGTCAGCACCAAGAGAATAGACATCAAATATTCGAAATAATGTGATTACAGAACGTGCCAACTTGAGAGGGAAGTTTCTATTTTGGGAGCAAAGGCTTTTTGTTTCACCTCTTATGCTCCACATGTGCTGCCTTTCTTGACATTTTCCTACAGCCTGATGTCCCCTAGAGAGCTGACTGGGTTTGCTAGGTACAATAGGTCAGACTTACCAACATACGTTGGAATAACAGGGTTTCTACACTTCCCCCTCAAAGCAAGGAGGTGAGTATAGGAGAAACTCCCCATCCATTTACAGGGAAGCTGTTCTTAAGCAAGGCTAGGCAAATCCTGCAAAACATTTAGTCTGAATATCACCACAAATGTTCAAATTATTTACCTCCAACACACTGTCTCTTTTATCTCTTCCTCTTCTGCAAATACTCATAAAACAGAGTTTTGTTGGCACAGCTATTTACCGGAAGAGAATATCGATATAACATGCATGGATATTCACATAGTGATAAAATTTTACATTTACAAGCACCAATGTGTGCACCAACACATTCATTAAGCCACATGAAAAAGATACTGTCATGTGACTTATCCAGCCAATTACAAATAGCTATTGCATCTCAAGTACTGTGTGTTCACAAGGTACTATAAAAGAGAAGTCCAAAGAGAAAAATCCATTAACATTTGTAGAATGCATTGACTAATGCACAATTTTAATGAAATGGAGGTTATTGTGAGGTTATTTTTATTAATGACATTTATGAATTAAAGTGCTTTGCAAATGCTGTAGCAATAGAGAAAACTGTTATGCTGCAAGCAAAAAAACAGGTTATAGTCACAGAATAAATTGCTGTGTAATACAGTTATTCTCTGTAGTTTTATTTTCACTTTACAGTAGCACCTACAATCAAACACTTTCCAACTGTCAACAACATTTCTTGACTTCCAGAAGACATAGGTCCAGTCAATCCCATACAATGTCTGAAAACATTGGTGTATTTTTTTATATAAAGGAGAGGGGGTGTGTGTTTCAACCTAGTCTCTTCACCTTAATCATTACAGTATTTTTATATAGTATAACATCAAAAGTACGCACAAAATGGGGCTAGAAAACAATATTTGTAGCATTTGATTCTTGAAATGGACATTTCTTTGAAGCAGGATATACAATCAACACTCCTTAAGAGCAACAAAGGGCTCAGTCCTGCTCAGTGCTAAAGAACACTGGGTAAGGAGATTCTGAAGCAATTTTATATACAGCCTTTCTGTCATCCCTTTATACCTTGATGCCAGCTTAAGTCTCATCTGAAGTGCAGGTAAGAGCCCAAGTTGATAAGGACTTTCAGGGAAGTGTTGCAGAGATAAAGCTCCAAGCTGTTACATGTAAAAGACCAGGTTATTGGACAAAAAGGTTTGGGTCAGTTTTTGAAGGAAAATTATGACACACAAAGTAAACATATAATAAGCCTACGGAGCTTGTGCATGTATATTGAAGATAATGAATATTATTTGGAACACTGTCAATAAGGCTTTTAGAAAAGCTCTAAGATATTAAAACTGCTTGGTTTTTTATGCAAACCCTCCAAAATACACCTAATATAAACACTTAGTCTCAGTTAATAGCCAGTTTCCCTTAAGCAAAGTGAAACCTATCTTTACATGGAACATGCTGTGATTTCCTTCCCTGCCTATCTTTTCTCTATTAGTTTTCTTGCTCCTCTCCCCTAAACAACTGGCTGTTTTTCCCAATCCCCAAGCGTCTTCACTCAGAGCAAGCTTTGTGCTGGAGCCTTGGTCCCCTGGCAGTCAAAGCACATGTTCCTTTGACCTTTACTCAGCAATGCATGCTGCTGTACAATATTTTTAACTGCAATAATGCCTCAGAATCCCATTTCATGTTAGCACAGCATTTTCTGCACAGCCTTCCTTCCCACTTTTAGAGTGAAATGGGAACTCCGTATCTGAAGATGTAGCCCATTTCCCCCTGTGGATCATCCATTGAGTATAGCAGATTTGTTCCTTGTTTTTTGCACAGTCTAGAAGAAAAAATTCTGTATCATGTTCCTAGAATGTAGCATTTATTTTCATTTAGCATTTGCCCATTTTGTTTGTTGTGAAGAAAAGGAAGAGAGGGGTGGATTCTCTAATAGCTCAACCTGTAGAAAAGTTACAGTACCATGTCACTCCCTGGAGTTATTTTTTCAGTCAATGCACAACTGGCATGCTTTTTCTCTTCTTCATCAGATGAGCTCTCAGTACCATCACATTTTATCAGCACAGTCGTATTTTAAACTTTGGGATAGCTTTGTAACTTCTAGCTAACAGGCAGGTAAGACACCTTACCAACTTTTAGTCCAACAAACACAGAATTCCCAGCATTCAAGTTTGTCAAATAAATATGGATGTCCATCTGCTCTGGTCCTCTTTTTGGAATTTTTTTTTTTGTTTTTTAGTTCAGGGACTGGAGCAGTAAGTGTGGCAAAGCTCAATTTGTAACAGTATGGGACAAAGCCAACCTGGTATCATCTCCAGAGTGCAAGGAAACATATCGTTTCCCACCTGAGTCCAGGTACTATTTCAGGAATAAGAATAATTTTTAAGCTACCTTCTGGATTCTTAGGGATCCCAGCTCTCACACAGGTGATGTCCCTGTTATCACTAAAAACAATTACTTCATCATTATTTGCTTTGCCAAAGTTTTACATGTCTCTTAAATTATTTACAAGCCTCTGAAAAATGTCTATAACCTTAAACACTTAGACCCCCTGGAGAATGGTGAAAACAAATTTAATTGGGTAGCACCATCTAAGGCTGTTTGCCAGGACTCTGTAGAATGGTCTACTGAGGTTATATATTTTGCTTTGCTTAGCCTGTTTGTCATTTAATTTATTCCTGGCATTGGGTAGACATCCAATATTGTAACAGTGCTTAGCTCCCCGTAATAAATACAGGATCCCACAGTGCTGCCTGGCTTTGTGCCTCGCACAATGGCAATGTGGGGGTCGTGTGATGGACAGATGACTTCCACTGCTAAGGTGTCAGTCTGCACTGTCCCCTTCACTTCATTCAGGTCCCTTGTGATGTGGAAACTGTGCAGAGGCTGTCTTATGTTTGTTCCTTGCACAGGATTGATTTTTGGAGAACACAGGCTTGAGATCTCTCTCTCGGCTCTGCTTTCTGCTCTGGGGGACAGATTACCACACACAGCCACTGCATTTATACAGATCTTTGTCTGACAGGTGTGGTGGGTTGACCCTGGCTGCACGCCAGGTGTCCCCTAAAGTCATTCTGTCATTCCCCCTTCTCAGCTGGACAGGGGAGAGAAAGTATGATAAAAGCTTCATGGGTCAAAATAAGGACAGGGAGAGAACACTTACCAATTACTGTCATGGGCAAAACAGACTTGAGGAAAGTTAATTTTCTACCAATCAAATCAGAGTAGGGGAAAAAATCTTAAAACTCCTTCCCCTCAGCCCTCCCTTCTTCCTGGGCATAACTTCACTCCCGAATTCTCTACCTCCTCCCTGCCAAGCGGTGCAGGGGGATGGGGAACAGGGGTTGTGGTCAATTTGTCACACATTGTCTCTGCCGCTCCTTCCTCCTCAGGGGAAAGACTCCTCACACACTTCCCCTACTTCAGCGTGGGGTTCCTCCCATGGTAGGCAAACTCCTCCAATGTGAGTCTTTCCTGTGGGCTGCAGTTCTTCATGAACTGCTTCAGCGTGGGTCCCCCATGGGATCACAAGTCCTGCCAGAAAATCTACTCCAGTGCAGACTCCTCTCTCCATGGATCCATAGGTCCGGCCAGGAGCCTGCTACAGTGTGGTCTCTTCATGGGGTCAAAGGCTCCTACGGGCATCCACCTGCCCCAGCGTGGGATCCTCTGTGGGCTGCAGGTGGGTATCTGCTCCACTGTTACCCTCCATGGGCTGCAGGGGGACAGCCTGCCTCACCATGGCCTTCACCACAGCCTGCAGGGGAATCTTTGCTCCAGTGCCTGAAACACCTTCTCCCCTTCCTTCTTCTCTGACCTTGGTCCCTTCAGAGTTGTTGCTCTCAAATATCCTCACTCTTCTTTTCAGCTGCTGTTCCACCCAGCAGGTTTTTCCCCCCGTTATTGAATATGTTATCACAGAGGTGTTACCACTGTTGCTGATGGGCTCAGCCTTGGCCAGTGGTAGGTCCACCTTGGAGCTGGCTGGCACTGCCTCTATGGGACACAGTGGAAGCTTCTAGCAGCTTCTCACAGAAGACACCCCTGTAGCCCCACCCCGCTAACAAAGCCTTCCCATGAGAACCCAATACACCAGAACAGAATGGGACCCAGAGTTAGATCTCTGAAAGAGAACTAGCTTTTAAAACCACCTTAATCCTAATGCTGTGAAGTTTTATAATGTTTACATCACAGCTTTGGACCTTCTGGCCAATGTTTTATATCCCTATGTGCTGGTTTTGGCTGTGGTAGTGTTAATTTTCTTCACAGAAGGTAGTATGGAGCTATGTTCTGGATTTGTGCTGGAAACTGTTGATGATACAGGGATGTTTTAGTTACTGCTGAGCAGTGCTTACACAGGATCAAGGACTTTTCTGCTCCTCACACTACCATGCCAGTTAGTAGCCTGGGAGTGCACAAGATGTTGGGATGAGACACAGCTGGGACAGCTGTCCCCAAGTGACCAAAGGGATATTTCATACCATGTGACATCATGTGCAGCATATAATGCTGGGGCAAGAGGAAGGAAGGGGAGGACATTCAGAGCTATGGCATTCTGTCTTCCGAAGTAACCATTACACAGGATGGAGCCCTGCCTTCCTGGAGATGGCTGAATATCTGTCTGCCGATGGGAAGTAGTGAATGAATTCCTTGTTTTGCTTTGTGTGCACGCGCAGCTTTTGCTTTGCTTATTAAACTGCATCTCAACCCACGAGTTTTCTCACTTTTAGTCTTCTGATTCTCTCCCCCGTCCCACTTGGGGAGAGTGAGCAAGCGACTGGGTGGTCCTAGTTGCCAGCCAGGATTAAACCACGACACCCTGATACACAGGAAATATTTCTCGGATGCCCAGCTACAAGAAGGTTTCTCATAATAGCCTGAAACTTGTTTGTGCACAAGGAAGAAAAATACCTTGTTTTATTACTTCATAAGGTCTGAAACGAAGAAAATAATAGATTCCACAATTCAATAGCATATTCCGGTTTCAGGCACAAAGGGTCTAGTTTTCTCTTGCTATTCCTTTCTTAAAGTATTCCTATTTCTTCCTTACTTCTAAGAAAAAACAATGTAACGTGAGACATGTAGTGATTTCCTTACAGGATACAGCACTTTTTTGGTTTTTTTCCCTTTTTTCAACTTTTTCCTCTACCCTGAAGGCTGACCTCTCTTTCTTTCATCCTTTAGTGTTTCAGAGAAGCTATTTCAGTGTGTTCTGTCCAGGAGTACAATCCTGCCTGTCTTTGCATACTGTGCAGAAAACTCCTGTTCTGAAACAGTCTCTCAGTATATGCCAAGTCCTGTAAGCACTGACTACTTCTGTGCCAGAAAACAGGAAAGGTTTCTGCAAAACTTAAGGACAGTCATTGATATCATGGTGGATACAATATTAGCATCAAAACCCTTGACTACCATTGCTTCACATACATTTATTCCTGTCATTGATGGACTGAATACCAAAAAGTTATCTTGTAATATGAGATGAATTTCATTGTGGACTGTGACTGTTATACCAACTTCAATTCTGCAGTGACAAATCTTCCAGAAGATGCCGAAGATTCTGCATATTCTTACTGACTGTGATGAGTTTGAATAAATATGGATGTTCACTTTCTGTTAACTTTTCAATTAATCACTGAAATCAGACTAAATGTGGGGGGAGAAAAAAACCTCCGAACTACTAGATGTATATTTCTTTGCAGCTTTCCCTTCTCATTTGACTGTAATTCTATCCTTCCACTGGCATCATTTTCTTGGTTGTAGTTTCTTAGTGGAGTATAATATGTAGATTAGAGACGCTCTTGGCAGAATCTCAGTACTGTAATACATTTATCTTGACAAACCCATGTGAGGTCAGGAAATGCCTACTATACTGCTGGCAGACGTAGAACTGAGGCAGAGAGAGGCTAAATGCTTTTTGTTAGGTTACAAGGGATGTGTGGGGCACAGGTCCCTTTCTTAATAACAAAGCCTGAAACTCTATTTTTCAGTAGCACAAGGTAGTAATAATTTGAGGTTTTTTACATTTTCCATTCAGAAACATCTTGAAAATTAAAGGTTTTCTTTTTTTCTTAAATATAATTTTTTACTTTTTTCAAGTTCTGAGATTTTCTTTAGTCAAGAACTCACAAAAATGAGGTTTTTTTTCCTTTCCTTTGATATCTTCCCCTATTTATCACAGTGAAAATGAGGGAAAGGAAAACAGTGAAACTGTAGATGAGGTTCTAAAGCACTAAAAGAATAGATATTCTGGTTTTCAAAAACCAAAAGTATGGTTTCTATTTTATTTCATCACTATGAAAACAGAAAAAAATATTTTAACACTTCAAAAGGTTTTAAAAATTGACTATTAAAAGTTGGTTTTTATTCTACCCACCACATATAATTATAATTTACATCTTATCTGAGGTGAAAAGTTTGATCATGATTTCATGACTTTGTCCAGTCTTTCAAGATCAATGAATAAAAAAAGCAGGGAGATAATGATGAGGCAACAATTCCTTATTCAATTAATTCCATCTTCCCTTAATCTTTTTCTACCAAAAGAATAGAATAACTACTAGGGGGGAAAACCAAACCAAAAACCAACCAAAAACCAAACCAACAAAAAGAAAAGCTCTAGTAGGAATTCTAAGACAGACCCTAACTATAGTGAATTGCATTCTTTCTTACATTATCAGTTATAGACTCTTTTAATTAGTTTACCACAACCTATGTAGTGGAACGTGGCACTGAGGAACATCTTTGAGTAGTGTTTTTGGCAGTGTTATGTTAATTGTTGGACTTGATGATTTTAAAGGTCTCTTCCAACCTGGGTGATTCTATGATTATGACTTTAAGATTCAGAGGGTGGGTTTATAATTAGGGATGAGGCTTGCTGCAGTATCTGCTGTGCAAACCCCAGGACCAGTGACATGCCCTGACACAGGCAGAAAAAACTCTCTACAAAACTGACAGCAAGATCAGAAATCAGTAACACGTGTAAGTGGGTTTTTTCCACTGCTCCACAGAGGTGGGAAGAGCAGAGCATGCCACTGCACATCCCTACAGAGGATTTAGATTCAGGTAGGGTCCAAGAAGTGGCATTGTCTAAATGTCAACAATCCACTTCTTGCTCTTTGGAGTCGCAGCGTTTCACACAATACAGAATCAGAGCAAAACATCTCTGCATTTTAAGATGTACACTGCTACCCACTAAGCCTTATTGGGTCCAAGGTGGAACGACAAGATAAAAGCTTTCCAGCTTTACAACACGTCGCACATGGCTGCTGAATGAAATTTAGCATCCAACATCCCCCTTGTCTTTGATCTACTGCAGGTACAGCAGAGCTAACCAATCCATCAGTTTCTGAGTCATAAATGGTTTTTGGCTCGCGTAGCTTGTGCCTGAGCGAAGGTTTCCCTGTGAGTGGTGATACTCGCTGAGCTCATGGCTGGGGAGATGCTGAAGGCAACAGTCTGACGCTGACATTTAATAATGAGCTGCAATTCACAGGTGAAGGAGGACCACCTATTCAGGTGATCTGCCCCCCAGAACACTCTGCTTAACATTGGTGGCTAGGGTGCTTTTATTTCCATCTCAGTTTCAAAGAAAATATGCTATCTTCTGTTCCCACTGTAATAGGTGCTTTGTCCTGTTATAGTTACAGTCAAAAGTCTCTCTTTTTGTTTTGACCATTCAGCAACTTTGCTTCCATTTTGCTCATGATGATATTCAGTAATAGAAACTCTCAGGAGCTTTTTATCCAAGCTCTGCTCTGATTTGTAACACAGGGATACATCCATAGGCAGCTGAAAGTCGATCTGTAAGCATAGCATATCTAGAGGCAAGCATCATGAGTAAGTTGAGAAGGTTGAAATCTTTCTGATAGCAGCATAATCGACAACACCTCAAAAAGAGAAAATGGAAACATTTTGCACAACCTATTTTGGGAAATCTCTCCTTTCCTTTTCCCTCCCTCCATGCTCACACAAGTTTTATTTTTATATCTGCAGGCACAGTAGTGCAATTTTCATCCCTATGATAGTCAGTGGCTGTGGAATGGCAATTTACATCACACTGGTATTTTGTGGGAAGCAAACTCGACTCTTCTTTGTAAGGAACTTGCTCCATTAGTAAGCTCATATTTAATATCCTCCCGGCCTATATAAACTGGTGTATTTAAGATTTAATGCAATTTCTGTTGCAGTGCAACCTGTGCACATTTGGTTAATTTACAACCATTTGTATTCAAAAGAATATTGGTGCCAAAGAAGGAAACAAAATTATACTCCACCACAAATACTTCCTCAGACATGAACATTAATAACATTTATATTTGTTTTTTTTTTTTTTTTGCTATTGCTGCCAGTACCACACCCTATTTTCCCAAGCACATTTGCCTACTTTCTGTATGAACAAGAAATTAATTAAAATATCTCAGTATTTGTGGTACTTTTGCTCTCCAGAAGCTGTAAATATCTGCTGAAGCTCCCAAAATTTTTCCTCCGATGATGTTTGAATAGATAGTCATGGCTGGTTCAAAGCACTTTACCTGTGCTTCCAACAGAGCTTCCTCCAGCAGTCTCTTGGGAGCCCACTGCTCCCAAGGACTAGCTCAGGAATGGGAGCTCCTATTTTCAGTGCTCTTTGCTGCACCTGAGTAATATAACTGACATGATCTGAGATAAGTGGTGCGAATAACACCACTTTAAGTTATGAACTGGCACCAGTAGTGTTGGAATAAGAACTCTCCATCATTTTTGCTAGCCTGGATACATAAATTACAGATATGATACAGGCACTAATTTTTAACTGCAAACACTGTGTTTACAGAGTATCTTAAGTGCTTTCTTTTACAGCAACTCTCAGAAACAACAAGCTATGTGCAAAGATTCAACAATAATTGTGTCTTCTGTTATAATTTTGTTTCCTCCGCTCTTTACAATTTCACTGTAGAGCCCAATATAATAGACATATTTCCCTGATACAGCCTTGAGAAGAAAAAGGGATTCTTACATCCAGGGTTAGCCCTGTGTGATCCAGCCTGACAGTCGAAGGACATTACCATAGATACTTGATACTCGGTGACTGGGGAAAGAGAGAAATTGCCTTTGAATCAACAATCCACAGCCAGGTTTAAAGCTAACTTCAGAGGGATCTGGGAAAGCAAGCAAACCTGCTGTGAATAAGGATTTGCTACTGTAGAGTTGAACATTTTATAAGCAAGTGGAGATGTCAAGAAAGTTTGCTGACCTATGCTTCACTCTCAAGCTGTAAGGAAAGTGTCCTTGCAGATGTTTGTTTGTAGCATCATCTATTCAGCCAGATGCTGCCCTGTTAGTGAGCATTAGCAGTGGTATGTTGGTATCCAGCACATCAGTGCAGCCAGGTGAAAGTCAGCCAGAGGAAAGCAGTCAGTGCCAAGCACCGCTCAGGCACCATTGCTGTAACAGTCACAGAACAAAACTGAACAGATCAGCCTGAAATAGGTGTAAAACTACTCAGGGGAAATAAAATACATTCTGCTTCCAGTAGAAACAATTTCTTTCTACCATGCTGCCTTTACCCACTGATCACGACCACTCTGTTAGTCTAGGTTTAAGCCTTCACTGTTTGTACTGCATTTATTAAAAAAACTCAATAACAGTTCCATAGGAATACATAAAATCTTGGTGTGAAAGAATAAGTGTTTTCCATCACCTCCCACCATTCTTTTTGTGGTAGAACAACACATAGAGTGGGATGTCCCATTCATAGAGCAGGGTATCATAAGCAGCTCAACAGTTTACAAGTGATCCATCACTGTGTAAAGAAATTACCTGCATTGTTCCAACAATAGCAACCTTGTGTCAGACACAAATATTTTTTTCTGCTACGTGTGTATTTAAAGAAAGTGGGGGCAGGGGGGAAGGGAGGACAAGGCAATATTTTTAAACGAGTAAATGTGAGAAGAGTAATGATGATGAAATATTACTTCAATGAAGATTTGTTTGATGTAAGAGTGTGGTGCTCTGCTACTGAGATAAAAGTAAGATGATCAGCTGGGAAAAATGTATGTGAAAAATGTATGAAGGTCTTAGATTAAATTAGTGAACTACACCAAAGTGAAGAAGCAACAAAGGAAACAGCACTTTCAGGACACCATCAAAGTCAGTAGGGAGCATTTGAATCAAGGCCAAAAGGACAGATATCACTGTTGCCTTGAGCGTTCACTGTGCCATCAAAGGAGGACACCCTATGGTTCACTTTTAAGGGAAACCTACTGCAATGTTGTGCACTTTGTCTTACGTCTTCTTCCTTTAAAGTAACATTAAAAATAGCGTTTACTATAAAGAGTGAAGCTAGAAGTCCTGAGTGACACTTCTGAACAGGATTGTCAATTGTAAATGGTGGACCTAATTCTCATTTACACTGATGGTCTAGCAATAGAAAGGGGTCATCACCTTGGTTTAATGTAGATTTGCGATCATGTTCGTCCTCTGTTTTCAATAGAGAGAAAAGCCTTGGAGTGAAGAATAGAGAGCCCTGATATTCTTTTGGTCAGCATGATAAAATGAGTGGTTCTTGGATTGCCACCGGCATGCAAAAAACCACCAATTATAACACAAAAAATTAAAAACCTAAATGCCTCAATTTCCACATGTGCACACAAGAAAACAAAACAATCCTTGAAAATAAGGGAGATGATTAACTGCAAAGTTAAGTTAAAACATTAAAAGTTCAACTTAATTTTTATTGATTTAAAAAAAAGACATTGTGGCAATGCAGAGCAGAAAGGTTCTTGAATTGCTTCTTTTTTAAGGGTATGTATTTTTTGATTAAAGAGTATTGAGATAAACTGTTTGCAATACCTTTGCTCTAAACATAAAATCTTGAATTTTGGGAATAAATGGGTAACAAGAACAAGGCACACTGGAAGGGAGTGTGTGCATGCTTGTGTAGAATGATTCAAATCGCTCAATTCTCATTAAGAAAAAACAAACACAGAACATTTGAGCATATTTTAAAGCCAAAGATCATGTCTGCTGCAGCATGCGTCTGTAGCTTCCTCTGTGTAGACCAGCCCTATAGCTTTCAACAGAGAATAGAGCTCTCTCTTCCTAGCTTGCCAGTAATCCTTAGGCAATGATTTTTGTTATTGTTTGAGTAATATATCCTTATAACCAAGAGCCTATCAAAGACATAACATGGTGCACCATTATGAGACCATGCACCTTATCACTTGCCTCCCTTTCCTGTTTCTGCATGGTGTAGATGAAGTCTACAGTTAGTTCACTATTTTGCAATATAGTGCCTGAAATTAATTAAGGGTTTGGCACTTTTCACTTGTTATGCAGATATATTTTCCCTGTTACTACATTCTTCACCACACATTAGGTGTTAGAATGCACAGCACATTGCGGGCAAGATGGGTGTTGTTTCTACAAAAATAAAAACTGTGAAATCGAGATTTTTTAATGATTTCAAATAAAGCATATTTTTGGATCATACGGATAATCTATGAGACTCACTTTAAAAAGCAACAAGTTCTGCCTTCTTTTTCTACTTATGCTGTAACGATTTAAATTTCTCAAAGCATATGGTGAGAATCAGAATTATCCCTTCTCCACCTACTACTCACAATTTCTTGCCTACTGATTTCAGCACCTAATCTATGGTGCTAAAACCAATTAGTGATACATCAAAGGTTTTTGCAGTTGTAAATTTTGGACCACTACAGAACATTAACACATGAGCTTCTCATTACAGGCACAGATATATGTGATCTTTGATCCATGTGATAAAAGATACATTCAAAATATGTTTTCTTTGGCAACCTTATAATCTCCTAATTGAGGAAAAAAAGCTAATTATATAGTTCTTTGCAAGGCTGGAATCTGCTGTAATAGGGATTATACACAAAAATTAAGTTGTAAATGAGAAAGACTAATTTCACTTTTTCCCTTTTTCTGAAATTTTTGCTTCCTGAAGTTGTGGAAAGTTATTTTTTATAAATCTTATGTTATAACTAGAATGGTTTGAGCTTTCAAGGAAGTTGCTGGATTAATATTCTGAACAAAACTTCAGTCCCATAAACGTGCTTAACTTTTGACACAGACCAGCCCCACCAAAGTCAATGAAACTAAGTCATGCCAGCTAAAATTAGGCATCAAAGCATAAATTAGCAAATGTCATGTTCTCCTGTTCGCTGGTTCCCAGTATGCCTCTCCTATTTGCATGAAGTATGTGGACCTTAAGCAAGTGATGGAATTGATGGTGAAGCAGCTCATTGTATGCCTTAGCGCTCAGACTACTTGATAGGCTATTCATTTTCTCCTGCCATTCTCCATCCCTCCACAAAGTCCCTGTATAGTCAGATATAAAAATAACAAATGGAACATCGCCATTTGATACTAGATTGCCAGGAACACTTATTTATAGCCCTTTTCTTCCCCAGAGAGGTATTTTTCCATCCTTTGGAACCAGTGCCCAAGCCTGGTGCGTATCAGCCTGTGCTACCTTTGGCGATGCGTCAGGAGACAAATAAAAAGTGCTTGGAGCTGACGGGGAGATGTGACAGACTGGACACATTTACTGTGAGTTGTGGCAACCACACTCCAAAGTGGCCTGGGAGGGACGGAGAGGTTGCAATGTCTGATCTCTCTTTCTTCCCTCTGCTTCCCAGGGAGAAGAAATGGGGTCTGTCTTAGGACAGAAAAAAGAAGGTGAAGGGAGGGGGTAAATGAAGAGAGGAGAGGGAGAGAAAGAAGGAGAGAGAGAGGGAGGGACAGACCTAAGGAAGGCAGGCAGGGAGGGAGGCAGGGAGGAAGGGAGGGGAAAGGGAAGGTGAGACTTCTCCTTCCTGCCCATGAAATCCCTTAGTCTCAGACTGAGCTGCTTAGATTTGCCACCGAGACAAACATTTGAATTTCAGTCACAGAATCACACTGGAATTTCCAGGAAAAGTAAAATCAATATCTAATATGCAGTGATTCAGAGAAGGAAGTAGAAGCCCTTTTGCTACAACTCTAACACAGAACTAGAGAAATTTGTTGCAGATTTTTTCACTCTTGAGAAATGTTTTCTGAACACCATTTGCAGGAGATTGCTCCCTACACCATAGTTTCTTTGGGATTGCGGGTGCTGCAGAGATTTCTTTTAATAGATAAGGTTGGATTCTTATTTTTTTAAATGCTTATTTCACTCATGAAGGGACAACACCAGGAAAAAAAAAAGCAAAAAAAGCAAAAAAAAAAAATTTACATGTACTAAAGCTATTTCTTAACTTGTGTTCACATCAGGTTAATTCCCTTTTCCAGTTTTTGAACTATAATAATACTCTTGAAAGTAGCCTTTGAGCTACCATTAGGTGTTCCACAACTCCTGTTCCAACTGTATCTTCCATGTTAACCCTGATTAGCAACATAGGATGCCTTCCACATTGCCTAATTTATCTACTGGGGTTCTTCATGTCTCAATAATGTCCAGAAAAGACAATTCCTGTTATAATTAGGGTCACTACACTTTGAATATCATTGGTATATGCTGATGAAGAATGTAGCTGAGTCAGTACTGAGATCCTTTTTCTGGATTGCTCCTCCCCATCTATTGAAAGTCTTGACTTCTGAAATACCTGTATTAAAGCACAATTAAATAATCTAATCTCTTTCTCCATCTCTACTGCTGAATGGCACAGAACAAATCTAATTCAAAAATTATTTTTCTGGTTCAGAGGCAGACACATAGATTTGTATATTTGTCCTCCTCTTTCAAGAAACCCACTTCCTCTAAATTTCATTTTTGCTCCATGAAATAAAAAATGAAATAACATTGATTTCTTTTCTATTTAATTCTTTTTTTTTTCCTAGTGTGCCTATACGACATGACAGTGAATAATGGTATATGCCTAGAAAACAATTACATAGCACCTCTGTATTGATTTGTTTAATTATATCTCTTTACTCAAAACAAAGTTGTTTACTTGGACACTACTGGCAAACCAGAGTGGTTTGTGCACCTATTTTACCTTTCACTTCAATCTAGTTAATTATTTTTTAGAACAGATATCTAAGGAAACCTCTGACTTTCAGATATTTTTCTGCGCAGTGGACCTCCCCACCCCAGCCAGGAGCCTGGACAGACACCTGCAGAGCTACTTGAGTCAAAACTTCATGGCAATCAAATGTCTAAGTATTTCCAAGGATCTGAAGACCAGATCTAGTCTAGATTTTGAAATGCTATGGTCACAGAAGGCAGTGCCAATAAATCCTGCACAGCTTTGCTACACCACACACAGCACCTAAGCAGGCACCTCCACGTGCGCTAGTTTGTGTTGTGTAGCTTTACCACTTTGCACAGAGCAAGCTGAAGGGCACCCATGCAGCACCATTGCTGTGGTTTAATCCCAGCTGGCAACTAGGACCACACAGCCATTCACTCACTTGCCCCCAGCCCCCAGCAGGGTAGGGAGAAGAGGGAGAAAAAGGGGGAAAAAATCCTTGTGTGTTGAGATAAATAAAGTTTAATAGAACAGTAACAGAAGAGAAAAACAATAATAATAATAATAATAATAATGGTAAAAGAATATACAAAGTAAAGCGATGCAGTACAGTTGCTCTCACTACCTGATGATCGATTGCTCAGCACATCCTGAGCAGCAATAGTGGATTCCTGTCCCCTGGCCAACCCCCATTTGTATCCGGATCCCCCATTGTATCTATGGCATGAAACATTCCTTTGGCCAGCTTGTCCTGTCTATGGTCCCTCTCAGCTTCTATGGGAAGCTGAAAACGTCCCTGACTTAATTTAAACGTTACTTAGTAACCACTAAACCAATATTTGTTATAGACATTATTCTCATACTAAATCTGAGACACAACAGCTACTGGGAAGAAAATTAACACTATCCCAACTGAAACCAGGATAACAGTGCAGACATTCAGGTATCTAACTCATATCAAGGAAGGTGCCATCTCAGAGTAGGTTTCACAAACTGAACTTTTGTCTGGGGCTGGATGCGTAAACTGCCGAGGTACTGTTGAGCACCATAGGAGCAGCACGTTTGCCATCCAGCTGTAGCAAGTAGCTGAGGCAAGGTTGTCAAAATGGACATTTTTCTTTGCCCAAGAGAACCAGACCCCAAATCTCCTTCAGTCCCAAAGACTGCCCTAATCACCATGCCATACAATATTCTTTTTGGCTTTATTCATTGAAGACAACTAGTTAATATCATTAAGGTGTTAGGCCATGCCTTGTTGGCATAATTAAGTGTTCATTGGGGCAGGGGAGCAGAATATTTGCACACTCAGTGTGGGCCGAGCACCTGGGTTGCAGTGTTTCTCCTAATCCATGGGACAGCAGCAGATGGGGATTGGACCAGAGCACAGCAGCGTAGTCTCCTGGCCAAAAGACTTCTACCTCTGTCTAACAAAGAAAAGTTTTCCAGTAGAGAAATTGTAATGTGGGGCTCATCTTTTCCCATTATGGTTGGATTCCACAGGCGGCAGAAGCGTGTGATGGATGAGCTGGGCACCCTGGCCAAGGCTGTGCCTCTTTGGGGGATGTCCCCAGGTGGTATACTCAGACCAAGTCAAGGGCTTTTCACATCTACTCTTTTGGAGTTACAACACTGAAAAAGAAAAGAGGCAAGAAAGCCACTCCTGTGAATCTAGCCTGTTACTGTCAGCTGGGATTTTCAAAGTTACATTGAAAGGCAGAGGCAGATCAGGATGCTCAGGTACCTCCGCTTTTCCCTTAGGCATTACTCTCCACTGCCTGCTACTAGTTCCTGCTTCTCACTCACGGGTCACTGCTGCGGCTTGCCTGGGGACCTTTCGGGATGAGCTGATATAACACAGCAGATGGTACTTACACTGAAAAATATTATTTAACTTTATTGTGGCCAATAGTTCAATACAAGTATGTTGCTGTCAGAGGAACCCCTTGCCGTCAAAACAAAAGTGGGATCTCACAGGCCCAAAATTACTTGTAAATTGAAATGTTTATCTATTTTCAAACCATCTGCCTTACATATTCAGTTTCTGTTTGCTCAGTCTTGTTAAGAGGAGAAGGAAGGAGAGAAATTCAATGACATGAACCACTCATGACCACTGTAACAAGGCAGTGTTTAACCATATAACAAAGTTAAACAGAGCATAGCTGCACTGAAGTTCATTCTAAAGCTATAGCTTGCAAACTTGGAAAGTACCCAAACTAGCCTTGTGTCCTCAATTGAGAAACTGAAATAAAACTGTAACATGTATCTATATATATCTATATACACACATCCAAGTAGAAGAATATTCCTCACGCAAAACATATTCTAATTATATTTTGCTGACACTAGTTAAACACAAAAGATTCAAATTTTGAAAGGAATGAGGTGTTATTTGTTACATTGCTACATTGTTAGAGGTTTCTAACACAGCACATGTATACATTCCCTCCTTTTCTACAAATTGCCTCTTCATATTTAATTGGATTTTATATGTTAAAAATCCTCTTCAGGTAAATCTTATACATTAATTTGTCTGTTTTAAAGATAGAAAATGTGTAGGTAGATCTTATATAATAAGTAATTTTCACAAAATTAATGGAAAAAAACAAAATATGGTTAAAACATAAGCATGGCAAATCCAGTGGGCAGCTACAAGCAAATGATATCTCTGCACTCAGTTAGAAAGACAAAAAAAGTAAATGAAGTTTGGTTACACTGACAGGAGTTTTATTGTTGCGCAAAAGCTGAAGAAGAAATAGGCCAAGATGCTGGCTATGTTATTTCACCAAACAATGCATTCAGCCCAGTTTTAAGAACAGAAGTCCAGTTATAAGAACAGACCTGTTCAATTTCATAATACCATAGCCCACTTTTTTTAAACTACAGCCTTCTTTCTGCTCTGACATATTTCCATCAGACGAGACAGCTTCTTTCTAAGGCTTTTGGATTTTTTTTTTTGTTTAATCAAGTTCAGCTGAGCATATTTAAACTCAGTGACAACCATAGGAAAATCTAGCAATGCTCCTTGTTTTTCTCAGCTAGGGAGACTGTTTGACCCAGGAACTGGAGATCCCATCTGGAGTATCTGATAGGGTTTAACCTCCTCAGCCACATTTTCCCTCCGTATCACTTTGGCTCAGCCTTTACCACGGGGCAGAGCGAGGCTCACAGCGATGTCGCCTGGAGAGCATGCCCACGGGGACATCAAAGGGAGAGCACAGCCTTCCACAGCCCCTCCGTGGGACCTGAACTCACTTGTCCTTATTCTCCTCTTGTATGGATTAAACACCAGTGTCATTCCCCTGCCTTGGAGGAGTTATTTTTGACTTTCCTTGGTGTAAGAGAGCCATCAGTTCCTATGCCACCTGTAGCAAGGACAGTTTACTATGACGGATGTTTCAACCCTTTCTCCCTCAGCAGCGCTTCTCAGCGTTTTCCAGGGTCCCTTGAAAATATGATGCAGCTGGGCTTTCCATTGGCATATATAAGCTTTACTTAATAAAGCTGAACAAACTAATTACAACCAGGAAAAAAAAAAACTAGTTTTATATGGAGTAGCATCTTTCCCTGATCCCAAATTAGCTGTTATTTAAAATTCTTCAATGAGTGGTTTCTGTAAACACACCAGCCTGTAACTTGCTCAGGAGAGAGTTGTTCTATTTTTTTTGTTATTATTTTTATTCACAATTTGCTATCCATGTGGTGGGTCTGATCCTCTGAAGCACATGGTTTTCTTTCTACTCAAGAGTCTCTGACTTGCAGTGGGATTTCCAGCTCATCATGGAAGAGTGTCGCCACACATATGTAAATAGATGTTCACAAACATTTTTTGCCATTCACTCAATGAGTATTTTTTAGAGACAAGGTTACACCTTTAAATAGCTACAAAAAGCTACTAGGACAAGGTTACAAGTGTTGTTAATTAGGAAAAACAAAAAAATCCAAAGAAAAAGTTTGGAATGTATTGATTTACCAAAATTTACACAATTCCTCCAGAAATCAGAGAGGATTGGGAGAACCCAGACATCCCACTTTGGGTTGAAAACCAGCTTATTTTGCATTTTCCTGTGTCAGCTTGCCAAGGGGGCTCCTTGGCAGCCCCTGTGGGGCATTTGCAGGCCCCAGGGCTTGTGAAAGTCAGTGAGGACCGTCGGTGTCTGAAACAGCAACCTCCACCCTTCCCAGCCCCAGGCTGTGCGGCAGCTCGGAAGGGGAAAAGCCCTGAAGCTGCACCTCAGCTTGTTCTGGTAGGAAATGGCGAGACTGGAGAGAGGGGGCAAAGGAAACACCATAGCTGTGAGACGAGGACACACCAAGTTTCAAAGGAGAGTTTCCTTCGCAAATCACTTCTCTCCCCAGCTGTAGTTGCAAGCAACGTGCAATCAAATACAAAGTTCGTTAGCTTGTTTGCTTGCTTCTCCCAGACTCCTGCCGTGTTTAATCAGCTGCTCGGATGATTTGGTGATTACTCCCGAGACTGGGCTCCGCACGCTCAGACCACTAGAGGGCTTGGGCTTGCTCCCGGAAAGTACTAAAAATCTGCAAAATTCCTCTTTCGTGTTTCGCCTATGCACATACAAATAAAAAGTGAGATTTATGAAGCATGTCTAGGTTTTCTTCTCTTCATTAAAGGTTTGCCTGGTTATTTGCCTCAGTTCAGTCCTTTGGGATAAAGAGCATGGGAGATGTACACCCAAACTGTGGGGAGAGAGCTCTGCACCTTTGCAGAGACCTGTCACACAAGACTGATACCCACAGACCTCTTACATCTGTGATCATCATTGGGATTTAGGGGATTTCAGAAGTGGAGATTTCATGGGTTTATCATTCCTGCTATATACCATAAGCTTAAGAAATCTTGCTTAAGCTGACTCACTTCTGGAGAAAAAAAAAATAAATCTGATTTAAAAATAAAGACAAACCGGAATCATAAGCTAATTCTAGTACTGAATGTGTGCAGAACCACAGAGACCGGAGTTCATTCTCCACAATTAAATTTGGTGTTAATATTGTTAAACAGGTATAACTGTGATTGTACATGTCTTGTACACTAACTACCTAGGCAAATTAAGGGCTTCGGTCCCATTTTTTTTGAACCACAAGGTTTCTTTTCCTGAAGTATCTCTACAGTCAAAACAGTAGTGACCATTATCAACACAGATAAAAAGTTGCAAAAATATTTAAATCTCTTAATGCATTTGCTAAGGGATTATTTTCTTAGTTTGAACCATTACTTCAGCGGAGCAGCTAAGGAGCTAAGCTAATACTGCTTATGGTATCATTCCAATTCTCAAAAATAAATGTATTATAAGGATGAGCTCTAATAAAGGATGAAAGTGTCAAAAGCAAGACTGAGCAGTTAAGTGCTTAAATCTAAAAATGAAACAAACTAAAATCCATTTGTGCTTTTCTTTTTGACCACAGCTTCTCCCAGGTATTTACAGCTGTGTCCTTCTTCACACTCCCATGCCTCCAGTCCTTGCAGATACAATTTTATCCCCTTGTATCCCAAGCCCCGTTGGGATCCAGAAACCACCCAAGCTGCTCATCTCAGGTTGTCTGCTCAAGTACTGTCAGCCTCTCTCTGCTCCCTAGGTTCTTGTTTCTTAGCACATTAATTTGCCTTGACCACCACTTCCACTGCATGGAATGCGACCTCCCAGTCTCTCTCAGTCTTAGACACATTAACTTACGGGTCCCTGACTCCTTGCCTCAAAGTCACAGTGCTCAGAGTCCTAGCAAACCTTTTAATGCTTAGTTCTTTGTTGCTTTCTCAGGATCCCCATATCCATAGGTCTCCTATCCTTTTTCTCTCCAAGTCCTCCAGACCAGTTAGTTATAGACCTCCCCCTGTAGAAAGCCTACAATTGTGTTTCTTTTCTGCTTTTCCACCTTACTTGCGAGCATGTAAGCTTGTCCTGCTGCAGTGGGCATCTTTTTGTTGTCTGAATTCGAGGTGCCAATAGCAGAGTCCTGGACAGTGCAAAAGAAATTAACTCTTGTCTTCTCAGTCCTGGTGCTAGTCCTTACCAGATGGGGGTTGCAAGTGAAAACTGACCTGCAGATTTTTTAAAACTTGGTTGAAGATGAACAGATCTTTAATACAATGGCAAAAGTGTATGAGGCTAACGAATTCCTTGCAATGAAAGCACAGGAGGTCTACTACTTCTCAAAAAAACACACACAAGATTTTAATGAGGAAAAATGATCCTCCTTTTTTTGCCTTCTCTTTAGAAAGGCTGATTTATCTGATTTATTATTTCTAATTAGATAAAGCAGCTTCGTAAAAGACAATCCAATCGATTTCTGCAGAAATGTGGACATGCAAGGACATATATGTGTGCAAGTACAATAGTCTGTTCAGAGATGGGCACTGTTTCTACAATATTGCTGATGTTCAAACTCTGCCTTGCCATCCCCCTTTCTGTCCTTGCTCATCCACCGCATCATTTTTGCTTTGCTGTTTTCTTTGCCCCATCCTCATGCAGGTTCTTTCATGACGTTGGTGAGAGTCCACCAGTCCTGTCAGGCACTTTCTGCTTTCAGACTGCTCCTCATCTTTTACCTTTCTGTTCATTGGAGGCTTCTACAGTCCCTGTGTTTGCAGTCACCTCTTCCCCTTTCACAAAGAATACAGCCCAGGGCACAGCAGGACTGTAGCAGTCCAGCAGAGTCAGGATGTTGGGTCGTAAGCTCTTGAAGATGAGGACTGTACTTGTGTTTCTCAGATACATTGAAATTACTTTACCACCTACATAATGCTTAGTAAAATGAACAGCGGTGTCAATACACCTTCCCTTTGCTCTCTTTTCTGTAAGCTATTGTTGCTTATATTACATTGCTAACATAGAGTTTACAGCACCATTTCTGTCTTTGTTGGTTTGAGACTCATGACTTTTTCAGCACCATTCATATAAAGGATGCTATAAAATCGGAAGAATAAAAACTCTCCAGTTCCATGAAGGGAGATACGGAGTCCAAAGCACTTTTATTCCAGTCGTATTTATTTCAGTTATTCCTGTAACAAGACTGTTGCCTGGAGTGTAACACAGTTAGCCAAAATGAGAGTTTAGAGGCCGTCAGTAACATTTTGGCTTTCCTTTGCTTGTTGCATAATAGTTTAGCTAAGTTTGTCAAGATTTAATACGTACAGATGATGAACCTAATGTAAGAACATACATATTTAGATGAGGTTTAAGAATAAATAACATATTATTAAGCATCCTCAGTATGCT
Organism: Chionis minor; assembly: GCA_013398295.1. Lineage (NCBI taxonomy): Eukaryota > Metazoa > Chordata > Aves > Charadriiformes > Chionidae > Chionis > Chionis minor. Next base: position 1,466,556 of record VZSF01001813.1, read on the forward strand.
TACATTAAAGCTACTCATATACTTGCATATAAACACATACAGAAAATTCTGTTTGTGTAAGTATGAGACAAGTGGTTGGACCCAGCTTTCTTCATTTTAGGTAGCTGAGCTATAAGCTCCCTCTTCTCCTGTTCACAGCTTGAAAAGAAGAATTCTTGGCAAAATGCTTGCATTTAATGGCATTTTGTTTTGATTTTTTATGAACATCTTCCCTTTTCTCTTAGTTCTTTGACATCTACTGGTACAATATATGCCTTAATTTTCCCCATAAATCTTAAGTATGAGGATTAACAGGGAAAAAATGGTTTCCTTGCCAGAAGAAAAATTGCTCCTGTCCTGAATTTCCTTCAGTTTTATGAAATCTCCCCAAAGAAATGGCTATATACCTTTATATTTTGTCATAGGCAGAGCCCTATGCAGTCTCTTCTTGCAAAACTAAGGAATTTAACAAGAGCTTTCTCATTGTAGAAGGTTAACATCCCCTAAAAAAAAGGTCATTTTCAAAGTGCCTGAAACCATAGCATAGACAACAGGGGACTTCCGATTTTTGGTCCCACTGATGATTAATTAAATGTCAGATTTTACAAATGTCATTAATGGTTGTTTTAGCAAGACATACGCATTTCATGTGCATATTCAATTACAAGCTTCCCACACTTGATAACTGCTGAACTGCCCCTATCCCTGTTGCCAAAACCTCCACTTTTTTACTTCCTCCAGCAGCTCATGAGAAGTAAACTTTATTAATACATACTTTAAAAATACAATGCAGGATTTATTTACAATAAAATGTAAATTGAATGTAATGTGAAAATGCAAAAAATAGGAAATCTTGTTCTGTATTGTTATTTGTAACCTTTAAACAGTAGAAATACCCATTTTAACTTACAATTGGCAGGAAATGCAGGAGAAAATACAAATTTAAAGCTTAGCTTGTTGCAGAACATGCAACTATTTTCATCTAACGAATAAAATGTCTGTGCTAGCTTGTTGCTAGCATCAAAAGGGAAAGGAGCAATGAATAATATGAAGACAAAAGAAAATGGTCAAAAATTGAGACCAGCAGACAAAATCAGCAGACTTTAGTAAGGCTTTCAGCACTGTCTCCCGTAAGATCCTCATAGCACAGCTGATGAAGTATGGGCTGGATGAGCAGACAGGGAGGTAGGCTGACAATTGGCTGAGCCCAGAGGGTGTTGATCAGTGGCATGAAGTCTAGTTGGAGGTCAGTGACTAGTAATGTAGCCTTGAGATCAGTGCTGGGTCCAGTCCCATTCGCCATCTTCATCACTGGTCTGGATGATGGGGCAGAGTGCACCCCAGCAAGTTTGCTGCTGACACAAAACTTGGAGGAGTGGCTGATCCACCAGATGACTGCGCTGCCATCCAGAGGGACCTTGACAGGTTGGATAAATGGGCTGGCAGGAACCTCATGAAATTTAGTGAGGGGAAGTGCAAAGTCCTGCATCTGGGGAGAAAGAGCTCCATGCACCAGTACAGGATGGGGGCTGCCTGTCTGGAAAGCAGCTTGGCAGAAAAGAACCTGAGATCTTGGTGGAAAACAAGTTGAACAGGAGCCAGCAATCTGCCTTTACTGCAAAGATGACTAATGGTATCCTAGGCTGCATTAGGCGGAGTGTTACCAGCAGGTCAAGGGAGATGATCCTTCCCCTCCAGTCAACACTGGTGAGACCACACCTGGAGTGCTGGGTCCAGTTCTGGGCTCCCCAGTGCAAGAGAGACATAGACATACTAGAGAGAGTCCAGCAAAAGGCCACAAAGATGGTAAAGGAACTGGAGCATTTCTCTTAAGAAGGAAAAGCTGAGAGAGCTGCAACTGCTCAGCCCAGAGAAGAGAAAACTCAGGGATCTTATCAATGTATGCAAATGCCTGAAGGGAGGGTGCAAAAAAGGGAGAGCCAGGCTCTTTTCAGCAGTGCCCAGTGACAGGACCAGAGGCAATGGGCACAAACTGAAACACAGGAGATTCCCTTTGAATGTCAGGAAACATTTTTTCACTGTGAGGGTGACTGAGCCACTGGCGCAGGCTGTTCAGAGACGTTGTGGAATCTCCATCCTTGGCGATACTCAAAAGCCATATGGATGTGGTCCTGGGCAATCCCAGGTGTGTAGGTGGCCCTGTTTGAGCAGGGGTTTGCACCAGGTGACCTACAGAGATCCTTTCCAACCTCAGACATTCTGTGATCCTGTGATTCTCTGAACATTTCAAATTAACCTCCAAAAGCTGGTTTGGTATGCGGTAACGTTATAAAACAGAGGATATAAATACCTGCTACTGCTGCCATCTCTAATACCTGTCGCTTAGGAGCAAGATTATTAATGACTTAATCTGAACTGTTTATCTTGGACTCCTACTATTATATTGCTTTTTGAATCTTCAGACAATTACTGTAAATCAGTACTTTCTTCTATTTCACTGCTTTAAATCACTTTGATTAATAAAGGCTATCTAGACGATGTACTTTCCTTGTCTGAATAGCTTCAAAAGGGAGAAAATACCATTTTCTAATATTTCTTCCCCAAAATTCACAGAGCTGGTCTCTGGAGAGGCAACTGGAACCAGTGAGAATGGCACTTGGAGAACTGAATGTTTCTGACAAAGCTTCTGAAAAACAACCCAAAGATTAAAAAAGACTCTGGCAGCTTGAGAGCCAAACCAGCTGGCAGGCCATGTAGGAAAATGAAAATATTCCCGTTATTAATAATCAGTGTGGAAAATCCACTGAGGAAAACCCACGTTCTTTCTTGCTTCGCCTTTGTATTTGGGTCATCAGTTTTCATGATTTCTGGATGAGGCAACAGGCTGTCATGAAAATTGTCAGGAGACAGAGCTTGAACACAAGATATTAGACATTCTAGGGTAGGACTGAATTTTCAAAGCAGATAGGCCACAGTAAATCCCTTAAGCCGTGCTGGAACAGACAAACACAAACAGGCAGCAATGCATGAGGCTCATAATGGTTCTGAAATTGCACTTCAGATCTTACGGGCTTATCAAGAAGTGCCTGACAATTCATCCTCTCACTTTGAAATGGATATTTATCCTGCAGCTACTATGGATCCATGAGGCTACTTAGGTGTACAGTAATTTATTTAACACAGAAGAAAGGAGCTGTTCATAAATAAAAATGTTAATTGTATTTTTCACTTAAAATGTATTAAGTGTGTAAACATAAAGGAGCTTTTTAAAATTATGTGCAGTATTCGTTTATCAGTCCTATGACCTTATTCTAGAAAATTTTACATAGTTTTTTGGCATTATAAATTTTAGACTACTGACTTGTACAAATCAAATCTACTCTACTCTACTCTACTCTACTCTTCTATTCTATTCTATTCTATTCTATTCTATTCTTTTAGACTACTGACTTTTACAAACATAACTGTATGGAAATCTTCTCTCGAAACAGGGACTTTGTATTTCACAGTATTTGGATAATTCGCCTTGCCCATCTTTAAAATTCTTCAATAATGAAACTGGCTGCCAGAGAACTTCCAGTGAGCAAACAAATGTTTGTGTCAGTCTGAGTTTGAAAATGTGATGAAAGTCTACAGTAATAAGCATTATTGACTTATGCATATTCCAGTGTCCAGAGTGGCATCGGGAAACCTGGGACAGCAATTGGCACTCCCACAAGGCCAAGCAGATGCTCAGGTTGCCACTTTGAAGTACCACAGATCAGTTCTCAGACAAAGTACTGACTGGCAGCTGGCTGAGCTGTGTTCAGTATGGAAACGTACATAATGTAGGAGGAAAGATCTTGGCGAAAGACCAAACCCCGAGGCAAGTAGGCATGAGACGTACAAAGAGAAACAAGGAATCAAAGGAGCTGAAAGACAGTGAAAAATTGAAACTCATTTCTATTAAGGGCCATTCAGGCAGCTCCAGTAGCACTTAACAGTTCAACAGGACATTGCAAGATACAAATTTCCCTTCAAATGTCCCATGCTCCTACAGCTGCCAACAGCCAGCTTATGTGGGGCCAAGGCCCTTCCTGCCTCAGGAGGGAGAGGAGCAGGGCAGAAGATGGGCAGCCAAGGTCTAAGAGCCAGCTCTGCCACTGTATGCATCACTTGGTAGATTGGGGGACCATGCTGGCAATTACTGTTTCCAAAAGATCCTTTCCACCCCTAAGCAGTACCTGTGGCCCCACATCCTTTTGCCAACCCAGGGACTCCCTTGTGAGCAGACACCTGAGCCAGAAACTCCAGTTTTCTAGCAATTCAGGTCTGCCATACTAGACAACAGAGCAATAACAATTTCCTATTCCCGGTATTCTGCTGTCCTAGCCAGGTACCATCCTCTGGCTGATGGCTGGAGCCAGACCTGCCACAGGATCACTGCTGGGTTATTGGAAACATTTATACACTTATTTAGAGAGCTGCATTCCCACCTTTGGTTCATGCTACCAGCTACACAGTGCTTGTTTCCCAGATAAGGTTTGGATGTTGTGAGAAAACCGGAAAAAAATTTGAAGAGGTGCTTTCATAGTCCTAACAATGGTCTGCTTTATAGTTTCATTAATTACCCACTGCTTCAGAGTACCCAGACATATTGGCTGTGAGGTTGCTCTACCTTTCGTAAGCACATGAAGAATCTTAGTTCCTTCATGTGTTGTCTGGGGTGGAGTATTCAACCACCCTACATCCCAGGTATCTTATCATAAAACATGGTAATGGCTGTGAAAGACATCCCTACAACAGCAGGGTGCCTTGAGGTATAGTTGACCTCATGACTGAGCACTACTTTGAAGACTTTCAGTTGCATTTTCTTTTCAGAGAATAATCAGTGCAACTTCAGGAGGGATAGCATTTTTGAAAAGCAGTGCAGTAACAAGGGCCAAACACATGTGATGTGCAATTAAAACAAAACAAGAAATGAAAAAGAGTCATCTCATAATTGTTGGGTATATCTTGTTTTCATGGTGCTTCTCGAAACCTCTTCCTAACTGCTTTTTTTCCCAGTGTCATTAATTGCTCATGACTTAGGAACCTGGATTTATCACTAGTAGTTGGGCTGTGGTATGCACACACTGTGATGTGGGTTGCTCTGCATTCTGAATGGGAACACACTTTATTCGTCATTCACCAAAAGACATTTTGGAAAGAATATTTTGAAAAAGAATTCAGATTACACCACTTCTTTTTATAGTCTGATGTTGGACTTCTTACCTTTCAAAACCTGTATTGCTTTGTGTCAAGAAATCAGTCTCTTAAATATTTGCAACATGATGTGAAAAAATTCATTTAGTGACTTAGCATTGCATTTTCACTTCTAGTCTTGGACTAGTGTCAAAAACATGAAAGTCCCTTCCAGGGAGAAATCTATAATGAACAAGCAGATATTGCTCCATCTGAGGTGAACTTGGAAACTGACAGCTGGGGGGTCACAACAAAATGAATAAAATCCTATACAGGTACTGAACTTGTCACCACTTTCTTACTGTTGATAGAGGCAAAGACTTGTCCAGACAAATTTATCCATTTATTCTGCAAAACAAAAGCAGAAATACATAACTACAGTTACAACAAACACAGAAAATAATCGAACTGACAAATACTGCAAGTTTCAGTGAAGAAAGCTCAAAAAGCCATTACAACTCAAAAAATAGAAGGTGCTGAATACCACAGGAACATTGTTTTTTTAGTCACATTTTTTTCCATATTGCTGGATAGAAGCAACTGATGAAGCAGAGGTATGAAGAGAGGCAAAAGAACATAAAAAAGATCAAAGGCGTGAAATGATAAAAGGTGCGAAACACCAAAGGTGTGAAACAAAAATAGGAAAGGTCTCCCAAAAGAAGTGAGAAAAGAACACTCACACATCAAGCATTGATTGGGCTGCAGTGTTTCATTAAAGGCTATATCTAAGGTACCAGCTTTAGTAGAAGACAGCATGGGAACAAGTAGAGATAGACTAATCGGAGAATAATGAATTGGTTGAAAATTAGGTTACAATTCCCCTTAAATTATTCACAAATTGTCATCAAATCCAGTTAATGCTTGGGAAATAATTTGAAAGGGGGCAGTGATACAGATTCACTGTGGTGATGCTGCTCTGTCCCGCTTCTCCTGCAGCAGTCAAGGGGCCGGAGTGCACCCCCAGGACAGGGGGAAACACCTTCTGCTGATAGCTCTGAGCACACGTTGCTTACTCAGGAGTAGCCTACCTACCAGGTTACAAGACTTTTGAGGTAAAGACATTCTCAGTTATTTCTAATGAAGCTCAGTGTGCAATAATTCTATTATTATTATGCTAGAGAGCTGCTAGGACAATTGCACAGGCTGGGGATACCTGGTTTCTAGTCTTGCCTCAGGTGACCACTGCTGTATCTGCTATAGATCAAGTCTATAGCAGAAACCAGTAGTCCTTAACTTCGGGAATGAGTGTCTCGAGGCACCCTGCATGTTCCAGGGCCTGTCCCCTGTGCATTTACACTTATCTCGGAAGCCTGGCCTGCTGTGCCAGCATTCTGCACTCTCCTGGTGTATCTGCCCGTGTTTTCTTCCACGGGAAACCAAGGTGCCTCTGGCTGTGAAGGGGTGCCCTACAAGGTCTCTGCCCAGCAAGGCAAAGGAAAGCAGTGGGGCATGTGTGTGGTCTCGGTAGACTGGAAATGCTCCTGAGTCCCACAAGTTAGCAATAAACTTTTGAAACCATTTGGTAGCTGGGAACATGGGTCAAAGTGGCTTAAAAACAAAGAAGAAGATAAAGCCAATACTTTCCACATGTTAAGTTCATTAACCATTATTGGACAGCACTGATTTAGTGCCTAAAGACATCTAAGCATTCACCTATTTGAAATTGTATTACTATTACTATTTTGATGTTTTACAAGTACCAGGAAATGAAAGTTCCAGCTAACATCAAAAGACTCATTACATGTTAAACAAAATTACGTTTTTTCAGGTATTCAAGTTGCCGTAATTACATTGTCATCAACCTGTTTCGCTTCACATTTCACACAGAAAAATCAATTATTCTCACAGCTTAATTAACATGAACTATGTCAGGATAAACTGCTTGAATCAGTTTAAATTGTTGTATTCATTCTTATCAGGATTTTATTTATCCTTGACATTAAAAGAGGACATTACCTCTGTAATGCTTCCATAGCACAATAAGCAGGCTGGCAAGGTTGCTTTTTTAGAAGGGTGTTTCACAGTCTCTGTGTCAGAGCTTGTTTCAGTTTGCTGATAACTTTACAGTACTTGAAATGTTTGGGCTGAAATTTTGGAACGTGGGCATCTATTTCAAAATAATTTTTCACACACATACCCGTGCACACACACAGTTACAGTTACAGCTGAATATTTCAGTTCTTTCAGGGGGGAAAAAAAAAAAAAGTGGGAGGGTTACAGGAAATTACATTATTTTGCCCAGCATAAAGAATGTTGATGACCTTCCCTCCAAAAGTAGGGAGTTTGTGCTTATAAATATATCAAGGGGGTAACTTTCATGCTAAATTTATTGCTTTTAACTTCTGCCAAAATCCTCGCTGAATACGACTTCTTATTTTTAGAAGAACCCTATTTCACACAATGTAGCAGAGAGATATCCTAAATTGTTGCAGCTGAAAACTCCACTGTGGACTAAGCAGGACATTTCCCAGCTCTGGACAGCGGTGGGGTGTGCTATGTCTGGGGTAGGTACGGGCAATCAGTCGCCTTCTGCCCAGGTCTGTGGGGTGCCGTCATGTTGCATTTACCTGATTACACGCTGCCTCTTCCCTGCCCCATTTACTGCACAACGCAGGGGATGAACGTGGGCTGTGAAGTTGAGTGCTGGCTGCAGGATTTTGCCTTTATTTAGGCAGAAAAAGGGAGATATGGGAGGAACTGGGCAGGAGACAGCTCATGGAGACAGGACAGTCTCCTTGCACACCGATTGCGTCCTGCTTTGGAGAAGCAGCTCCTTGCATTGCCGCAGATATAGCACCAAAGAAAGGTGTTTAAACTTAAGAAGCTCATTACCTGAGGGGACCGGCTTGAGCTTTTGGTGCCTCATGTTCTGAAGTGCACAGACAGATGCATCAGCTGGGACTATGCTTTAAATTTATGAAGTGCGAGTTTGGGTTGTTATCCCCTGGAAAGTTTGAAATTAGATGTCGAAGCGAAGTGAACAGGTTTAATACTTATTGCTTCAACTCCCCAGCAGTAAAAGTGAGAGAACACCTCACAGGAATTCTGAAAATGAGCAAGTTAATTGTTAATACGTTACCAGATGCATCGATAATTGCTGGAGCAATACAGTGACAAATGCCATTGAGAAGTGCGGGAAGAAAGGAGCAAACCAATATACAGCCAGTATTTGGTACATTACATGTGAGCAGAAGGAGAATGGTGAAGACTAGGACAAAATAGGGGTTCTAAATATACAGTTCTGAACAAAGCTTCACTGTTGCTGGCCACTAAATGAGGCAGAGCACCTGTGGAAACGTTTAGATGTGGTTAGGTCTTCAGAGTGCAGGGCTAAACAAAGATCAGATAGATTGATTTCATTTCAACATTACCTAACTTATAAGTGTTTGTTTTTGCAATGTGAACAATATCCTTAGCTCATTTTGAATGTCTCCTCAAAAAAAAGTTAAATCACATATTAATGATAAAAAGTGCTCCTCTCTGCAGTACTGCAAGTTTGAGGCAATGAGGACTAAACACTTCTTACATTTTCTGGTTGTATCTATTTCCTATTATTTCACTATGTGGGATAGTCCAATATTTGCAGTGCTTCCTAGACATTTTCAATAGTTTTCTGGTAGTGAAATGTTATGAAAAATGTGCATCTCGTACACTGAAGCTCAAATAAAATTTGAGCTAAAGATAACCTAATTAGAAAGTTGGATAAAGATCACCACAGTGTGATAGACTCATGTCAGATATTTCAGACAAATATCAGGGTAAAATTAAAATATAGTCTTGATTTTAACTTCATGAATGATCATCTCCACAGGAATACAAATAGGACTATGCAGAATGCTGGTTAAATCTTTAAATTATTTTCTGCATTCTGGCGATTTTAGGTATTTTCTACTCCAATTATAATTTATTTTTAATCTAAATCTGCTTGCTTGAAATCTTGTGAGACTTACAGTTATATCTGGTTGAAAAAATGGGATAAAATTCACAAAAATGCTGACAGTATTCCCTTACTTCCCTTTTGTGTCCAACTGCAATAAATTGAATGGTATCTAGGGAGGTTGTTTATAAGCTTTCCTTTTTTTACTTTCTTGTTTTTACCACCTTGCTAGTTTGCAAAACTTTTTTCAATGGTTAAAAAAAGTCACCAAGTGGCAGAATAAAGATTTTTGTGATTTCCTTTGGGTCTGCAGGGCTGTTTGTTTTTTACTTCAGAACTTAGATTGTTTTCAAAAGTTGCAGAGTGGCAAATGGGAGCATGAAAGCTTTTCCTCTGTAAAAATTCTCACCAATGGATTTTATTTAGTGACAAAGAAAAAACAAAGCAAACATATTTTCATAATGCTTTTTGAACCCCTAAAAAAGGCTTTAAAATACGTATTTTCTCAAAACCTTTTATTCCGTTCCCTTCATAAACTGGGGCTAGAGAGGTGGGAGTATTTGACTGATTGTTGCCCAGAGTAGACTGGAATGAAATATTTTCACTAACTCCATATCCACTTCCAAGAAAATTTTCTTTCCATGGTATTTCTTGAATTTTGACTTTAGTATGTACAATTATAAGTAAAAATCAATAATGAGATAGAAACAAACGTATTAGTTGTAGAGTGTAAGAAAGTTTTTGATTACCTGTGGTTTGGTTAAAGTCACTGAGTTCCCGTGAATTTCCTCGGTAATCTTCTGTGCTAGCATTGGCAACTTTATATTTAATTTTTAAAATGTACTGGAAGATTAATTAGAAAAAACAGAGAAAGGGAGATAAGGTAAAATTATTCCGGTTATGCACCCTACAAGGGAGCACACGCTGAGTTTAAGCAGTAAACATCCTGAGAAGAAATCATGTTTCTCCACAGGAAGTCCCAGGAGCCCCTGCACACTGGCACCAGATTCTTCCTCTCCAGAATAAATCTTGCAAATTTTCGTTTACAATCAAACTAAAGGAATATGGATGGAAAGCATATGCACTAAATGATCTTCAGTACCAGTATTATACTCATTGGCTGTCCCCTGTGAACTTCGCTACTTGCAGGAATAGATGTTTAATGAAGAAAAGGGGACTAAGTAGCAGCAAAACACAGACCTTGAGTAAGCGGGAGGGTAAATGGAAGGAGAACTCCACAGCTGGCAAAATATTTCTTATGCTTAGTACCTTTCCTAGGGAAAAAAAATAAAAGCATCAGTCTGATAGACCCTTCTAGCAACAACATTTGTGCATATGCATTTTATATGTTTGTTCCTGCTTGAAAAATACTTGCATAAAAGCTAAAATGTTGTCTCAGTGCTGACCCTCAAACAAAAATTAAATTCTTGGTGCACTAAAGAATGTGTTTAATGGAGGGAAAAATACTTATTTTATATGTTTTGCATGGTAGGAACAAAAAAATTTATGCTGTAAAGACAGTTTGTGTGTTTACATTCACCTTCAGTAGTCTCCATAACTTGAAGAACATGCCAGGCTGTAAATGTATGTTTCAGATTTCTGATATAGATTTTTGCTTAGTGTTTTGGCAAGTCAGCTGGGAACCTTTCAAATGCAGCAAAAGCACAGATGATAATTAGATAAATAATTCCCCTGGGGAAAATTCAGCAAAAAAAGGTCATCTGACTTGTGCTTCAATTATTATGCAGGCATGTGGTGTGGCACTGGGCAGAAAAAGGCCAGCTACTGTTGTCCCATCACTGTAAGCTTGTTGGAAGTCTATAAATGCAGTAAAGCCACTCCTAATTCCTGCTGGTCAGGCAAGGGCAGGATCAGGCTTAACTCATGCAACTGCAGCAGCAAATAGCGAGCACTAGGTAATTCCAGTTGTGCAAAGCATACTGAAACAAAACTTAAGGATCACTTCTGTGTTTAACAGCCACCAGATGTCCTAAAAAACTGTAGAGTCAAGTGACTCTATAAGACAGAAACAATTGAAATTAAAAAGTAGAAATAACTTTAAAATATCCATTGGTTCTTCCTTTTTTTTTCAAAAGCTGTTGTTCATTTTGTGAGTATTTAAGTAGACTGACCTTTTGCTTTCCTTGCTTTAGGTACTCCGTGCTTGGTCCTTCTTTCAGGAGAATACTTCCATAAGCAGCACATCTTCTTCGTAAATAATTGTAAACTAAAGAGTTTTAAAAATACTTCATAAAATATGTATTTTTTAATGCCCATCACAGACAAAATGCTGGTTATTTTCCGGCAAGTGGCCATCAAAATTTTTGCCCTGTGGAGAGCTGCAAAAGCTTTCTGGGGTAATGCGGAAGAGTAGAGTAAATAAAGAGTGTGCACCAAGCCCTGAGGAGACATTGCAGAGCTGCAGAACTGGACAAGCAGAGGAGAAACTTGGTAGTTTCCTTGGTAGCGGAACTGCGTGCTTACCAGCAGGTACAGAAACACCTCCTAGCCATGCTCCCTTCTAAACATGAATGTTGTTTAGAGTGTCAAGGTAAAATGAAGATGTGTTGTCTCTTACTTCATGCTGAACCCCTAAGTGATGCAGCAGTCTATCACATATAACCATTAATCTGCCCGGAGGATGCGTCTCAAGTTGTCCTGCTTACCGTAGAGAGGGATCTGATAATGCAATTACCACACAAACAGTAGAGGTGGCTCATCATGCATCTTACAGGTGCTGTGCCTGCAGGCAGCCCCAGCGCCTTTTGGACAGTCAGACCTTTTTGAAGAAAATGAACTCACAGTCTTTGGGAATACATGTAGCAGTAAGGAAACGGAAGCTCTGTCAGAGACAGGAACACTCAGAATATTATGTAGCCTCAGCTATGTCAAACACCCCACTCCAGTTTATGTTAAAAATCTCTTACAGCTGGATGAGCATTGTCTAATGGAAACTACATTAAAAAAAAAAGAAATACGGAAGTCTTTTTCTGAATCACTAGTTCTACAACCACTCCTTCCACTTGCCTGCACAAGATAGTTCTGCTAGTAGTTTAACATGCAAAAAAATACACCCAGTCTATGTTCAAACCTTGCAGGTTCATTTTTTTGTTGTTGCTGGTTTTTCCTACCTGTGCCGGTGTGTTCACCCCTCTCCAGGTGCCATCTGATCTTTATGGCCCATAACCCTGCCCAAGCAATAACCACCCATGGTGGTCGTAATGTGTGCATCTAGCCATGATGGTGGCATCCAGGAGTCAATGTGGTTTTGGGGAGACAGATAATAACACAACAGTCAAGGGCTAACTTGAGCAGTATTAGTACAGTGGCCAATATGCAAATATGACTAGAGGTCAATCATCTTACCTCCATAAATACTGAACAGCACAAGAGGCCTTTGGACTTTCCTGAATGGCAGTGGGCTGCACACCAGGATCTCCCCTTGCGTAGGGACACCCTCAAGGTTGCTCCTCGAGATTCAGAGATTCCTTGACACAACAGATCCTCGGTAAGTGACTAACAGCAAGTTTTGAAACTCTTAGCTAAGTGATATACAGGATTGATTGTGCATATATAATCCTTTAGACATAAACCATTGACAAAGTCTGGGACTAGGACTGGATCCAGCCACATCTAGACTCCTCTGTGAGAAGAAGTTTAGAAAGCAAGCGGGTCCTTTCTGAAACCTTGACTCTGTGGGAGGGTCTCCCAGGCAGTTCTGTCTGATCCTGTGCTCTGTGCATTAAATAACCAAGTGCACCTTGCCACTGAATCTTGTTAAATTGTTGCATCTACTGTCAACTTTGGTAAATCGTTGGTTTATACCAATAACCATACTGCTATTTCTCTCTTACGAGTGAAGTGCATCACTCTATCAGCTACACTACCTTGGTTTCCTCTTTGCATTAACAGCTTGATGGTGGATCCAACAGTGGGAGTCAATTCTTATTTCACTTAGGGTCATTACAAAAGATCTCCCCTTCCAACTATTGCCCTGTTTTAATGCTAATGAATGAAACAGCAAAAGTTTCACTACGAACAGGGAGTGGAAGCCAGACACTCATTGAAACTCTCATATGCCTCCCTGACACTATTGGTTTCTCTTGGAAAGCACTCATATTATTGTGACAAGCCTCCAAATGACAAACATTTTAGAGTAGCCATACTGCTAAAAATGTATGAGAGCTGCCTTTCCCATGCATATCATCCTTGTGGTATGAGTTATTTTTCTCAATTGCTGCACATTTATATCTACTTTGCAACATTGATAACTAAGAATTTTTGATTCCGTTACTTCTCACACAAAAGCTGTACCATTTTCTGTGCTAAGTCTGTGGAATAGGGATCTACTGGACAAGCAGTGTATTGATCCCATTGCCACAATGAATTAATTTTAATTGAACTCCACAGGTTCAAAAAAATGTGAATTGTTGATCTGCATTTATGCTTATGAAACCAGGACGAAATCCTATCATAAAAATAATCTTTCTATAATTACAATTTTTCATGTTTTGGCTAAAATTCTCAGCAGAAATAACAAGTTCTTAACTACTCAGCTCTTGCTAAAATTAGATTTAGATGTTAATGCTCAGGTGAAATGAACCTTATTCAAATGCAAATTAAACATGAACGAATGGAATACATTGCTTTGTAGGTCTCTGCCTCTAGTGATCCATGTTGCTCTGTTTTCCTGTTTCAGTTTTAGCTCTCATTTCTTATGTAGGTACAGAAACACAAAGAAGAAGTTTCTTTAGTTATGGATACTGGTAAAATATTAAATAGACCTGGTGTATAGCAGATTCTTTCAGAGCCTGGAAAATTATGACTTTTGACACTTCTGGAATGTATTAAGCAAGAGGACTGGTGTCTTTTTCATTGCTTCTCAAAAATTGCTGAATTATTTGGGACAAAAATGCCGAGATGGCCACTGTTTAGTTTCTACAGTTGTGTAAAAAAGACCATGTACATTCAGGATTTTTTTTATCCTTAGTTTAGATGCATGCATTGAAGCACAGGGTTTTTAACTCTGTTAACTTGTACAATATGGCAAACTGGCAATAAAGCAGTGCAAAAATTTCACGAATAAGAGACCAGCTGAGTCCAGTTTTCCAGAATGAATCTTGCAGGTCCTAACTGGGAGATAGGAGGACTTATTTTCTGACTTTGTGGTTTGGTCTGGTCTGGCCTCTGAATGAATGACACTGAATGAATGCTCTCTTTGCCTTCTCTCCCTTCAGAGAATCATAGAATCATAGAATCATAGAATGGTTAGAGTTGGAAGGGACCTTAAAGATCATCAAGTTCCAACCCCCCTGCCATGGGCAGGGACACCTCTCACTAGAGCAGGTTGCTCAAAGCCCCATCCAGCCTGGCCTTAAACACTTCCAGGGATGGGGCCTCCACAACTTCCCTGGGTAACCTGTTCCAGTGCCTCACCACCCTCACAGTAAAGAACTTCTTCCTAATATCTAATCTAAATCTCCCCTCTTCCAATTTAAAACCATTACCCCTTGTCCTATCACTAGANATGGGAGCTGAACTCAGGAAGTGGATTCAGGAAGACATCTATTGAGATCAAAGTCAGACAAGCAGAGTCCTCCTCGGACATGGCCATTGAAGAAAGAAGGCTGACCTTTTTGATCCCTCAGCTTTTATACTGAGCATGAGACAGATGGGATGGAATACCCTGTTGGTTGGGTTTGGGTCACCTGTCCTGTCCGCTCCTCCTCGCAGGTGTGACCCCTCTACGCTTTTCCACTTCTGACCCTCCAATGGGGCAAAAAACGAAGTTGGCTGACCTTGGTTGTTCTAGCAATAAGTGTAAGCAAGAACCTCTCTGCATACCATGCCTTGATATTCACTATAAACATCAGGCCTTATCACTCTGGTAGCAGACACTGTCTGAAGAATATGCTGTTAATTTCAGACAGTTAGAAGAGGCTTAACTGAAAAGTAAAATTTCTGAAAAGAAAATTGGTTCTCCTTTACCTCAACTAGCACACCTGCAGACCCACATGTATAGAAACCAAGGACGAAGTTAGAGATGTAAAATTCAAACATATTTTGTATCTCAGGATTTGGTTTTGATGTATATAGTTCCTCCCTGCATAAATCCTGAGGGATTTATTAAATTTTAAAAGTATTGTTTATTCTTTCTATAGAAGATTAAGGATTGTATTGAAATATTTATGATTGTAGCTTTAGATCTGCTTTAATATTGGCACAATGTGAAACAGCACTGTCCACAGAGGTGTGTGCAACTATTTTGTGGAACGTGGTTTTTTTCTGCAAAAATTAAGGGTGTAAAAGTGGTAATTCTCTTCTATCTAAATGCTAATCACCATTGCCTCTCTTCATTCAGTTAAATATTAAGAGTTAAGCAGAATAAAATTATTGAAAAACATTAAAGAATGAAAGAAGGGGCTGTAGCTTGCCTACAGAAGATTATCAGATATGCGATAGACTCATGGGAAGGATTTACTAGCTCTAGCTCAATTACTAAATATGTTCTGTACTAAATGAGACTTGCAAATGATCTATAATCGCCTAGTCTTTCTGAAGATAAAACAATATCAAAAATATGCCAATTGTTATTACTTGTTAGTACAGTGTGTCTCTTAGCCATTACCCCTTCTTTTTCAGGGCAGATCAAATGCACACAGACACACAGACAGCACACACGTATGCTCACACACAAAGGGAGAAGGAAAAGAACACGGAGTTTGATTGTGGTTATTTTTTTTTCGTCTCTTTTTTCTGTTTGCAAAGACAGCAAGCATGAAGGCATCTGTGCCTGTCTAAATTCAGCCAAAACCATCTGCCAACAAGTTGCAGCTAAAGGGTAGAAAAATCTAATCGTGACTCAGAGGAGTTAGAAGGGAATGTGGGAGCAAGGACCAAGACAAGAAGCTGCGGAGATGTGTAACAGTCGGCTGAAAAAGGATAGGAAGCAGTTAAATGAATGGGGGCCATCTACTCTTACCATACTTACACTACATGAACCTGTTAATTAAATGAACAGTTATAGCATAATATACTACAACACAGAGCAAGGTTTTTCAGGTTCATGCACATGCTCTGTTCTTCCTCCCATCTATATCTTCCTCCTCCTCATCTCCAAACCATCATCATTAAGAAACTCACTGCACAATAAATTTGTAGTTCTGTACAATGATAGTTACCTGAAATCAATGCTAGGTCTGAGTTGTGGGGAAATCATAAACTGTTTGATTGCCTTAATGGAATTATTTATCATTACAATTATTTATTATTTATCACATCAGGTCTTAATTTATTCCTTGCTATTGATCATATTATTCTGTACAATTTATTTTTTGTTTATGTTTTCGGGATTAGAAACACACGAGGGCAGAAACACAGATAATTATTCGCATGTTTTCCTCTTCAACAGAGAGAACATTTTGGGACACAGTGCAACAAACATGGGATGTAAGAGCATAACGAGGAAAACCTGCTTAACTCAAAGACTAGTTTCATTGTCAGAGTTATCTCAAGGTAACCTCTACCCATTTTCCCAGTTGCTTGAGATAACACTGGCCTCTCTGTGACAAAGCTTGTGATTTTTACTGTAGTCATGAGTTGGAATACTATTAAACACAAGCACAACTATCAAGAAAATGTGGAAAACCCATCAAGAGCTGAGCCTGAGCTGTGTTGTATAGTAGAGCACTTTTAAGCACTTCAAATTATTATCACCTCTGTGTATATATAGAGAGATAGTGGTAATGTATGTATATAGTTGAACACTGTACAACTGGAATTCAAGAAATCAGGAATTTTGTTTTGGCAAAGATAGTCCCAAAATGCAGGGAAAGATATGGCATGCAGAAAATTTGTGGTTGTCTTGTCACTCAGTCTCAGATTTTTTATCTGATAAGTATTTTTCCCTATCACCTATCCAAGAACCACTGTCCTGGTAAGTTAGCTGTTCTCAGAGTTACGATAAACATGCACAAGAGAGGACGGATGGCGCAATGCAGACTTGGTCCTGACACAGTGCTTCCTCTTGCTGTGTTGAGCTGTGATTCCATTGCACACAGTTTCTCTCTTACATTGTCAGAAGTGTTCTAGTGTCTCTAGAAAATTATCTTAGCTTCTTATGCCTCTGCTTCCCCATCTCCTCCCTGTCTTGCCAACTGAGAGTGCAAGCTATAGAGGTGCTTGTCACCCGTCTGTCGGGTACCTGGTGCAGTGGTAAGTGAAGGGCTGCCACGACATAATGACGGAAGTAGTGATAATGATAAACTTCTCTGTAAGGGAAATTATTTGGTATGTATCTAAAAATCATTCAGCAAGCAGAAAGAAGGTTGACTTTTAAACTGCGACCAAAATCTATTAGATGGTCCCTTTCAGCCTTTGCATTGATCTAATTAGATGGTCCCTTTCAGCCTTTGCATTGATCTAATTATAGGAAAGCTATCATTTTACCAGAAGCTTCAAATGTCAAAAATGACAAACATTTCTTAAGGTTACTGCGTTGGACGAGAACTTTGGAAGTCCTTTGCAGAATATAACCAAAAAGTCCAAATATGCACTGAGATTTGAAAACAAATAAGAAATTGAATGCAGAGAAGCACATTTATTGAAAGTTTCTGAAGAAGACTTCAAGGAATATTATGTTATTCTGAATTCTCTTCAACCATACTTCAGTTTCAACTAGGTGTTTTTTTCACAGAAGCTATGGTTTCTCAGAAATGACATTCCAATATATTTCAAAGACAGAGGTGTCTAGACCCAGTGATATATTTCAGGAAGGGTTCTTGCCTCATTAGATATTGTCCATGAAAGTTTCACTACTGAGTGCAGGAAGAATTTATCCTGATGAAAAATCTGCAGTATTCCTTTTTTTTCTTCTGATCTATTTCCATTGACTCATCCTGCATGAGGACAGGTATGAATGCAGTTCACAAATTCCAAAAGCCATTTCACTTTCACATTCCTCCTCAGAAACAGTGGGCCACTAGTTTCAAACCCGTGAAAAGATATTTGTCAATATTTGAGAGATTCTAAGCAGAAAAGCCCTGTGGAAACGTTCTTTTATTCTTTTTTCAGTTGCTGATCATAAATACTTTAAAACAGGCTAAGCAGATACCAATTTTGTGTAATTTAAAAATCTCAAAACACATTTTTTCACAGAAAAATTAATCAAATGAAAACAAAGAGTATTTAACCATAGCAAAATATACTAATACATTGTAATATAATATATTGCTAAACTATGTAATGAGTTATTCATTTGCCTAGCTACAGAAATAAGACATGTCAGTCATCTACTCTCTTTGCCTTCAATGACGGAAAAAACAGTTGTATCCAGCTTGAATGAAGCACTTGTCCTCTGACTCAAGGCTTTCACCCCACAGCCCCTTGTAAAGAAATTGAATGCACAGGAACCGACTTACATTATGCTATCATTTTTTAATGTCACAGCATGATTATTTAAAATTATTATAAATATATAGAGATATAATTGTTGTTATAATATAATATTACTATTTTCTAACAATCAAATATTCCCTACAATTTCAGGGTAAAATAACATGGATAATGCCCATACTATGTAATAATAGTGGAGATTCAAGTAGCAAATACCCTGATAACTTATTCAAGCAGTATCTGAATTTTCAGCTAAAGTAAGCAGCAGAAGAATATTTATCCAGGTGACAAGGAACTGAAGAGGATTTTAGGCAGAAAGGAGCAAAAATAAACACATAAATAAAAAGCACTACTGAGACATTCTGATTTTAGTATATAGTAATTCAGGACCTTGTTTTTAAATAACTTTTATTCAATAAAGGAATAAATTATCAGCTGCCTGATCAGGAAAAGCACTAAGCTCCTCAAGTAACAAAGAGTGTAAAACATATGCTCTAGTAGCAAATTTGTGTTTAAAAATTGTTGATGGATCCACACCTGAATTAGGAACACAAACTGTATTTTCTGAATGAAGAGCTCAGCCTGAGTAGCTTTAGAAGACCTGCGGCCTCCTGGCATTGCATGTGGTTTGAATGCCACTGCCACAAACATGCCACTCTTCCAGCAGCAAAAGCTTAGTTTATTTGTTGGACTTCTTGACAATGCCTAAAGTCTCCCTTTCCAGCTTTAAATTGCCAATGCATCTAACATAGCCAGCAGATTGCTTCCTGCCCTGGTTTTCCACCCTGAATCTAACTGTCTTTCCCTTGTGAGCACTGGGATTTTCTTCCCACCATCAAAGTTTTTCCGTAAGTACCAAGTAGCCACTTAAAAGCATGAGATAGCTAACAGCTGACTGCAGTGCTGGTTCATGGGCTTTTGCCTGGCTTCCTAGAGTTCTGTACAGCTTATCTCTGCACATCTGGCTTTATAGCCTTTTTATCTTCAGTCCTGCAAGGAAACAGGTGCTTAGTGCCAGCTCCATGAAGCACTTTGGAAACCTTGTAGGTGTCTCCCACGTCAAACATAAGCTACTTGTTTTCACTTTCAAGATCAGTGAGGGACATTCATCATATTACCTAGCATCCTGCCCAACATCTGTCATCTCTTAGCAAGAACTTGTCTCCTGCATCTTGTCAGTCACCTCCCTAATGTCCACTGTGGGCCAACCATGTTCTCAAAATGCAGCATTGTGCCTTTGTCCAAGCCCCTGCACTTGTAAGATGTGCTATAACATGGACAACATTTCCTCCTAATTCTCTGAAAACCCATTTTTCAGAAACCCCAGAGCAGACAAAGCCTTGCTTGCGGGTATGACTGCCTCCTTGATGACTAATCTTTCCTCTTCTGATCCTCTGATCTGCTTGTCCTTATCCATCGCTCCAGAGAAAACTCCATTCCTTCTCACTCCAATCTGGAGATGTACCACTAAGCAAGCAGTGGAATAAAAGGAGAAGCACAACCAAAATTTCCTCTTTTTGTGACAGCATTTTGAAAGACTGACCGACTTCCACTCTGTTTGGAAAGAAAGAGTGGAGGCAGCACAATCCAAAAGAAGTGTCAGGGCCATGAATGAACCTAAAGGAGTTATTTTCTTGAGACCCACTTGAAGACATCTCTGTACTGCAGTGAAACAATAATTAAGGCACAATCCTGACCTCAGTGTTTCCTAGTAGCAAATTTGGAGAGTCCCCAACCCAGAGTGTTGACTGATGTTGACTGGAGCTGGCTTTCATTTTCAGCAAAAAGGAAATTCGCATGCACATGAAATTAAAATGGAATTTCAGGAAAAGTAACACCCTGAGAAAATGGCAAATTCAGCAAATAGTTATGGGCAATGAAAAAGATAGAGGAAGCAATGTAAAAACTATACTGTTTTTTGGTTTTACTTATTTTTAATTAACTGTTTTATTTCAGCATTTCTAATACATTTCCTGGTTTTTTTCCTGACATTTTCATTTTTATTTTAAACTTTCAATGGGAAAAAAAGGCATGAAGGATATGTATATTTAAGTAAATGTTGACAGTTTATTTCTTTCATTTAGTCTCAAAGTGAAACAGTGAAGCTTTGAGAGAATGGAGATTTTTATTTAAACCCTCCAAAGTTTCTGCTCTACCCTAACCAATTTCTGAGTTCAATTTCCCAAACCAAAAAATCCATTCCTGATCCTGCTTTATGGTTAGTCTAAATCTGAGGTATCTAACTCTTCCTACTCAGTCTAGTGAGCCTTTGCAACTAATGGTTTAGCTCAAATGTAGCCTTCTCCATCTGTGCTGAGCACAACTGTAATTTAGAACAGACTTTATGACTTCAGCCCAACTTTTGGGAAAGTTTAGCAGTATACCTTAATCATCAGGTTTGAGATAAGGAGATGGATTTTAACGAGGTATAAGATCTATGCATGGATAAATATAGACTCTCAGGAAGAAAATATGAAAGTAAGAGAGGCTATTAAGTTTATGATGAAAGATCTAGGAGCAAAAGACATGGTAAGTGATTCATCCTACAGCCAAGGTGCATACTTCTTGTCTAGCACTGATTATCTCTGTAACTGTTGGGATGCAGAGCTTGTATTTAAAAAAGTGAGAACTTTTTCACTTTTAGAAGATACTCCTCCATAATACTTGAGAACCACCTAAGAAATACTTATGTATATTTTAATTGTTGGAAATTTTTTTAATGCTTAAGAACCTGTAAACGTTTTAGAAAGCAAATCAAGAAATGGAAATCTGTTTTATAGAACTGCCTCTCAAGAGACTAGCGGGAAAACAGGTATATTAAAATAAAAGTTATTTTATTTTATTAGGCTAAAGAGAAAGGAGAGATCAAATAAAAACATGAAGTGTAGAAAAGTGGAGTCATTTAGTGGGCTTTCTGGTTTACCACCAATTTTATCCTCATTAAATAGGTTGCTGAAGGTGAAGTATGTCTTAGAAGGGTGTTTACTCAGACAAGGAATGCTTTCTGACTGGAAATTAGAGTACTGCCACAGAAAGAAGGGCAGGAGTGGAATATCAAATGTTCCATTAGACCAAAAAGATAAAGAATTTTCTAAGCTCAGCTACAGCTGAAGATGTAAAAATACGGTTCCCTTAAATATGTAAAGCATGGGAAAAACAAGCATGGAAAAAAGAACTTACAAAAAGATATCCTGCATTTCCTGGCTACTCCAAGCATCCCAAAATTACAAATGTAGTAACAGTCCTTATGACAAATAAAGATTTGCTAGATTTTTTCATTACAAGCCGTGACTCTGCCTTATCTTGAGAGGAGACCTTACAATAAATATTGAACTCCTTCTAAAGACTGGTTTCCAGAAGTAGGGCGGAGTTAGCTGCATGCCTGGTGACAGAGAACCTGAGCCACCATGCCATGCACAGCTTCTCAGTGGTCCTAAGACCCCAGGATATTGCCCACTATGCACCAGAAATTAAGAAGTTGAGAGTCAGATGAGGAGAGTGGGAGTCATATCAATAATTAGTATAGTGACATTTTATGACTGGAGATGCAGCAAAAGAGGAACATTCCCAACATGACATAAAAGTAATCTTTGGGGCAAACAGGTCTTATCTAGTTCTCTATAAGGCAGAAGGAAGAAGAATTAAAATTAATTTCCTGTTGAACTAACACACACAAACACATGTAAACAAACATATCCATATATATGGCTATTGTCTGCTTGAGCAATTTTTTCCACAATATTTTTATATTGCAGGTAAGTATTACTAAGTATGGCAGGGGATCTGCTATTGATCTTCTTTGCAAGCCCCAGTCACTTGCAATCTGCCAAGGCAATTCACCTGACTCATCAGCCTTTATGGAACCTCTTTTCCTCAGAGTCTTTTGAAAGAGAGCTGTGAGGTGGAGGGTTCTTTCTGTTGTCAGAATTAGCACTGACTTGTTTTTCCCTGGGAAAGTCAGGCCAAGTGGGTGATGGTATGTATCAATTTCCAGCCTAGCCAACCCTGAAAAACACAAAAGCTAATAATAACCACCCACTGGGTGGTCGCCAGTGACAGAAAACTTCATCGCATTCACAGTCTGGTCCCTGCATTTGTCCAATGAGCATTTGGGAAAGAGAGAAGAGTAACCAGCACAAATTGCCATGAGGACAAAACCCATGGTTTTCCTAGCCACCGTTTTCATGCCTACTCAGTCTTGTGCAGAGAGCAGATACTGGGGACTGAGAAACCCTGGGCTTATAGCAGAAGGATAGGTTGACTGTGCAGCTCATGTGCATTTGGTAACAGCATATGACAGGAGAGGACCAAGATGAGCAGTCCTGGTCAGGAAGGCTGTCCCTAATTATGTCTTTATAACAGTTGCTATTTATGTGTGATTTTGTTTGCATGCCTTCCAGGGTGTGCAGCTACAACAACTAGACAACATTCCTCACCTAGGCTTGGACTGTAACCCAGTTCACCAGAGGGAAGTCTCTGCCTAACAAAGGCATGCACAGGTTTCCAGTGCTACCTACTACTTGATTGACATAAGGAACAATTATTACATTTCTGATTCATGGTGTATAATGCCTATTCCAGATACTAACATAAACCCTCTTAGAGATCAGAAATAAAAATTTTTCCCGGATGTACATGATAGAATTTTCATTTCCTTTTTTTGCAGTAAAAAATCAAGTGCAGATATGACATTGCATTGTATACGTTATAAGATATTGTATGTTATATTATGTATAACGAAAAATCCAAATTAGTGCATGATTGATATAACGATTAGCAGACTTGCAATTACAAGAAATTTCCAAAGCTGGCACAAGCAACAAAAATTGAAAGAATTCTGATAATCCCCACATGTAAAATATTCCATGTGTGACAGCACAAAAGAAAGCCCTAGCCATCAAACAGGCAGAACTGCAGTATCTAGAAAGAGGCCTCTATATCTAAAATGACTCTTCAGGGCTTACCTAAGTTACACTCAAAGCTGTTCCTCCTTGAAGCAACACAAGAGAGCAAAAGTAAGGGACAAATTCACCCTCCTCTCCTTTTCCTGTTTCCTTCCTTGCTTTTTATTTCTTAGAAAACAGTGCACGTTCTTACAAACAGAAAGCCTTTCATGTCAAGAAAAGGGCAATAACCCTGGGAAAAGAATTGACAGTGTATTTTCTAAGACACGTAGCTATAAGATCTCACTGGCAAGTTGGGGAAGAACAAAAGTTAACCTAGGAAATCAATGACGCAGGACAACAGTAGGATTCTGAGCATCTCAAAGTTTAGAACAGTGATCTCCTGAGTTACATCCATGGGGCCCTACTCTTCAATAAAAAAATTGTAAATACTACCTATGCTCTCTGAATCAATAAAGATTGATGCAGAAAGAGATAATTGCTTTCTGCAAAAGAAAAACATGCAGTAGGCAAAATGAGAGAAAAGATGTTCTATTAAATTCTATTTTAATTATTTTACCAAAATACTTACATCCTTGAAAGCTGGTCCTGCTCTATGCGCATATTTAATGACTTTTCAGAAAATATATGGTTATTTGTGTAACCAAATGAAAATGGCATACAGTTTTATTAAAAACATACATGAATGACAAATATATTTGGATAGAAGTAAAGTTAGATATACAGAAGCTACACCTAGAAACTATCTATTAGCTTGTACTTTTACTTCATTCAAGCAATGACCCCTGTTGTTTCTAGCAGGGGTCTCCTTTGTCTGGACTTCAAATAAATCAGGGAGGAGACCTGTTTTGGTCCTTATAAGGTACGTCTGAATTCAACTATCCTACTTATGTAATATGATGATGCTGCAGTGGACCAACATCAGTGTGGCAGGTGCACTTTGAATCTACCCACAGTTCAAGTCAGATGTTGAAGTAGTAGATATCTCTGGGTATCTATTGCAACTGACTCGCATAATTGACATCATAAAATATTAGAAGACCTTAACAAATTTTGACATGTTCTCCAATTCACCTGCATTGTCTGAAATATTAAAAAAACCCAAAACAAACAAACAAACAAACAGAACCACCCAAAACTTAAACCTCAAAAATTCTGTAATTGAGATTTTCCAGGGTACGGAATTTATGCCTTATTGGAAGCACTAACTCCATAACTCTTAGGAAGTCTAGCAGCAAATTGGAGGAAAAAAAGATATTGGCAGATGTAATATCCCTGATTGTACTAACTGTTATGTTTTCATGTGTTATCATCCACGATTCTCTTCAGATGGAATGCAACAGCAAGCCTTTAAAGTTCCCATTGGGAAATGTAAAGTAATTTTAAAATAAGAAAACAGAATTTAATATCAGTCCTTGATGCTTACTGCTTAGGGTCTTTGAAAATTATAAGCTCATTAAATTGTTGGTCTAGTGTTATTAAACTAATATTTCATTTTTATTTTACGGTCCATATTTTAGAAAAGCTTTATGAACTCTCAACAGTCTTTCAAAGGCTGGTCTCTTAGCAGGGTAGATTATATTGCCTCATTATGGCAAAAAATGGACATTTTTTGGTAAAGTATTGCTGACAGCAGTTTTGTGTGTATTATTAGGAAACTGAAACCAAAGGAGATACGGATTTTTATGTCTTCCTCACAACACTTCATTGCTGTCACCAATGGGCTTTGAGTTGCACAACTAATTAGTTGTACTAAAATATTCTGCTGTAAGAGTTACTTCACCTTCTCTCCTTGTTTGTCATCCACCTGTTACAGCTTGTGTTTTCAAACTGTGAATGCTCTGAGACACAGGCTGGCACACACCGTATGTTTGTGCAGCATCTACTACCACAAGGCCCCAACCTGGCTGAGGATTACCTGTGCCAACATACATTTGAATAACTATAAACCCGAGGCCTGTGAGAGTTCTTTGAAAAACAAAAATGCGCTGGAGCAAAAGATGTAAATATTTTCTTCTGCTTCATTGATGGGATCTATTTAGTCAAATGTTGCATAAATTAGCATATGCAGTACAGTTTATAAGACAGATGCTTTTGCAAGAAATCAGAGCATCAGGTTAGAACATGAAATTTCTTTCTTGGGGGAAATCCCAAAGATTTTATAATTACTTGTGCTTCAAGAGAAAAAAATCAATATTTCTGGATATTTTTCTTCAGGTGGGATTTGAAAAAAATGTATTATTTTTGCAATACATAAATTATTTTTAATTATCTCAAATGGCAGCATGCATATTAAATGCATGTTATGTTATTTGAAATAAAATGTTACTATATGGAAAAGTTAATTATCACACTTTCACTAAATCAAGCAAATATAAACACAGTTACTTGTTTTTCTAGCATGAATAAGTGCAAACAGTCCTGTCATGAAATGTTTTGATATTTGTAAATTTCATTTGTGATCAAGTAGTGTCAAAATCTGAAGACAGAGACAGAAATAAGATACATCACTCCTGATTCAATGACTCAGTGAAAATAATCTAGGTGGTCCAAGGGGGATGCAAATTGCAGCAGATGGTTGAACTTTAAGATCTACAACTGAGTAATAACTTTCTACTCTTTTTTTAGCAGAAAAATCTGCCTGTTGATCTGAAAAGGTACTAGAAAGATGGGAAAAGATTGTGTAAAGCACCACCACTCTTGCCCTCACTGTGATGCTGATGTGTGTTTATTAGGTTTTGATTCCCAGCGTATACATTTCATGTATAATTTTGTGTTAAGCCACAGCTCCCTGGGCTGCAGGTTTTGTAAGATTAGGATTTATTTTATTTTATTCATGGGCATTCTTACACAGTGAGAGCTGGAGTTTCTTAAGCATTACTTTAGCTTGCATGAGCTTTGGTTACCAAAGTGCTATAGACCAGCTGAAAACTAAGACAGACAAGTTTCAACCCCTCATTTTCAAATCCTTTTTCACATTCTTGTCCCACCTCAATAATATCCATGCAGCATGAGCAAGTAGTGTATGCATGAAGTCAACATGGGCTGCAGGGCTCCCGCTGCAAACAAATTATCAGTCTTATTGTTAGCTTGGTCAAGTGACACAAAGCATCTGAAATGATCCTTGTTAGTAAGAACTTCACCTGAAGATGTGAGTGCAAAAAAGACAAGGGAATTCACCAGCTAATATGCCCATGACTATGCTAAGTCACTTCTGTGTAGACAAGACTAGATCCTTAGGCCAGTAGTTTATCCCTGCTAAACCCCTACATCACAGGGCTGTGGAGGTAAAGTGAACTTGGGCTCCACTGAAACTTTGCTGCTCTTCTTCCCATATACATACACCCATGCTAGGTGTAACCTAGGATATTAAATTATGCCTCCCTAGCAATTTGGCTAAATTTACGCCTCCTCTCTTGCAGAGAGGCTCTTATGGGGGTACAAGTGCATGGGTACAGGGAGCGCTATTGTTCATCCCCTCCTATTTCTGCTCAGAAGCAGAGAACAGATTACCAGTATTCTTATCACATGAGCTCTAATAAGAAAACAGACACACATTGTTTCACAATTCATTTGTCCAACATGGAAATTGTTCAAATGTGATAGCACCTTTTGTATCTGCAGTTCCAATTCTGAGATGGCTTAAGTCATAACAGACTTCAGTGAAATGAGATCCTATTTACCATTGGGCTTGTTTTGCATTTTGATATTAATCTAAAAAAGGGAGGGGAGGGGAGGGNTTCATCAATATGTGGAGCTGTTACTCTAATGGTTCTCAGGAGAGCCAGCCTGTACCATTACATGCACAGCAGGAGATTTAACTCACATCATGATGATGACTAAAAAAGCATCAGATCCTTGCCTCTAATGATTTCAGAACAAGAACAGTACAATAAACTAAAAACAAACAACCAAAAAACCAAACCAAACCAAAACCAACAACAACAAAACCCACAAACAAATAAAAAAATACCCAACCCAACCAACCCATCCCCGAGTAGACAAATGGTAAAAGACCTGCTGTAGCAGGAAGTCTGGAAGTGTGACTGCTGAAGAAAATCTAAATAGCTTTTCACACTAAATCTGAAAACACAAGGTGCCAGTGAAAAGATAGGTAGACAGAAAATCTGCACTACCAAACAGGAATGAATCTGAGGCAAAACAGAGAAACTACTGGAAGATCCAGTGTTAACCCTTAAGAAAGCAATTATAGCTTGCAGAGTAAATGAAGTTACCCAATGAAGAACAAAGTTTGCAGAATGTGAGCCAATTGTCTGAGGTAGACATATGAGCCAGCTATGAAACAAAAAGACTTCACAGACAAAAAGACCAATGAAAATCCAAGTCAAAATACTCCAACAAGAGATGGAGCTGAAAAAAGTATGGTAAACATCGTGAGGCAAGATGATACCAAGTGTTGGAAAGAGAGACACACTCTGTGTTGGAGTTCTTACCAGAGTTCTGACATCACAGTTAAAGTATGGACACAGAGGATGACCATAGTAATGGGCAATTTTGCAGTCAAAGGTAAGGATTATAAAACTGAAAACTAATGGTACGTGAACACTGAGTCCACAAATAAAGTGGAAATGTGGTGCTAGAGGAAAAGCCACATGCATGAAGGGTAAAAGGTTGAAACTCAGAGAGTATAATAAATAGTAAATGCAAAGAAGAAAATGGTGTATGGAGGCAAACATGCCCTACATCCACTTATGATTGTAACAGGCCCTTTGGCTCCTCCATTATGAACTTTGAGTAGAAGTCTGACAATTTAAAAAACTAGAAATGTTTGAGAACGTTTTGCAGGAGACAGGACTATGCTCAGCTGAAGACCAAGTACATGTGGAAAAAGTTAGCTTTTCAGCCCACAGGTGGAGCTGAAAAAGGAGACAGCTAGTCTCACTGGGAGCTGTAAAACAAGCAGAAAATCAGCCTTGCTATATTGGCAATATATATGGAACTTCACCTATGTATAGAACTAACATACTGAAGAAATCTGTGAAAAGGAAACATTTTTGTTACCTACCAGAGGATAAATCCTTGGAAGAATGGCACAAAGCCCAGCTAGTAGGCTTTGCCAGACCTGTGCTGGGCCAATGTGACCGTCTCTGCATTGTCCTCCCAGCCGCAGGAGCATAGTGGAGTGCAGTGACACCAGGCTGGCTCCAGACCCAGTCCTCTGGGCCCCGCAGCTTGGCGAAAAGGAAGACCTGTGGAAGAACCACTGTGTCCCAGCTAAGGTAATTAGAGCTTATCCAGTATTGTCTAGGGTTCTTCTTTTAAACAGTGTCCCAGCCAGTTTCCACAAATAAGAGATAGGTGTGTGGGAAAGTGTTTTTTTATTTAGTAAAGATTTTCTTAGGTATATCTTATCTTTCAGCCAAAAAGCAGAAGTACCAAAGTCATCTTATATTTCCATAGTAAATATACCTGTAGCATGTGTGCTATACAACAGATTTTCGCACTGTGAAACCATCTGATTTACTGGGGTTGATATCAGACAGCCAGGTAGGTTTGGCACATTTTGTCACAAACAATGCAAAATTGTCTAGACAAAGATGTTCTCTCTGTCTCAAAATCAGTGTCTGCCTGCAGATCCTTGAGGTGCAGTAGAATAGTCTGGTGCTACATCAATGTATGCTTGTGTCTAAACATAAGTCATCAGTGTATGCTGGAATACTGGGCTTCATTAACAAAAAAACATCCAGTTAGTCAAGGAAAGTGATTATTCAGTTTCATCTGGTACTCGTTAGATCACATCTTCAATACTGCTCTCAGTTTTGGTTCCCGGTACAAGAAAGACATCAGTAAATTGGAGTGAGTTCAGTGGAGACCACCAGAATGGTGGGACCTGGAGCACTTGCCCTGTTAGCAGAAGCTGTAGGATCAGAGCTGGTTCAACCTGAAGACAAGATGGCTTTAGGGGCACCTAACAGCAATATGCCCATATCTACAGAGAAGTTAGCAAGAATACAAATCCTTGTTATGAAGGTGCATGGTAGATGGATGAGAGATAACAGTCCTAAAAGAGGGGAGGTTCCACCTGGGTCTAAGGAAACAAATTGTCCAATTTTGTCCATGAGGACAGGCTGCCCAGAAAGTTGTGGAATTTTTGTCATGAAGGTTTTAAAGACATGACTCAACAAAGCCCAAGATGATACCTGAGGTCCCTTCCAGCCTTAAGACCCCATGGAAGTCCATCTTGCAAGTTCTCACATGCTCAGCATTGGGTTATGGGAGCCAGTGAATATTTCCCGTTTTCTTAAGGAAGGGCTGAGTGCAGAATAAGGCCATGAAGAGTGTTGCAAATGATAATGTGGAAAAATACAATTCCAATTACAAAATGCTAATGGTGAATGGGATTAATAACAGAATATCTTGACTGATAGCAGGAAGATTTAAAAGTGAGACTTTTAGAAATTCTCCAGCTCTTTTGACAGTCAGATCACAATTTGTTTAGGAGTCAGTACTGATTTAAGATTCTAACAGGAATGGTCCAGGTCTGAATTTCACACAGACCATATTTTCATATAATCAGAGAATCATAGAACGGTTTGGGTTGGAAGGGACCTTAAAAGTCATTTAGCTCCAACAACCCTGCCATGGGCAGGGACACCTTCCACTAGACCAGCTTACTCAAAGTTCCATCCAGCCTGGCCTTCTACACCTCCAGGGATGGGACATCCACGGCTTCTCCAGGCAACCTCTTACAGTGTCTTACCACCCTCACAGTAAAGAATTTCTTCCTAATGGCTAACTTAAATCTACCCTCTTTCAGTTTAAAACCATTATGCCTCATCCTGTTGCTACACTCCCTGATAAAGAGTCCCTCCCCATCTTTCATGTAGACTCCCTTTAGCCTGGAAGGCTGCTATAAGTTCTCCCCAAAGTCTTCTCTTCTTCAGGCTGAACAACCTCAACTCTTTCAGCCTGTCTTCGTAGGAGAGGTGCTCCAGCCCTCAGATCATCTTCGTGGTCCTCCTCTGGACTCACTCCACCAGGTCCATGTCCTTCTTATGTTGGGGGCTCCAGAGCTGGACACGGTGTTCCAGGTGGGGGTCTCTTGAAAGCAGAGTAGAGGGGCACCTCCCTTGACTTGCTGGCCGCACTTCTTTTGATGCAGCCCAGGATAGTGTTGGCTTCCTGGGCTGCAAATGTGCATTGCCAGGCCATGTTGAGCTTCTCATCAACCAACACCCCCAAGTCCTTCTCCTCAGGGCTGTTCTCAACCCTTTCTCTGTCCAGGCTCTGTTTGTTTTTGGGATTGCCCCAACCCGGGTTCAGGACCTTTCACTTGGCATTCTTGGACTTCACGAGGTTTGCTCTAGCCCACCTCTCAAGCCTGTCCAGGATCCCTTTCCTCCAGCGTGTCAACCACTCCACACAGCTTGGTGCCATTGGCAAACTTGCTGAGGGTATATACACGAGTATACTCATGCAGTCAACAATTCCTACATAAGGCTATTGAGCTGATATTTATTTTAGATAATTTCTCTAATTTTTTAATTCTTTGAAATGCTTGTAAGCAGTCCTCACGTGGGAGACATCGCTTGCAAATGTGATAATCATACTTGTTATTCTCTCTTCCAAGGCAGACATGACAGTGGCATGGAGCTATACTTAGAATAGACCCTTTAGAGACCCATCCAATACACCTTTCTAGTTAAGTAATGGTACAAATTTGTTGATTGCTCTTTGAATGCAATTTTGAATGAACTGAGTATATACCTTATGCTAACTTCTTCTAGACCATATTATGTTAAACTGAACAATCAATCCTCACGTTGTGTATTCAGGGTCCTCTGTTGCTAAAGCTGAGGTTGGGAATAGGATACGCAGGGCAGTATTGCTGTGAAAACTTCACAGTACTCAGAAGGAGTCAGAATGGTAAAGTTGGAGACTGTGTCCCACCATCACATTTGGAGATGGCCCATTTCCTGCTGATCTGAAGTCATGTGGTGTGCTGGGTGGATGACACAGGAAATCAAAGATTTCTCAGAGAAGAGGAAGCCTTCTTTATAGAGGGATGGGAGGTGGAAGAAGTGAGGAAATGGAGGAAAGAGAGCGCTTGAAAGAATAGGATGGCTGAGGGAACCCTCAAGGAAGACCAGACTATGGGTGATAATGAAAGACTGAGGGGATGAGGAGAGGAAGATGTTTCTACTAGTAGCATCTTAAAGAAGAAAGCCTCCCAATCCTCTCCCACAGAATTTCCCTGAAAGCCTGAGAATGACCTTTGTCTTTCTTAATCCTGTCCATTGCCTCAGTCTCCAGACTTCCTTCCCCTATCAAAAAACTCACCCATCAAAAACTCCTTTTCACTATCCTTTCACAACAGCACCTTCTATTCTCAGTACCATGAAAATATTGAATTGTACTGCCTTCTACTTCAGCTGCTTTGCCCTCATCCATGATAAAAGATTTTAGTTTGTCTGAGCTGCCTTTGAATAGCATGAATAACTGTGACCACTCAGAAAATGAAGAACGTCTCTGGGCGTGCATGGGGAAGAAGGAGCAACCTGGCAGTAGGTGAACCGCAGAAAAAGATCCCTTCCAGAGAATGGCCTGAACAACAGGATAAAAGTAGCTACACAGAGGAAGCAGCAATGATACCCCAGCTGCTGTTAAATTCATAATGTGAACAAACAGAGAAACAAATTTTTCCTCTTTTCTTCAATTTAAATTTTTCTTGTAGCATCCTCAGTGGTACAGGGAAAAAACTATGTCTTCACTGTAGCAACTTTTTAACATAATTGCAGGTTTTCTTCCTTCAGTCTTTTCTTCTTCACCCTAAAAATCCCCTCAAAAACTTTCAGTATCTCCTCATAAATGTTTCTTTTAATAGTAATAGCTAACAACTTTTCAGACAGAATTAAGAATCTTCTTTTAAACTCCATGGGATCCCTTTCATTGTGAACATTCAAACTAGGGGGAAATTATAATGACATAAAGAACCATTACATAGATTCTACTCTATGGAAGAAATATAAAGGGAATAAACAATAAATGATGAAGTGTCTGTTAAGAAATCACAGAAAGCCTGCTGAGCTGCTGCATTTTTTCCTTCTCCCAGAATAAATGTAAAAAATACTGCCAGTTTTAGAACACACACCACATTCTTGGCATGAGAAGCTATGCTTTTTTTTTTTTTTTTTTTTTTTCCAGTAAAGTTTTTTTTTTTTTTTTTTTTTTTTTTTCCAGTAAAGTCTTATTATTTGTATCTTCATGTATTTATTGTTTACTTGATTCTGCCTGTGACTGATTCACAAACAGATGGACACAGTGAATTCCTGGAGAAGTCCTGCAGTTTGATTGGATTGTTTATTTGCAGATTTTGGCTAAGCCTGGGGAAATATAACAAGGAGAAAAGTCTAAGGTCAAAATATAGATGCAGGTGTTTTCATAAGCTTTCAGCTCTAGTGCTGACTTTCCATATGTGTATGAATTTGTTCCCATGTTTGCTCACACGGCCCTAGTAATTTTATTTTTATTAGTAATAACCTTTCTTTCAACAGTTACATTACACATGATTTGTTTGTTTTTTATTTGAGAAAGAGTGCCCAACTTTTTTATAAAAGCATAAATTCTCCACAGTCATGCAGAATTATTATAAGACATAATCTCCGCCATACCATGATATTAAGGTATATATGATCAAAACTTGAAGTCTTTGCTTAGCCAAATAACCCCAAGTTTGGGCCAGATCATGGCCAAAACTGAATGAGACACATGATAGTGCACAACCATGCCATCCTGAATCTCTCAGCATGGTCTCCTTTCAGCCTGTGTACCAATCACTGAGAGAGTTCATTTTATACGACCCCTCCTCCCAGCACTTTTGGGACATTAAGAAAAGCTAAACAGAGTGACTTTGTGCACAGAAAAAGCAGTTGTTAAGGGCTAGTTCCTTTTCCATTTTGCAGATGTTTACCAGAGGACTTGCTGTTAGTCACACCACACAGATAATGGGTGAGGTTTATTGTTTTGGTTTCACCCCTCCAAGAGTGTTCTGGCACATGGATTCATACTGTGCATGAACTCACTTGCTGAATCCGTTTGTGTCAGTAGCCCAGACAAATCTTACTCCCATGGAGCTCTGCACACAGCTGCCAACTAAATTATAGTGAGGAATCAGGTGGTTCTGCACTCATTTTCCAGCTACTGGCTCCCCTATATATAGGAAACATTGCATTTCACTGCATTACATTACATTGAAAGATAGGTTTTGCATCTTTTACGTTCTCTTGGGAGCAGAAGAGGAGGTATGAGCCCTTGGTTAAAGACATGTCATAATTTACCATGGCAATTTCCATATCATCTCTTTATCCTCTAGAATTTTCAACAGTCAGTAAATAATATTCAGTTTTACTGAAATAATCAGGATTATAGCTTCTGTATATGAAAAGTGCCTGCTGAGAAGTATAATTTTGTCATGCATATCCTTCTAAACATTCAGTTTCTAAGTGAAAAATGATCTAATCTTGGATGCTGGATATGCAGTCTATTGCTTTGATAGAGATGCAATGCAATGGAATGACATCATGCATAAGGGATAGTAGATTAATGGTCCCTTACCACTTTCTATATGAAGACCAGGATATGATTTATTTTCCTAAATCAAATTAGTCATAAAAGTCAATATTGTATTTGATCATGAACAACTATTTTGACATTAGTATCTATTACTTGTATTCTGATTGGTCCTTGAGCTAGAAGTCTCCTGCATGCAAGCATATAGTCAGAAGACAGTTCCAGTTCCAGCCAACTGGGATGAAGGTATGAAGGCAGCATACAAAGGAAGCCTTAGTGCTGCTTTGTAGATGAGCCTGATGAGCTTTTCAGGAAGATAAAAGCACCAGGAAAAATGGTCATTCTAGCTACTATGGTTGTGACTTCTACAGGACTGTTTGCTTTCCTGGGATTGTGAAAATTTTCATGGATAAATTTTTATGTCCCTCAGGTCAGTGTATAATGGGAATTACAATTCTGCTAAATGTGAACCCTCCAAAATTGTTCATGTTGGGCCTGTCAAGAGCTCTGTAGTTTCCTTAAAAATAGTGAATCTTTGTAATAATAAAACATCTGTTATAATTCATCTTCAAGTTTTTGAGCTTTCAAAGTGAATTTTCACTTCAATTGGGAGGACTTGATTTTTATTCTTTTTTAATTTTTATTACATTGCACTGGGAGCTCAAAAAAAATGTAATATTGTGACACAAATGAGCAAGATGACAAAATGAGAATTAAAGAGTAATTTGACCTGGTAAGTTTTGGAAGCTGTGTGCTGCCCTTGTCCGATATTTTTCCAAGAGATACTTTGTATGGAATGGGTACATAATTCTATACAGAATATGAGACAAGTACATTGAATGCTGCTGGAGTGCCATGTTGAATTCATAAACACTTACCTCATCTATCACACACAGCACTCTGTAACCATGGAAGGAAAAATGATCATCCACCTGCTGCCAGCTCCTGCAGTTCCTACCTAGGAGGAGGCACCAAGCATGAAGCACTGACTAATTGGCTTTGCTGGACCACAGCTCCGTGCCAGGGCAGCTAGCTCAGGCTGCGGTCAGTTGGGTCCACGCAGGCTTTTTAATTTGGGCCCTTGCTGTGCCTGTGGAAACAAGCTGATGAGAGAGAGAGAATGTGAAGAGGAGGCAAGGCAGAAGAACAGGAGATGGTGGGTGGGATCTAGAGCTTTGTCCAAGGAAACAGGAGTCCCAGCAATGATTAGAAAGTTGGCGTTACCAGCAGTAGTAACTGGGTAGGGGCCAAAGACTGAGTGGTAGTAAATCTAGGGCAGGAAAAAAAAGAAAGAGGAGAGGAACAGTGATGCACTGGGAGAGGTGAGGAGATGTAGAAACTTTTAGCAAAAAAGCTTGGATGAAACTTTTCCTGTGTTTGCAATCACTTTTTTATTGCAACCCTCAGGAGAGAAGATTGGATCACTTCTACCTAGCAAGTTTCTAACAGACATTTGTCTAACCTGTTTCTAAAACCCTTCAGTGAAAGAAATTCCATTTTTACAATGAGTCTGAAATGAAGAAAAAACCAGTACAAACAAATGTGCCCAGAGGGGGGCAACAAAGCTGTTGAACGGTCTTATGAGGAGTATCTGAGGGAAGTGGGGTTGTTCAGCCTGGAGAAAAGGAGGCTGAGGGGAGACCTTATCGCTCTCTGCAGCTACCTGAAAGGAGGTTGTAGAGAGGTGAAGGTCAGGCTCTTCTCCCAGGTAACAAGCGATAGGATGAGAGGAAATGCCCTCAAGCTACGCCAGGAGAGGTTTAGGTTGGATATTAGGAAAAATTTCTTCACAGAAAGGGTTGTCAAGCATTGGAACAGGCTACCCATGGAAGTGGTGGAATCGCCATTCCTAGAGCTATTTAAAAGCCAGGTGGATGTGGTGCTGAGGGACATGGTTTAGTGGTGAGTTTGGGAGCATTAGGTAGATGGTTGGACTCAATGATCTTAAAGGTCCTTTCTAACCTAGGCCATTCTATGATTCTATGATTCTAAATAGCAGAGAAATAATATCTTAGTATCATAAGTGATTTAATACAAAACAAAATAATGTAAGAACTTATACTAAAAATATAATATATGAGATAATATAATCAAAATAAGAACCTGTTGTTTTTTTTTTATCTTGTCAAGATCTTGACACTAACATAATATTACTTTACATTTCCATGTCAAGATCTGTAACAGCAACTCAGATTCTGGTGTGAAAGGTACCTGCCAGTGATCATATAAATCATATACGGAGCTTGTATTAAATTATGTGTTTCTCATTCATGGTATGTACTCTACACAGAAGATGCTGCATGGTAGCTAAGGTGTTGAATGTGTAGTAAAGTTTATTTGTCCTGTTCAACACATAGCCAGTGCTGATTTGAGGAGATACATTACAAGCTGCTAAAAGTTGAGCAGTGTTCAGAAGCTCTGCTTCTTTTGTTTTCATTCTGCCTTACTCTTATCAAAGGCAACTGCAAGCCCAGTGGACAGGCAGAATTAGGGAAAGATACATGTGTATTAAGTTTACGGGCTCCTGCAAGACAGCAGCTTGGGATTTTTCAAAGCTTGGAGCTATCCTGCCTCGGTAGACTGGTATTTAGTCATGTGCATAATTTGCGGACCAGGCACTGTGAACACTTTAGAGGGTGAGCTAAGCAAACACAAGACCATGTCAGTGCAGATGTGCTTAATGTTTATGTACTGCGGTTGTGTTCAAAAGATTAATGTCCCCAGAAGGGATTCACAAGGTAGGTGGGGATATCTACCTGAATGTAGAGGTTGAAAGTCAGGTTGATCTAAAGCATGCCAAGTTATTATGTTCTTATCTGGATTTCTTGCTGTCAGGTTAACGCCAGAGACAATCCATGTCAGAAATATTTCAATGGTAGTGAGTATTGGAAGAAAAACTAGGTGTGTTACAAAAGTGAATTAATTAATGTGAAGCTTCTAATGGTGATATCATTCCAAGCCAAGTGTGGGTGGAAGGTGGGAGGACGATTTTACCTAGCAGGAAAGAAACAAATAATAGGCTTGGCCAGTGGCCAAGTGCTCTATAAAACCTGATGCTGGCTCCTACTTTTTATGACTCGACTGAGGGACACTAGAAACACTAATACCAGCAACACCGTCAGGGGTGTGGGTCTACAGAGACCTCTCTATCCCATAGGTAACTGCCTAAGGACAATGTGCATGCTGATGGACTGAACATGCTGTTCCCAGACTTCATTGGGCATGGATGTATTTTTGCAGGCTCCCTCTAAAAATCAGTTGCTAGAGCTGAGCCTGGTAAAGGAGACACTTTACTCAGGTGAGTACTTGCTCACACTGATCAGTTAGTTGAGCCCAGGGTCATCTGTCCTTTCACTCAAGTACTCCTTTATAGACTGAAGAGCACCACCATCCTTTTCACCCCAATGGGAATAGAATCTCTCTAGAAGAAACGCATGCAGCTTTACTGTTAGTTGCAGGCAGCTACACATTTCCCGTAGTTTAGGGGCAACCCTAGAGGGACAAGTTACTCCTGTAGTAGAGCTGGAATAGGAGAAGTTGGAAGCAGAAAGGCTTTTAGGGCAAGAACAGAAATAATCATGCACTGCCTCCCTCTCTCCCAGCACATTCTAAGTCATTTGTTATATTTTTCACTGGTTTTATTCCCTCTGTGCTTTTAAGAGAGAAGGATAGCAAGAAAGTCATTACATTGATTTTTACATTTTTACACCTGACTGATAACAAGTTTAGCTATTCACCTGTGCTCAGTAAAATTTTTCATGAGTTGATTAGTGGAATAAAAACAAAAGTAAATAAATACAGAAATAAAATTCATTGAGCTTTACCGAAACTCACAAAATCTGTATATTTAAAAATACAGTTCTAATTTAAGCCTGTTTCAAAACACTGAACCACTGTATGTTGTTTGAAGTTTTCCTGGCCCTGATCTTATAACAATCACAGAAAGATCAAAGCCAAATTGTTACAAAAATTCCTGAGGAAAGCAATTTTGCATTGATACAGCTAGAAAGATTAAAAACCAGAGAGATGAGCATTAAGTTTCCAGGTCAGAATGAAAAAGATCTCAGGGAGAAAACGCTATATGCTGTCAATACAAGGAAACCTTTCAAGAAAATAGGCTTTATAAAAACAAACGGGAACTAGAGGTGAACAGTTTTATAGGGCTGCATTCAGCAATGAGGGATTACACAATGACAAAGAATAATGATGGCTGCACTGCAGAAGTCTGAGAAATTTCATTCAGTTCTGAGAAAGCATGAAAGTTCAGGTAACTGCTCAGTCTCTATAGGAACTGGAGACACCGGGCAAGAAATCTCAATGCAGGAGGTTCAGTCATAATAGGACCAGTACTTTCTGCCTGTGGCCTCTTGTGATAGATTGTGAAGCCTCTCACACCAAATGTGGACTGAGGCCAGGAGATACAAACATGTCAGAAAATGAGAGGAAAACAGACTTATTGATTACATCTGCCTCATTTACAATTATGTGAGTTCATTATGGGGTTTGTATGGGTTGTCATATTTAAACCATACCAGCCAAGATACAGCAAGCAACTCAGCAAATGCCAGTGTTGGAAAATTTTGTTGAGAAATCAGCTGTAATATTTAACAGCATGCACCTCAGTGAGAATATATATCTCTTGCTGTCACTTCTAATTATACTGTGTATCTCATTTGAAAGTGAAATCACGAGCCAGACACTTACATTAAAGGCACATACTGTAGTGTTAAGAGCCTGGGAGAACCCTGTTCAGGCTGGTCCCACACTGGTGGGCTCAGGTTGATGGGTGCCAGCAGGCTTGGCAGAGGCTTCCTTTCAGCTACAAAGCTTACTTCAAACACCAGGAAAGGACAGTTCAGACCAAAGAGCAAAAATAGCCTGGTTTTTTTCAGGCCAGCCATCAGTGGCTGGGGGATGAGACCACAGTGAAGGATGGGAAAAACTTCTTAAACATAGGAATGCCCAGTGCATATTTCTCAGAATCTCTGTCCCTTCCCAAAACCGAGCCCACTGTATCTCCTGGACTGGAGAGCTACTTAAATTTCTGCCTTGTGTTAATTCTCTGTGCTAGTTTCAATGCAGAGCAAGGAAGAGCTAATTTACTATTTCCCTGAAGAGCCCATGCACTTTGCTACCCTGCCATAAAGGAGTTAAGCTCCTTTACCAAGCAGGCAACTGAAGCACTGGGAGCTATGACTCAAAACACACGGCAGCTGCAGGGATCTGAACTACGTGGGAGGAAGGGCTCTGCTGGAGGATGGGCATTGTGGGACAGGCTGCCAGGGAGGGAGGAGGCTGGAGACAGCAGAAACACCAGAGAAGCTGACAGCCAAGGCAGCCGAAAGTCAGAGGAAGATTTTTAATATGACCTGGGAGAACTCTAGAGACAGAGTTTGTAGGGAGAGTGTTGCCAGGAAAGAGGTTTGGAGATCTTTGAATCCAACAGCCTGAGGAGGAAAGGGTTGGTCTCCATTCTCCAAACAGAAACAATTCTTGATCAGTATTTGCCGAGGTTCGAGACCCCCAGCACTGCTGGTGTGACTGCTCAGGTGATCACCTCAGGACCCAGCTGAGTTGCAACAGTCCAGCCTAGAGAAGACCTAATATTTATGACGTTTCAGCTCATCTGGTTTGTTTTTATTTAGGCAGAGAGCGCTTGTCTGAATAGTTATGCCAGCAGGTCTAGAAGTCAGTAACCTCCAGCAAAGTGGTGGTTAGACAGCTGGGAACAAGATGGGGGTGGCAGCTTCTTCACTTGGCTCTGCTGCAGCCAGATCAGGATGTGGGACCACAGCCTCACTATGTTAATTAGCCACTCAGGTTAAAAAGGGTAATTACCTTTGGAGGTACTTGCATTGTTATTTTGATGCCCATGTGTTAATTTTTGTGAAACCAGAATCGCAGATTTTTCTCTTACTTCATCTTCTAGAAAGCGAGAGACTCTACATCATTCTTTTGTGACTATGGTATTCGAAACGAAACTTAATTTCTCTTTATTAAGAAGATCCAGACGAACTTATTGATAAGCTTCCTGCTGCTTTTTTAGACTAGCCTGCAGTTTGCTGAATGTTCATCATCATTGTGATCATCTTTTAGAAGGCTGAACCTGCTAGGAGCTTTGACCTCTTGCTGAAAGTCTGTGCTCACCAGTTACTCTCGTCAGCTGTGTGAAAGGTGATGACCTCTCCACATGGCTGTTGCGCTCCCCGTGTCAAACCCAGGGCTCAGCATTGCTGCTGTGTTCTTTCAGTGGAGGCAGCCACAGCAATTGTCTCCTTTCCTCCCCAGCTTTCTGGGCGTACTGTGTCACGTTTTGGTTCAATGACCACACTGTTACTCTGTCAGATTGCCCATCCCCTGCCATTTTGGCTTCCCTTCTCTTTTGGAGAGTGTGTGCTTTCCCCCTGGCAGCCTCCGCCTACTGCTTTCATGTCCCTTCCTTCATCATTACGTGGGGCTGAGGCTGTGATGACCCTGACGGTCACTCTGTGCAGCTGGAATTAATCTTGCAGCTGAGCTGAGCACTAGGGGAGGAGGACGGAAGGCTTAGCCAATCCATGCTGCTGAGCTCTGGGGCTGGGAGAGAGCCTGGTGGCCTTGCAGGCAGCCAGGGCAGCTATGGCACTTCTGAGTGTGGTTTTTTTCAGTTGTGGCCGAGCACTTTCTCCCAGTCAAGTTTGTTACCTTTCCTCTACAGCCATCAGAGACAAAACTAAGTTTTTCATTTGAAAAAAAGGACAGAAGAGGAGGCAGAGAACAAGAAAGATTTTCACCAAATTACATAACTCCTCAAGAAAGGCTCAAGGAAATAAAATTATCTATTATGATGAAATAGCAGGAATAGAAAGACTGGCTGTGAACTCTGCTGTTAAGCACGGTATCCTTTAAATTTCAGATTTGGAGAAACTTTACCATCGCAGAGACAAGCAAGGGGAGCTCCAAAGAAATATTCTTTCTTTTTGTCTACTTGCCTCCAGCTATACTTTTGCATGTTAATGGAAAGGTGATGCTACTTATAAAGGGCTGCAATGGTTGACAGCCAAATAAAGTTTCAGGAATATAAAGCTAATATAACATGGTTCAGATATACAAAGATTTTGAAAAAGTAATTATCTTTCTCATTTCTCATAGCTCTACCTGTGTAAGATGACCTTCAACATGTAGTAATAGTTTGAAATGTAGTTTGATTTGCAAATGTACGACTTGTGATTTGGTCACAGTACTGTGATACTGGTTTTACTGGGTTTGTTTTAATAATCTCTGAAGCAGGTACACTACAAATCTGGCTCTTCTGGAGGAATGAGGCTGTTTGTCCCTTTTATTAGAAGACTTCTGTTGGCTTCAGACTTATGGATCAGTGTTGTTTTCTTGGTTGGGATTTACTTGCATCTGGGTTACTTGTCTAAACTTCTTTTCTTATGAATGGAGAGTAATACAATTTGCTGAAGTATGAGTCATCTCGTCCTTCAGCAGATCTCTCAGACAGGTCAGATGAATCATCTTTCTTAGTACCTGTTTCTCCTTCCGACAATAAAGGCAGTCTGACAGAGCAGCTCTGATATATCAATACATGTTGTAGATGTCTGAAGACACTTGAGATAAAACCCACCTCCAGAGTTAGTGGAAAATATACACACTCTATCAATATGGTTTCTGGGTGAAACACAAGCTATGGGTATATAAACTGCTAGCACAGGTATGTCCTCCAGTAAGGTAGTCCCTGTAATCACGTTGCCTGTAGTCATGACTTCTGTCTCTTCATTACGTTTGCAGTGCACTGACCCTCTATACGGAAGGGCTTCTTGCTTGATTTCAGGGGGGAAAAAAAAGAGTATTGAGCCTGCTGATTTTCATCAAGTATATGGCACTTTTCCAGCAAAACCTCTTATGCCTATTCCATTTAATTGGAAAATTCCTGGCCTGTTCTAATTGGGGCATTTGTTACCATGTCGAGTTGTAACATTAGCTATCCTCTGAAATGGATTATGACAAATGTCAGCTAGGAGGTAGCTAACGGGCTATGTAAGCTAATATAGATGAGCTAACAATGTTCTGATTGCCTTTCATGAAACTATCTCCTTTTATTCATAGATTATATAAGGAAATTAAGCATTTAATTTTGGTCCTCTGATTTGCATCTGACTTAGATGTCTATCATAAGTTTGAATAGCTGAACATGGAAAACCTGCATGGTACTGAATCAATGTAAAGTATGTTGTGGGCCTAGCATTCAGTCATGCTAATGCACGCACACACACTCAAAAAGACTAATTAATCTGACCTGCAACTTTCTCCATTATTAGTTATTAAACATGTGAGAATACAGGAAAATGCATGATGGACCAGCCCTTTAAAATGAAAATTTGAGAGCCACCCTGAGGAGAAGGACTTGGGGGTGTTGGTTGATGAGAAGCTCAACATGGCCTGGCAATGCACATTTGCAGCCCAGGAAGCCAACACTATCCTGGGCTGCAACAAAAGAAGTGCGGCCAGCAGGTCAAGGGAGGTGATTCTCCCCCTCTACTCTGCCCTCATGAGACCCCACCTGGAGCACTCTATCCAGCTCTGGAGCCCCCAACATAAGAAGGACATGGACCTGTTGGAGAAAGTCCAGAGGAGGACCACGAAGATGATCTGAGGGCTGGAGCACCTCTCCTATGAAGACAGGCTGAAAGAGTTGAGGTTGTTCAGCCTGAAGAAGAGAAGACTTTGGGGAGAACTTATAGCAGCCTTCCAGGCTAAAGGGAGTCTACATGAAAGACGGGGAGGGACTCTTTATCAGGGAGTGTAGCAACAGGATGAGGCATAATGGTTTTAAACTGAAAGAGGGTAGATTTAAGTTAGCCATTAGGAAGAAATTCTTTACTGTGAGGGTGGTAAGACACTGTAAGAGGTTGCCTGGAGAAGCCGTGGATGTCCCATCCCTGGAGGTGTAGAAGGCCAGGCTGGATGGAACTTTGAGTAAGCTGGTCTAGTGGAAGGTGTCCCTGCCCATGGCAGGGTTGTTGGAGCTAAATGACTTTTAAGGTCCCTTCCAACCCAAACCATTCTATGATTCTATGTACTATATATAATTAAAGAAACAATAGAATGAGTAGATTGGGTGTGAAAGACTATTTATAATATTTTTTTTTCTTTATACCACTGTGGATAATGTGAAAGAAGGCCTCAAAGTGAAGTAAAATAAATTTAGGAAAATATTTTACAATGTCAACTGTAGTTAGGTGCTGAAATATGTACCTGGGAAGACCAGAAGCCCTCCATCACTGGAGGTGTTTAGCCAGTTTCCCCCTGTTGGCCAGAGGAAGAACAAAACTTATCAATGTCCCTTCCAGCCCTAATGTCCGTCATGATATAATCACAGTATTAACAGAAAGAACAACTTGCTGCTAGTAATGAAATGCGTCTCTGTTTCATATAATAGTACAGATTAAGAGCAGTGTTTTCAATTTAAATGCTAGTGTTTCTATTTCATATTCTTATCAAAAAGACAAAGTCAAGACTGAGACCATTTAATCTGGATAAAATCTTCTGCAAACCTAGCATAATATAAATGGTTTTATTTATCTGAATAATAATATAACATCCTTAATTAAAACCACTCAAACCCTTTCAATAAATTCTTTTTGTTTATCATAAACAAATTTGGCCTGTTTTAAGCTAGTAGACTCCATGAACCTCAGGCTTGGTTTGCCAGTCAGTGTGGTCCAGGGACCATTCCCAATGAACGGTTTGTGTGCAGCCCTCTGGTTTGGAGGTTGATATGGTTTGAGAGACATCAGCCAGTCCATGCCAGTGGATGTCTGTGCCTAGTAAATTAAACTTGTCTGTTAGCATTCCTTGTATAAAAGTCACCTATGTCTTGGCATAGTCATTAGCTTCGATTTCAGCTGATAAGTGTAAATATAAAAAAGGAACATTGAACAAAACAAAATACACAATGTAAAAGAAGAGTTAGGTGTTGAGTTTCACTACAGCAACAAGTACAATAATCTCCAGAGAATCTGCCTCACCATTTCTACTACTGCGGTTCAACAGAAAATCTTCAGTTTTGTTTATGTTTTAAATCCCATAAATCCCACTCTTATGAAGTGCATGCATTCTCATGAAGAGATTATGAACAA
The DNA here is from genome assembly GCA_013398295.1 of Chionis minor. Classification (NCBI taxonomy): domain Eukaryota; kingdom Metazoa; phylum Chordata; class Aves; order Charadriiformes; family Chionidae; genus Chionis; species Chionis minor. The sequence continues at coordinate 1,510,547 of VZSF01001813.1, forward strand.
GAAACCACAAGCAAACTTCCTAGATTTGCCTTCAGATCGGAATGTTTTGGCCATCTGTACATAACAGCTTTAAAGAACATTATTCAGCATCTTACTTAACAGCTATTTTTAGAAAGACACATCAACAAAGGCACCCACTGAAACTATAAACAATAACTATGAGGAAATGCATTTCAATACCCAGGATCATGAAAGAAATGTCAGCCCTCATGAGATGGCTAAATATACTGTAGTCTTCAGGAATACTGCCCACAGCACAGTACAGAAGCTGGTGGAGCCAGGACTCATCTGAGGGTTGGCTGCAACAAGCTGGAGCAATTATCCACAACATACGAGAGCATCCATGAAGAGCTTAGGTTGTGAAAGGTATCTTCCTTGGGGGAACAACCCATACGTTGAAATTTGCAGTCCATATAAAGTCACTGTTCTCCACTTCATAATAAATAAAAAAAAAAAAGGTTATTTCATGACGTTGAAATTGACATTGAAAGACAACAAAAGACTATTTAATGGCATTGAAAGGTAATAAAATCAAAACTGGGGAAAGAGAATGCTCTGTCACAGTCTATAATTAAGCACAGGAAGTGCCACAGCAGGTCACTCAAGCTAGAATCCTACCCAGATTTAAGAGAGCAAGTGACATTCAAATAACTTCGGAAGTTTTTGTTATGATACTGTATTAACAAAATATTAGTATCAAACCACTTACCTTGATGTTTACATATATCTCTGTCTAGTCAAGCTCAGGGTAAAACTTAATGCTGCAAAGCAAATTACCTCATGTCTGGGTCCTGCCTGGTTCTTATATTTTCTTCTGAAATATTAATTCCTGGCCACCATGATGATGATGGACCAAACAGATGTTTCTCCAATCTAGCATGGAAAAGCTTAATTTCTTCAGTCAAGAAACATATTTATAAGTCCTGTCACAAGTAAAATAGTCAATACATACTATTACAAACAAGAATTTTCTGACAGAGAAAGAAAATCTTCTAAATATATTTTATAGCTGTACTTCAGGTATATAGAATTAATTATTCTGTTAGACACAGGAGGTACAAATGTATTCACCCTGATACATTTAATTTGCTTCTCATTAAATAACCTGTAGAATTAATTTTGAAATATAAGCAAATATTCAAAGTAAAGAACAGAAGCCTACACATTTCTAGGGCACCCGTCATCATTGTTTTTATTGGCTGTAGACAAGACTATCCATGGAAATGCCAGTATCATATTACCTTTCCATAGTTTGCTTTGATTACCATTACCAAGCATGTTGCAAACTTTCAGTATAAAATGCCACTGTTTTTGGAGGACAAAACTTTTTCATGACTCCTCTTCCCACAGTGTATGAAAACCCCCAAATTCTCAACAGGGGGAAGATAAAGGATTACATGCCACCATTACCTAGACGTGAAATATTTACTCCCAGGATTTTGTTTTGGTGGAAATTGGTGTTTGAAGAGCTTGGAAAACAGAATGTCATGACTGGCTTGCAGATGACAAAACAAAATGGCATGAACAACTTCCTTCTCAGTGAGAACCAGTGTCCAGTGAGCACATTGGACTAAATGTGTATGAAGTGGGAGAGACTGGAGAAAGGGCAGAAGGGATGTCTCTTAAGCTGTAGGTCAAAACTTCGTTCACCAATGTACTAGTGAGTGGGGTTTTGCAGACATTCACACCACCCAGGGAAATGCGCTGGTCTCTATAGGCTCCCTGTATAATCAATGGAAGGCTCTGCAGTTACACCTAAACCACACAACTACATGATGCAGGATGCCATGGGGGGATAGTCTCCTGATCTTCCAAAGGAAAAAGTCAAACAAGAAAATGTGATAAACTCTCTTCTCATCCAATGAGCACAGTCAGAACTTGACCTAACATGCAAGAGACAAAGTCTTGCAATTTAGATGAAAGTCTGGCAGACCTGTCTTTCTTATGGAAAATTTAAATACTAATCAGCTAGTGGTTAAACTTCAATTTCAGTTCCTTCACCTGCATCCTGACTCCTCCTGCCTTCTTATCCATCACGGTCTCTTATAGGTATTAAGTCATTCCAGTGTGCAACAAATTACCTTGTTCCCTAAAACTTACACTCCTGGGTTACTTTTATTGCAGAATATTGACGTTGACATGAAACTTCTAGACCATTCCTAGGCATTCTCACTGAAAGAACAAGTCACACCAAATTCGAGCCAACAAGCAAGTTAGCATGTGTGTAGGAAATAAAATGAGTGAAATAGGATCTTAGATGAAACCAGAAACAAAGCAACCTGACATTACTGTTGAAGCCATGGATGTGGGGATTTACTCTTCCAATAAGTATATGTTTTCTTTACAAAGTCTTGGATCAAGTTTAGTCACAAGAGTTGCAGTAAGCTTGCATTTCTCACTTTCTAACATTAAGTTTTAAAATGCCATTGCTATTAACCAAATTGTGCCTTAATAAAACTGAAAGAGGTTGGAGAAAACTGATTTTCCCATCATTCCAAAAGGGCTTTCAGTGAGACCTCAGCAGATCCCAGTACCTTGTTAGGACATGCAGTAACTTCTGTAAACTGCAGAAGATATTAAAAGAAGCAGAAATAACGTCAAATGAGAGAATGAAAAAAAAGAACAATAGCCCAGCCGTGTCTGCCACAGCCAGTGGAAAACCAGAGTTTTGGATGAACTACAAACACTATTCTTTGTTGTGTTTTTTTCTCTTATACTTCTAATCTCTCTTATCCCACATTTTTTCCCCACAAAAAACAGGATCTAGGAAAAGACAGGTCAGGGAAGCCTGTTATTTGAGAACATGTATCCTTGGATAGAAGGGAAAGAAGAATATACAAAAAAAACCCCATTTATTTATACCTTTGTAAGATCAGCTCTGAGTATATTGCCACATTTCCCTTTTTCTTTTCTTTTTTTTTTCCCCCTCTTTAATCTACAACACAATTTCTCTAATTGAAATACAGGTAAGAATAGATTTATATCAGATGAGACCTTAACCTAAATATGATTTGTAGGTATTTTGTAGATATTCAGAAACATTGGAAACCATTCATTCAAACCTGATGCACAGCATTTAAATAAAAACTCTAATAACTACTTGTGCTATCATAAAATAGGCTCAGTTTGCATACCTGAGAATACCGAAGGGCATAATCCATGAAAGGAGACTAATCCTCTGTTGTGCTATAAACACAAATCAAGGGAGTATAAAACCTATGTAATGTCACAATTTTATATTAAAACATAAATGTTAGCACCAGGATAGATTTTGCTTTCAAGATACAGATCTGTTTTGCATTGCCCCTGGGTGAGCTCATTACATGCCAGGTCGACTCTAGTTTGGTTTGCGATGGATTTCAGCAAGCAGCTTTCTAACTGTATGAAGGTGATGATTTGTTCAGCTTGCTCTGGCATGAAATGTTTCAATAGTAGAAATTTCCTGGCTTGATAAAGACTGTAGACCTCCCCAGGAAAATTGTGTGCTTGCTCAGCCTGCATGGCTTCCAGTGGTAGCAAAATTTTCACAAAGCATAAAATCCTAGACACTGTGACGTGAATTACAATTTTGAACAGAAGTGTATTGACCCAAATGGATTGAAGTTAGAGCCCCAAACTGAATCTTTTCTTTAGAATTTGAATTTTAAAAAGTTGTATCTTTATATAAGTGAAGTATACTCTTATACTTGTAAATGTGTAGCACATAGTAACGCAGACAAATGAGGAATGTGGAATATTGATATCAGCTTTGATAAATTTGTGTTATGAGGTATTAAAACTGTCTTTCACCCTCTTTTGGGGAGATCAAAAGTGCAGCAACAGCAAAAAATTATTTATTAACTATGTAAAGGATCTCCCAATGTGCTTATGTTACAACCTGCACATCAGTTTTACCTCTTCAGATGATAATCCTCTACAATGTTGAAGCATCACTATGCAGTCTTTTCCTTTCAAACACAACGACCAAAATGGAAGATAAATGGTCTAATTTGCCACAATGAAATGTCCCTTCTGGGCTTATGTGGATGTCATGTTGGCATATAAACTACTTTCCCACAGATTGGCAGCTGAGGAGGAGGAAGGACAGGAAAAAAGATGAGATGTGTTCAATTTTGCCCGATCTGAAGTCAATGGGATTTTGAAAGTCCTGACCAAGAGCAATGTATAATATGGTTAAAAAGGAAATAAGAATTATTCTACATGAAAAACTTGGAGTTTTCTACATATGTTATTGTTTCCCCTTATGATTCTCCCAAGTAAGGGGGGAACGGCAGGGGCAACAGCAAAGGCAATGGGAGACAGAAAGAAAAGGATTAGGAAAAGGCTGTTCTTGGGTGCCCAATAGTCCTTTCACTTGACAAGTTTTTGACAGGGTTGTAGGGTAGGGGCCTGGCAGAGTCGGTTCTGGTAGAGGCCAAAGAAGCCAACTCAAGGGACTGAAGAGAGGACTTCTTGTGTGCAGCTGTGAGACTGTGCCCTAAGATGGAGGCTGCTCACCTACACCTGTGGGGGAGGCCATAGCCCTTCCTTTATGAGGGGGCTCTGACAGTGGTGGGAAGAAAGGTTCTGAGCATGGACTTGGAGCAAGAGCTCTGCATCTTCACCAAGGTCTACCTCAGCAACATTCTGCATGCCAGGTAGAGCTAACCATTCTTGGCTATGGCTGGGTATTAACAGAGGCTGTGACAGGCGTGGTGATGACCTGTTCCAGTGGATCTTCCCCTATAAATTTAACCCTCTGTAACTGACACTGCTGGAAAACTCTCATTTATGGCATCTCTGGCACCAGTAGCTGAAAGCAAACAAGGAGTAAAAGCTGTTTAGCAGTTTTGACAGAAGAGAAGCCTGGGAAAACAAATGCCCAGCAGGTAGGAAAACAAATCCGTATTGATACTCAATAATCATCCACTGAGAATGAATGCAGCATTCTAGAATTAGCAAAATAATCAAACAATGTTGAAGGGTAGCAGAGGGGCACCCAAGTGTGTGTGATTCACTTCCTACCAAATAAATCCATTCAGTTTAAATTTAAGCAATCTCCTAGTCATCACAGTTCACATTATTTTGGGGTTGGGCTTTTTTTGGCTCTTATGTAACTTGCACATGCAATACCAAAAAAAATGCACTGTGATGTTTTATCTTTGCTTTTAAGGGCAAAATCCATCAGTTTTCATACATTCCTATTAGAACCAAGAATTTTTTAAGGTAACACAACTGTTTTGTGTACACCTTTAAATGGAGGGGGAGGGATCATTAACAGATGCATATATTTTAAAGTCAAAAGGGAACACCAAGAGTTACTGGGAGATAAAGCATACACAGTGCAGAGAAGGTCTGTTGCTACTTTTCAAATTAAACTTAATGGGAAACATATCAACAATTTTAATTGCCTTTAAACTCTGCTGTCCAGTGTTTCTCACCATCTCTACCAAGCGTCATTCATATTTCTAGTCTGAAGATTTTTCCACCAATTGGCTCTCATGTGATTCTCTGATAGATGAAATAAATGCCTATTATTCGAAATTTCTTTTACAAGATAAATACCAGAATTTTAATCATGTAAGCCTCCATCTTGCTCCTCAATAAACTAATGAGTTTGAGTTTGTTTAATTTTTCTAGCTGACGTCTTTTCTAGACATCAAATCATTCCTGAGGTACTTTTCCAAAGCCATCAAATTTATGAAAAAAGTACAGAGGCTACAACCAGCCAGTACTCCAGAAGCAGCTGAGCATCTTCTCCAGAGTTAAAATAATTGACTTGTCTCTACTTCTGTGTCCAAATATTGTATTCGTCTTCTGGAATACCACTTTGTCCTGGCAGAACATGGTCTCTACCTAATAGACTCATTTTCAGAACCACTGCTTTACCAGAGGAAGACCACAATCCCATAAAAAGGACATCCTTTCTTTATTCCAAGGAGTTCACATTTGTCTTCATTAAAATTAGAGATGATAGATCCTCAGAATTTCCTTGTATTATTGTTATTATTTTGTTATGTTGTTACATTGTATATTTTTTGTTGTTCTACATTCATATAAATATAAAATATCAGCTGTCTGTAATAGATATGCATAAAATGTATAATGCCAAGTCATATTACAGTGATATTCCACATAGTGTAATGACATAACTGTTGTAGGATACTATTTATAGACAATGTCTCAATATATCAAATTATTTCATTACCAGAAAACAGGACACTTCCATTTTTACAAATAAATAAAAGGTTAAACTTGTAATTTTCAGTGGAAATAAACCCTATTTTAACCTGTCCTGTGGACTGCTAAGTCTTTAACACTTGAAGCTAAGTAATGGCATGAATTAACAGAAATTTTGTGATTCCTTTAGTCTTGTTCTTGATTTTCTAAACTCCCAGTATAAGCCCCGGTACAGTAGATGGGTCTCAGAACTGCTGTACCTCTGTATCGGTTCAGTTGAAAATTTCAAAGAATGTTGGCTACAAACACAGGACATAATCTACCCAGCTGTTTTGCTGTCTACATTAGTGGAGGCTGAAATGTTCATAGCACAGTAGAATATGTAAAAAGGGTCTAGTGGATTTATGCCAACTTTGGGTTGCATCCTTCACGTTAGGCTAGGAAATTGCCTTCCTATGGAAAAGTGTTGCTAGAATTCTACCTGCTGGCAATTTTATTGGGATATTAGGAAATTTAGAACACACTGTTGGATAGGAGATAATGTACCATTATGCATCTTTACTAAGAACAGTCAGGGCAAGTAGGAAATATGCCAACTGAGACAATGCACCTGTTTTAAAGTTTATTACATTTAGCACAGGGGAAAACAAGAGAAAATTCGTAATAAAACAAGCACAAGCTTTATATTTTAATGGACTTTGCTGAAATTAGGACTAGCCAGAACTCCCTAGTCTTTTCTCACAGGCAGTGAAAGCTCAGCTGAGATGACAAGGAGGATAATAAATAGCTGTGAAATTTCATATTAAGATGCCAAAGGCAAAGCTAAAGTTAATATTTACTTAATTAATTATGGCATGATAATCTTAAAAAGAACCTTAAAGTGTTGCACTCTAATAAAGCTGATGAGTATTGTATACCTACTCTGTACAATATTCTTAGAACAGAACAAGAACTTTACAGTCTGCTGTTAATTTTCTTTAAAAATAGCCTTTTTCTTTTCATTTGGGCTAAAGCCAAATCCTTTCTTTGCAAATGAAAGATTGCTTAGTTTTTCTTTCATGACCTCAGTTCACTGTCCTGTACTTTCAAAGCTCAAATGGCTGAATCATCTAATGAATTAAACCATAAATATAATTGCATTTGTTTCCTCTTAACAAATCATTGGTTCATAGTTGCAATTCTGCTAAAGATTTCTATAAATCAAAAATTAAACAGTCTTTTAAAAAGATTTTCATTTCTAAAGCAAATTCTGAAACAAATTCAAGTTTTCTGATAAGACTAAAACATCATTTCCATGGGTTGTAAATCTATGCTTTTCAAGAAGATATAGGAATTCAAAGATTTCAGGGTGAGCTTAGGTTAAAGAGAGAAAGAGGTAAGAAAAGGTATTTGAAATTTGAATGTTTTTATCAGTTCATCAGTTCAGCTCTAGGATGCAGCCAAATAACAGCAAGCAGTTTCTCTCCAATTTATACAGTAAGTTATCCTTATTTAAAAAAAACACTAAAGCTTTCAAAAGAAGGTCAACTGTCGCCCAGTTTGAGATAAAATGTAAGGTTTCAAGTGAGATTATCCATGGACCAAATAACAAAAGAGGAAGCTGAGGAAGGCTGGAGCAAAAAATCATTATGGCATTGAGGAAAGGGGGAGAGGGGCAAGCTGACACTGAGCTGCCACTCCACTGGTGGAGGTGGCAGAAAGCAATCTTACTGAGCTTGGCAGATGCCAAATACCCCTCCTACAGAGTCCACCCCTCCTACAGAACCCACCTAAGCTAGACACATGTTTTTCCTTTGTTAGGTCAATACTTGTATGAGACGATACCTTTGAGCTGGGACCAGGGAACTCTGGATGACAGCAAATGAGTAGAGGAGCTTTATCACACCAGGGGAGAATGAAGCTGTTATGCATCTGTGACGTGAAACTGCGGTGATGGACTTGACATAAGAACCTTGGCACACATATTTGCTTCTCTGTGCTTCCGCTCCCTCTCCACCAGACTTTTGCTCTGTTTTTACACACACACACACACACACACACACACAGAGTGCAAACTTTAGGTCACTATTAAAGAAAACTTTTCTAGTCTATATCTAAACTATGGTCCTCTGTTCTTCCAGTCTGAAACCCAGTTTCTCTGTTTTCAGTAACGCTGAATACTCAAGAGGTCTATTACTTATGCAGGTGATGTAAGAGAGAACCTTCTTTTTTTTTTTTTTACGTCTTTCCTGCTATTTTTAGCATAATGATAGTTGGAATTAACTGGATTTACTGTCCTTCAAAATACCCACACGTACCAAAATTTCCCACAGAAAAGCATATAAAATTAAAGGCTGGCAGTTGCATTGCCCTCAGCCTGTTAGTCATTCTGCACATGAATAATAACTTGTCTTTGTCCACCTTTCTGAAAACCAAGAATTGGAGAGGAACAGTGCATTTGCATCAGCTCCTTCTTCTAAAGTATACTCTTACTGAGAAACTCCATATGGTGGAAAACAAAACAGGCACAATGAAAACCCGTGTTATGCAACATCTATTAAAAATCAGATGAGTCACCACACAGAAAGTTGCCAGGCCTGAAAGAAACTAAAAACCAGTTAGCCTCACTATAGCAAACTCCTGAGATCTGAAGGAATGTTCATTATTTTGGAAAGATGTTCCCAGAAATGGGCTTGGCGTTTGACAAATCAGCCTTATAAAGAGAGACCAAATTTGACTTGAATATCCTTTTGCAATATTTTTAGGGAGACAATTTCGTGTTCAGAATTCCATTTAAATGTTGAAACAGTAAGAACATAAAGAAGAAATGTGTAGACATTAAATATAGCATTCATGGGAAAAAGCAAGACAGACAGGATTACTGTAATCAGGATCGCTCTTGTGTGGTATGTAAATTCTCACAGAGCCAACTACCACTGAACTAAAGGATTTTTACTGCTGGAGTTATTATAAACGAGGAGTTGCTCTAACTGAGCCGTCTTATATTGAAGCTAGGCCACGTATCTAAAAACAGATTGAAAACACATCATTTCACAGAATCAGGTTTGCTTCACAAGAAAGGCTCATCTCTTTCTGAAACTCGGGAGTCGTTGGTCTTTAGTTTTACCTTAAGCAGCCCCTGAGGTGGAAACCTTCAGTACTCCCCTTAGGGTGTGCAAGGGGTTGTTCATTCTCTGCTTCTCCTGGGTGAGAAGCATTCTGTTGTTCATCCTCTGCTTCTCTTGTGATGAGAAACATCCCCATGTTTCTCATCAGTTTCAGGATGTTTCTCATTCTCCTGAAACTGCAGGATGAAGGAGATATATCGTCTCTGGCCTTCCCTTCTCAACTGAAGAAATCATTTTGGATATGGAGTATTGAGTTTCTGAGACCTATGCAAATACTAATAAATTGTGCATAGCACATAAATTGCACATAGCACTTACTTTTTCTGGGCTTCTGCTAACTTCCTCAGACTCTGTAATAGGCAGGAAAACACACACTCATTTGACTCAGAGCTTCTCTACGCAGGAAAACGGACAATAATTCTGAGTGTCCACATGGAGAGCTATTCTGGAAAAGCTATTGCGGGTCTTGTCAATTTCCCCAGGGAAATAAAATCCTTTGACTGTTAATATTGATTCTGAACAGCAGCCGCTGAGAGTGCTATCAGAACAATACTGTTAAATGACAAATTAGACTTTCTTCCCCTCCCCCTTAGAAGCAAAATTAAAATGTCAAGTACAAGTAAAACCAGTGTGCATGTATCTGTACAACTGGTCAAGAAGAAGAATAGAGCCATGCCAGCCAATGTCTCGTTGGCTGAAGCAGTTATACTCATGATACTAGGATCCATCACTGTTTCTCAGATCTTGAACACTCCTGGAAGTACAATACAAAATAAAAGGTCATCATGCCCAGTAATCCTTTTGACAAGTTGGTAGAATTGAGCCTGCTATTAAAATGCCTATTTTATATATAAAGAAATTATAAAATATCTCTTTGAAAACACACTTGCTGTAACTGATTGTCACCGAAGACTTTGTCAGTCAGTAAGCTGTAGGATTTTCATTTCTTCTGCCACTCATCATTACCCTTTGTCACCTTATTTGTTCTAGCCAATTTAATTCATTGATGTTGGTTGCAAAGGCTATAAAACTCTATGTGATTCTTGGTGAGTTTGAGTCAGCCTCAGACATGATAAGTAGTCTGTAGACCATTGGATTGTCAGAGATGCAAGTTACTCTGTTCTTTCGATGCTGTTAGACATGGATTCAAGAAGAAAGCTGCCAGAAGAGTTAAAAAAGAAATCTAAGTATGGACTTTTTCTCCCTGAAATGCAAGAAAGCATGCTTATCACTCCTTTGATTTCTATTACAAAGAAATTAAAAGTACATGATAAAAAAGAAAAAGAGTTAATTCAAAAGAATATGAGCTTTTCAGTTCATTGGATGTCCTCTGAAGAGCAAATCAGAACTTCTGTAAAGGACATTATTATTTTGATATCTATGTTATAGCACTCACTAAACACCTGATATATCTATAGGAGACCCCACAGGCCTGAAAACTGCTGAAAAGGCTCAGATTTCAAAATTTTTCTTGGTATCTGAATCTCAGCCAAAGACCATTGTTCAGTTGGAGCTTGCCAAATCTTCAAGAAGACCAAGAACTGATTTCAAGTGAGCCCTGAAGCAAATGTCTTTGCACTTGAACCTCAAAGTTTCAAAGCAAAGTCATTAAAATGCTTATAGAGTTGCACAACATAGAACTGCAGCTCTCCATCCCTTAGACTGCCTTTGGGGCAGCAGTAGGAGACAATACTGTCCCTCAACTCCCGTAGTGGCTTCATTTGTGACTGGAACCTGAGAGCTCAAGGCAAAGCACCAGGAAGCAGAAATCCCTCTTTTATATACAGTGAATGAAAGCGTCCATATTAATTCCCCAGTCAAATCACACAACCGAGTCTTTCCAAGTTGTATTGTTGGACTCATAGAGATAATTCTGTTATGGCAAGAATGATGGATCACTTATTCCAAGTAACTTTATTATAAGCTACTGATTAATCAATCTTAAAAACAGACAGTAGAAAGAAATGCTAAATATATGTATTGGGATATCTTCATCTTTTATGAATAAACATTTAGACCGGGGAGTAGTCAAAGGGGAAATAAGGGAGGAACATAGGGAAAAGTACCTTCTGAGAAATAGGTCAAAGGCCAAACTATTTCTTAATTAAGCCTAAGTCTGCTAAGACATGAGTGAGTGGTTCATTCAGCCAAAAGAAAAGCCAACTGCACTATACCAATGCTAGAATTTTTCACCCAGCTTTGCAGACTGTGTCCAAACTAACTCGATGAGTGAAATGCAGTACAGAAACATGACAAAGCCAGAGTCACAACTAGATTCCACCAGGTTCTAACCTAGTGTTATTCTTCTGGAATAAGAAGGGGCAAATAAATTTGCATAGTTACCTTAATATGAAATGTACCCCAAAGGACAACACAGACTGCAGCCCTGTCTCTGAGAGAGTAGCTAAGGGACAATGCCTAAAGAGCATCAGAAGAGGTTAAGCACGGCGTGAAACGCCACTGAGTTATTCTCCCAGCTTCATAGCGTTGTAACTTCAGATGGATTTCTCTTCCATTCATTTGCCCATTTTTTTCATTTCTCTCTCTTTCTGGCTTCTTCAGACAAAAAACATGTTGCAAAAAATCTAAGAAAACACAGAACTGGCAACAAACAGTAGTTAAGGAGGCTGAAACTGTTTACCCTGCAAGCCAAAGAGAAAGGGGAAACCAGCACTCATCCAAAAAAGACTTCATTTCCTTACCTTTTAACCTCTTCATCTCTGGGCTTTTTCTCATCTTCTGCCACTGCGTGGGGCCAGAAGCATCCCCAGCTTTGTCCAAAGTTTAAAAAAGAGACCCATTACTTTGCATCTTCTTGGGGACCACTCACCCACTCAGAGACATTCATCTTGATTACAGCACCTGGTTATTGCAAGACTGTGAAGACTGTTTTAAGAATTTAAGCTTGTTTAATTCTGCAGAACACTGAGGGAAGATATGCTAACTGTCACAAAACATGTAAAGAGGTGCTCCAGAGCAGTAAGATAGTGTATGGTTAGTCTCTCTGTTGTATAGGAATAGAACTCTAGAGTCTAATTTGCAGCATTTCCCAGTGATAGTGAAAACTCTGGAGTACAATATTCTGTGAAGCTCTGAGGTCTGCATCACTCAGCATCTTTAAGAACGTATTGAATGAACATTTGCCGTAAATAATCCAGGTACAGCTAATCCTGAGTTAGGACATGGGTCTGGACTAGCGGGCTTCTTGCGCTCTGGCAATGTCTATGATTCAGTGGGTTTCTGCCGTGGTCACCACAAGACTAAGCTTTGGTTTTGTTCATCACCTTTCTGAAATATGATTTAAAAAATAACTTGCTCTTGTGTGGTATCACAAGGAAGCTGGAATATTTCCTCTGTCTCATCCTTCTACACCTTCAGACTCAGCTTCTTGGATATGTAAATTGCTTTTGCTCTAAATATAACTCTGAGAAGAAAAATCAAGCTATAGAGTCGAAAACTAATTGCAGACTGTTTTAATGCAGGGTTTTTCTTCTTCTGTGTATGAGGCCTGGGGCACGTGTTTCTGTCTCCTTTTCTCTTACATTCTGAACCCTGGGTCTCTGGAACAAGCCATACATTTTCCACCAGAGGTTTTCCTTCTCTCTCATCCATTTAAAATGTTCTCAGTACCATGAATTATTTATTAATTATTCACTGAAGAAAAGCCATTTACATTGCATTCACAAACGTGACCAGCAAAAAGTACCAAAACCATACTGTTTAAATGGTTATTTATTCAGGTAATAACTAACTTATACTGCCTGTCTCCAGCAAGGTATTAAAATAAAAACAAGCTATAATAATCACTCTTATACCACTGGTGAAGGAATTCCTCTCTAATGATGCATAAGTTGAACATGCTGATGGTCTTAAAAGCCTGCAATCACCTCTGCCTCGCTCATGTGTTCTGTTCTCCAGCTGGACAGAGGCCAGACATAAATCTCTTGACTCATGTACAAAAGATACTACTTCCAGTCTCCCTTTCTGTAGGGCCATTAATTGTGATTTACAAGTATTTGGGCAATTACTAGCATTCCATAAAACTACATGTAATTCTCAAAAGCTACAGAAATCAGTATAACAGTGAAAGACAATCCCAAAATTGCAAAATTAATGATTTCCTGTTTTCTACTGATTAGGCTGCTGTTTGACCAGTGTCAGTCTTCTGTTGAAAACTAAGCAGCACTACTACATGCAATTTACACACTGCAATTGTTTTTCTTAGACTACATGAGCACTAAAAACTTTTCTTAAATTAATGAACAAAGTACAAATAATATCAAACTTTCCATCAAAAATCATGATATTTCATTAACTGCAAATGAGTAGAAGAATGGACTGAATAATCAATGGCTGTTACTCACAATGACTTCAAATGTCTGTAGCATTGCGTTAAAATATGGTAAGTGGCACAAAAAAAAAAAAAGGATTATGTGATGCTGTAACACCATTTCAGATGTTCAGCAATATGTATATCAAGTTTTAATGCTTAATTTTCGCTGTACTGAATTCTCCAAGGTGCACAACTTGTACCATCTACACTCTGAATGAAGTAAATGACCACTGACAAAGGACTACTGAGAACTACTATTGCCATCAGAAGGATTATTAGCAGTATCCCAATTATTGGTTTAATTTACTTATGGGAGCAGAAGAATCTTTGCAGTTCAGCAGTGCAAAGGCAGTAATTTCACCCTATGAGCTGACAGGGAGGAGAGAAAAACAAACTGAAAATTCTTATTATTGTGCATAGGGTCCTATGCTACAATAACTGCTTTTTTTCTCATTGGAGGTGGAGACAGAAGATGGAGACAGTGCAGTGAGACGGTACCATGCCCACTAGTATAGTGGCCAGCGTATCTCTGCAGTGACTCTTATTCATCCCATCCTTGGGTGGATATATGGCTATGGAACCAAATGCTGCACAGAGTAGTTTCCCTAAATTTCTCTTCTGGATCATCAAAGTCAGCTTTATTAATAACTGCTACACTGTACAAAACTGATACCTTAACTGGGTCTAGGATGGGAAGAACATCCTACCTAGACAGATAGGAGTCTCTTTTGCTCCAGCATCACAAATTCTTTGTTCCAGGGCTTTCAACAGAGCAATCAGTTTGGTGTGACTAATCCTTGAGCGACTTGAGACAAATGTACAGTAAGGTCAGTGTATCTCTGTGTAAACATGTGTTTTAAGATAAGGATAGGGCATTATTCAAATGCATGTTTAACTTGAACTTGCATAAATAAAACTCCTACCAAAACCACTTAAATGAGCAATATCTGGTGTCACAAATCACCTTAAAGACACAAATCACAGAATCACAGAATCACCTAGGTTGGACCTTTAAGATGATCGAGTCCAACCATAAACCTATCACTGTCAAAATCACCACTAAACCATGTCCCTTAGCACCATGTCTACCCACCTTTTAAATACCTTCAGGGAGGGTGATTCCACAACTGCCCTGGGCAGCCTGTTCCAATGCTTTTGTATTGGGAAGGAATATATTTTTTGTATCAGGTAGGAATTTATAAATATGTTGTCAAAGTATTCTTATAACTTCCTGGGCTACTGTCATTTAAATACAAACACAGCAGTCAGAATGAAAACAGAGGAAACTGTGTTTACTTCAGCCCATCTTATACTACCTAGACGTACCTTTTAACAGCTAAATGCTACCCACTGCAAAACACTTCTTTATTAAACAAAAACTAACAGTGTGCACTAATGACTACTACATAATTAACCTAAGCACATGGCCTAGAAGGTGTGTGCCTTGACTGGAACAATACGTTGGCAATCTCACTAGCTGTTCCTACAAGTATAATGCTATTCACAGTCAAGTAGAGGAAAACACATGGAGAAAGGAGTGCATTTCTGCTTCCAAAATTAGAGTTGAACTGCAAACATTGGAGCCAAATCTAATGAACAGCCCCTTCGACCAAAATATTGTGCTAGTTTTAATCCACAAGCCAAGGAGGTATTTTAATTTCAAATCAATTTTCAGCATTACTAAGATGAAGATATGTCGATTACAACTGTTGTCTACAGTTTAACACCTCAGTGTTCTCATCATGAGAGTTTAAAATTTATTTTTTGAACAGTGTTACTTTTCACTATAAAAATAACAATTGCCAGAAATAACATATTTTAACTAAGTGGCTTGAAATAGTTGCTTCCTATATAGAAAACTGAAGGTTAGTTCTAGCAGTGTAATCATTATATTTCAGTCTTCTAGGCAGTAACTAGAGCACTATCTGTCTTATATAATGGAATATTTCTGACAGGTCCAGGAGAGATAATGGTAGTACTAGTCAGATAACATCAGAGTCATTTATCCAACATTATTTCATTCATCTTCCACTCCATCACTACAAATAGAGTGAGAAAACGTCTATGCTATATAAAGATCTCTAAAGCAAGAAAAGTTGCGTACTGTATCTCCTTCACTTGAGCAAAAATAAATCTCCTTGATTTATCATTCCAGCAATTTACCATGAGTGACACGTCAAACTCTTTAAACTCCTTTCAAAATTTGACATCTCTTCTAGGCTATAGAGCGAAAAATGCCTAGGGACTCAGAAAGTTCAAATTCTTTTTATTAACTAAAGTCATGATTTAATATGTCTCAATTGAAAAGCAAGAGCCTGGCTGAAGAGATCAAAAGATCATCTTAATGGAGAAAACAAACCAATAGCATTGAATTACACTAGCAGCAAATGTGCAAATGTGTTTCACAACTGAATTTAGGTGGGGATTTTCTTTGTTCTTTTATTATTTTTTTTTTTTAAATGAAGCACTTTCCAAGTCTAATGGGGACGATGGGACACTACACCATGGGGGGCACCATTATGCTTTTTGGTGCAAAGTAACAGTGTTAAAGCTACAGATATGTTCCAGTATGATTTAAAAGGAATTTATTACCACTGGTGTACAGTCCTTTAAATCCATGACACTGAATATGCTGGCACTACATCTACACCATGATTGCATTCCTTTTCCAGACAGGTTTCTCCACATTTCTGTTCTTGAGAGAAGAGACATGTAGGAAAATGAAACATTTATGCTGCTAAAGAAATTTTTTCTAGCTGGAACCACTGGATAGATTTCACATATTTTGGTTTCTCATTTTAAAAATGCCCAAGTCAATTACCAGCCTGCTATAGATAGTGTTCTCATGAGCATATAAAAAACGTGCTGCCGAGAAGTGTAATGACGGCTCTGCGACAACAATATTTAGGGCTGAATTTGTGCGCTGAATTATGATTACAGTTGCTACTACTAGCTTTCATGACACTTAACAAGCATATACGCTCTATGAATATATATCACTGAGTGTAAACTATGTAATGGAATGCAGAGAGCAGGGTAGATGGGTCCTTCAAGCAAAAGCACTGAGGATCCTAGAGACAAGAGAAGCAACACGTACCACATGTCTTTCCCTTCCTTGTCACAACTATTCCCTAGTGTTTACAAACTAGAGACTTGCTTTTGTTTGGTATTTGAATGTTCTCTGCAATTCAGAAGCCAAAACCTTCGTCTTTTTTTTTCAGTACCTGATCTTCAACTTCCGAAACAGTTACAGAAAAGTGAAGTACTTTGGGATAGTTCTGGCTTTCGAAAGCATCAGCTGGGTAAGAGCACTGTGAGAGCTACAAAGAAGCTCATAGCCACTTCTCTGCTAATCTCTTAAAGTCCCGCTGCGTTGGGACTCACTCATACAGATATGGCTGTAGAGTTTTTTCCATTCTTAGCAGACTTTATTTGAGAGGGAGAACCCAGGGGTAAGACACTGACCAGTCCCTGTTCTTTTCACATCAAAATTGAGGATGTTCTGATCTGGTCACTTTCTGGGTCAAGTTTTCACACAGATATATGATAGCAGATAGTCCATTCACTCAAGTGTTTATCTTTAAAGAATTTTACAAATACAAAATGGATTTCCAGACTCTTAGGATCTTGGTGATTATTTTACAGTTGGCAGGAGTGATGGAAATATTAAAACTTTGAGCCAATAACTCTCCAAATTCAGAAACTACAAATTCAAATCAGTTAGTCACTTGGAGCCTGTGCGATTCATCCAAAAGACATGCAGTCTTTCACAATGATATGTGGATGAGAGCAGAAAAATCTTTTGTCCAGATAATGTGTTACTCATTCACCAATACTGTCTTATGGTTGCCAACAAATCAATGACATGAATAACTGCAAAAAGGATGGCAAGCTCATATACTGACTACATCCTAACGAGAAAAGATGCCTCAGCTTGACTTAACATGTTAAAACTCCAATACACGAAGAAGGTTAATTTTCAATACTGTTATGAAAAGGAGTGGTAGGCAAAATAGGTTCTTAAACTTACTCGTAAAATAAACATACATCCAGAAATCTGAAGGTTTCTTTAGTATAAAATATGTTTCTATACTTTGTTGGGAGAGGTAATGTTCACAATGCAACTATCCTGGTGGCAGCAATAACTTTAATTAAATCAAAGGTGCTTAAAACTAATTAATTGTCAAACCCAGAGAAACTTGAAAATATGTGCTGAGGGTTGCCAAACTCACAAATACCGGGATGCATGCTACATAAAATAGGAGCAAATTACGGTTTACCAGTGCAAGACCTACTGAAAGTTGGGACTGCGAAATACAACTGCTCCCAAGAGTCAGGACGTATGCAAGCCCTAAGGATATAAGTTCATCGCTACTGCTGATACAATGTTTTTCAAGACTTAATTGCAATTAACAATCATTTCCAGAGTAGTAAACATGAACTATTTAATTATAATTAGCTTGTTTCTTTCTAATTACAGTCTACTTTCATAAATGCATTGTGGTTTACTCTGTGATTAAAAATACACTAGCAAGTCTTCAACAAAAGTAAACCATTATAATCCAATTTGCAATGAGGATTACTCTTTCTTAGTGTAAGCCTTAGAACCTGCATCATATTATCAGCTTTTTTCAACATTTTACCAATGAATAGTTTACTTCCATTTCTACACCTGAGCTGGCTGGTACAACCCCTTCACTAGGAAGATGCAACATGGTACCTGTACTTTATTGTATTCCTGAGCCCTTCAAGTCTATTCCCTACAGTGTTGGACTTGGTGCCTGTATCTACCTCAGTACTTACCCTACCTTGCTGGGGACCCTCAGTGCAATGCGATTTCCCTGAAACATTGCTGCCTATAGATCCAGCTTGGCCTGAGCCACTACCAGCCTGTTCTCCAGCAGCCTGTGTGCATTTTTATGCAATGATAAGGGCTTTTTAAAAAACAACATACTCCTTATTGGGCGTTTGATTCATAGTTTTGGAGGTTTTTTTCAAAAGAACCAAGTATTAGAGGAAAAAAAAGTAATCTATGCACATACTGCCATTTTTGGTGGTGACCTGTTTCATGGAATCATGGAATCATTTAGGCTGGAAAAGACCTTTAAGATCATTGAGTCCAACCTAACACTGGCAAGTTCACTAGTCCCTAAGCACCACGTCTACACATCTTTTAAATACCTCCATGGATTGGTGACTCAACCACTTCCCTAGGCAGACTGTTTCAGTGCTTGACAACACTTTCGGTGAAGGTATTTTTCCCAATATCCACTTTCTTTCCCTCTTCTGCTGCTTAAAGTCTTTAGAAGAGTGTTAGAATTACTAGTTAATGAGAGATGCTTATAGTCTCATTGGCATTTCTCTCTTATTGGTACTTAATGAGATTAGATGAGAAATAATTAGACAAAACAGCAGTGCAAAACCCGAGAGGAATAATAAAACTGTAGGTGTTTCACTAGGAATCTTAGAAATCCTCTGTCAATTACGGTTTAAGCTACCAAAACCAACACACTTTATCAGAAAGTTAAGAGGTTCAAATATTTTTCTGGTTTGCTTCTTTTCCTCGTATGTCCTTATAAAGAATCAAAACTGATAGTGCTTGTCATGTTGCAAACCCAACAATTAATACAAAATTATTTAGGTGTTAGCATTTGAGAAATTAATCTTATATGCTAGATATTTCTTTTACTTTGAACTCATGAGCGCTACTACAGATGCCTGTAAGTCCATTCATGCACAGACTCTTTTTAGCAAACTTAGGAATAACACCTTCCCATCAAGAAAACAGATGCAACGGCATGTGATCTAAGCAAAATGGTTTACTTATTCTTTTCAAGTAACCAGGCAAGGTCTGTCTTTGTTTTTCCCCAGTTTCCTAAAGCCTCTGTTCTGAAGACAATTTTAAATAATTAATAAATCAAACTGAATTTACAGGCTGTTCATAGATGAATACAGCACACAGCAAAATAAATTTAAGGCATCTCCTCCTGTGAATTATTCATTCTACTTTAGTAAAATCTTCCTCGAATTAAGAAAAACCAACAGTCTTTCAGTGTCTTAATTCAAATTTGCATTATTGTAACGACAAAACCTCGCCCTCAGGACACAGTCTAAACCAGGCAGGTTTTAAAAAAATAAACTAAAACTCATATCAAACTGGCATTCCTGCTGCCATATGTATGTATTGGGACATACATGAATTCTAATGACATCTTACTTGTGGTATTTCTAAAAAACATCAGTTGGTATTCAATAAAAAAATGTTAATTTATACAATCGTGTTTTAGCAGACAAAAGGCAATGTCAGAGCCTAATTGAAACAGATAAAAATATTAAGAATAGCCTATTCATATGTCTGATAACAGAAACTCTGTCTGAAACATACCATTATATATTATACAGACTGAAGGCTTGAACTGTGTTGGACTTTGATTTGAACTATCTATTTCCAACTGAACAAACACATTATTGTAAGGGCAGCCCAGTTTCCAAGTTATACTGCCACTCAGCCTCAAGATCAACTCAGAAGAAATGGATTGCCATACAGAATTTAAATGCAGAACATGACCCAGCTCACTGCCTGAGATGAACACTGGAAGATGGTCCCAATCTGTGTATTATGATTATGCAACTAAGGCCAATGGAAAGTGAGCTTTGGTGGGGCTTGCAATGAGTATTATAGGACTCAATTGNTTGATCCAGGACTTGGTATCTCCTGGTCATAATAGGTTTTAAGTGGAGGACCAGAGATGCCAGGAAAAAAGAGGACATAACATTTTTCCAGAATGATTCAAAGTATTTGTTAGAACCAGTGGGAAACACATGGAAAGATTTCATTCACAGCTTCACATTAACTTTACAAGAAACATAAGGTAAGAAGAAACACCTGGGGAAAAGGAAAAATATTTAGAGGACCTTAATAGGTTACTATTACTGAGAGGATTACAGTTACCAAGAAAACCTGAGATGCAAATATTACAGGTTACAGTAGCTCAGGAGCAGCCATGAAGCTCCAAGCCCAGCTCTTGTAAAAGAGGCTGTTAGCGTAAAATTGGATATCTTATTTAGAAGTCAGACAAGCACTGTGAGCATTGAGCGAGTGGCTAAGGTAAGGCAGGCTTCAGACATTTAGATCAAGATTCTCCACTGGTGTAATTCAATTGGAAGAGTTGGTGGAACTACAGGGATCCTCACGAGCTAGGAGCTGCCTTTTGAGGATAAGCTTTATCACATCTTCCTCCTGATTTGCACATAACTGAGGAGAAAGCCCTGCAATTCACAAATTTAAGCCCCTGAAGTTAAAAAGACTGCATAAATGTTCTTAAAGAAAAAATTCTAACTTGCTTGTGTATTACGAAACACAATTATTCTTCTAAGTTCTTATGTTTCAGTTACTTCTAAAGATATATCTTAAATTTTCATCTCTGGTCCAATTCATTTTTTTAAGCAGTCAGACCAGTGAATGTTTTTCTCACTTGTTTTCATTTTCAGAGTCACTCCAGTGATGTAAGAGCTGCTATTCAGAGAGAGAGAGAGAGTTCTGTTTCTGGGTTGCACATTGTGCATAGCAGACCTACAATATATTCCTCAATGAACACACTTTGCTAAGCACTTTCAGATAACTTTTCTTCACAAGTTTTTCAACTGTGGGAACAAACCAAGCAGCAAGATTGAGACAAAGGGTCAGCGAAGAAAAAGTTTGGGATATCTTTATTTCCTAAGTTTTAAAAATTGCCTTCTTCCTCCCACAGCACTTATCCAACAGCAACTCTTAAAATGAGTTGGATTTGTTTCCACAGAAGCAATCATAACCCTGGTGTGAAAGTTTCAAGGTTTTATATACCACTACTAATCCTGTAATATAATGCTGCAAAATGGATTATTGCCAGAGAGGCTGGGATGATACTCTCAGATCTCAGAAATGAGCCTCGGTTTACTCATCTTGAAAGGTTCAAATTAAAGGCTGCATCCCTAGGATACGCAGGTCTATGGCCCCCTTCAGCAGAGAAACAGAGGCTGTCCTGACCATGTGGAAGGCAGCATTCTCTGCTGACTCACAGCTCTTCATCCCCAGTCACTGGATGGTTATTTATTTTCACCGCAAGAGGTTGCTCATGAGAAATACCTGGCTGAAGTCTATTCCAACTACAAAGAGCTCTTTTATCTGTGAAAAGTGCAAGATTGTGTCAATAAAAGAATCTGGTGTTGCTGTTTTCATAAAAGAGCAAATAAGCATGATGTCATTGGCACAACACGTGAACAGAGCAGTCAGCTTCTCAGTAATATGAAGTGACAGTCAAGATAGCTCACAAGTATTTTATACATTTATTTTTGGAATAGTATATAATCATGCTTTGCCAGTATTCCAGCTAGGAAAGCAAAGTTATTCATTAAATATATATGTTCTGCAAACAAAATAAAATTGGCAGTGTTATTTTAGCTAGTTGAAGAAACACAAAAATGTCAGTTGCTTGTCCCTCTTTTTAGTTTCAGGGTTTTTTCCTGCTTTCTTAATAATGATACTTAATATTCACAAATGAACTACACCTACCGTCACACTTAACAATCATATACCTATAATTGTTTTTGCAGGAGGCAGACTGACCTCAACACAATGTTTGTATTGAACAACTAATGGTGACAGCACAGTGGCTGAGCATCTCGCTAGTACTGAGGGGAGCAACAGCAGATCCCAGAGCTCCTCTTCCAGTCTTCAGGCAATTTCTGGAGTACCCTAGTTAGAGGCAGCTGCCAGCTGAGTCAGCTTTCTAGGGTGACCCTCAGCTGTGGCCTGCCTCCCATTCAATCCTACAACACTCCAGAGGCAGGCTGACCTGCCTCTTTCCTGCTATCCAAGGCTGCAAAACAGAATCACAGAATCACAGAATGGTAGGGGTTGGAAGGGACCTTTGGAGATCAT
The DNA here is from genome assembly GCA_013398295.1 of Chionis minor. Lineage (NCBI taxonomy): Eukaryota > Metazoa > Chordata > Aves > Charadriiformes > Chionidae > Chionis > Chionis minor. The sequence goes on from VZSF01001813.1 coordinate 1,533,066, forward strand.
CTAGTCCAACCTCCCTGCCAAAGCAGGTTCACCTAGAGCAGGCTGGATACGAATGCATCCAGGTGGGTTTTGAGTATCTCCAGAGGAGACTCCTCAACCTCTCTGGGCAGCCTGTTCCAGTGCTCTGCCAATCTCAAAGTAAAGTTTTTCCTCATGTTCAGATTGAATTTCCTGTGTTCCAGTTTGTGCCCATTGCCCCTTGTCCTGTCACTGGGTACCACTGAAAAGAGTCTGGTCCCATCCTCTTGACACCCACCCTTTAGATATTTATAAGCATTGATGAGATCCTGTCTCACTCAGTCTTCTCTTCTCCAGGCTGAACAGAGCCAGGTCTCTCAGCCTTTCCTCAGAACAGAGGTTCTCCAGTCCCTTGATCATCTTTGTAGCCCTCTTGGACTCTCTCCAGTAGTTCTCTGTCCTTCTTTAACTGGGGAACTCAGAACTGGACACAGTATTCCAGATGCAGCCTCTCCAGGCAGAGTGGAGGGGGAGAATGACCTTTCTTGACCTGCTGTCAGACTCTTTTTATGCATCCCAGGAGGCCATTGGCTGCCTTGACAACAAAGACACATTGCTGCCTCATGGTCAACACCGTCTGCCACTGTCCCAGTATTAGGTCTTTACAACTGAAATTGGGAAGCGACCACATGTACAATTTGCCATGCAAACTTGCCCAGCATCCCTGTTTTAATGAACAGGGGCTGAAGCACAGCCTCCAGTCTTCGGATAATTTTGTACTCATAAACCCTCTGATCATCCAGGTTTTTAATTTAAGTGAATCCACAGACACAGGATTGTATTGGGGGAGCTATCGTACTTTCTCCTTGTAGATCCTTAGAACTATCATCTGAATTGAACTGTGAGCAAATACATGCAGCTACAGAAGTCAGCTACCTCTTTCCTCAGGCCTTCCCCAAAGTTACTATTCCCCATAATGCCTCCTCTGGTGTCTAAAAAAAAACAGAATGAAAAGAGGGAGGGTTAATCATTGCCTAAGTTTGTAGTAGCAAACAGTCACAGCAAGGACTGTTTGGCCCAATGAACTTGCCATTCATTCCCCCTGAAAAGTCACTAAACTTGGGTTGAGAATCCTGTTTCTATTTTTAAGAAATGCAGCTTGTGAGTGGGAGGCAGAGGAACCAGATACAAATAAGAAAAGGAACACATGGGGCAGCATGTTATGCTGGTAACAGAAGAACAAAAACAGTTGGATTGAGAGGTTGTCTTGGTTTAACTCCTGACTCTCAAAACCCACAGATTCCATAGTTTGTCCACCCTCCTGTGGGCAGTCTCCACCCTTCCACCCACACCAATTCTGGAAGTAGATTTTTCTCCTAAATTTGAAAATGAAACTTTTGATTAGAATTGGACAAATCACTACTTATAACCTATGAACTCTCTCAGATGGCACCACAGAGATAGATTCTAAGTGTTGCAGCTGGGTCCTTCATTACAATCATACTGAATCCCAGATCTAAACTTAGTGGACCCAGTTCTGCTTCAGACTGACATGTTTTCCATGCACTTAGCACTAGTAGTTATTCACTGAACATGGGTTGGGTAAGGCATAGATTAAACCAGTGGGTTCAGTTGTTCCCCCTCGAATTCACTTAGTCTGGCCCCAGTCACATTGCTGAATCTGCAGCCACATCTGTCCAACACAGTCCAGGGCACCAGTGAGGTCCCACAGCTACCAAGCCAGTTCCAGCATTGGAAGTGGTACAGCATCATTAACATGCCATTATAACCAGATTAATAAAGACACTTAGCGACACTGGCCTAGGCACAGACCCTTACTGTAGCTTGCTTTCTGCCACCACCCAAAACATTATGACTGCACTGTGCAACATTAGGCCTTGTGACAGATAATCTAAGTCCCTGGAGGAAGCTTAGGGCCTTTAAAGTGATGCTATGTTGCGTTGCATCACTGATAATTTCCACATCTGGATAACCAAAACAGTGAAACAAAAAGGATCTTTTAAAAATAGACTAGACTAGACTAGACTAGACTAGACTAGACTAGACTAGACTAGACTAGAATAGAATAGAATAGAATAGAATAATTTCAGTTGGAAGAGACCTACAATGATCATCTAGTCCAGCTGCCTGACCAATTCAAGGCTGACCAAAAGTTAAAGCATGTTATTAAGGGCATTGTCCAAATGCCTCTTAAACACGGACAGGCTTGGGGCATTGACCATCTCTCTAGGAAGCCTGTTCCAGTGTTTGACCACCCTCTCAGTAAAGAAATGCTTCCTAATGTCCAGTCTAAACCTCCCTTGGCACAGCTTTGAACTATTCCCATGTGCCCTATCACTGGATCCCAGTGAGAAGAGATCAGCACCTCCCTCTCTACATCCCCTCCTCAGGAAGCTGTAGATAGCAATGAAGTTGCCCCTCAGCCTCCTTGTCTCCAAACTAGACCAGTCCAAAGTCCCTAGCCACTCCTAACGTGACATTTCTTCCAACCCTTCCACTGATTTTATTTCGCTCCTCTGGATGCATTCAAGGACCATGATATCCTGATGCACCCAGGATGCAGTTTGCCCTCCTGGCTGCCAGGACACACTGCTGATTCCAGTTGAGCCTGCTGCCCACCAGCACCCCCAAATTCCTTTCTGCAGGGCTGCTCTCCAGCCACTCCTCTCCCAATTTAGATTTTTGTGAGGTGTTACTCCTTTGCACATGCAGAATCCAGCTTTTGAACTTGTTAAATTTCATCCCAGCACTACAAGACCCCAGACGTATACCATGAACTCCCAGTTTCTTCCATGTATTTCATAGAAACTCACACACATCTTTACACAGTAACCATTGGTCTGGGCTCAAAGATGCTTCACATGCAATTGGCAAGCTGGAAGAGATGGGTATGTGTTTGGGCTCTTCGAGCAGCAGTGCTGGAGGCAGGTTGATCCAGCTCTGCAGAGACGGGTGTTAAAGATTCCTCAGGCATGTTCTGCTCCCTGACACCCTCCACCCCACAGACATCCTAACCAAGCTCAGCTTGCCAGGCAGCCCTCCTCCTCCTCACACCTGCCTGCTCAGGCGCTGTCCCAAGAACTGCTCTTGGTGGTGGGGGTGGTGGGAATTGTCAGTTTGGCAACACGACCTTAACTACTTCTGGCCTTAATCCTTCTTTTCCTTGCTTTCTCTCTGTCTTTGCCTTCCTGATGAAAGGCAGCTAATACTACAGAAATCAGCATGGATGTTTTTACTTGCTGTCCAAAAGTGCTTAATTAACAAGACACAGATGATTTCTGGATTGTCCAGAGGCCAAAACTATTCTGATTTGGAATCCAGCAAGTCTGGAGCTTCCAGGGTTTGCCAGAAATGCTGAATGGCAAAATTAGCCTTCCCCCCAAATTCCTTTGCAGGCAGCAGTTCTGTAGATAACTGGCCAAGACACATCTATTGTTTTCTTGGTATGGATTTGGTTTTCTTTTTTTCCTCCACTAAAGAGTCAGAAAATAGACCTCTACAAAAGACTCAGAACTGAACATCTTCAGTGGCCCTGGAAATATATACCTATGATTTTACTTGCCAAAAGCTATCCTATGTGGTGCGGTTATAGCTAGAGAAATAGAGAAAGAAGGAATCCTTCATGGTGATAGATGTCAAGAGCAAAAATGCATCTTGCAATCTCCTAAGGAGACACAGACAAAATGATCAGCTGGACAGGGCAGTACATTTTTAAACCGATAGCCTGCTTGCTACATGTTGCACGCTGAACTTGAACGAAAAAAAACAGGTTTCCCCTTTCTTCTGATCAGTAAAATGCTACAATTTCATGTGACTTAACTTGCCCTCAGTCAGGCTTAAAAACCACACAGGCAACAATCAAAGATGAAATTTAATAGCAATGATATCATCCAGATCAGAAATTATTCATCACTAGTCCCAACTAAAGTGCAATGAAGAGATGGCATCATGTATTCATGGCATGTCTAAGCACCATCCCACTCTTCATGCACATCCACGAAGCCAGAGATGAATCTATTATTTGCCTTTAAATAGAACTTAAAATTATTTTTACCAGATAAAGAAACACCATTCCAAAACTGTGGTATCTAGTTGAGACAAGAGTCTTTTATGGAAGCTACAAATGTATAAGCGAGGCACAGTGGATATGTTTCTGTGCATAACGCACAAGGATCTTAGCTCAGAGATCCTTGGGTTCTGGCGCTGCACAGACAAGTAATGAGTTCCTTCTAAATCAAGCATTATATTTTTTCCTTTGTTTATTTCCATATTCTTTGCAGCATTTGCCTTAGGCTTATATAATAAAATTATAACTAGAAATGCATTGCAGCAAAGACCTCAAAATCTCTCTCTCAGCCCACCCCGAAACCGAGACAGCTTCATCAAATGTCAGGGCTTTCAGTGCACAGAGCACCAGGAGCAGAGAGCAATCAATCAAACACACAGGAGCATAAGCAGTACAGTGATTACCATAACTTCATCTACGAAGACAAATGAAAACCATCTTTCTGTACTAGTTGTGCAACAATTTGTGCTTGGTTATTAAAATTGATGCAGTCAAAGAAAAAAACACATTTTTATGTCCTGGCACCTCCAGTTTCTGGAAGACCTTAACTTCTCCCAGACCTGCTGAATTCTAACATAAAGTATTTGTTACGCTTTCTTTAGTCTGCTTCTCGTCATTTCTCACCTTTTAAAGAGATGGGAAGCATTAAGCAGTTTGATATGAATAACCTCGCTAGTATAAACAATCACCAAAAAATAGATACTGCCACTTACTGCAACATTTGCTTGCATCCAGTGTTTATTCTTAAATATCCCTGGACTTTTCTTAAGGCAGAAAGAATAACTGGTCCAGACACCAGGTCTATTTTTCTATTAAACTGTATTGGGATCGGCTCTTTCTTACAACAGCATACACTCACTCCAAAGGAAGACGTTGCACCTCAGTAATAATATCTAACTAGTATCTCTGGTGAATACTAAAAAAAATAACACACAGAGAAAAATTTAGAAGTTGTTGTTCCTAGTGTCATTCCTAAACTTTTTCACAGGTCGTTCTTGAAGACTAGAGAGGCAATAGTAGCTGTGTTGAAAATGCTCTCCATTTACTAATTTGAATGTAGAGTGAATTCAGTCTGCAATTGACAAGAAGTTTAGATACAGTAAGAACGTGGGGGAAAGATTCATAAATAACAAGGATTTTAGTCAAAATATATTTCTTTAATTTAGTGTGTCTTCTTTTTCATATCAACCACAAAGTTGCTTTTTGGGGGTTAGCCGACACAAATCAATCAATCGCTATGGAGTCAAGTTCTACGGAGATGCAGGCAAACGCTCCACTGCTCCAGCTCACGCTGTCTCTGTGACCCGAGTAAAATCTATAAAGAAGTCTGCAAGGGATGATGAATTAAGATGTGCATAGACCCCCATGAGATTTTAGCTAGATTTTGCCACAATAAACATGAACATTACTTTTCTGCTTCTGTTTCATCCAGAGCTATTCTTCAGATACAGTAAACGTGTCCACACAGAAAGTTAATGAGGTCTAGGAAATATACTGCAAATTCAACCTATTTATTTCTTGGTAGACAATTTATTGTGTAGAAAAAACACAGAATTAATTTTCATATTTTTGGTAATTTTAAGAAGCTTAACTTGAGAATCCTGGCTTCTCAATGTATAGAGAAGCTTTTATTGCTACGTATAACGGTCTCTCAAAGGACTCAAAAATCAAAAGGAAGAAAACCTACACCCACTTTTTAAAGACAGATTATTCTTTAAACCATTGAACACTACCAGTCTTATTCTAATGGATTTTTGTTGTTTGATCACAGGAAATATTGAATAAGCAGCATGGTTCTACAGGAGCAAATGTGCATATAGAAACTTCAGAATATAATAAAAAACCAGTATAATTCTCACTGGTGGAAAATATTAATAGTTTAAAAATAAATTTAAAAGTTATTTTCATTTCTCTAGGAAAAAATACTTTCCTGTGCAGGGAAGCAAGTTCATAATTAAACAGTATGAATGACCACAGGCAAGTGCCCAAGTCTATACAATCACCCTGTTTTATTTCCTGGTATAGGTGAAGCCTACATATCTAAAGGACAGCAAGTAACAAGGCCTTTCAAAGAAAAGGAAACTATTTTTTTTATTAGAATAAATACATCATAAAATTTAATTCTTCTGATGCCTCCAAGTGTGTCCGTGTTTGCTTTGTCTTTGCAGAGATTACACTAACCTCTGAACAAAGGGGAGACCTGAAAAAAGTCAGCTACACAGGCAAAAACAGAAAAAGAGAAGCAGCTGAAAGACATCCTATTCAAAGGCAATAATTAAATAGCCTTCATTTTTATTGTTGCAGTATTTATCAGCTCCGATAAAACACTGTCATCATATTAAATTTAATTAGCTTTCCTAAATTCTAGCTGGTTTTGAACGGAGCAGAGTTAAGAGCTTTTGCAGAGATGAGCAGGGAGGCGTCCAGGGCAGCCAACGCAATACACTTTCCACAAAGACTGAGGTGGACCCTGACGGCCCTCAGACTTTCAATTAAACGGGCAGAGTCTGCTGGGTCCTCTAGCTATGGTCCTACAGAAGAGGTGTTTGGGTAGCAGACTGCGTTTGTGGCATTGCAAAATTAGTAATCACATGCAGTAACTCTGAACGTGGAAAAGTGAAGACAAAAGCTTGTAGTTATCAAGCGATACAGGAAGGAAACGTGGAGGCAAAATCTACACAGTGAGCAGTAAATTACATGCTAATTTACAGGAAAAACATGACAAGCAGTGACTTATTAATGTATTTATTAAAATCATAATTGTTCTGGTTGTTACTCCTGTTTCCACTGAAACAGGCAAAAAAAAAGTTAAAAATAATAATAAAAAAAAATATATTAGACTGCACACAGAGCAGAAATATTTCACCCATTAGGAAAACTTCAGTTCAGAAGGACAGAAAGGGTTACAAGTTATAGACAGTAACAATATCTATGCATATGTTTATACACACATGTATGTATAGGTGTGTGCTCAGCAACTATGAACACAATTAGCACCTGCGAATTACAGGAATCACTTCTGTATCCCAAATTGTTCTACTCACATACAAAATTAATGCAAACAATCTGTATCTTTTCCATCTGTACATACCTGTTCTTTGCTGTAAGTATCAATTTTATTTATTTATTTGCTGAAAAAAAATGTATCGCTATTTCTGTTTTCCAAGAGCAGCTTCAATAGTGCAAACAGTAATCCTCAGTTGAGCCAGGCAGGTGGTAGTCTGTTCTCTAGTTTCATCTGCCTAAAGTCCCCCCATTGTTTATTGTTATTTCAAATTTCTGTTAATTATGCTATTAAATATGTAAAAAACAAATGTCGAGAATTTTATCCAATTGTCCTGGTTTGAGGTAAAACAGGACCAATTTTGTTCAGTAACTCTACTTTCTAACTAGGCCTCTTCTAACTGCTGAAATTAACAGCATATTGTGCAGAAACTGTTCACTCTCAGAGTGATAAGACCCATGTTTATAGCTGATGCCAAGGCACGGTGTGCAGAGAGGCTCTTACACTTATTACTATAACAACCAAGGGCAGCCAACTTTGTTATTTGCCCCACTGGAGGGTCAGAAGCAGAAAAGTGTAGAGGGGTCACACCTGCAGGGATGAGCNATTTTATTCTTTATATTTTATTAAAGTAGTTTAGTTCCTGCTAAACAAGTCTCTCTCTTTCTCTCTCTCCTCTGCAGGAGAGAGGGAACATCTGTCGCTCTGCCTGATTGGGCCAACCGGCCCAAACCACAGCACCAATGCTTTCCTTAATTGTCGTGCAAGTCATTTTCTGGAGAGCAACACTAGTGCATATTCCATGACAGCCCAATCCTACAGATGCTAGTAATGTTTTCCATGTGAGTAATCCCAGTGAAACCATTGCAATGACTTTCAGGTCTGGGCCCCAACTTCATTCTTCTCCAGTTGAGATAATCCTAATTGAACAGATACTTTCTATTTTCAGGTCACATTAGTGCTGAGACCTGAATGTTCCAAAACTAGTCTTTTTTTGTCTTTTTTTTTTTTTTCTTTTTCCCTGATTATACTACCAACTCCCTCAGAAGCAGAAGTATCAGGTGTTCAAACCATACATATCAGCATTGAGCAATCAATTCCTGAATTAATTCCAATCCAGAAACAGAATGAATAGCATCATCTAGTATATTAGCCTTGCCTTGCTGCAATAGAACACAGAAGACCCCAATACCCACAGCAAAGCTTCAGTCAAAATAATTTTAACCTAATTTTAATTTGGAATAAACATTAGGCTGAGATCCTCTCACTCTATACTCATTCATACTACCATCTTTAATTAATTGTTAGCCACAAGATCAATTATCTGGATTGATATTACAAGGAATTTCAAACACAATTCCTGAGGACAGTAGCATAAGGCACAGACAGCAGCAAAGGCCAATGTGATATTAAAGGATACTGAATGGACAGGCATAGGTCCTGAAATTGAGTTCAATACTTTATGAGCAATACAGTTCAGCCTGAAGCCTGCTTTTCATTTAATCTCAGAATTTCAGACCTTTTGGTAAAGCTACACCATCTATTTGTTTTCTTGTTTCTAGAGAAAGTGAGAGTCACTAACAAAGATTAAAGAAGATGAACAAAATATTAAAGAACAAACTGCTGAAGGGTGCAACACGGAGCACATTGTTTAAAGAAAAACTGAGATTTTAGCTTATCAAACCGATACCACAGACACTTTGCACAGGCACAGATTTCCCAGGGAGGTCAAGGGTTGCAACTCTCACATTGGTGACGGAGCACGTTTCATGTCTCATGATGGGCTGGGAGAGGGAAGGAAAAGGGCAGACACAGATCCTGAACTGCTCCTGCTTCCCCCATCTACCACCACAGCAGGAGCTATTTTCTGCTACTACTCAAGGACCTTATTTTCTTACACTTTCCTATGCTTTCTGTTGAATTAGCAGCTTGCTACTACCACCACACACATATTTAGAGAGGCTGGGAAATGGTGAGCTTCAGTTTTTAATACTCTTCAGTTTCCCAATGCTTTTTTCTTAATTTTTTTTTTCCTTAAAACTACACAGGCAGCTTTATTAGATTTAGGGGTCAAAGCATTTTTCATAAGGACACCAAATACCACGCAAGATTTATGTGGAATTTTAGTAACAACAGCAGAAAGAAATTAAGGAGCCAGCCTTTGTCCAGACCAGCAAGCAGCCTCTGCCCTTGCAGCCGGCAGGGACCGAGCACGGCTTCTCTCCAGCATCCATCAGGGGACTCCAGACGACATGCTTGGTTCCTGCTGCCTGCCATCATTCCCAGGGGACCGCCGCCACAGCTGAGGGCTGCTGATGCACTGCCCATCTCAGCCTTTGCCCGCACAAATTGGGGCCCCAGAGATTCCCTTTAGGAAGCCATGAGCAAGGGGATACAGGCAACTGGTGTGTGCTGCGGCAGGGAAACCCTGGCTGTTTCCCACTCACCTTGTGGTCACAGTAGCTTTGCACCACTACCGCTGCACAGCTCCCATTCTCTTTGAGAATCCAAGTGTAAGTTTTCTCTACCATCTCCTGGACTTCAGGTTTTTCCCTCACTTGCAGGATGCCCAGAAATAGCAAAAACTTAATACCAGGTTTCTAGAAAACACAATTTGATTCCAACCATGTGCTGATATTAGGCACTAGGGGCAACACTACACAAGCGTGCTGTGGCATGCTTACCCTGGGTGCAGAAGCCAGCACAGGAACCCCATCTCGAGCAAGGATCGATTCAAAACCCGAGAGCAATCTCCACGAATTTTCATCAGTGAAGTCAAAGAACTTGGTTACCAGGCTGTGTAGCCACAGAATAAACTTCTCCAGCTCCCAAGGAAGCCTGAGGGTGCGGCACAATGCTCCACTCTGAGATAGAGAAAAAGGTCTGCCAAGCCCCATGAGATGCCAAGTGTCAGCGTCACCTTTGAACAATCAAATTTTGGCTCCTAGGTCATTTAGATACCCTTAAAACTGTCACTCTAATTTCACATAAATGATTCATTATCCATAGTTGCATGCTGACACCCATATTTTAAAAAAAAAAAGACTGTTAAAGTGTCACCAGATATTTTTAATGTGTCCTCGACACTTAAGGAAAAAGCTATACTGAGTAGACTTTCTACTTTGATATTTTCTGATATGATTAACATCAGAAGGATGACATATTTTTGATGAATTTTCTCCAAAGGATTACCTACCAGTAAGAGCCCTTTTGTGAAAGAGCTCAAATTGTGGGTGTGAATGAAAATGAAGGCTATAAGCCTCTCATAATCTGTTACACAACATTTTCTTGACTCTAATTTACCCTATTTGTGAAGTCACTATGTTTGGTGTCTTATACAGCCTACACTCGGTTCCTCAGGCTCAATGCAGAACATCCACTACACATAGTAATTAGTGTCGTTTTATTATTATTATTATGAATGGCACTAAATCTAGTTTGCAGCAGGAAGCAAAGTAATTTCAGGGAGAAAGAACAGGGATGGGAGACAGGAAGCATCAGCTTACTAGTATTTTTAAAGCCAGCCAGAGTTGCTGTTTTCTGCAGTACCAGCATACACGAACCATCTATTGCCATTTTGCTAAAACACAACTTTTGTCAATGTTAGAGGCAACATTAAAACTAAGCATTAAAAGACAGCAGTAAAAAAAGCTACAGAGTAAACTCCATCACCTTCATATAGAGACAGTCAAATATTTTTGCTTATAGTGACTTCAAGGGTAGATTTTGGCTGATACATACTTGTACAACTACCATCGAGTCACTAGGACTGCAAGTGTCCCTAGGCAGAATTTGTCCGTAAGGTTTCCCTCTGTATTTTCCTTCACAGATGATGCTCAGCAGCAGAGTGGGGTGTTAATTACTGCAATCTGTTGACAGTTTATTTTAAGGAACAGTTACATCACAATTCAACATTACTTATGTTACAATCGTGATTACATCAGTTGTTTTTTACTACACTTGTATAAAACACTTCATTGCCTTAGTTTATAAGTTTTTATTTGTGGTTCTAAACAAAACGAGTAAAAATTAGGAATAGCTTTCCCCCCAGCTTCCTGTTACAGCAGTGTTAACTGGGGACAATTCAAATTTTAAAATTTCTTTATCTAGTAACCTTACTTGCTATCTAAGTGTCTGACTGCTTAAATGCCTTTAACATATTTATTCCTGAAACATTTTTATAGGCAATATCTCTAACCTCCCTGATTAGAGATGTAAAATTTCTGCACATAGCAACAACAGGCATTCCTAGCTCGTGTTGTGGACTAGGGTGTAGACAACTCTGAGTCACAGCATCCAGTACTTATTTTGGAAATGGAAAGAGACTGTTGATCACTAAAAGAGCTCTTTCCCTTTTGCTCTCTCTGGCTGCTCAGTATGTTGCTGAGCAGCACCAGATCTTTGATACCATATTCTGTTGGCTGGTTTGGACTGAGTAGGATTTAGATGCCCTCTCTTTAGCTCCTTCTTTCTTTGTATGTGTTTTTGACAGAAGCAATGTACTGATGACCAGCTTGATTGTGAGTACTTTGCAGATCACATTCCTAAATCCTGAAACTGAGTAGAGAGGCCTGACAGCCAAGTGCTGCGGGAGCTGCAAAGGCAACATGGCCATGCAAGAAGATAGAATTTCAGCTCCACAGAAGAAGTTCTACACCCAGACAACCACACCTGGGCAAAACACAAAATGCACAGGTCAGTGTCAGGAACATCATGCCTGCTTCATCTTTTCTTGGGATTTACTCTGTACTTCCTCATTACCTCTCCCATTTCTCTTCTCTCTCCAATTTTTTCTGCTTCTACTTTCTTTGCCATGTGCAATTTGAGTGCCAAATTGGCTCCATAGCTTAAAGAGTATGTTCCTTTTCTCATCACTTTCTTCACATTTCCTTCTCTGTCCTCCTTTTCTTCCTGGGGATTTTCACTTCTTCAATACTATTTTTTTTACACAAAAAAGGTTTCTCTGAGCCTAGCCAACCTCCAGCAAAATCAGGCCAAGTTGTTCTATGCAAATGGCCTCCAGCACAGGAATATTTGCTCTATAAGCATATAAAGTATGACGCGGTGATGCAGAAATGGACCTCGGGAAGGCTTGCGAGATCCTTGAGCAGTCTTTACTACCTGACACCAGTGTCAGGGCAACACCCAGGGCCCTGAAGGGTTGATCAGAAATCATGCACCTTTACTTAGATAGAATTCCTGGACCGTCAGCTTTCTCCTTGGGCACCTGTTCAATATTGCTTCTGTTTCTGCAACTCTCCAAGCCAACACAAACGTGGGCTTAGGGCAGTTCCTGTCCTTTTCAAAGTCATATTAACAAAAATGTTCTCCATCAGCTCTGAAGTTATGCTTTACAGCATGATGCATATAATCAACAGTTCTGTCATTGTGCCAAAGCTTGATCTTTTTTCCCTCTGACTCACAAAATAAAACCATCCTTGTAAACATAAACTGTAATCTTATAAAACAATCCTTTCAGCAAAGTCTTGAGATGCAGCAAACTCTTGTAGGGCTAAGCCTACCAAAGAAGGAATAGTTTTCAGTGCCTGTCAAAAACTAAAAGCTCTGTTCCTCTATACAGCATTTTCCCTCTTCTTTTTGTTAAGCCCAGCTTTGTAATAATAGATTCCGCCGAGACAGGAGCGGCATGTCAGGGTGCAAGTCCTTTGGTTAACGTTACCCCTAGGGTAAAAACACTGATATGGAAGAAGTTACATCAAGAAAAGAAAATCCACCTAAGGCCATGTTTTTGTTGAAGTGTTATAGCTATACTGACAGAAAAGTGCTCACAGACACTCTCCCTACGCAAAGTCATCCTGCTGACACAGACCTGAAAACACTGACAAAGCAGAGAGGGGTTTGTAGCATAAGCAATGGCTTTATATTGGCAGAGCGACACTCAGAAGACCATAATCCTACTTGGGTCATATGTACCAGACTATACAACACACAGGAAAAACATCTTTACTGCAGAAGTTTTACTATCTAAGGCCTCAGTCCTACAGTCTAATTTATTCACACACACACTAAAAGTTCCCTTTAGTGAAGATCATGGGAGTTTTCTTTGCTGACAGGGTGAACCAATCCCAGATAATGCAGCACATACTACTGAGGGTAGCAGATTTTTGTGCTGACACCTGGGACTTCATTTTTTAGGGACTTTGCCTTGAATGAAAACAGAGCTTTCAGACATAGCCACCATTTGTTCAGCAACAGACTGTTTATGGTACTTGAGAGTATCATGTCATTGCTGTAGAAAGCTGCAAGGTGTTCTCTCCAAGGAGTTAACAGTGCTTTTGTGAGCAAAATGCTGGAGGCAACACAGCATCTCACTCCATCACACTGGAGATTTAGCAATCACAGGAGTATCAAGATCAAACAGAGCATCCAATTTAATTCTCCCATTCTTTTTCACTGAATCCCAGGTATACTACAGCTCCTGAGACATCTGGGAGGTTGTGAATCAACGGAGATAATCTCGTCCTTCAGATGTGTAGACACGTTCTCAGTAACAGAGTGGGGAATCAGTGCAAATGAATCCATTGATCCCTTTCACAATTCAGCCACAAACCAATTTAGTGTAAGATTTATGTGACGTTGAGAACAGCAGTTGTAGCTTGAGCAGTGATATAATTAGGGCTGCTTTAAGTGTTCGGAGGAAAATGAAAGAGTAGTGTTTCTCTTAACAATGAGTAAAAAGGCACCGATGGAGCAATAATGCTTTTATTGTCTGCATAGTTCCAGTGACCTAACCGTTTTAGCCATAAATGGTCTTTAAGCTCTAGTAGTTTGCAATAAAAACAATCATTACTGCAATGAGCCATGTCATCATTAGAAACAGAGGAGTTCTTTCTCCTGTTAAAATTGGCACAGACAAACATCTCACATACATGGTGCAGCATGGAATCTGTAACATTAAAGAAACCAAGAAATAAAACAAAGTCGATCTCATCATGCTGTAAGAAGACATGGTACGTGCAAAAGAAGCCTCTCCCTGAGCAACCCAGCACACACTGCTATCAAGCAGGAGGTGACACCCTGGCAAAAACTTATGAGGTAAAAGGAAACTGAATGCTAATCCATGCAGATGCACTTTCACTCATCCTTTCATTTACCTCTGTAGAAATAAGGATAACTTCAGGGATATCCTGCACTCTTGAAAATTATTACATGGAAATACTTCCACTGTGATACAAAGGCATACAGCTCCTGCTTCTTTCTGTTCACCCCCTTAGTATTCCAAATCCCACACTTCCTCTGACCAGATCAGACTCGTTCAGCACCCCGTAAACTGGGACACACAGATGCACATTGACGCCTACTCTGCTCACACAATCACCCCCACAGTCACCTGTGCACAGCCAGCATGAAATGAGCGAGATTTACTTGCCACACCATGCTCTTCTCCACCTTCCACATTCCAGATGGATCGCAGGTATCTTCTCACTTACTGGTCTTGCAGTCAATTAACTGTCCTTATAAAGCATTAGAAAACCAACATCAGGTTACCCTGGTAAAATATTGCTGAGTGAAAGAATGTGCTTCTACTCAGTCGTTTCTCCACAGTCCTTTCAGAAGGCTTCATACAAACTGGAGAGGCCTAGGTAGCCCGGTGATAGCAAACATTTTGCTCGGCACCTCAGATCTTTTCAGTCAAATTTTATCATCAACTTTATGCTCTTCTCTACTATATTTACGTGTCTTTAAAGTTCAAAGACCTATTGGTCACAGCTGATAAGAAATTGACTTTCTTAGCATTGTTTAAATCTGTTTTTTGACGTGGGACTTTTTCAGACCTTTTCAGTGTTTGTGTATTTATCATATTCATGTACAGATGGAAACAGTTAATTAAATAATTAGCCTTTCTAAGTAATCATATAAGAATATCACAGAAAGACAAGCTTTAATTATTTTTTTTATTAGCTAATAGGTAAGGTTTGATATTGCTAGACATCTTAACAGCTCACGGATAACTAAAGATTGTACTTTGACTTGCTGGAAACACAATAAAAAGAAGGCAAGCTGTCATTGAAAAATAGTCTTACCTCTCTAAATGTTGTTCTTACCCCAAGCTTCATGGTGTACAAACGTATTTGTAAACTATATTCATCAACAGTTTTATATTGTACTTGGTATACTTCAGAGTGGCTAACGTCACTATAGTAATGTAACATTATACCTTATTAGTTATATTAAACATGAAATCTGTGAACGTTCTGGAAAGCAGCTTGAATGCCTTGTAGTACAAGAATACCTGATGCAAAGACAGGCCCATTGTCTTGCTTACAACCATATGGCACACCGAAACTATTTAACAGGATGCTGAAGCTTCTTTAAGATGAAGCTTGTAATCCTACATAAAATGAAGTAAACTGACAAGTATTTAATTCTGTCTTACGTTACAAAAACTTTCAGCTAGGTCTCTCCAAAAACCTAAGCAGTTTGTTTTCATATAGCCTTGCCACGAAAAAGGGAAGGGGAAAGAAAATGTATACATCTTTTCTCTTTGCTTTTCTGCCCAACACTATTATTTCATTTTCAAGAAAAAAACTAAAAAATAAAAAAAATTTGGAAAAATAGTATTCTTGTATCAGCAGTTTGAAAGATCAATTCTTTTGTATGAAGAACAAAAAAATAAGCCTACAAGCTAAGCTTGAATACCTTTTAGCTAGCCGTGTGCCAGATTTAGAGCCAGTGAAACAGAGCTGCTTTTATAGACTCATCCTCACTTAAAGTGTACAAAGCCCATAAAAATAGAAAAATTACATCATATTCTGCTGCATCATCCCCTCGCTGTTATCTGCATTTTCATATTCACATGTCTATGAAAAATGGCATATGGGATATGAAAACATATTTGTCTATTCACCGTGAATATTGTCAGGTTAAATACACACCTTTCTCTGCCAGCATTAGTGGACCAAGTCTTATAATTAGTAATAGCAAGTACAAAGAAATCTGGCAGAATTAATTTCTGTCTTGATAAAAACCTTCCAGTATGCATCTATAATACAATAGTGCATTTGCTTATGCCTGGGAGAGCTGCACGTTACCCTTGCCCATTTTCCAGCGCCCTTTGGTTAACTTTTGAAACACTGCAGCTTCCTCATCAATCTCCATACAAGCCAAGGAGATCCCACAAGAAATATATGATTGAGGGAGACCTTTTAAAACTTCTATGCAGAAGATCAACATCTGTGCTTATTTGCCAAACAAGCATGCTGTGCCCAGGTTGGCCAATTCCAGTCTCGCTTGAAGATGAGTTAAGATTTAACGCCCAAAGTGTCCAGTGTCACGAATTGCCTCTCTGTGTAGTGGGGAATCCTATCCAAAGGCACCACCTCTTCCTTGTCACTGATATTCACATGAAGCCCCCAAATCCTCCCTTGAGCTGATGCCAGTGCCCTGAGGGCTGCAAACCAGCCAGTCCCAATCCCATCCGTCCCCAACCCAGGTTGGGTGTGGGAATGAGCTGCAAAGGGACGGAGCTTCCTACAGTAGTGGTGCAGCAGCCAGGTGCTCCCCGGGGAAACTTTTCCTCTAGGGAGGATCCTAGCTAGCTGCTTTATTTCCTCTTCAGCCTTCGGCAGCAGTAAAAAAAGCCTGGACGCAATCAACACCTTCTCACGAGGTGTGTTGTCCTTAACAGTAACATCATGGCATTAAAGATGTTATCGGACTTTTCCATATAATTTCCAGAATGCTTTAACAACTGGAAGCACAAAGTTAATATACTGAAAGAAGCAATATGTATATAACTTGTGCAAGTGTATATAATAACTTTACTATACTGTCAGCATTGCTTACGTCTCCTAGGGTTTTTTAATAAAACACAGCGTGGTGGTGTTTGTTTGACTGACGTGTATTGCATTCATTTTTCAAAAGGTAATATTTGATCGGTATTGTCTACAAAGCTTTTGTCTGCAAAAGTTAAGCAAAGTGTTTTTAAACAGTATTATTCTGCTCACAAGTTCATCCTTTTGTCAGAGATGATCACAAACTCACATATTGCACCTGAATCTCTCATTGAAAGGTGACAATAAAAGAAAGTCTCATGTAACAAACTATCACTTACTAGGTGAATAATTCAAATGGCTCAGACATAAGAATATGTGCATAATTATCTATGTTGGTTGAGTTTTATTCCCATAGTTTTACATTTTGGAAATAAGAAACTATAAGAGAGAATAGAGTTTACCCTCCCCCTAAAACCACTGTTAACTGTAACATTGCTAACAAATTGAAATCTGAGCAGCATCCCAAACTTGACTTGTTTTTCTATTCCCTTCCTGAAGCATTACACAGAAGAATAAACTCTACCAGAACAGGCAAAATGAAGTACAGCAGGAAAAGCCAATCCTATATGAAAAAGAAAAAAAGCATAGAATAGGATACTTTCAGCTACATGTTCTTAGTGTTTCAGATAAACCATTATTCATGCCTTCATCAGTACATCATATTTAATCTGACTTTTCTCCTGATGCTGTTCCTGCCATGTGATCTTTTTCCCAGGACTCTGAATGACTCAGCTAACATTCCAAAAACACTGGGTTTATAGATAAAATCTCTGCTTTTCTCTCCTCTGTGTATATGCATGATACAAGTTGTCAGTGACTACAATTATCTGAACCGTCCAGACTACAACAAACACATATTGTGTTTTTCCTCTCTTTTTAATCAGGGTCCAGAGTCTCAAACCCAACTCCCATTGAAGTGGGGAGCAAGGAGCACTGCCTGGGCACTCAGTGCCATGACCAAGCATTTGTTACCTTCTGGTCATTCACATCAAGAGTCTTTCCACAGTGAAATACAGTTCAGCATAGTCCTTGCTATACTAAGTTAAGAACTGTGATTTTTGATATGTGCGCCAACAATTTTGTCAAAAACTCTAATGCAGTTGCCTGTAGAGATCAGACTTTTTTCTTCATGACTAAATCATGCTTTTAGATACATATTAATCTTACTCACATTCCCTAATCTTGTTCTCATTTACATGTGTGTAACTAGCGTTTTAACACATGGGTTGGTAATTTTCTTTTAAGTTTGTATCAGAGGAGAACTGCATGGATCATGCATCTTTGACAGAAGTGTGTTAAAGCCACATGAGTTATGCTGTCATTTGATAACGTTCTGAGCATTTATTGATGCCTTATTTTATTCTATATTAATAAACATGCATTTTTGTTAATTTAGTTTCAAACTCAGTGTGCAGTTTTCATTACATTGTCTTTTGCTTTTGAAAACATAATAGACTTCTAGTCAAAGATGTGCTGTCCGTAGGCTTAATGTAATGGTACGTCTTATATGGTGTGAGTGCTCTGCCAACACTGCTCTCAGGATTGATACTTTTTCAATGCTGCTGGTTCATACCAGACACCTGGATATATTTCTTTATTTTTTGATAGCTCACAGCCCAGAAAAGTTTCTCACCATCACATAAAAATAGGATAAACACCTGAGTTACTACAACAGTAGTGGGAAGCAGTCCAAAGAGTAGAAAAAAGCCATGTATTACTTTAACTGTACCTTTGCAGTGACTAGCAAAATGCTGAAAGATACAGCAAAAAGTAGTTTTTTGTACTAAAGTTCCACAAAGCTGTCAATAAGAAACAAAACAAAGCTATTCCAGTGACCAAAATGTGTCTAAAATATCAGTAAATTCAAAGCGTCTTCAAGAGCCCTCATTCTGCATTTGCTGTCTTGCTTCCCTGAAGAAATTACCTGAATTTGGCACCTGGTTTATCTGACCTCCATGTAAATGTCCACAACACACACAGCACTTGAATCCTACCCGTGCTGCATTGCCACAGCAACACTGCGCTCTGCACATGGTGTTCCCATTTCTAAGGGTATATACCAGGAACCTGAGTTAGCCACGCAGGAGTTGTTTTTGTATTGAATCATGAGACTGCTTCTCCGCCTTCTTGTGGCCCTGTGTGGGTGTGTTTTTAGCCTGCCAACACAACAAATTAAAACATTTCTGATTGCACATGCTTTTCTTCTCTCTGTTCTGGCCACTGCTATGTACAACCTGCTAACTTCTACTGATACAAGAGAGTTCAAATAGAAATACAAAACAAAACAAAACTTGTTGGAGCAGAAGCCCCCTGTTCTCATAGCTCAGCGGCAACAGGGCTGATCAAAAGCATCGTGCAGGATGGGTGAAAAGGTGAAGCAGAAGATGCAGGTTGCAGACACCTCAGTTTCTTTGAGGTGGTCTGGTAATTCACTGTTGCTTCTTATACAAGAACTAGGAAGCTTCAAATGAAGTTAGGAGGGTGAGGGATCAGAAACAAAGAGACATGGTTCATAAACTACATATAGTCAAACTCAGGAAATCCTTGTCACTGGTTGTTGTAGATATTAAGAATTTCCATAGTTCAAGAGGAGAACCATGGCCAGGATCATGGAGAAGGAAATCTACTGAAGGTTTCTGACTCCATAGGGACTACCTTAAGTTTCTTATATGTGTGTTGCCAGAGGTAATGTATTTAGGCCAATGAACCATATTCTGACCCACTGCAGCCATCCTTACATGTTTGTATACAATTACTTTTCTAGAAGAGGTGCAGCTTACAAGTAATTTTTTTCTTATTCTGTTCACGAAGATGTAGAGTAATGGTAATCCTAACAGGCATGTTCCACTGGTTGAGCTCATGAGTCTTAAGAGACTTAGATCCTGAATGGAGCATGGAGAATTAGGATACCATTTTCTGGTAGGCAACAGGAATTGCATGCCTAATTTCCATGTACACTGAAATGAAAATGTACTTGTTAGTGTTTGCACATACAGATATGCTGCCAAGTCCATCAGCAGTTACTTGAGTCACAGCAGCTGTTGAGTTTCTGAGTCACGCTTTTAACCTTGAATGTAGTAAGATGTTGGAAACAGCTTCTGATCTGTGCTTTGGCTATTATATATTTACATACCATAGGGAGCGTGAGATATGCAACAGTCATAAGTATCTCATTAAGAGAATCATGCTCTCCTTCCCATCCAAGATACCCAGACAGGGACTAGAAAGAGGCTTCATTTGTGCAATAGGGTATGCTGGCACATCCACTAGTCCCCTGGTGCAAAGTTAGCATTAAAACAAAAGAATAATCACGTTTTCCCTCCCCACACAAAAGCATGCCATTATACCTTTTGGGATTGTTTATGAGAAGGTTTCAAATATTTAACCAATGTATCTTCTTTATCTGATGCTTTCTGTACATGGCAGTATTAGCTGTGATAGGCAGGGCTCCTATTCAGAGGGACCTTGATGGGCTGAAGAGGTGGGCTGACAGCAACCTCGGGAAGTTCAGAAAAGGCAAATGCAACGTCCTGCCCTCCAGAAGTGGTAAGTCGATGCAGCCATACAGACTGGGGATCAACTAGCTAAAGAGCAACATCAAGAAGGACTTGCAGGTCTCATGGACAAGTTGAACATGGGTCAGCAGTGTGCTCTGGCCCAACTAGATATTAAGAGATTTTTACATCACAATATGCGATGCAAATTGTCCTTGTTGGTCCAGAAAAGCTGTGAAATCTCTGTCCTTTAAGCTAGTCAAAACACAAACCAACCTGCTCTAAGCTGACTGTGTTTTGAGTGGGGCAAGTTGATGTCCACACAGTTGATATCCAGAGCTGCCTTCCAATCTGAATTAAACTGCAGTTCTGTAATTTCTCCCCAATGACAATGCATTTTAATACCTTATAAATAATTTCACATTTAGTCCAAAACAGCTGTACTTCCTCCTCCCACTGTAAGGCCACTAAATTGCTACTAACAGTAAAAAAACAAAACAAAACAAAACAAAAAAACCCAATAAAATAAAACTGGCTACAGTTACAAACCAGGGATATTTATTCAAACCTCTGTGTTGTTAGCCAGGGTCTGGAACAAACAGAACAGGTTTACACTGCATTTTGACAAATATTCTACCTCCAGCTGCAGCCAGTAGCAGACACTCGGGGAAACAGCAAGGAATCTGACTTGCATTTAACATTGCATCAGTTGGGTCACTGGAACTTTCCCTCAGCCATCACTGGACCTCTACACAGGAATGACGCAGAGCTTAAGAAGCAACTCCAGTTCTCAGGCCAGCATATAAAAGTGAATTCAAGTCTTCAGTGGCAGCTAGTGCATTAAAATCAACTAAGACACTGGGCAGAGTCGTTTTTCTTAGAAGGACCAGGTAACTATCTGTGAGTTTCATCCTCCAGTGGGTATACCTCAGAGGTTTGTTAAAAAAATAGGTAAAGCAGAACAACTCTTCCACTGAACACCTTCTCTGTCTCTAGCTATCAGTTCCAAGGACTTCCTGAACCAGAAGTCACACCTGCATCACTGTGTACAAAACACCAGCTGACATGTAATACTTACTCTAACCTTTTTATTTACTTTTTTAATGTACTTACACTTAGAAAAAACGCTGTGTCAAAGAGTTCCGCGATTCAGTCGCACACCAGGCAAGAAAATACTTTCTTCTTGCCCCAGTGTAAGAACTCCTTGCTGATGATTTTTTCAGGTGCTTTGCAGGTTTTGTAGTCTGATGGCACAACACATGCAAAAAGGCTATGTGACGTCTCTCAGCTCTGCGTGTCTCTCCATGTCTCTGCAGAACAGTATGTCTGACAGTGTCACGCAAACTCTTTCTTACCCAACGTCTTGCTAAACACAAGTCTGAGTTCGTGGGCTGAATCAGTACTTTACTCCACATCTGACCCAGTCTGAATGAATAGGAAAGCTACAGGGAGAATGGAAAGCGTGACTGTGAATATTGCTAACAGGTATCATTGGGAAAGAGCGTTGCATTACAGCATGTTGTTAACTGCAACAACAGGTGTAAGGGGAAGCCACAGGATACTCACTTTACACTCCAGCTGGTTGCCTGAGGCGTACCAAAACTGAACATGTGATTTCTCTATGAATAAAATATATTCATAAGTGTTATTTTGTTCTGAGAGTTGTCGATTGCTATTAGATTCAGAGAAGGCAAACATTACAGTTGTGGACAACAGAGTAACCTGTAGCAAGTCAATAACTATTTTAACATGGATTAACATGGGAGGAAAGAACACAGAAAGTATCTTCCTTTTTAAATGTTTGACCTCTGTGTTTGGAGAATTATATTCCTTAGGCCCACATAATCTTTTGGAGTATAAGTAGCACTGCGCACATGCAAAAATCTGACTACACAAAACAAAAGCAAGAGCATTAGATTTAGATGTAGTCTTCTCAGGGTTATAGTACGCACTCTGTGTTAATCCCTGTGCCAAAAAGGATGTACTCTGAATTAGTATGTCATTAAGGCATGTAAGTCTGTAGTCATAAGCAAAAGAAGAGACGCAGTTGAACCATCCACATGCTTTCAGACTTTTCTGTGCATCAAGGATTTTAGCCACACAGAGTGTTATCCTAATAATATTGTGTACTTATTCAGCCACTATCTGGTATTCCTAATTTTTGCACCATCAGAGAGAAAGCAGACAGGTACATTGTGCACACAGATCTCTGTGCTCAACATTTTTTGCCACATTGCACTCTCTTGCTTAAATGCAAGAAGGACTATAAAATAATTCCATTTCCCCATGTTCCTATTTTACAGACTCCTTCAGGAGCTGGTTCATTCAAATAAAAAATTCAAGTCTGATCCTCCCATAATTGTGTTACATTTGAGCTATTTTCAAGAGGTTTTCTTCCTTTATGTGATATGAATAATTCCAGTGTTCAGAGACTTTGCAGCTGTTCAAGTTGCAGCTCTTCTTTGAGTAGCTTTGCCAAAGTTTATGCACATGTGTACACAAATTTATGCACATGTGTACACACATACACAAAATCTTGACAAGCAAAGTGGTAAAATATAGAAAATGGAATTAGTTTAAAAATCTATTCCCAGAAAAAATGCTTTGTCATGTTTGGCAGGACAAGGTAAAAAATTTGGCATCTTAAACAAATAATGAATTCAGAAGAACCAAAAAAAACAATAATAATCTGAGAATTTAGAAGCTTAGGTTTGCTGGACTGGTTTCTCCAAGATTTGCTGTCTATCAGCATCCTGTCCTATCCTTCCAAATCTAACTTGAATCAACTCTTCCCCCGCTAGTAACAGAGGCCACAGAGAAATCCCATTTATATGGGCAAAGCAGCAGAATGGGAAATGCAGACATAGGGATGCTTTCTAAAGAAGACTTCAGCGGTTCAGAGGCAATAAATGGAGAGAAGCCCCAGTCCCAAAATCGAACACTTCCAACTGAACTTTGCTTCCTCTCTGACAATTTACTGCAGCTCATTCCTACATTTTCCCTTTTCAATCCTCTCCATGATTCTAGTCTTTTTTTTTCCATTCTGCCTCTTATTATTCTTACATGGAAGTGGCTTTTCCTACCTCCTAGCGTTCCAACTACCTTCCTGTCATCTGAACATAAATAATACAACCTGATAAGGGTGTAAAGCGTGACTGAGATAAATTTAAAATAACAAAGACTACAAACGAAGAAACCTGAAATCAGAAAACCTGCCCAAAAGCGAAGTCCAGCAAAGGAATTCCAATTTAACCTGTATTTCCTCTTACATTTTTCAAGAACTAAGCCTGGGTACAGAGTGATGCCTCACAAACATCTGACTGCAGAACAAGTTCTCCCCAGCTCACAGCAGCTTAATGATTCATATTGGCAAAATATTTGTAATTGTCTAATAAAAATATTAATCCATTGATGTTAATGCTGTGCTATCATTGTAAAATGACCAGTTTGGGAGAAGCTGGAGTCTTTTACCAACTAATATTGGAGGCCTCAGCTGAAGAAAATTTTTTATTTCTGAGCTATAACCTGAATCTACAATCTTGGTTTCTCTCTAATTAAGGAAGAAGCGAATAACTTGTAACTGATTGCTTGCTACCATACATTCATTTGCACCCTTGTCAATACTTATTATTCAGAAACATACTCCACTATTTTCATTTTTTACTGAAATTTATATTGATGGGTAATGCTGACCAGTCACTCCCTTGCCATATGCAATGACTGTTTTTTAAAAAGCATGCTAAAGAATAAAGGGAACAAAAATTTTCTCAACCTTTTTCTTCCATTGTTTCTCTTATTGAGTGACCTCATTATCTTGTTCCAGACAAGAAACTTTTTGTAATAAAGTCGGTATAGTGTCCAGCACAAAATATTTCAAAATCTGGTTGGACCCTTTAGGTGCTCTGGCAGTGTCAATAGGAAACCACAACAGTCGCCAATAAAATGAGAAAATTATATTCTGTGTGATTCACTTTTTGAAAGGAAATTTGTACCCTGAACTTTCATAAAGGAGAAGTATTCAGTGTACAAATCAATGTGTAGCCAGAAGGGAATGAAACAGTAACTCATTAGAGAATCCTTACACTGAGGCTAAAAATTCAGGAATTTCTGAAACAGAGATCCTGAAACACAGGTTTGGGCATGCAAA
Source organism: Chionis minor (assembly GCA_013398295.1). Classification (NCBI taxonomy): domain Eukaryota; kingdom Metazoa; phylum Chordata; class Aves; order Charadriiformes; family Chionidae; genus Chionis; species Chionis minor. The sequence continues at coordinate 1,557,553 of VZSF01001813.1, forward strand.
TCATTTAAATGCCACACTCTCCTACCACCATCTGTTACTAGGTCAGTAAAGAAGTGTCCAGTGAAATTGTGCTAACAATTTCTGAATGATCCTTAGCAGATGCATGTTTTACTTCATGGAGTTGCTGAGGGCATAAATAATGGGTGAAATTCTGCTTCTGCTGCTTTCATAAATAGCCCTATTTTGAGATAATAGAGTTATTTACTTTCTATTACTGCTTTGGACTATGGAAATTATTCTGTTCTGTGATTTTCCTTCTCCTACTACTTTATACAAGCTTACACATATTTACATTCTGCAAAATTTTTAAAAACACATGAAGTGTGGTTCTCTGTAGATAATACACAAGATGGGAGGTTTTGTTTTGTTTTTATCTCTTAGCAGGCCACCTCTAGCTCATCTTCATAGGTCATTGCTTTTGAATTCTGCAAGTGTTCTGCACGGTGACTGCCTTACATCAGCTATCACGACAATACCTAGCAAAGAAACTAAGATCTGCTCTGTTAAAACAAGCAGCAAAACATAAGGTGCCTTGAAAACTAAGCACATTAAATATGCAGACCGTAGAGGCCACTCACCCATCCATTTTAAAAGCATGACAACAGGGACTTGGATTATTATAGTATCATTCTGGTACGCGGTGTTATCTTTGGTTGCACTTTTCTGACCCAGATATTTTCAGTGTGCTTCTTAATGGGGAAAGCTCATGGAAACAGCCAGAAGAGGTCCTCATTCATACAGTGATGTCGTGTTAATTTTTGTGCTTTTCCAAATTCAGATGCAGTTGTTCTCACAGACAGCTTCTCAGGAGTTCAGGAGAGGAAGGTGGAGCAAAACAGCATGACAGCATATTTCCATATCAGGGGATATTTAGGAACTTCGAAAACTTTGCTGGCAGGTGGTGCTTGATAGGAAAAGAGTGCAGGGATGAGTAAAATTCACCCCCTACAAGGAGCCAGCTTAATTGGTCCTTCTTCTTGAACACTGAAGAACACAGAACCCTGAAGATCTTTTGTAAAAAGAGGTTTCTTCACATCTCTTTGCCACTTTCACGTGACAGTTAGCAAGAGGGACAGCACGCAAAGAGAAGGCAGGAGATGCTACTCAAGAACAGCAAACACAAAGAAATGCACCTAGAGAAAAGTGTCCTTAACTCTGTATGCAGCAATGGACCTGAAGTTGTTATTACTGCATGTGAAAGAGCATCAGGTCACTGTAGATAGCTGGGGGTGCCAGGGGTGGGAGGGGGAGGAAGAGGGTAAAAATCACACCATATTATAACAAGCAAGCAACATAAGGAAATGAATTATTGAAAATAAAAATTATTATTTTGGCACTCATAAACCTAGATGGTACGAATTTTGCATACTGAGTGTAATTACAGTCATCCCCATCTTGAAAAGGGTATCGTGGGCTTCCACAACAGTAAGAAAATGGTGATAAAATTTATCAGAGACATGGAGAAAACAGTCTGTGTGAGGAGAGGATAAAATAATATTCTCCAATTCAAAAAGCCACTGAGGCTGACAAAATCCAAATACGAAGAATGGTGAAAAATTATTCTTTATTTGTATCTCCTATATCTAGGGAACTGGTTTTGTGCATCAAATTTAAATAAATAAATAAATAGATAGATAAATAAATAAACAAATAAAAAGGAAGAATCACTTGTTATTAATTATTCTTTTAAATACAGTTTCTGTAAATCAGATTTGGAACATGAGTGCCGTAAGATGCCATTGAGACCAAATTTATAGAAGATTGCCAAAAGACTCATGGAAAATAAGTTCTGCAATGCTATTTGATAGTGATAATTTGAAACCATTTCAAGCAGTCCCTGACAGCTGTTTGCCGGAACCTGGAAGGAACTTATTATTCAGTCTTTATATTCAACACCTTGCCAAGCACCTTCACCAAAGCATCGGGATAGTAGGCTAGAAAGGCCTTTGATCTGACCCAGTAAAACAATTTCTTGTTAACATAGAGCAATCTTTTTCATATCTGTTGACAGAATAGCTAAACAGCTATAAATTTGGCAGGAGCCGTCTGAACGGAGCGCCTCTCTCAGGCCCCATTACCTACAAAATACTAAATAAAAAGACAAAAAATAAATAGAACTTGAAATACTGGGGGGGGGGGAACAACAATGAAACTGTAACTTTTTTTTGAAGATATTTTTTGGTGCTGATTTTGTTTAGCAAGTTTGGAGCCTTGCCTTCTACCAAACCTTCTACCAAATGAAATCAGACAGTGAGAGGGAAAAAAAAAAAACCAGTGGCATTCTTCAGGGTTTTCTATGGATCTTTTAGCATCCAAACTTATTTCCATTGATGACTAGCTGATTATTCATACTGCTTTACACCGTAGTAAGAGAAGGAGTTCCTTCTATTATTTGAAAGGAAGAGTGCTTATCCATTCACACTGCATCAGGACAAGGGAGGTCTGATTTCAAGCTTATTTCACAACATTCCTGGTGTTAATTAATAACATCTGAGCCCCCAAATAATGATCCATCCTGCCAGACACTTGCATCTGTTTATAAACATAAATGCTTGAATATATTCATGTACAGCACAAGCATATAGCAGATACTGAATACACTGTACAGTTCAATAATAGAAGGATGTTTTTTAAAAAAATAGTAAAAAAAGCTGAAAAAGGGAGATGAAGCTGAAAAAGCCCTCACTTTTAAGTGCATGAATAAAACAGACCATCAGCTGGGAAAGACAAACCCTGCTAAGGATAACCTGGGATTTGTAACTCCCCTGGATTTTGTATATCTAAGTATATAAAAGTAATATTTTTCTGATGATTATTTTCTCAGATCTATTTTTAAAAATCCACTCTGCTCTTCTGCCTCTACTGAAAATATATTAGTTCAAAACTTACCTATTTCAGTAAGCTGGCTATCTATTTTTCAATTGCTTAGCCAATTTTTGCTTCAGTGTATTTAGATAGCATCATTGAAATCAGGACTTTTACCCGCTCTTTGGCTCTTGTTGAGTTCCTTTTTAAATTATTCCAAGGAATTTTTCTCATCATTGAAAAGAAATTCAAGTTTCTCATCTTCCATTTCTAATTCTCTGCATAATTCTCCACAAGACTCTGCTTATTTCTTACCCCTGACATGAAACAAGATAGCAGATTCAGAAAAGACTTTCCTCATGAGTCACCTGCTACTCTCTTGCCAAAGTCCAATAACAAAATTGAGGGCAATTTCCTGCAGAGCTCCCCTGACAAGTGGGCTCATTTGAAACTTGAACTGTAATGATTTCTTTCTATCAGCCTCTCAACTGCTTATTCATTTCTTTAAGTTGCTGCAAATCCTTACAAGTGTTCAAACTGGAACGTAAAGGGGTTTTGTTCCTTATAAAGACACTAATGAGAACTACAACCATCTCCCCTCACATTGATAGGAAGACGTGGCTATTACCGAGACCTACCATTACTTTTCTAAAATTCCCTAAAGCCGTTTTTGCAGACAAAAGAAGAGTCAGTACGAAGGGGGGAAAAACCAAACCAAACCAAACCAAACCAAACCAAAACAAAACAAAACAAAACAAAACAAAACAAAACAAAACAAAACAAAACAAAACCAACCAACCAATTAACCAAAAAAAATTAAATTGCTGTCTAATAATCTTCTGCAAAGATGTTAATAAAGTTTATGAAACAAGTTTAAAGTACAAAAGATCCAGGACAAGACCCAATCCGATAGATGAAATCATGATCAGTTGTTTTTCTTAAAATAATTCCTTTACAGTCAAGAAACCTCTAAATCTTAAGAATATCTGAATATTAAGAATTAATTCCTGCAGGCATTTTGAGAACGAAAGGGTAGCATGAAGAGAAAGTTGAGAAATTTGTGGAGTCTGTTCACCCTGTAAGATTTGGTAAAGAGAGAGAGAGATCCCATAGATACACTAACTTGTATATCTTCTATTTTAGCGACAGAGTATCTGAAAACAAGATTCTAGTTTAGTAAAAGCTAGAGACAAGGCTCAGTTTTTACCATGCAGACAACTTTACCTGTGCAACACAAATCAGGTATCAGTGAAGCAAAGAAGATTTGCATTCTGAAAGAACAACTTAAAAAATAGATACTTACATAAAAGAAAGAGTGAATAAGCATTTGGAAAAATTAGCTTTATAGTTCAGTTTACAACTAGGAAAAAGGGGGGGAAAAAAGATCTGAACGTCACTTTCAGAGTTTGGTCTCTTCACAAAAGCCTCTGGAATTATACTTTTAAAAGACAAAGATCAATTTAAATCTTGATGCGTTGTATCCTTTGTGCATTTGTTCAAGTAAAACAAAAAAAGATGGAAAATTCAACTAACTGATGTAGAAAAGGTTTACTTATCATCTGCAAGAGCTTTGAAATCTCTTTTTGACACGACAGTTATTCTGTGCAAACAAACAGTATGTTGTGAAAAGAAGGAAAGCGAAGAAATGCAAAAGCTGTGTAATACCATTTCCCTATGGTACAGGATGTTTTTGCTGTCAACTTAGATTTCATCACATTTTTCTAAATCAACTGTTTACAATGAGAAACTATGCTGGTCATATGAAGACAGGAGTGCTGCATACATTGATGTGTGCTCAGTTACTAACAAGGATGTTTCACCCATTGGAACAAATATGTGTCATTTGCATCCAGAAAGAGCAGCTGTTTCTCATGCATATTGAGACTTACTTTTAACTCTGATAATACTACATTGCAACTCTCCAAATGTTTGCTTTATTCTTATTGCAAAAATAGCTACCAAAAATATTTGATTTATGAGACATTACTTATACTATAGAAACTATGCTTAAAGAGCCTGTGTGTAAGTGGGTGTGTTATTTTAGCTAATACTATGCTTTTAGTTGGTTTCGGTATTGAAGTACTCATTACAATTAATTTCAGGAATATTTTAAGACATTCATCAATTAAAAAGTGTGTCCTACTGACTGCCATGGTAGAACAGGTATGGTACAAAAGAGGTGGCCTTCTGAAGGCCATGCTTATTCTCCCAAAACAAAGATGGTTACAGTTTTCAGGTTCATTTGAGAGAGGATCTCTGCCCAGCTCAGGCTGCACTATGGGACAGAAGCCACACTGGTGTCTAGAATCACATTACCCATTTTCCATACCGCCACGCTAAAGATTTTTGAACAGTAGTTGGTAGAGTATTGATTTCTTTAACATGGATGTAGCATACGTTTAAGTCTTGACTAGATCTGTGTGGTTTTTTTCCAAGGGACACTGAAATAATTTAGGATTAAAACTGGAAAGACATATATATGGTAGAGGAAAAAAAAATTCTTAAATGCTTAGTCATTTGTTAAAACTTTTATTTTGAGCTCTCAGGATCACAGGTTATATTCATCCCCAGGAAAGGATCCTCTTTAAATTGTAGCTCAGCAGCTAGTACTCTCCCTGTTCTTAAATGCCACTGCTAATAGAGATTCCACAGCAAATCTGTGCCTGTACTTGGCTGTACTTTTTAACACACAGCATTTCCTGGTGTCTAAGGTCAGTCTTCCTTACTGCAGTTGGAGGCCATTACTTCTGGTCTATTCCCTGTAGACCAAGAAAGATGCCTGTTACTTTGCTGTTTGCACAGCCTCCTATGTGTTTGAATCTGCTCCCCCCTGCTCCTGCTGCTCTCTCTACTTAACAGCTTCAGTTCCTTTAACCATCCCAAACAAGAAAAATTTTCTAGGACTCTGCCCTCTCTCATTATTCCTGGCTGGATTCTCTGCCACTTGTCCAGGTCTTGCCTGAAGTGCATCACTCCAGCGCATCACCCCACCTTAGGTGACAAAAAGTCTGAGTTAAAGCACGGCTAAAAGTTAGAGCATTTGAGCTACATATGACTTATTTTTACATCCACCAGTATAACATCTATCGTGTCATATAAGTTTTTGCAATGCTATATGACATGGGTGGGAGGACTTGAGTACAATGTCAGAAAACCAAAACCAATGAGAATGGAAATAATTGAAATTAATATTGACAATCTAGACACCTGGGCTGTGGAAAAAAACAGGACATTTGATGGAAACATAACATAGTGCACTTAAACGGAAATAATCAGTTGTATAACATACAACACAAACTGTCGTAGTAGCAGCTCTGCACCATCTTCTAACACATGAAAGATTGCTGCACAGACAGAAAATGGCCTACTGCTATCATCTGGATAAATCAAGAAGAAATAAGTTTCAATTGTAGCAAAGTCTTAGGTGAGACGAGGGAAAAAATTTTAACACCAGTGCAGTGAAACATTGAACTTGATTGGGGAGATTATGGAGTGGGCCTCAGCAGAGACTGAGGGAGCAGATTAGGCAAACTTCTGTCAAAAACAAGTGGGCAGCAGACACTACTCAAGTTTGGGAAGGGGGAGTGGATTACGTCCAGATCCTTCTGATTCTCCCTTGTTTCCGAACCACATTCCAGACGTTGAAGATCTGCTGTTAATTACACCCCTGCCATTTAAAGTGCTTGTATCCTCCCCTCATTATCTGCATAGTTCATATGAGTATTCTTTATTCCATTGTTCAGACCACAGATGAAAATATTGCATATACCCAGACCCAGGACTGACCTCAGAGAACCCCGTGAGATCAGTTCTTTTAATTTCATCATAAATTGTTGGTAACTACTGTGACTGTGGTTTTCCCAACCAGCCACGTGTCTGCTTTGTAGTAGATACCTCTAGGCTGTGTTTCTTAGCTATTTTGGAGACTACTATCTAAGGCAATATCAAAAGCTTTATTAAAGACACATTATTTATAACTGCCTCTCTCTTTTCTATTCCATGATGTCACAGGAGATAATAAGGCTGGTTTGGTATGATTTATTCTTTTCAAGAGATGCTTCTTGTTCTTGATAAAACAGTCACTTATTTGTATTCTCTGGCTTCAGAAGTTAAGTTGATCGCTCATTGAATCTGTGTCCTCCTTCTCCCCTCTTGCTTCTCGGTTTCTCTCCTCTTTTCTCTTTAAAAACCATGATTGTGATTGTCCTTTCCCATCTTCTGGAACATCATCCACTCTCCGTGCCATCTTGAGGCAGCACGGACAGCCCCAGCTACCTTGTTAAGTATTCCAGGGTGAGTTTCATCAGGCCCTGCCAATTCACAAGCATCTCTAACCTGTTTTTTTTTTGACGCTAGTTAGAGCACTTACCCATCTGTCACCGATGTTCATTGTGTTAGCCATCTGGCCACATTTATCCTGGTTAGTGAAACTGAAGCAAAAAAAGGCACTTAAACACTCCGGTTTTTCCAATTTCCAATCATAATTTTGCCTTCTCATTGGGATTTGTTCAGTACTTCATTTCCCTAGCAATGCAATTTTAGGGTGGTTTTTGTTATCTTTCTCGTGTTTATGTTAACTCCAGCAAGCCCTGGCATTTTCTGGCTTGTTCCTATGTGCCATAATAGTATTCTGTTGTTGGTTTGGGGGTTTTGGTAAGCAAAATAACTCAGTCCTTCAGTGTTAAAAAGTAACCCAAATCAAATGAAGAAAAAAATGGAATTTTGGAAAGCAAGATGACCCCAAAACAATGTTTTTAGGAAAACAAGTTAAATAAAAGAGTCCAGGTTAACACAAAAATATTTTTCAATTCTATTTGTTTGCTTTGCCAAGAAATAAACAAGTAAACAGCAAATAGAGAAATACCAGGCTTTCACAATGGAGCTTTTTTAAAAAGTACAACAATTTTTTTTGACCATAAAACTGAGTTACAAGCTTTTGTTTACATCCAGTGCTACTGGTAACCCTCAGTCCCAAAACCCAGAGGTTACTAGTACAGAAATCAGTTTCCTTTTCACATGCACAGTCATTCAGGAAAATATGCCAGTCCATAAAAATCTCATACAGCCATGTCAACTGCTGCTTGCTAAAAGTCAAAGCAAGGAACCTTTTCTGCACATTTACAATACCAGTTAATATTTGGAATTTTTAGTCTCCGGAGACCTTATTCATCACCACAATGCAAACAACTAAGCCTGATGTCACTAGAAGTAAGATCTTGCAACTCTGCATCTTTGACCATAACAGGTTTGTTAGAAGCTGGCACGAGGAAGAAAAGTAATACCTCAAGAAACACTTTAAGACATTTTACAGATAGAACTTAAGGACCAATAATTCCGCAGCATTTGAAGAGAAAGTAGGCTTATATATAGACAGTAAGCAGAAATGAAGGCAGCCCCCTGCCCTTACTGTGGAAAAATAAACAGGGTAAAGGAACAATTAGAGGATTAGGAAGGTTCCTAAAGTTTGCTGACTTCATAAATTTATTGGGTCCCAAAGCATATCTTAGAGCCAACATTAAGTACTCACTGAGGTGAATTGTGTTTCCCTTTGCATTATAAGACTCCTGAAATCTTTGAATCATAACTGAATGCCTCCAAAACATCTGGTTTTGTTTGCCCACAAGCTACTGTTCTTGATACCAGTCATCCCCTGGACTGAAATCAATCAACCTTTAAAACTGCAGGTTGGAAAGTTGTATTACATTTTTTAAAAGTTTATAATTCAAATGTACTTTTGATGTGGGAAAGCAATGTACCCTTATCAATGAAAAAATACTTAGCAGCAAATGTAGAACAGTTTCTTCTCTAGTATTAATAAGACTTGATTCAGAGAAAATTCAGAGGCGCATTCATGCTGTCTTCAAGCCCCACTCATATTTTCTTTTTCAGCGAGTAACAATGTACTTCCCTCACAGCTGCACAAGAATCCTCCTTTGGGTCCTGTTGCATCTCCATCAGTTTGTCCCACCAAAAGGGTAGCAGGGAAGACCCACATTTACTTCTCCAAGTGTCAGGACCCTGACCGTAACACCCGGCCCTCCAAGCCCTGGGGGTTTGGCTGCCTCAAGTCAAGGCCAGGTCTGACATGGTGCCACTGGGTGGCCTTGTAGCAGGCTACTATGAAAAGGACCCCTGAGACATACCCCTTGGGGCCTTCCCTGCTGTCACTCCCAACCTGCATTTAAGCTCAAGTCCCCACCAGTGTCCCCTGCTTGAGCTTTATGGCAGTCTGGCCACTTACTGGCTGATCTGGACCACTGACTTGCTTCTGGACCTGTTGCATTGCTAGGGTCCCACCTGGTGATTAGTGGACCTCTTGGGTGGGTGGGCCTGGTCACCACCTCCGGACCTGCCCTGTAGGTCTAGTCTGGGTAACATGCGATGGCACCACTTCTCAGGGAGTTCGTAACACTGACTCCTTGCTGCCACCTTCAGCTCTCATCTCCCTTTCCTCACGGAGCAGCCTGCTTCCTGTCATCAAGCAAGAAGACATCCTGAAAGGGATTTTTCCCTCTCATTGTGTGAGCTTTTTATGGCAAAACTTGGGGATTATTAAAAGAAGGTCAGAAATTAAGCTGCATTTCTGGGACAGCTTGGCAAAACAGGCAGCCTTCTAGGGCAATAAAACGTGAGAAATATGCACACACCTCATGGAACAACACTGTTGCTGTGTTTGGCCTAGCTCAACAGCAGCAAAAACAGCAAAGAAATTTACATACTTGGCAATTGCTTCTTTACCTGCTGGGTGAAAAGGCCTAGGAAATAGCTGAGGAAGCTCTTTCCACAGAGACACCAGGGTTGGGAAGCTGGAGCACGGCGACACATTTCCACCAGCCGCACTTAATGGCATCACACATACGATGCTGAGGTTGATGAATGACATAGCTACAGAAGGAACAGTCACCAAAGGGAAGACCCTGATCTTCAAGCCACTTTCACTGGCTCATCTCCCTGCCTCTAGAAAGCTCTTCAGCTATTTCTGTTTTGTATCTGTATCCACATATCTGGCCCCGTATCTTTTGCTTTCTCTGCAATGTCCCTGGTGACAGCGGGGAAAAAAAAAAGCATCCTTTCCACAGCTACTCCCAGCTATTTCAGGTGATGCAGGGGATGATAGGCAGGCATTGCAGTGTCCTTCCCTCTGCTATTGCTCAATAGGCACCTGACTTGGTGCCTTCTTTGCACGCATAGGAAAGAGAGGCAGAACAGGGCCAAAACTCTTGCCAAACCTCTTGCCAGCTTCTCTTGGGTTATGGGAGTACAAGAGGTTTTCCTGCCTTCCATAGTCACACAGAGGTCAGAGAAAAGAGAAAGTCTCTACAGAGAGTTATGATTTATTTTGCCTCTCACTTGTTTTCTCTCTTTCTAGACACCATCTTTCAAAAGAAGGCCAAAGACTTTCCAGGGTTGACTTTTTTTTTCCCTGAAGTAACCTCAAGTATGTAGAATAACAACTCAGCTCACTCCTATTACTTCACAAATAAAGCCAGGGGCAGATCACCAGGAAAATTACCTGACCAGGAAAAAAAAAGGGGAAGGGAAATTGTAGACTTACCCAATAATAAGATGTGCGTGCCAGTACAGCAAACAGGATGTACATCTCTCAGGCAAGGCTGTTTGTGCCTCCTCCCAGATTTGTGTCTAAAACATGAGACAACACAACAGATGTATGTTACATTGAATAAGTAACATACACATTTAAATCATATTTCTTTGTGTGGTGCAGCAGGGAAAAGTGTCCTTTTCTCACTGGTAATTAGAGGGTGCAGCAGATGGTGAGGCTTACTATACTTGGTAAGGTCCATTAAAGGAACCCAGGCTGCAAAGTGATTCTTCATTAGAACAAGCCTGTTAAGGTGTACCTAGGAGTTTTTCCTACGGTTTAGGAAACATTGTCTTGTATAGTAATAGCCTGTTAAAACTATTATTCTCGTTCCTACTGATTTGCTTTCCTTCTGGCACCAGGAATATTATTCTAATTATAATACCCAGAGGCACAAAATTGTATGTATACAAGGCCAGATACAATCTCTGTCACTACCCAAAAGAGTTTGTAAGTCAAGTAGAAGAAAGAAATACTATCATCATTGCACATATCAAAAACAAAGGCAAAGAGAGGTTACATCTTGTTGATATAGCAAAAGAGAGCCCTAGACAAGCTGGGCCATAAACTCAGATCTCTGAAGCCAAATACAAGCAAATTTCACAAACACTAACTATTTAGTCCTTTCAGTTTCAGCTCAAGTCACTGTGTTTTGATAAATCACTTCTCAAAAACTGCCATACCCTTCCTTGAGAAGATTCTCTTTTATTCCTCTTTTTTTTTTTCCTCTTTTTTTTTTTTTTTTTTTTTTTTTATGAATGTCATATGTTCTTTCTGCTCTGGAAGATTACAAAGAGGTACACACAGAGATGTGAAATGAATGGTGGTTACTTCCTGCCATGTTCGTTGCTTGGGATAAATAAGAATTCATGTCAGGGGGTGAAAAATAATCATTTCCCTCTGTATGTGAGTCACTCAATTTACTGCAGCATGTATACCTCTATCCTAAATTGAAAGAGGTTATAAATGAAGATTTTTCAATATTCCTTATGTAGCTGCCATGTAAGTTCACAGGGTTTCTCAGAGGTGATGGACAGTAGAAATCAACATTAATCTTTGCCCTTTAATCTAGTCATCAGAGCACTCTGCTAATAGATTTTTTTTCTCCATGATAGAAGAGGAAAAGCAATTCTACCCTCCCTTAAAGGGTATATGAAATATATACCCTTAAAGGGTATATGAAATATACTGGGCATAGCTACCACACGGTGAGTTCAAGTCAGCACTCCTTCACTTTGAGCTAGAGAATTTTGGTTCAAAACACAGTTCTTTGCTTGTCTTTGCTTCAGCTTCCTCCCTAAGTCACACATGCTCCTAGCAGTGTTGAATACTGCCTCTCATAGCAAATAGTAGGAAAAATAATATCATAAGCCCAAAACCAGATATATTAGCACTTTGGGTCACTTTGCCAGCCACTCCTGAAACGCAAGTGCTGGGGACTTCTTCTGTCACCTCCCCAGAAACAGAGACAGTGCAGATCCATTTCTCACCTGGTCTGTGTCAACTGAGTCCATACAGAACTCATGTTTGTGGCGCACATATTTCCTGCAAAGTGCCTGAACATGAGCTTAAAAGGCCACGGACAGATATGTGTGGTTATTTGCAAGAAAACTACTGTATGTGACTGTACAAAATGCAGTAATGCACAAAAATAATGTCCTTGTTGCAATAACTCCAAATGTGTCAAAGATTTGAGTGCCAAATATGTCATCAACATTTCAACTACACGAATACATCACCCTGCAGATTTATAAATGTGTTAAATGTCCACAAAGCACATATTTAATGCAACAGAATAGAACAACTTCTGGTAGAAAAGGATTTCTGAGCTAATTAATGTCAAGTCCTAGTTCCTGGACAGTTATGCCAAGCTTGTTACTATTTGGCAAGCAACATGCCATTGTTGGATTGTTTTGCTGCCTGAACAAGGCACGTAAGCGATAACTCTGAAACAGAGACAGACCCATTGCTGGAGAGATCAAAGAAACTTATGGTTAAAGGAAAAGTGAAAACCTATTGAATAAATTTTCAAACTAAAGAAACTGAAAGGTTCATGATCTAAAATGGCTGAATATGTAAACACTGAATACACTTCTGTATCAGCCTTACAGCAGCTTTGACTATTATTACACTCTATGCTATCAAATCACTCTCTGGGATAATTTGGAAAGTATTCCTTGTAAAAGGAATTTCCTCACCTACCTTGCTGGTAGTTCAGGTTGAGTTCCTGTATTTTCCATATTTCTGCTGATTTCAAGACTGCTGTCTCTCCAGAGAAATTGCCAAACACAGAGGGTAAGTAACCACCACAACCACAGCTGGAACCACAAAGAAACCCCACTAAGCTCCTCAGTCAAAAAAGCATCTCTGAAAAACAGACCAGCACACCAAAAAACAGATCCTGCTTCATAAAGAACTTACATCAAAAGCTACTATTTAAGGAAAAAGAAAAAAACAAGGGAAAAACAGTGTTATTTTTAGTTTGCTTCTCTGTACCAAGAAAGGATCAGTCATCTGCTTTGTGGGGACTTTCCTACACAGCAATATGTTTCCATAAAAAGAAGCCTGATTGCTACTTACTTTGCCAAAGTAAAGGTGGACTCCAGGCAGTCTTGGAGGTTAAGGTTTTGCAGACAGTGCAAGTGCCTGCTCTGAGCAGGGTGCCCAGAGCCAGGAACTTTATGCTCTGATGCAGCTCTTCAAGGTGCTTTAGGTGACCTTAGGCAAACAGCAATCATCTCAGCCACAGAGCAAGTGTAATGTGCTGGGAGACTGGGATATGATTAGGGCATTAAAAACACAGGCAAAGCTACAATGTCATATGAAAGTGTGCCTGTATACTACCAGACAACGGTTAGTAACTGCATTTCCTTCTCACACGTTACGTTCATTGCTTTGCTTTGAGTCGGCACATTCAAAAAGAATGTCTTAAATACAAAGTGAGACGTAAACTAGTAATTTTTATTTTCAATATTCTTGGCTTTGTACACTTAGCAGTAAAGTTCTAATCCAATGCTGATGTAAAGTGAGTAATCCAACAGAGAGGGGTCAAACATTACATGGCAGCCAGGAACTTCAGGGTACTTCAAATGCTTATTTTCTAATCTTTTGTGTACTTCTTCCCCTTGACTTTGATCATACAGTGTAACATTCAAGACATTGAGATTTGGAGGAGAGGATCTCTGGAAGACTGAAGATTTTGAAATATAGTGTACCAAACCAAAAAACTAGAATTCAACCGCAACACATTTTAAGCCAAGCTCTTGAATGTAAGACTATAAAAGTGGCTGTATTGGGTAAGACCATAGGTTCCTCTAGCCCACTGTGCATTTTCCCACAAGTGCCATATGAGAGTGCTTGAGGGAAGATATAAGAGCAGGCTAAGTATTTCCAGTTTTTCCCACCCAACCATCTTTTGTTTAGAAAGGTGCTGAGCTAGCTGGGAGCTTCTACAATTGCAGTAATTCTCCAAAGATTTCTCTTTCATGAACTTGTCCAGTCTTCCCCGGGACACACAGAAACCTCTAATGTCCTCAGTTTGCTCTCCTGCCTTCTGCATGAAGAACAAACTCATGATGTTTGTCTTGATTATGACTCCCACAACCCCCAGATCACAGCCTCTTGTCCACAGTCAGGAGGAGATAATGAACAGCAGATTCTTCTCTGCCCCCTCCATACTCTTCCATGCATCACAGACCTTTGCTACAACTCCCTTCCCCGAACTAATATCTTTGCCAGAAGAAACCCACTTTATTGAGTCACCTGTGATTTAGAAGCCATCCTCCAGTTGCCCTCCCCTAAAGTTTTTCCATTTCCACTCTATTTGTTTTGGGAAGAGGGGCACAGTATTTAAGCCACAAGTGAGCCATGGATTTATACTGACTCACAATAATAATGCTCTCAGTTTTAGTCTCTGCTCTCTTCCTCATATTTCTGAAAATTTGAATTGCTTTTTGACTGATACCAAACACTGAGTTCATGTTTGCATGGAAATATGAGTCATAACCCCCAGATTTCACTCCTGGGTGATGATGGGAGCGTAGAGCCCATCTTTTTGTATGCAAAGTTAGGATTGTTTTTCCCATGTGCATGACTCCATATTTATCACTTTTGAGTTTCAGCTGCCTCTTATTTAATAAGTGTTCTGCTTTGCATGAGCTATCCATTACTGTCTTCCAGCATATTCTTATTTACTATTGTAATTGTTTCTTTGTATTTGAAAGAATCATAATTTGTTTTTCAATAATAATTGTGCTAGCAGTTTCCACAATACATTATTAACAGGCTTTTTAATTCAATTACAGAATAAAAAGCTACACTTTATATTTTGAATTAGAATACTTCAATTGCTGGGAAACAGAAACATCCTTAGAGCCAAGTTCCAACAGTCATAAAAATTGCTAATGTTGACTTCAAGATCATAGATAAGAAAATGCGATGTGCATTTTAGTTTGGAGACTGATATGAATTTTCTGAGACTCTCTATAGGCATGACTACCTTGGAGATAAACAATATGGAACTGATATTCCATTATCTGATGCAGAATTAACTGACATGGAATAAGCAGTTAATCCTTGGTAAGCATCCATAGGCAATAATAACAATAATACATACCTTATCAGGTTTTAGAATAAAGTTGAAAGCTGGTTTCCTTTTTGACATGTTCCTACTAAAAAGATACAAGAAAATGTAAACACAATTAATGTTTATATTTAGAAAAGTAGCAAATACAATTATCTACATCAAAATAAGTCTCTGATTTTCTCTCATTTGGTCATTTAATAATAAATATTTTTCTTGGTCTCTACAGACTTAAAGATACTCAGAAAATAGCTAAAGAGGATTTAGATAGAAATGAAATTGGGCAAAATTTCAACCACTACCAAGATAATTATTTAGCTGTCGTTTTTTGAAAGCTATATTTGATGGTTGTGAATTAAATACTCACATGTATTTTAAACATATCAAAAACATATATTACTTTATTCCAAGGGAGTGAGACATTAATCTGACCCTGTCCGTGTATCATCTTCCAAAAAGATCAAGTGAACAAGGCATTTCTCCATTTACCTCATTATGCCACGATTCCACTCTACACTGAAAAGTCTGCAGAAAAAGCTGAGAAAACCACTTTTTATTAAATACAAGTAAAACTGCAATTGCAAGAAACTTCCGTTTCTCTGTGCTCTGTGCTGCAGCATGAAGAAAACACACATTAATGTCCTAGGGGTAGATTCCACCTGTTGTTCCTGGACAGAGGACTTCTCTTTGAACATCCTTTTGACAAGGAAACTTCAGAGACATATGTACATCTGAAATTGAGTCACTAGGGTCCCACTGCTGTGTGGAAGGTGATGATAAACTTTGTAAGCCAGCTTTGTTGTTCTCTCCTTGCTTGTAAATGGGCAAAAAGAATAATAGCACCACAAACTAGTGTCTGATAAAGGAAAGGAAAAAGAGTATTTGGCTTCAAGAACCAGAGGAATCTTGCTCAGCCTGATTAAGCTATTTCAGTAAAGAGATGCAGGAAGGGAGGTGTAAATAAAGCTTACATTAATATCTTTTTCTAAAGAGCTTGATGAAAGTGCTTTAAATTAATGCAGGTCTATCACATAGCTGCATTCCCAGGAAGTTATGGAGGTAATTGATATCTGGTATTGTAACTCAGAATTTATACTGACATTTCATAGGAAAGTTGTTTTAACAGGAAGCAAGATCATTTCAAAAGCACTATTTATTTTGCTGAATATTAAACCTCAGAAAGGAATTCGTTACCATCAACCTTCAGAAGAAATGTGAGGATCAGTCTTGCTGAGGTGTTGCTGTTATCTCCAGAGTGGAAAAGGCTTTGTTCCTTGCTGGAGAAGAGCCTGTTATGCACTTTGAATAGGAAACCAGGCTTCAGAGTTTTTACTGGAGGGATCATACTCAGCCCTGAATAATATCTCTTTACCTGTGGTCAGGAAAACTAGAAAGCAGAAGTTATAAGAAAATTCTCCTCCGTTACAGGAAAGGCCAGGTATAGCTTTAATGTCTGTGCAATCAGGTATGGGCCATCACACATCGGTTCGTGGGCTTTACAATGAGGGTGAGGAAGCTGCAGTCCCGAGGACAAGCAGTTGTTATAGTCACGGACTGGGAATGCTTTGAGAAGTCCTCCTGAGAGTACACCTACACAGTAAATCCTGGCAGATAGGATGTCACTGAACCTACACTCCTTTATAACAGACCATATTAACGTGTACTTGGACAGCCAAAAAGTCCCATCCCCTGCGTCTTCATTGGCCCCACCTCAGAGCTGGAGAAACACTGCCACACGCTTCTTTCTCTTTGAACAATGGCAAGAATGGCAGCCCTCTGTCAATGGCATACAACAAAACTGTTCCCACTGAAGCAGGACCCATTATTTCTAATGCATTTGAATGTGGGACCAGAGGTGGCTTGACATCTGCTCTTTCAAGCACACAAATGTCTACACATGATCACACAGATGTGTCTGCACCACAGGGGAGAGGACAAAGCATGGGTGCTCCTCAGGACACCTGTGAGAGAGGGAGAGCGTCTGCTCCCCAAACTTGCAGCCAGCTCATGCTTGGATGTCTTTGCACCACGGTGAAGAAGGTTTGCTCAGATTAGTGACTTCAAAAGTTTTTTATTTCTTTCTACTGTTGTTGTAGACACATAACTGACAGTTATTCATGGACCAGACAGAGCACGATGGTAGGACAAGATATTTGATTTGTGAATTTGCTTGAAAAGTATGGCAAAGCCATTTAACCCTTGAAAAGAAAGAGAACTGTGTCCATGAATGTATTGGTGAAAACGGAACCTAATCATCAAAATTATCCTGCAAAGTCAAACACATTCAAAGTTGTAGGCAGTTTGGCTTTATACATGTCTTCATACTGTTACCCAAAAAAAAGAGTGCAGCTACACTCAACTGAGGTTTATTGAAAGGGGGAGAAAAGAGGAATTTGGGAAAATGCTCTCAAAGACAGTGTTAGGGCACTGTGAGGCGCAGGGGCTCACTGCAGGTCCTGGGGGTTTCCTTGGGATTGTCAGGGCAGGGCCTAGCAGCCATGGCCCATCCCACCATCCCAGCCAGAAGCAGGGAAGCCGGGGACGTCGGCCCCTGGCATGAGGCACCTCCCTGGGGATGGGGACAGGCCAAGGCCAGGCCTTGGCCTGCTGGTGGGCAGGGCTGTGGGCAGCTGGAGACCGGCCCTGCTGCGGCACTGCGGGGGCAAGGGTTGACAGCCCCGGGGAGCTGACATGGGGTCCTGGGCCATGGGCAGGTGGGGGGAGCCCCAGGGTAGTGGACGGGGATAGTCAGGGCTGGTGGTGCCTCGGGGACACAACACACACGTGAGCAAAGCCCTGGACAAGTGACTGTCATAGGTGACAAGGCCAGAGGAACTTTGAAGAATGGGACACCTGAAGCTGGGGAGCTCCTCGGCTTCAGCCCCACGCTTGCAGTGGTACCAATCCCACCGTCACTTATGTATGTTCAACTACTAGTGCTCACTGCTCACGCTCCACCTGTCCGTTTCGGTGTCATTCATTGCTACGTTCAAAACCTGTCTTCATCAGGTCTGCACTGGCTCACCGCATCCCTGTCTATACCTCACTCATCCCTCCTCATGTGTGGCAAGAGGCTTCAGCCTGTATGGGAACCGCTTCTGAAGTTTCCCCCTCAGTCCTGTTCCTGTGGAGTACCACACTGCAACAGTGTCTGTGCTTCATTGCCACTTTCAGCTCACTGAGCTATATGAAAGTGTAGTACATCACCTCCAGATGCTCTGCTTACTCTTAAGTAACAAAAGATTACACTTTTCCCCAGAGCAAGTTTATCTGTTTTCATATTATGTTTTATAAGACATAATTTTTTAAAAACATATTTGTTATATGTAAAAATATACATTTATAACTTTTATAAAATATTATTTATATTATGTGTTATCACCACATAGATGTGGTCATTCCCTCCTTTTTTAGACTCTAATTTTACATCTAAACTGGCTAATGGGTTTGTGCGCATTTTAAAGCACCTTTTGGCGACCAGTGACAACACTCAGCTGCCCCCTTGAGCCAAAAAGGCTTCAGATGTTGGTAACTTTTATCCATAACTGGTAACTTCTTATGGTGAAATTTTTCATTGTATTATGTCCTGGCAAAAGGTAGTTGGGAATGCCCTTCTCGGTCCTTTTTTAAAAAGTAGGGGCAGAGATGAAAGTAGGGGCAGAGATAACCTTGCCCAGGTAGGGGCAGGCTGTGAGGCTGTCAGGTGTGGAGAGCACATGGCTGGCTGTGACTGCTGATGGACACACAGGGCTTCGTCTTCTGGCCTGCTGGGAGCCACCCTGCCAAAATCCTTGTGACAGCGAGAGTGGTTAAGGCAGCGCTTTAGCAAGAGCGGGAGTAGCGAAGCTGTGGCCTGTGTTGGGAACACTCACTTTGCTTCCAGCTCAGGAAAAGGGACATGTCAGCTGACCCTTAAACAAAAGCAGCAAGCCCAGGAGCTTTAACCATCTATCTGGCCTGCTTGTTTACAAGATTTTAGGGTCATTTCACACAATCCCTCTGTCAGTGCAGTAAATCCCACACAGAATGGCAGATGACATTTTAAATACTCCAGAGCTGTAGCAGGCAAACTTTATGTGTATTATGTTCCTTTCCTGATGAATATTTTCCTAATGATGTGTTTGCAATGTAGATACAGCTTTATTTTACCCGGACAATTGAGCCTGTATTCCCCAGGCAGTGATACACTACAACAAAGAAAAGCCCCGACAGACCTCTCTTCTCCCCAGGTGCACTTTATAAATGATCCGTGACACAGAATGAGTTGCAGCGCCTTTTCAGATATGCTCATATGTCCCTTTATCTCTTCTCAAGACATGTTTTAAAGACTTGAGGAAAGCATAAAGACGTTTGAGTCACATTATTATCCTGTGCTGTTTTGTAGCACATTGTGCACAAGGCTCCACAAATAGAATGTAACTGGAAAGTCTGGTCTCTTTACTGGCCTCCTACAGCACTACAAGAAATCAAAAGAAAACTTAGCAGAGCTTGAAAAAAGTTTTTATTGTTGCCTTTAGAACATCCTTCTAAATTAAGAGCATTTTAATTCAATTTTAGTGCTGGAAGAACAAGATCTGCATTGTTCACATCTGCTTGTTAAAGTAAATAAGAACTCATTCTGGGGGAAGAAGATGCGGAATGACTGTCCTTCCTGTATATTCAGTCCTTCTACTCATTCATTACACACCTTTCAAAGTTGAGAGATACGGAGGCAAGCGAGCACCAGCAGCAGTTCTTTCACTGCTGGCACGACTCACTCACCAAGCCTTACCCCAGCAATGGCCCTGTAGGAAAACAGCAAGTAATGAGGCCATGAAAGACTGTATAGCACTGCATACACATGAGGAAAGAAAGGTTGTGTAACATCCTCTGCTATAGTTTGGGAAACGCTGTTTCACACATGTGTGCGGTACGTGGGTCGTTGGGGTAGCGCTGCGCTGAGCCAGAGTCCCCACAGTCACTGTAGCTACGTTGCCCTCAAATGGTTTGTCACACAGAGCTACTGGGACATGTCTGCACCTGGGGTCCATTACTTAAAAAATTAAATGCTAGGGTTTTGTTCTGTTCAAGATGCCTCATTTACTCCTTTTCACTTCCCTACATAGGGCAAAGATATTTATGAGCAGCTAGTTAAAGTTATTTGATGAAATCTATCTTGGGAGGGCAGGAAATTCTCTATAAGATAGTAAAAATGCTATGGCTCAATGTCCATGTCCCTTACTCTGAATATACAGTCCTGGAAGAGATTCCTATAGCTTAGTGCATTTTTTGCATTTCTAATTCTTTTTATAGAACCTTTGCAGCTAAAAGATGTAAATGAAAAATAAGTAGCACACTAGAGAAGCCATAGATTGGTTTCTGGAATTTTCCCAGGGCTTATGTGTATCTTGGTTGAGACTTCCTTTTTCTGATGGACAACATGTCCAATTGCAATTACATAGAAAAAAATCCCAGGCATACACACACGGGTATTACGTCAGCCAGATTCCATTATCCTTTATCCTTCTGTCATAAGGATGGGCAATGTTTTCATCTTACTGACAGCAGGAAAGTAAGACTGTTGCGTGACCGTAACCACAACGGTCGTTTTTGTCTATTTCTTGCCCCCAGTTCATTGCCTCTCAAGATATGATTTTAGCCCTTTGGTCACGCAGCCTACTTATTCAGATTTCCGCTCCTCACTTTTTGTGCTGTCGTGTATACGTCAGACACACATTCCTCACAAGCCCATCGCACTGTTCAACCAGGCAAGGAGGAGAAAATGCCAGAACTCTTTGGGGAGATTTTGGTGATGGGTGAAAAAAGGTCACAGGCACTGCAGAGGATCAGCAAAGAGCAGAGAATGAGCATGAAGTTTGTGTCGTCAGCCTGCAATTAGATGGTTTGTCGCAGCACTCATTCATCATACGTAAAACCTCCTAAACTAACAACACCACTCCGACAAGGCAGGAGAATCTGTGATTCTAAACATAACATAGCTGTGCTTTTTTTTGGTATCAAAATAATGTCTATTTATTGCCATCCTTATTATATCTGCTTTCTCCTCCACACTGGTGTCTGTGCAAATCAACACTGAACAACCAGGAATCTATTTTTTGACCCTACGAAAACAAGACATAACTGTTGTAGAGGCATTCTACAAAAGCCCACTGTAGCTACAACCAGTTTGCAAAAACAAATCCTTCTGAGTTAAAAGGGATGTAAAAATACATATTTGAATTGCAAGTTCTTCAGTTCATGTTTCATTTCATATTGAAAGTTACACATATATTTGTATTTTGGTGTTATTCAAAATTTCTGGGGAAAAATAATTATTAAAAATTATCAAACTGAATATCAGCTTAGTGTTTCTTTTTTTATTCAACTAAGATGCATCAAATCCATTCAAAACTGTTATATAGGTATGTATTTTTGGCTCAGAACAACTTGCCTTTTTGTTAATCTTACAGTAAACTTTGTGCTGAGTCACCAAATTGTGTTTTGATGTATAAGAAAATATATTAGTATAGAAGATTTATTTCTGGGAGGTAGGGGAATATTGTCTTCTACTTTACAAAGATATTAAGTTATCTTGTATATCACAGTAAACTGTAAAATAAAATATTATGGTGATATTAAAAATACTGTAGACTCCTACTCATCCCCACCAGGTAAGAGAACATGAAGGTCCTACTTGATATCCAGAAGAAAATCTATACACACCCGTTCTAATAACTTGAATTGCAAAGAAACTCTAGATACACATTGGTGTAGCTATGTTAATTAGTTTGACTGGCACTAAGCAGAGCTGGTTTCATGACCATGAACTGTGGGAATGTGAAGGAAATGGAAAACCAATTAACTGGTTTTCAGCAAGAACATGTAGACTTGGAAGAGTTAACTACGCCAACTTCTTTTTAAGTTCTGCCATTAAGAGAAAAGGAAAAGGTAAAAGAGGATGATTTCCACATAGGAGGGAAGTGATAGACAAAGAGCTGTGCATAAAAAAGAGGCAGACTTCTTACAATTCTTAGCAAACTTTTAGAGTAGAAGATGAAGGAACCAGAACAGAAACATTTTCACACAACAAACATTTGCTTATTCTGCCTTCCCCAAACAAAGTCAAGCTGGATCTTCAAAATGTCCATTTAGGATCTTGCTTCATTTAGCTTCTGCTCAATGAAAGCAATGGTTTCAGAAGCCTAACTCCCACTGAGGAAAAGTTGGAATACTTATAAAAAGTTAATACAATTTAAAATATTAATACAATAATAGTGAATAAATTCCAGAAAAATAACAGTCCAAACCTGTAGCCAGCAGCAGTCACAAGGAAGCTAACTGGCCTCCAGGGCCTCCAGGGACAGAGAAACAAATCCCAGTGACTCAGTGACACGTCCACAGAGACCATGCCAACAGGCTAATTTCAGCTGGGGACCCCTGAGGGGACCTGCCCAGCTGAACACGTGCAGGCTTGCACAGACTGCCCGGGAAGGCACAGCCTTGCCAGGGCACTTGCTGCACGTGGAATGAATCTGGTTCCCCCTCATTTCTGAGGGGTTAAAAAAATAGGGAGGCTATCACCCATGCTTCACTCCATCATTGCCTCTATTCTTCACCACTGAAGTGGCTACATATTTTTGCACCCAGTTATCTGAGCAAGAAAAGGGACGCTGAAGCTCTTCCAGGACTTTTGGTGCCAGGTCCTGACCATCCTGTCTTTTCCTCTTGAAAGCGCTCGAGGAGTTCACATCTTCCCTCCCTCTCTCATGTACAATGTCTCTCTCTGTAATAGCAATTGCCATAAAATACCACGGACCTAGCTTTTGTATGTAAGAGAGTATCTGCACTTTCATTAGGTATATATCCCAAAATCTATTTAATAAACTAAATATTAAAGTGTTGATTTCCCTGACAGACAGCCATTAAAAGGTATTTGGTCAGTACCAGGATGGTAAAAAAAAGGAGATATAGAGAAAACCTGGCATGAGCACAAACTGCTGGGTAATAATAGTCCTTTAAAATGGGAACTGCACACTGGAAAGATAACTTTTTAACTTTTAAGAGTACTGAATCACAAGCAGAGAATTCATATAATTTCTGAGGTGGACTGAAAACTGGCTGAATGGCTCAGCATGGTATCAGTCACGCAAAATTTAACTGGAGGCCAGTGAACAGCAGTGTACTCCAGGAGCCAATATTGGGTCCTATCCTGTTCAGTATATTTGTTAATGGTCTTGATGATGGGGCAGAGTGTACCCTCAGCAAGTTTTTTGATGGTACAAAATTGTGAGGAGTGACTGGTATACCAGATGAAAGCAGTGCTGCCATCCAGAGGGACATCAACAGGCTGGAGAAGCGGGCTGACAGGAACCTCATGAAGTTCAACAAGGGGAAGTGCAAAGTCCTGCACCTGGGGAGGAACAACCCCAGGCACCAGTACAGGCCAGGTTCCACCTGTCTGGAAAACATCTTGGCAGAAAAGGACCTGGGGGTCCTGGCAGACACCAAGTTGAACAGAAGCCAGCAATGTGCCCTTGAAGTAATGAAGGCCAATGGTATCCTGGGTTATATTAGACAAGGTATTGTCAACAGGTTGAGGGAGATCATCATTCCCTTCTAGTCAGCACTTGTGAGGCCACACCTGGAGTACTGTGTCCAGTTCTGGGCTTTTCGGTATGAGAGATATATGGACATACTGGAGAGGATTCAACAAAGGGTCACAAGATGATTAAGGGACTGAAGCACCCTCCTCTTTCATGAGGAAGGGCTGAGAGCTGGGACTCTTCAGCCTGAAGAGAAGGCTCAGGGGTGATCTTATCAAAGTATACAAATACCTGAAGGGAGGGTCCAAAGAAGATGGAGCCAGGCTCTTTTCAGTGTAGCCCAGTGACAGGACCAGAGGCAATGGGCACACACTGAAACACAGAAGCTTCCCTTTGAGAATCCCTTTTTCACTGTGGGGGTGACTGAGCACCAGCACAGGTTGCCCAGGGCAGCTGTGGAGTCTCCATCCTTGAAGATACTCAAAAAACATCTAGACATGGTCCTGGGAAACTGGCTCTAGACGGCCCTGCTTGAGCAAGGGTTTGCATCAGGTGACTTCCAGAGGTTCCTTCCAACCTCAACTATTCTCCAGTTGAAGAACTGGAGGCATGAGAGATATTTCTAACAAAATCAAACATTTTTCCAGCTGCTATGTTTTTACATCAGTAGAGAAAACAGATGAAACATGTAACTGGCAGTTCAAAAGTATTTCTTCATTGAAAAGTTTGTCTGTAGACAGGGTGTAATTTGGTGAAAGAAGGAGTGCAAGGTATTTAAAAAGGAATCCTCCCAATAAATTATAGTGAAGTGGAAGACTGATTTGGGAGTATGTGCCTTGGAAACTACAGCAGCCAATGGAAGGTACCTATTTCATGAAAAAAAAAGCAAGAAGTATTAAAAACAGTTTACAGTAACAAGAAGACCTTGATTTGCCCATTTAAAAAAAAAGATCAAATTACTAACCAAAAATCAAACATGCCTCTTATAATGTCTATTAGCCCTTTGCACATCTCCAAGAACACAAGATTTTGCTGGAAGACCAAGCCTGCCCTTTGGGAGTGACTCATTACAATATGCTGCAAAGTTCTGCTGCAAGAATATGCTGCTATAATGTGACCTTCTTCCTGTTAAATAATGCCAAGACTGAAGTAACGTGCTTGTTTGAACTTCTAAAAGAATCAAATACAAGCACATTTTCCTAATTCTGATATTATCTTACAAGAGAGAGAGCTCATGTAACCAAGAACTTTACCACAATAGTGCTCCGTGGTATATTGTAATACAGCCTCATTATTAGACGATCAGAAGTAGGAACTTGCATAGGAAGTTCTGACATTTAAAAAAAAAGTTCCAAGTCATACATTTGAAATGTTCCAGAAAACAAATTCATCTGTTTTCTACAAGATTATAGCTGACCCCCACAGAATTCTTCTATCTAAGATTTTTTTGTCAGTTGTATTCTTAAATATCATCAAATGTCAACAGCTCACAGCCACTCTGCAAAAGCTTTAATCCTGAAAGCTCTTTTTTCTGATGCTATTTCTCTGGGTTTTGTGCAGGTGTTTTCATTTATGCCATCTGAAATGAAACCTGAAGCAGGACTAGTCCAAGCAACAACTTAGTTCCTGCAAATACAACTTTTCCAATCTAGTGAGACAGCAAACCAAATGCACGGGGGGGAAAAAGAACACCCAAAACTTGTTTGTTTGTTTGTTTGTTTGTTTGTTTGTTTAAAAAAGAAGTCAAACTGTAAAAAACGTAATCTTTTAAATTTTCCCAGTTATGTAGGATCCTGGCCACTAGAAAGATTTAAACTTACTCAAAACTCTTTGCTCTTTAGAACTGCTGAAAAACAAAACTCCTAAAACTGATCTTTCCATCCTGCTTCCTATGACCCATGGTCTCTCTTCCTCCCAGAAACACTATTTTAAGAGCAAGGCTGTCTTCAGCAAGCTGAATTCTAAACCATCATCTCAGGTGTCATGGTTTGGGCCGGATTGGCTCAATCAGGTGGAACAACAGATACTCTCTCTCTCCTGACCCACTTCAAAGGGAGTCAGGAGAGAGAGAGAAAAGAGACTTGAGGGTTTAGAAGGAACTAAACTACTTTAATGAAATATTAATAATAAAATAATAATAATAAAAAATGAAATACATACAAAACCATATCAAGCTCCCAGGATGACAATCATGTCACCAGCAGGCACTGGGGAAGTCCTAGACTGGACTCAGTGTTGGACAGGAAGTATATTCCAAATCTGGATTTAGGATCAGGATCAAAGGCAAATGAACAGGCAGAGTCCTCCTCAGATGGCAACCATTGAAGAAAGAAGCTGACCCCTTTGTTCCCTCAGCTTTTACACTGAGCATGAGGCAGATGGGATGGAATACCCTGTTGGTCAGTTTTGGGTCACCTGTCCTGTCTGCTCGTCCCCGCAGGTGCAACCCCTCTACACTTTTCCACTTCTGACCCTCCAACGGGGCAAAGTTGGCTGCCCTTGGTTGTGATAGCAATGAGTATAAGCAGGAACCTCTCTGCACACCATTTCTTGGCATCAACTATAAACATGAGTCTTATCACTCTGAGAGTGAACAGTTTCTGCACAACATGCTGTTAATTTCAGCAGTTAGAAGAGGCCTAGCTAAAAAGCAAAGTTACTGAATAAAACTGGTCCTATTTTACCTCAAACCAGGACATCAGGTTAGCAGCAACTTACCCCACCAGCTTATCCATAGATTTAAATAGAAATTTGCATCATGTAGGTCACTATTACTTTCACGTATTTCATATCAAAATACAGC
Source organism: Chionis minor (assembly GCA_013398295.1). NCBI lineage: Eukaryota > Metazoa > Chordata > Aves > Charadriiformes > Chionidae > Chionis > Chionis minor. The sequence goes on from VZSF01001813.1 coordinate 1,583,868, forward strand.
TTAGTGAAATTTTCTCGAGTTTATTTTCAAGTAAGATCTTAAAATGAACCCAACTGAGCATTGCCCTTCTGGGTCTAAACTCCTTTCTGCAATAACACTCCTGAAATCAGTTTGTTGAACACAATGTCTTACAGAAACAGGTAACTTTTCTCTTTTTCAAACTACTTCATACACTCATTTTAACTCACACATTCCCCAGCACAACAATATTTCATCTTTCTCCAGGTAGCAGAGTGTAGGTTTTCACATTTTGTTCCTCTGGCATCTTCTTAAACAAGCCAGCTCAGTAAGTGGCACCTACAACCCAAGTGATGTGTTACCGCTCTGAGCGCTGAAATGAGTGGGTTTGGGTAGGGAGGAGAAGGGTTGTTACAGTCGGTCTATTTTGTTTGGTTTTGCCTCCTGCTGAGTGCACTCAGTGCAATATTGGTTCTGTATGCTTAGGAACAGCATGCTGGCGTGCAAGAGGAATGAAATAACAAGCCTTTTGAAATATTGGAGAATATTTCTAGCCTGCAGCAGAGGCTAGCGTCAGGCAGAAGATTTCAAAGTAGTTTTTTGCACTTTTCAGTCCCTTGCCACATTTTCTCCTATGGCTGGAAAATTCACTGCCAAATTCACTACATTTCACCTAACATGTTGCCCAACAGTCGGACAGGACTGTACCCCATCCGGCTTTTGGCCATCACCACCTCTCTCCTCTGAGCACTTGGTCTAATCCAGAGTCAAAACAGTATACATTGCCAGATATATCCCAAAATCTAACTAGTTAAAAATGCACATTTATCATTTATTCCATTCAATTTTCTATGTATTTGCATCAACATAAGGAGTGTTTAAGGAGCTACTATACCTATATTAAAGAGCATACCATGGCAATGACACTGGGCCAAGGCTGAGTGTTACCAAACCTTGCAAATACGTGCAACATCTCCTTCATATTTGTGCTTAAAGGTAATAGATATAAGTAAGAAGTGAAAAAGTAGCTCAGTTATCTGACATTTAAAACCCTGTGCATGCTTTGAATGAAGGCCATTCTGCTGCCCATTTAGAGCTAACTTTTTAGAGGCAATTATTCTACACACGCTACCACACCATTTCTCCCTTAGGACCCTTCAACACACAAGTGTTGTGGTTCTTGATGCCAACCCTGGGGCTGCAGGAGATGGTGTCTCTGCAGAAACGAGTTGTGGTCTGTGTGCTGGAGTGTGGGAGTGGAAGACCCATTAGTTCTTAAGAGAAAATTTCACAGTGTTACTGGAATCAACAAATGGAAAAGCGGGATACTTTTTGGTTGTCCTTTTTCAGTCTGTATCAATGATATGCGGGAACTAATGCAGAATGATCAACCAGTATTTCCTTTGAGAGAGCACGGACAAGTTATTGATTTGCTTCTACTTCTAATCTGCTTGCAGTTCTTCTAAAAAAACTGATGCATGAGAGGGTAAAGTGAATAAAAATAGCCAGAGGCAGATTCTACTCAGTGGCAGGAAAAGAGCAAAAGATTAGAAGCTTTAAAGCCCCAGAAGCCAGAGAAGAGTGTTGAGGGGCCATACAGAGAGAAGGGCAGGTGGTGAAAGGACCTGTGTAGCAACGAGGAACATGGATGGAGATGGGTGGGCAGCACAAGCAGGCAAGTCAGGTTGGGCAGGGGGCAGAATCCAAAGCTGAAGAAAAGGCAAATTGGAGCAATTACTACTTGATCAAATCACAACCCTGGGAAAGCAGAGACCAAATTGTTACACCTAAATTCAGCTGGCAAAAGGGATGGAGCAATATGCTACCTGGTCAGAGAAGGCAGCACAGGTGACAGATGGCAGGGAGAGGAAAAAATGACCAGAAAAGGGTTCGTTTTCCATGCCAGGCGGAGGCAAAGAGATACAGAAATGCTGTGGATTTGAATCATAATGGAGATTTGCAAATAATGTAGCAGTAGTTTAGATCTGCCAGGCACATTATAGAAGCATTCACCAAAGGGCACTTGCACAAGTTTGTTGGTTTGTGAGTAGTCAGACTTATTTCACCCTTAGCTGGTAAGATGGTTGTTTTGAACTTCCAGTCTGAATAACTGACTAAGCATTTCCAGATTTGGTCATTAAAGCAGATCATGCTTCTTAGCTTCTTGAATGCTATTACGTTAAGTGGATTACTAGGGAAATAAATATGGAAGCATTTCTGCAGACATAAATATCTAAAATGTGGAGATAGGCTTTTGAAAGGTTTGCAGCTTGCCTTAATTCAAACACGGTGTGATGCCATTGACATCGCACATTGTAGGTGGTACAAAAATAATACTAATATGAAAGCAATGTCAATATTATCCTCATCAAGGCAAATCCTCAAAGGTGCTAAAATTCCCTGTACCCTAATCCAGATGTTACTCAGCTTCTAGTTAAGGCAGCTGATGTTTCATCTAGGTTTGTGATAGCCTGTCTTTACAGTGCCAGAAGAGTTTTTGATTACCATATGGTTGGTAAGTGTGTAATACTCATTAAATAAATACACTTTGTAATTAGTTAGTACACCTGCTGTCAATATGCACTATATCTGTGTGGCCTTTTCATAAGATTTTCTGGGTCGTGTGTGCCTCAGCAACAGAAAAATCCTTGATCATTTTAGCTAGAAGGACAAATGAGCAGTTTGTTACAGGAAAAATGCATTCATGAACTCTATAGTCAACCTTGGTAATCGTGCAACTTCTCCAACAAAGTGCTAATAGCCCAAACCCCAACTGAGTAGAGACTATATGAGTGAAGACAGTAACTCCAGTAATCAGTAGCAGCAGTATATTTGTAACTACTAATTCAACCCAGTTACTATCTAGTTATAATTCCTGAAGAAACAGGCAATAAAGTCTCCAGGAAAAAAAAAAAGGAAAAAAAAAAAGACTTCGGTATGCTACTGGCAGATAAATTCTAGCAGAAAATTTGTCTGAAACAAATAAGGAAGAATGGTGAAATATTTTTTCATCATCGTTTTCTTGCTACCTTAAATATACCGCCCTTGTTTATAAGTGTCATTTCCAGGGGAAGAAGTGTATGTTATTTCAAATTTATTTTGTGAGCTAGACAGACAGTGGGAAAATAAAATTGCAATAAGCGAACTCACTCAGAAATTCATAATTGAAGCTTTTCAAAAACATGCCTAAAAGCAAGTTACAGCATTTTCTCTAACTGAAAACTGATGGAAGCTTATGAAACACATAAGCTAAATGGGGGAAAGTCCATGACATTTGCTGCAGTCTTCATTTCCCCATTCATTGTGCTGTCACAGAAGGTGCTAAAGCTTCCTTCAGTGTAATGAGTAAGCATAAGAACAAAGGATTCAGGATTAATAACCAGATAGTTTATTGTATTTTTGTTACTCAGGAGCACCTTTATGTCTAAAAAAGGGGTTGTTCCATTGTTTAGTGTGGCCTGAAAAACTGGTGGGAGAGCTTTTATTGTGTAAATTTCCATATGTTGTTTAGCCTGCCCTTTTCAGGAATTCATTTGCTGCTTACATTCATTTATGTTTCAATCACTTATTTATATACTATAGAGTGTTATCATTTTCTCCCCACCCTCAAAGGATTGCCTTGTATAACTAACGCAATTAATACTTCAGTCTGAGGGGATAAACTCCATCCCAGACTTCCTATTGTTTTGTGGTTGATTTGATTTTATCTCAAACTACAGCCATATCAAGCAGTATTTTGTCATCTGCTTGACAAGTCTATTGCTGGGATTTTTCTTCCTTCTTCATTGTTTGGACTGGGCTTATATTAGGCCACTATTTATTTTGATTTCCTAATTAGTCTTCAGCTGACCCAGAGTCAAGTTATAGATGTGACGAGATTTATATCTATTTTTCCCTCATTCAGGCTGTAACTAATTTAAAGCAATAATGTTGGTGCCAATCAAAGACATTTTTGATAATAGTTTAGTAATAAATATAGATTAGTGGATAACCTGGCTTCAAATGTAGTTAATCTGGTTTAACTTTTAACGTATGATTCAAACTGTTTATACTGAATACTCACAGTCAGTTGAGTTTCTAGTAAATAAAAGAAAACCAACAGAAGTCGAGTTCCACTAAAATTCTAAGCTTCTTTATTAAAAATGGCGCACACCTCAGTTAGGTGCACAACTTAATTAAAAATTAATTTTATTTCATTCTTAATCCCATACATTCTAAGGAAATTAATCAGTATGCTCAATTACTGCTGGAGGATGACGCAGCTCTTCTGAAGCATCGTTAGAGACAATATGCTGTAGTTTTTTGCTCATAAAGTTCTATAGTCATTCTCATTCAGTATGGTGGAGTTTTTCCTAACTTGTGTGAAGAGAAAAAATCACAGTAAGGCTAATTTTATTTTAATCCTATTCAGTTCATCTTGACATGATTGTGCCTCTTCTCATTTCCTGTCTAATAGAACAGCATTTTATAACAAACAGTACGCTGCACTTGTGTGAATTTGCAGAGTTTAGGCGGAGGCTCTTCAGCCTTTCAAGAGAGAGATCTTCCTATTCTCTGCACTTTCTAAAATGCATTAGGCCTAAATACTCTAGGTGTTCACAACAAGAGATGTTTTGACTCAAGATTTTTAGGACATTATTTTTGTAAACAAACTGGAAAGTATAAAAGTAGAGTTGAGGGATTTCTTGTTTATCTGTGTTTAATTGCACTGTGATAGAGTGACGAAAGCAAGTCTTATTTGTTTGACTTAATGAATTTTCACAGTTCTTTTTCAGATTATATTGTCAGTAGTGCATCTTTACTGTCTTTCTAGTCTGCCTTGCTTTTTCCTTGAAAGTGATGAGATTTTTTTGGTGATTACAGTCCCTGAGAAATAAAAAGGTTTGAAATGTACCTTATTATACTGGTCTACAAAGAAGGAAAGGGATTATTTAAATAAGGATTGGCAAGATAAGAACATTCTTGATAATCAAAACTATCATGCAACTACTGTAAATCTTCTTGGTCTTTTCAGTGAAATGAGATAAATACATATCTCCAAAGCTGTGACTGAACTTTGCATCTCAAGGTATTATTTATAATAAACTTTAAAACAAATATGATCACTTTCAGAAGTAAGAAAGTCCCAGCAAATATCACTTTTCAAAGTGACATTTCAAAGCTTAACATCCTGAGACTTACTGTATATAGAAAAATATCCTCTAATTTAAAATAGCCACAGAAAAAAATACTATTGATTGTATTTCACTTTGCAAAATATAACTAAAATAGAACAATCTGAATTCTGTTTCACAGTGGTTTCAATAAATGTAAAGAGTCACATGAGATAAATTTACCCACTAACTCCACTGTTTGCTTACTGAAAGTGCAGTACTCCAGAGAGATCTTTAAGAATACAGATACTGATGTAGATCAATTTTTTTGCCCCATCCAATGACATATCTCATTTTAAATAAATAAATGGGTACATATTTATCAGTATTAAAAGAAACCAATTATTTATTTGGAAAGTATGCAGGGGGAGGATAACTTTTAAGAAACATTTCCTGATAAAGGCAATCAAAACCATTCCTGCATTATGGTGTGATTCAGCTTATCACTTCAGCTGAAAATTGTACATATTTTTTGTGGACAAGGGATGAGAAAAGAAAAGGGGAGAGGGATGGTTTGGACAGGAAACATTTGTCTTTTGAAACTTCAACATGTTCCAAAGGCATTTCAGTTTTTTGTTGCAATATCTGTTTTCCATTAGAATTCTTAAAAGGGATAGCATAATAAATATATGAGTAATTTTCTTTCAGGTGAAATAAGTCTGTCTAAAGGAAGGCTCTCAAAACCACCTACCTGCCTATGCATTTATATTTTGCTTGCAGATCCAACCAATTTATTATTTCTGCAATATTACCTACAACAGATTTCACCCAGCAGAATAATGCATGGCGAAAGATGAAGAACTTTATCACTGTATATCCAAATATAGCTTGCCTTCAAAACCCAGGATTTACCTCTTTGCTTATAAGAACCACTTTTATGTCTGCTTGTAATCTAAAGGATTTTGAGGAACCATGGATAAAAAATCTACAGAAGCACTGGCTTAGTGCAGAAATTCAGCCAATTGCCAGGACAGATTAGCTCTGCACGCATCCAAAGGATATTATGGCACAATGGGAGAGCATTGTCCTTGAATTTTGGCTAGTTTTCTTCCTTTAATATCTTATCCCTGATCTCCACTACCTGCAGTTAGGGACTTTTCTTATTCCAGCAGGGCTTTTCCCAAGGTACAAGAAGTATGGTGCTATCAGCTTTGATAGGTATGGGCCTCTAAGATAAAACACCAGGGAATTTATTTAAAAATCATGCCATGTAAGCCAGTGATAATAAAAATCTATGGTTAAGCATCTGAGCTTCTTAGCTTGGTAGCCAAACCCCTTACTGCACAGGATCTGCAGCTCCAAAGCTAGTTCAGTCAAAAGAGTAGCAGAACAGGAAGCCATCTGAATACTGACTGTTGTGCATGCAGGACAGATTTGGAGTCTGAATGTTGAGCTAGAATACATTACCTAATGGAAATAAATCCATCACTGGCTGTCAAAATTAACGGACAAGCATACAGCAAGAAAGAAAAAGTAAAATTGCCTGGTGATCTAAACAAAGCTTGCTTTGTAATAAAAATGTCACAGGTGAGGGAGGTACAATTTTTGTCCACATTTTGGAACACAATCTGTTCAATCAAAAATTAAAACGTCTGTTCTGTTACTGCTATTTCCATCTTTGAACCACGCTGTCCCTTTACAAATCAGCTAGAGCAGAGAAAAAAACATAGTAACATATTTTTTGACTGTGTCAAATCCTGCCATTTAGGATCTGTGGTTTTTTATATATATTTAGTACATGTGTTTGATGCTTTTGTGTGAAACTGTTTTCATTTTGTGCTGTCTAGTGTAATATCTGGAGTCATGCATCAGTTGTTGTTGTGAATAAAGATTTACTGGGGAAGGCTCAAATAAGGAAAGGCTGTCATGTTGCAGTGACAAATCTAATGTGTGAAGCAATCATGTTGCTGTAAAAATAAAGATTTATGTAGATATAATATCTTTATTTACAGCAATTATATTGAAAGCTATTTCAGGACAGCTGCTATCCAAAGAGTCTTTTCCTGTTCTCTCGCTTCATGGGGATGATTGTACTTTTCTTTTAAAAGAATCTTAATAATTTTTTTTAAAATTTGTTTTTATTTTCAAGTCAAATATACATGAATACACACGCTCTAAGTCATATTCGGACAGAGTATGTTCTTCCCAACTTTCTCTGCCTTATTAACAAAGAATTCCAGGTGGTTTTGGTGACAGGCTTGAACCACTTGTGCCAAACCAGTAGAAAACATAAAGGAGAGAGAATTGGCCAGTGTTTTGGCTGTCTAAAGAATGCCCAAAGGTTTGGTAAGGGGTTTAGAGAGTATAGATCAGTGGGAATCAGTCTATTAACTCCTTTGGAGTCTGGATTAGGTTTATGAGAACAATTCATTTCCATTCTAAATAAATATTCCTGTTGCAGAACGGATCATTATTCTTTAGTGATTTACAAGAAAGCGTACTGTCCTGGTTTCAGTTGGGATAGAGTTAGGGTTTTCTCTAGTGATTGCTGTGTTTCAGATTTGGTATTGGATAATAATGGATATTGTTTTAGTTGTTGCTAGGCAATATTTATGGGAACTAGGCAGTGTTCTCAGAAGCTGAGAAGGAGCATAGACAGAACAATGAAATGGCCAATGGAATATTCCGTATCATAGATGTCATGGTCGTTATATAAATGGGGGCTGGTTGAGGGGCGGGAATCTACAATTTCTGCTCCAGTCAAACTGGGCAACAAATTCACTGGGCAGAGAGAGTGACTTGTGTCTTGTATATTCTTTTACCATTATTATTCTTGTTGATGATGTTGTTATTTTCCATTATTGTTCTATTAAACTGTCTTTATCTCAGCCCACGAGGGGTTTTTTCCCCTTTCCCCTCCTTTTCTTCCTCTTCTCCCTACCCTTGTAGCGGAGGAGAAGGAGAAAGAGCAAGCAGCTGAGTGGCTAGTTGCTGGCTGGAGTTAAACCACAACACGTACTGATGGGTAGAAGTTTGAATATTCTCCTGATATAAAGGTTGCGTGAGTTCTTCTTTTGGGGATGTACAGTTAATTGCATTTGAATAATTGGACCATGCATGCCGAACTATAGGAATATTTTATTGCTGAGCTGATCAGGACCATCCATTTCTGAATGCAGACATCTGAAGTATATTTGTTCACAAAAAGATGCAACTACACTAAACATTAGTTGATGGTTCTAAGGAAGCAGCTCATTTCTTTTCTGCAACATGTGAGAGATTCTTTGTCTGGGGAATATATCTAGCAAGTGAAATGTGCCAGAACAAAAAAGGCCTATCCACTGTAACCTGTGCTTTATCATCCACCAGCTCTCTCAGCCTGTTTATCAACTCTTGCTTAGAGAAGATTGTTTTCCCTGATAGAAGATTGTATTTCCTCAAATGAAGAAAACTTCTTTTCGAGCGTTTGGTTCATCCTTGGTTCACACTTTCAACACTTTTCTTTTGTTAANTAAAGATTTATGTAGATATAATATCTTTATTTACAGCAATTATATTGAAAGCTATTTCAGGACAGCTGCTATCCAAAGAGTCTTTTCCTGTTCTCTCGCTTCATGGGGATGATTGTACTTTTCTTTTAAAAGAATCTTAATAATTTTTTTTAAAATTTGTTTTTATTTTCAAGTCAAATATACATGAATACACACGCTCTAAGTCATATTCGGACAGAGTATGTTCTTCCCAACTTTCTCTGCCTTATTAACAAAGAATTCCAGGTGGTTTTGGTGACAGGCTTGAACCACTTGTGCCAAACCAGTAGAAAACATAAAGGAGAGAGAATTGGCCAGTGTTTTGGCTGTCTAAAGAATGCCCAAAGGTTTGGTAAGGGGTTTAGAGAGTATAGATCAGTGGGAATCAGTCTATTAACTCCTTTGGAGTCTGGATTAGGTTTATGAGAACAATTCATTTCCATTCTAAATAAATATTCCTGTTGCAGAACGGATCATTATTCTTTAGTGATTTACAAGAAAGCGTACTGTCCTGGTTTCAGTTGGGATAGAGTTAGGGTTTTCTCTAGTGATTGCTGTGTTTCAGATTTGGTATTGGATAATAATGGATATTGTTTTAGTTGTTGCTAGGCAATATTTATGGGAACTAGGCAGTGTTCTCAGAAGCTGAGAAGGAGCATAGACAGAACAATGAAATGGCCAATGGAATATTCCGTATCATAGATGTCATGGTCGTTATATAAATGGGGGCTGGTTGAGGGGCGGGAATCTACAATTTCTGCTCCAGTCAAACTGGGCAACAAATTCACTGGGCAGAGAGAGTGACTTGTGTCTTGTATATTCTTTTACCATTATTATTCTTGTTGATGATGTTGTTATTTTCCATTATTGTTCTATTAAACTGTCTTTATCTCAGCCCACGAGGGGTTTTTTCCCCTTTCCCCTCCTTTTCTTCCTCTTCTCCCTACCCTTGTAGCGGAGGAGAAGGAGAAAGAGCAAGCAGCTGAGTGGCTAGTTGCTGGCTGGAGTTAAACCACAACACGTACTGATGGGTAGAAGTTTGAATATTCTCCTGATATAAAGGTTGCGTGAGTTCTTCTTTTGGGGATGTACAGTTAATTGCATTTGAATAATTGGACCATGCATGCCGAACTATAGGAATATTTTATTGCTGAGCTGATCAGGACCATCCATTTCTGAATGCAGACATCTGAAGTATATTTGTTCACAAAAAGATGCAACTACACTAAACATTAGTTGATGGTTCTAAGGAAGCAGCTCATTTCTTTTCTGCAACATGTGAGAGATTCTTTGTCTGGGGAATATATCTAGCAAGTGAAATGTGCCAGAACAAAAAAGGCCTATCCACTGTAACCTGTGCTTTATCATCCACCAGCTCTCTCAGCCTGTTTATCAACTCTTGCTTAGAGAAGATTGTTTTCCCTGATAGAAGATTGTATTTCCTCAAATGAAGAAAACTTCTTTTCGAGCGTTTGGTTCATCCTTGGTTCACACTTTCAACACTTTTCTTTTGTTAAACTCCACATTTTAGCCTCCAGGTTGCCCAAATTTTTGTGTGTTCAATAAACTAAAACAATCTAAGTTATTATTCTTGCATTACAGAGTTTTGAGACTTCAATGTTACTATTGTGTCTTACCTTGGGAAATAATAGGATTTTTGTACATTCAGTGCAGCAACAGGCTGCAGTTATGTTCACAAGAGAGCTACACAAGCTACGCTTACAAGGGCCACTTAGGCTTTCAAGCTGATGTTACTGCTCTGCTGGGTCTGAACCTTTGAAATCAAAACATATTTAGCAGTGTCCAGATCTGATTGTGTAAAATACGAAAATGAAAAAAACAATCTGTGCTGCACTCAGCCTCTGTATGACTGCAAAAATCTCAGAAGACAATAGATAGAAAAGAAATAAAAGGGGGAAAAAAAAAAAGAGGAGGAAAAAATAGTGGCTTAAATAGGCTTTACTGGCAATTAAACCTGAGGTAAGCTGTTTAGACACACAGATTCTCATGACTGAGTGATATGCAGCTTCTCTACGGCCTGTGGCTAGAGCTGCTAATAGATGCCCAGCACACCTCTAAATCTAAAAGGCTTTGCGGTAATCCCAAGAGGATCCTTCACCTCCTGTCTCAGAAATTTTCTCCGTCTCATATTGCATTTTCTTTTGCTATAACGTCTATTTTAAAATCAAGTAGCATTGCTTGTGTTTAAGTGGATTGATCCTCTGGGTAGCATACATGTAATAAATCACTGAGAACCTGTGGGATTATTTTAGCAACTTTGTTGAAGATAGCTGACCAAAAAAACAATCATAATAAATCAATAGATTAAGATGTACAGTAAATTTAGCCTTACAGCTTCATAGGGAGAGAGTGATTCTAGCAAAACTAGTTAAGTGGCTCCATAGGACTCATGGCAGTTTTTCTTGAAGACTTCAGAGAGGAAGAAAGGAGGTTTAACAAGCCTCCTCAAAAATGTGAATGTCCGCTAAGGCTCATTCCTTTCTGTTTACACCTTGTTTGCTGAGTGCTGTTTTCTTCTGCAGTAATGGAGTCAATAATCTTCATACAGACCAAATGAAGAAGGCCTTAAATATTAACAGGCCACCCAGATAAAAAGCAGCAGGAGGTGGATTGATGTGACTTACCTCTAGGCTGGGCATTTAAGGCTTTCTTACAGACCTACCTACTTCCTACAACAACGCTGTGCATGAGTGACTAGTACCATTCTGTGCCTTCCTGTCAGTTGTCATTACCATCATTTTCTTTTTCATTCTTCTTCCTACATATGGCATAACACTTAAAATACAGAACATGCAGTAACTCCTTAGGACACTTCCTGACCAGTGACTTCCTTGCCTGACTTGTTACTGCATCTTTCTAAGCTGTGATCAACTTAATGTAAAATCACTGAGTTTTAATAGAAAGTGAGAATACTTGGCAATATGTCTTTATGTTCGGTTTTTCCAGTTACTATTGACAGAAATTGTAAAAACAGATAAAATTACCTATATAGTGTTTCAGACTAGACAAGAAGGAGGTAAAATCTGTTATTCAAATGTGAATTTACTCACTTGTTTTTGCCCTTGACTACACTTGTTGATTTCCTCCGTTATATGTATAAAGAAGTATGTAAAAAAAAAATGGGATACCTAATTTTAATGAGCAGCAACCGTATACATTAAAACCAAAAAGACTTATTCATCAGTCAGCCCTTTTTTCATCATAGTTGGATGGAACTTAGTAACACCTGCAGTTTCATTTGCATTCTCATAAGCAATTTCTACATAAAGAGAAGGGAATGAGATTTGCCTCAAATGTGTCTCAAACTGGGACTGTTATGCGTTTAATATTTATGGCATTTTTAACTGCATTCTAAAAATAACTGTGAATTTTTTCCCAAACAAAAGCAAAAAATACATTGTATTAAAAAAAAAAAAGTAGTCCTAAAAGGTGTGTTTGGAATGGTTGGTGTAAATCAGCATAGTTTCACTAACTTCTACATTGGTTTTGAACTAGGAAGGGGTTTTTGACTAGTTTGACTAAAGAAGTCAAGTACTTTTAAAACAGCTAACATGGGCAGCAAGGAGAATGATTCCAGGTTTAAATGTGTTTGAGTAGTCCTTCTCCACCTACTACCTATGGCCTGAGGGAAGGGGATGAAAAGCCATAAGATAGAGTACAGCAAATAAAACCAATAAAAGAAGCAGTATCTGTAGAATCGTATTACATCCATCTTTGGAGATCTGTAAAGCCCACGAACCACTGCAGCTACTGAAAAACAACATTAATCTGAGACAGACAGAGATGCCCTCTACAAAAGAAAGCAGAATAAGTTTGGATTGACAAGTTTATACAAAAAACATTTTAGTTTTACTGCCATGGGTGTAGTGGAATTGTCCAGCCACTGTCTTTTTTAGCTTTTATGAGATAGCTGTTCTATAAAAGGTGTCATACGAAATCTTCATAAAAACCATCTCGACATTTTATTAAAAGCTCCAAATCTGGCTTCTAAAGGGAATGTAGCTTGTCCATTCACAAAAATTTCTTCCTGATGGCACTTATTTTGTGTATACTCTTTGCCCTCTTATCACTTGTTTACCAGCTCTTAATTTTTCCCTTGGGCTAACATACAGTCAACATTTTATCCACAAACATCTTGAGAAGGAATAGAAATCTCCATCAAGTTTTTTAATCAACACTTAACCACATGCATTTCTGCTTGATCTCCAAACTTGCTAGCAGAACCCTTGACAGATTCAGCAGAGACTGGGAGGATAACAGGTAAAAGTATTGTTTTATCGAAGAATCTCAATGAAAGGTACATTGAGGTGTTCTGTTTTATCCATCTTTTCTTTCTTATTCTTTTCCCCTTTGTGGGTAAAATTATTTCTAAATTCACCAACACTTTTTGTTCCCTTGTCATAGCATTGTTCCCATGGTATTAAGCAAGATTGATGTTAGCCAAAAAAAATTCACTCATTAAGAGTTAAAAGGAGATCTTCATGCTGCCAGACTGTACTGCATCTGTCTAGCATGAGGTTTACTGTGCCATGCTCCAAAGCATCTGGCACTGGCCACTCAGAAAAAGGATGGTGGATTAGATGGATCACGGATGTAATCCACTTTGACAAGATCTATGTTCCTGTGACTCAAGGAACGTAATCCAATTATTCAAAGGAGCGGGTGCGCCGTATTTAAAAACACAGTCTCTTGTGTTAAGTTCCCACCTGAAGCAATATGATAAATACAGTAAGTTTTTTATTTAAAGAATGTGTTAATGAGACATGGGGTTTCAGACCTTATTTAAAAGTTTGCATTAAACATGGATTTATGTGTGCTTCTGCTAGGATTTTGCTAAAAGGACAGAATGGCTAAAATATAACCCCTGCCCCCCAAGCATATATTACAATGTTTGATGGAACACAATTTTAATGATGAGGCTACACTAAAGAGGAAAGCATAGATATAAAAATTTGCCTTCAGTATGATCCTCATACTCTTTTAAGACACTTACCCCTCTCCACCCCTAACTCTGAAATGCAGAAGAAATTCATGGTTGTTAAGCCAAATGAAGAAAAAAACCACTTTTATTTTATGTCCTTGTAGCTTTTTTTTTTTTTTTTACTTTCACCTTTTTTTTTTCTTTTCAAAAAAATGTGTGTATTTATTAAGGTTGCAGTCTGACCTCACTCCTTAATTAATGGAGAAAAATCTTTGAACAGTCAGTGGATTCTCTCTGACCTGATAAGGCATTCAGCCCAATTACATTTTTTCATGTGGTTCAGAAACAGAGAAGAGAGTATGTGCATTCTCTGATGTTTGGTGGTGCAGTGCAAACTGCATGGCTGTAGTGCAAATTGAAACCTCAGAGCAAGCACTGAGAATCTCTCTTACCCTCTCCGCTCATGAAATATCCAAGTAAATTATCAAATACAGTTGAGCTTGTCAAACAAGTTACTGAGAGAAGGGAGGGGGTGGGCAGGAAAAGGAAGAAAGAAAGATAAACAATATGAGTGCATCCACTGTTTTCCCTTAGTAAATGAAGCTAAATAGTGAAGCATCGACTACCATGGGTCATCAGCTAGTTCAATCCTTGCTACTTCTTTGGGCACTTTAAATCAGCTGTGAATTGGGCCCTTTACTTTAGTATCACTGGATCCTTCCTTGTCCTTGTGAATTACTTGTGATTTTAGAGGCACAGAGTGGCAGATACTCGTAGGTATGCCTGCATATAGCTCAATTTAAATTATTTCTCTCTATTCCACACCACAAATTAAACAGCTCTTTACGCACCATTCATCTGGTTCTTCTGTGCTTTCATGTACGCTGCTTACTCTGTTAGTGCTTTTTCAGAGTTAATTCAAACAAAAGAACACCTCTTCTACATTCAAATCCTACCTTAAATTTCACCTTTATCAGAAAGTTGGTAAGCTGGTAGTCAAATCAGAACAAGAGATGTTTTGAGACTTTCTAAACATTTGAGCAGCAAAATATGCATAATTAAATACTGTGCTATCAAAAAGGCCAACTTAAAATGGTATGTCTTCCTCACTTCTGAGGTGTCCATTTTGTGATTGTCACATGTAATCACAGGTAGTTATATAACAGCACTGAATGAAAAAGATTTACCATTATTAAGAGAGATCTATAGTAAATTCCCCTCTGCACAGGGGAAAAATTTAACTGAAACAGCAAATCAGCGACTTGTTTCTGGATATCCCATATGAGCCATTTAACTAGCTAGATATAAACAGTTTATTACTTGCAATCTGTGGGTCACAGCTCTTCTGAGTGTAGTCCCAGCAGTAATATCTTGCAATAAGGTGTTACACAAATTGATCTAATGAATAACAGAGAAGACAGGAACCAACACTGAATCTCATGAACCTTATTCTCTTTTGAAACATTCTTTTGGACCCATTTTAAGGCACCCTTATATCGCAAAGCATAATGTAAACTGTCTACCTAGAGGTCAGGAACCTAACACTATGAGAACATAGTAAGGTATTTTCTTCACATTTTAGATGTCTAGTGTTGCTGCTTCCATCAGACACTGATGCAAATCACTCAAAAATGTCTATACCGTTGACTGTTCACTGCCTAAATCCTTTGGAATATCTCACAACTGCTACTGAGATAATGCAGCTAGCAGAAAGATTTGACCTACAGCTGACTCCAAACATCTTGATGGATGAGGAAAGATCTCCAAAGTCACCAGAACAAAACTAGTAATGCTACCTACAGTGGCACCACCTTGCTTTTTCCAATAATAACATGATCATTACTATAGTTCTTGTTAACCCATCTGCCTGATTTTGTTCTTGTGTACAGAACCGCAATCTGGGATATGGCCATATGACTCCTTGGTGTCAGGAAAAAGAAAAAAAAAAAAAAAGAAAAAAAAAGAATCCCCAGTTTGAGGCTTCTATTAAATTCTAACCTAATCTTCCTCAAAACCTAATATTTCATGAATGGACAATTTTCAAAAATATTGTACATTCAGACTTTGCATTGATTTGCATCTCAAATTCATTTTCATTTTAAGATTGTATTGATACCAGTTAGGCAGAAAAAGATTGTTAGCTTTGCAACACAGATGGAAAAACTTGATTTATATGAGACAGATCAAATGTTGAGCAATTAATTAAATCCCGCTTTTTCTCTCCAGTCTCCTTTTACAATTATCAGCTTTACCTAAACAAGTTGATGTCATACCTTCTGGATGCTCATTTTCCTTGGCTTGGAAAGTGATAACCCTGCTTCATCCTACATACTTCAGCCCTTATTCATTTGTTTTTACACCTGTGTATCTAACTGGAGAACTTATCTTCTTACAGCCTTCAGCCTCGTGTTGATCTATCCCTTACTACTCAAGTCAGTTCTTTCTTGACAGGCATCTTCAATCATTTTGTAGTAATAATTCTCTAGATAAAACATATGACATAGGAGACACATGAATAATTGTGAAAACTTTGAGCATGGTTTATATGTTCTTTAGGCTTCCCATAATCCATCCCTTACTACTGCTAATAAATTCTTTTCCGTGATAATATTGATGACTTAAAATTTCATGGTGACTGGTAAGAGTAATGTGGGTGTAACAGGAGACGTCAGATAAAAATGAAGTCTTTTACATATCTGGTATGTTCATCTCCCCAGGCTTCCATTTAAAATGTTGCTTGTGGGATTCCTTCTCATTAAGTTCTTGTAGGGAAGCTCTCATAGAAATACATAGCAACTAGGTGGTACACATGAGTAACCACCAGAGGCAATAGTGCCTGTTTCATATATTGCAATATTATATATAATATTAAAGGGTACTGCGATCCAAAAAACTTTATACAAACACAGTTTTGCTGGTTTAGTGCATTGCAAAAGTCTCTAAGGGAATCCAGTTAGAAATAATCTTTCTTTTGTTTTTGTCATGGTTTAACCCCAGCCAGCAACTAGGACCATGCAGCTGCTTGCCCACTCCACACCCCCCTCCTCCCCCACAAAGAAGGAAGGGAAAAGAGGGAGAAAAGGAGGGGGAAAAAAGACTTGTGGGTTGAAATAGAGATAGTTTAATAGAACAGTTAATGGAAGAGGAAAAAAATAATAATAAAAATAATAGTTGTAAAAGAATACACAAAATAAAGTGATGCAACACAGTTGCTTTCACCACCTGACGATCAATTGTCCAACCCATCCCAAGCAGTAATCACAAATCCCTGCCTTCTAGCCAGCTCCCATTCATATACCGAGCTTAACATCTATGGTATGGAATATTCCTTTGGACAGCTTGTCCTGTCTGTGCTCCCTCCTCAGCTTCTATGGGAAGCTGAAAAAGTCCTTGACTAATGTAAAAGTCACTGAGCAACAACTAAAACAATACGTGGTGTTAATATTATTCTCATACTAAATTCAAAACATGGCAGCTTCTAGAAAGAAAATTAGTTGTCCCAGCTGAAACCAGGACAGTTTTAAAATCTCATTCAGTTTGCAAATCTAACTGCTAGAGGTGTTCAAGGAGACCAGTCCATTACAATTCAATATTCTTTTCTTGTCATTATCCAAGATTGCTGCTTTGTTATTCAGCCAATATATCTTATTCCTATTGCCAACCATTGAACCTTCAATGCAAAGCTAAGATTGTGTTTATAGTCCAGCTCTAGAAGCTTAAGGCTGCTGCGGAAAATAAAGAAACAGTTCTTAATGTAGTTTCTCCTTCTCTTTGGCCATGATGAATAATTACATCATGATAAAAAGGCTCTTCAGCCAATGGGATTTTAACCTTTTTTTGGAAAAGTTGTTTTCAATGCGGTATGTTTACACAAACTAAAGTGTTCAAAGACAGAGTTTGATTCATCGCCCAGATTTCTCAGAGCTCTGCAGGCAATAACTTTTGCAAGAGGCAACCTCTACTACTCAAGCATGTCACTGCTGTAGCTCAGGTGTGTAAAAAAGCGGGCTGGTAAGAAGTTCATCCAACAGGGAACTCCTCATTAGTGGAGCAAAGGAAGTAAATATGCATGTACATGTTGGCCTTCTGAATGTGAGCTGTCCCTGTTCTTGTACAATGTATGTGCCTCATAAGAAATCCTCCTGTTCAGAGTTCTTATTGAGTCAATAACAACTCACTCTTAGAGAGCTCTAAGAAAAACAGATGTGGAGGAAGAAAGCAAAATGGCTGGGAAAGAGAATTAAAATAGTCGTCATTACAGATTTGCGACCCCTGGCACTAGTAGCTGAGGGTTTCACTTTGATAAGAAGGCAAACTATAAAGTCATTTTCCTGGATATGAGTAGAAAATGCAAACCCATGAGACAGTTCCCAGTAACTGGAGGGTGGATCAACGTGTCTTATGGATCACACTTTTGCTTACCTGTGCCTTTTCCCCTCGCCCATTCCTTTCCCTTTCTAAAGAGCTGAGATAAGAGATCTGTAAAAGAAAAGGAAAGAAATAAAGTTAAAGCAGTGTGACTAAATGAACTTGGCAGCAGTCCAGAGGAGCTGATATCAGCGTGGGGAGACCAGAGGCTCTGATGGCTTTAGGCTCTGCAGCTGCTAAGGTGGGTCGTCTATAAGCCAAACAAGACAATTTTAATGGATGGCTTATAATGAGTTCACCGCCAAAATTTTGTGGGTGGGATGAGGAAGTGCTTGCGGCACTAATGCTCCGTTACGTCTTCTGTTGGACTCAGCATGAGCAGCAGAGGACTGGGGGCAGCCGCCAGCCAGGCGAGCCCTTCCCTGAGGCTGGGGTCAGACATGCTCGCTTAATTGCCAGCAGATGAACATGATGAGCAGGAGTGTCATAAATTCTTGTCTTTGGTGCAGTTCCATTATTAATGTCAGTAGTAAACATCCATTCAGGGAAAAGATTAGTCCACCATAAAGCTCCTTAGAAACCTGCTCCGATGTGCACGTCTGTCATCTGACTGATCACAACAAGTGAGCCCTGGCTGGGCTTTCAAAATACGCCAAAGAAGCATCCGTAACAAGCACCATAAAGACAAGGTGTTTCTGTCACAGAAATTTTTCAGCTCTTACAAGCACAGACCTACTTAAAAAAACATGCATTTTAAAATTACATACACATAGAGGCTTTTTGCACTTAATACAGCTTTATGTGGTGCTTTATAAAATCCACTGGCTGAATACATTCATGTTTTAGTGAGGATACTGCTTACACAATATTAACTTTTTTTCTTCTTTGAAACATAAATATTGTTGCAGCAATGGTGTTTTGCTAACACTCTTATAGTAATATCTAGAAAAATCAGTACGCTGAGCAACTATTGTCCTATGGTGGTCTAACTTTTGAGTCAATAACAGTTTTTATTGGTACCAAGCACAAAAAAGCTGTCTAAAATGCAACACACTCTCCCCCATTTACAATATCTGTGAATCTACTTGTTCTTTTTTCACTTTACAAAGAGAGTTTATTTTATGCCAAATCTCAGTCACTAATTATTTTTATAACTTACTTCCAGCCTTCTGAAGATAGGGAGCTAACCAACTTACTTTTTCTCCCCTCTGCAAAAGAAGAGTCATTTTACTTCTTAAGCTGTTTTCCAAAAATCTTATTTGCAGCAGCAACCAGTTATGCTATATAATTTCCATAGCAACAGTGCTTACCATGAGAAACAAAGCCCTAATTGACTGAACCGTGTACAATAGCCTGCAAATGTTAAAAGAAAGGAAGTAACCTGTTGCAAGTAATTTTCTAAACCTATAAATCATCCCTGCAACTCCTTTCAATCTTTTGCGGAAAGTACACGGTACACTGAAAGTTCCCCTGTTTTTAGCAAAAAATGCAGGCAATGAGACAGTATGGCTTTTCACCCACTTTAATTTACAATATATTTCATTTTTAAAATGGCTTGTGCAACAATGTATCTGCTTATACAACCACCTTTTAAAATAACTGCTGGTTTGTAGAAACTATGATTATTTCTTGCTAACTGCTAACACTGAAAGAAATCAGTATTAATATTAATACCTCAGAGCAAAACTTTAGTCAATCTCTCAAGGCACTCATGCAATTCACATTGTCTATATCTATTCAAGCAGGAAAAAATAGGGACTTCTTATATCCCCAGGCCTCCCTCTAACTTTCGCATTGGGGACCCCAACTTTAAACTAAGTATAGAATAAAATTAATATGTGAGCAGGACCACCACAGTGCATGCTTTGTCCAGCTAGAAAATTAGTTAACTAATTACATAGTAACTGTATTCATTTCTGGGAATATCAGCAGTAAAGCATTCATTTCCAATTTCTCAGTGACTTTCATGGCAA
Organism: Chionis minor; assembly: GCA_013398295.1. Taxonomy (NCBI): domain Eukaryota; kingdom Metazoa; phylum Chordata; class Aves; order Charadriiformes; family Chionidae; genus Chionis; species Chionis minor. The sequence continues at coordinate 1,603,732 of VZSF01001813.1, forward strand.
TTTTTTCTTGCCTGAAGGTTCAGGGACTGCTTTTGCTCTCTATAAATGAGCAGACTGTGCATTAGGGACTAAGGATTTAGCAGGAAGAAGTTGTGAATGTGGCCAGCTCAAAGTACAGTGAAACTGAAAATGTGATGCAGTATTATAACCTGAGTATTAAGTTGTTAATCTTTCTTCTGCTGAAATCTCCAAACTGATGATTTGTTTCCACAACTGCTATCCAACTTGATGTCTTCGTGCCTTGTTTTTTTTTCCCAATGCATGATCACTACTCCATGCTGAGGCTTTTTTATTTCACAGGCATCTCTCTCACTTCCTTTCTTTGTTTTTTCCATATCCCTGACATCTAACTAACTTGCTTCCAGCTGCACTCTCAGAGGGAACAGACCAGCTGCTCCCTTCCCCATCAATCCTCTGCGCTCCTCGATGCAGTGCCAGCAGATAAAGGAAGAGTCACGATGACCTCCTTCAGATGCCATGAGTTGCTGCTCTGGCCCCTTGGCTGTAGGAACAGACTGTTCTGGAGCCACTTACAGCATTGCAAGAGATATGCAGACGTGGATAGGGAACTTCTCACTCACCATATGTGTCCACAAAGGGCAAGCGACATCTCCCCTAAGCAAACGTGACTCAGAAGGCTTAAGACATAGAAAATACTATAATTCATACTCTACAGCACTAGTAAAAGGGCAATATTCATTGACTCTTCAGACTAGAGTCACATTCAGTCTCATGGTGAAATACAAGCAAAACAAGTTTTTCCTTTTAATGACCTCCAGCGGAATCAAGCACTTGAGAATAACCTGGTAAAGAGAGAGCAAAAGAGCCCCTTTTACAAGCGGTCTGAAAGACTATAATAAGATTTGTGCAATGTACTTCCCGCACACTGAGGCTGGGATATAACGACCTGAGGTTTAGCACCCAAGAACATTTTTGACAGCCTCTCATGGTAACCAGTGGAAAGAACCTAAAACTGCTTAAGTGAAAAACAAGCAGAACAAAATTAAAAGAAGTCAATCCTGGTGTTTTTTAAGAATGAACATAAGCCTTGGCTGTGACAGTTTGGATTTTAAAACTAGTTTTAAGGAGTTTTTTTTTATATTGTACCTCACGGGCTCCCCTCCTTCATTCATGTTGAACGAGTTACATTGTCTTGATTCATTTGCCACCTGTTACCATCCTTACCTCTAGGGTAGGTTTTGTTCCTTAAACAATCTTTTCTGTTAAAAAAGTCAACAGAATACCCATGAAAACTTTATCTTAAAATACACAGGGACCCTCAATAACTGCCACTCACGTGAGCACCATTTTCTTTGCCTTTGTCTAAACCAACTGCCACAACATGTTTATTTTATGAAGGGGGACATTTGGCCTGCGGATGTCCAGTCAATGTCTACGTCAATAGCAAAATGTTTTCTCCAAACTCTGACATTTCGATTTCAAATACCAAGACATTCAAAATTCAGTATTAATGTTCATGCACTTCTGTCAGGTAACCCTTTGCCTGCTGCTATATCTACTGAACTTGTGATAGGATTACTAGAGGTACTCTGTTCTCTCCTTTTACTTTTAGAAATTACTTTGGTGTTCCAGTGCATCTGGAAAAGGCAGCCTGGCTTCACCAAAGCTGTCTCATTCCCTTTCTCTATGTGTTGCATTATGTGCCACAAGGCCCCAGGTAACTCTTTTTTCGCAGTTGTATAGCTGCACGTGCTTGGATGGGGTTCCTGACCGTGAGGGTGTGATAAAGAGTGCAGAGACTGTCATCTTAGAGTGAAATTCTTGATCTCTGACAAGCATGTGGAGGGACAAGGTGCTGTTAGGTTTAGGCGTAGAGCAAAGAACATGTAGACTGGCAGGAAAGAGGAGAAGAGTGAGTGTCATACACAGAGTGAGTGCACAGCTTCTGCCTGCCTCACTCCTGCAGTTCATTGGGAAGGCAGCAGGAGAGGCAGAAGAGGTCCACTGTGACCAGACAGACCCTCCTGAGCAGTCCTCCCAGGAAGGCTACGCTGGAGTCAGCTCATGGCCGGAGAGAAGTTTTCAGCACAACGAAAAGCTGAAAATTAGAAAGAGATTAGGCAAAGAAAGGAGAAGCATGAAACAACATACAGACAAAGCAGCAAAAGTAGTATTTGATACATAACATGACAGTTCTCCTCAGACTCTCCTTCACTCCCTGTGAAGATCAGTAATCTAGTGAAGACAAGAAAGAGGATTCACATCAAAATACCTTCAACATCGGTTTTTTACCAAAATCTTCTCTTCTCCTTACCTACTGCACATTAAATGAGTTCCCTGAAGACCTAAGAGAAAAAGAACAAAGAGATAACTGTGGACAAGCAAGTGGGCAGAACTATTACTGATATTTCATAAGGGCAAATGGAGACTCAAGGGTAAAGATCCTTTGTTTATTGGTTTGCAGGGAAAGAAGAAAAAAAACCCAACAATCTGAGCCATAACAAGATTTCTGTCATTTTGTTCATTGTTTGAGCAATGCCACCTCACTGTCTCTGTGTTCTACAAGTTTCACCTCAGGAAAAGTAAAACCAGTGCTTCTTCCAATGTGCGTGTGTACACATACACACACATATCCTACACGTATGTCTGGTGTCACACCACAGTGCTAGTAACTGAGCAGTTATAAAACTCAACCTAAGGGCTTGTAACTTAAGCAGACAAGAGAAAGGATGAAGAAGATGAGATTTCCCTTGGGAAATTCACAGAGGAAATTCCCAGTAGATTGAGGTTAGGAGCCCCTTAGGAGGAAGTTCCTTATATGCTTGACCTCTTCTTACTCTTCTGCAAACATTCATTACAGACAGGATAGGGACTAGATGGACCTTTGGTCTAGTACAGCTGTTCTCTTCTAGTGATATAATTCCACTTTCCATCTGTGTTTCTGTGACTGTTTCTGGTTCTTTACTGCTAAGTAGTAAAAACCAACAGATTAGAAAATGCTGAGGCAGTCTGCCCTCTCTTAATGCATTAGTTCAGGTAACTACATTTGGAAATTTTGCCCTTAACTCTTCATATTGGTAAACTATTGGTTAGAATTCACGATGCCAGTGCATAAAGGGTAAGATCTAGTAGTATGGTTTAGTGACCGGATGACTCATGAGAAGCAGCGTGCGGTGTGTACCTTACAACATGCTTCTTGCTGCTCTCCCAAGTTCAGCGCACCCTTCAGCTGAATATCAAAAGTCAGATTTAATAAATAATCTGAGGGTCAGTAGTAGCTGAGTTTTTAGCAGTAGCCAGAGAGCCAGGTTCACTGACATCAGCACGGGCTTGCTGAAAGGCATGTCCACCACCCGTAAGAGTCACTGGTTTCTCGCCTTGTAATTCACCTTTTTTGCACATTGCTGTGTGATTTAGTTGTTGGTCTCACCTGTTAGTTTCTGCTGGAATTCCTTATCACAAGCTACAGATTTCAAGCAATGAGTGACCTGAGAAGTGATAATGACATAGCAGTACTCATTGTCCTTGTCTATCCCTGCTCACTTTGACATCAAGGAATGTTTTATCACACATAACAGTGGAGCAATTTTGTTCACTGTGGATGCCACTTCTGCTCTGAACAGGACACTCTTTTCCTTTCCTCACCCCAACCTACATCCCTTCCTGGCTGGACCAACATAAAATGATTTTCAAAATCCCTCTTCCCAGCAGTAATACACCCATAGCTGTCCTGTCTCCAAGTGACTGGCAGCTCCTGCTTCATATTGCTGTTCCTCTCTGTGCTCTCAGTGAAGTGGGAGTCAATTCTACACAGCAAGGGCTGCTTAGATTAGAGAAGCAGCCCTTCACAAAGCGAGACAATAAACTCCCCAGATTTTCTTTCCGACCAAAGTCAGACTCTCCAAGTGAGTAGTCAGCTGCTTGATGGTGCTCCACTCAAGAATACATAGCATTTTTAACACATACCAGATTTCCAACATGGTGAGGTCTACAATTACTTCACCATTTGACATCCTGCTTTCATTACATAGGTTTTCTGTATTTGTGCTTCCAACTACACTTTTCTAACCTGATGTCTTAAAAAACAAGCAATAATAAATAGCCTCAGGTTACCACTTTCACCCTAGCAGAAAAAACTGTTCAAATCTGTAGAGAACATAAGTAACTGAGATTATCTTTTTTTTTTCTTTTTTTTTTTTTTAAACAAAGCTCTCTCATTGCTTTTATTTGTTTGTTTTCCAAAGGAACTTACTGAGGATAAACTGAGTTGTAAGCCATAAGCCTGGGGATGAAGTATTTGAAGCAAGGCTGTGCAACTATCTACTCAGTGCTGGATAAGGGCAATATTAAATAGAACTAATGAGCTTGAGTGAGTCAAATGACCTTTCCTCATTTGCTACAGACAGCTTTGTTCCTATGATTCAGTTGGTTGCTCAGTAAAGGTTGTGCAGCTCATTTGCTGTATTTTTTACACCAGAAATTAATGAATGAGGCCACAATGTTCTGCATCTATTTGCTGACCCACTGGTAAGCAATTTTAGCTACCTGCCTACTATTTGAATGAAGGCTTGTGCTGCTGAAGCCTTTCACGAACACTGTAAGGAGCTGTACATAAAGCCACTCAAGAGTGTCAATCACGCCTTCAAACAGCTTGTTCCACAGATAGTTGCGTGTCCCCCAGCACCTTCATTTTCGCAAAAAAAATGCTGTATAGCAACACACTGGTAAAGTACACAGGAACTGGCTTTCACAGAACTTTTTTCCTTTTTTTTTTTTCTTTTTTTCTTTTTTTTATACAAACCATGCCTGCAGACAGGGAGAAGAGGGACATATTAAACTCTGGGTGTATGAATTCAGTACGATTGATCTAAGCAATCTCAAAAAAAATAGGAAGGATAAGGGATTTCAAACAAGTTGCTGTCCTGTCTTCACTGTTCTTCTAAGGACAGAGAAAATGTCCTAATTGTCATCTAATACTATCTTTCAAAATAGACAGTTCAGTATTCTCCATCATATGTAAATGTCATTTTTCTCTCTCTTGAAGAGAAGGAACGGAAGAACCAAATAATGGCTTTTTGGAAGTATGTGTCTTTTAGCCATTTTTGCCCAGTGATCTGACCAACCTCCACTCCAAGAAGGTACACTTCTTAAGACTCTGGCATCCTGATTATTCAATGTATGCTGCCACTGTCATCTGGCCTATACACACCAGTGTCCTTCCCAAGGAAAGAAAGGTATGTGGGGAATAAGGATGTGCACCCACACAGATCTCACCTCTGCCGAAAGCTGGGGTCCAGTGGTTCTGAAGCTCTGTTCTGGTTAGACGCAGCTATTTTTAGAGGACTATGATGAAGAGAAAGGATTTGACCATGTTTGAGGATGTTTGACAAGCTATAATTGCTTTCTAATCTCTTAACAATACGTGCTTGAAATTATGCATATGTTTAAGTGATTTACTGGATTGGGGCTACAGTTGAAAATCAAGCAAATGGCTTGGAAGGATATCTCCATAGTTGAGGATATTAGCCTATATAAGGCTGGAATAGTCAGGCAGCAATGCCTCAAGTTCTGATGCACATCTGTCTCTTCTGCTTCTTACTGTTTCCCATCTAAATTTTAGAACATGTTTTCAGGCTTTTTTTCCCTAAATAGCTTCTCCTGTAAGTGATACCAGAAATCCCTACCATGACATGCATATGCTACAGTGATACGTTTCTTTTGTTTCCCTTTCTCTTGATTACCAGCATGGGCTTTTATTTTCAGCAATGCCGTTCTCTCGTCCAGATGACGATAATGTAAATGGATATATGCCCTGAAAGGATAAATAAGGGTACTGACACATAGCAGGTGATTGACAGGAACTGTTTAAGTGCTGTCATATGGCTGGCATGTCACTGAGTGATCAAATTCTTCTCCTGCCAGTAAAAATTACATTGACGCCTCATGCGGATTTTAGCCTCTCCATAGCGCCACAGCTCCATTCACAGAATTTACTATGCATCTTATATGTTTAAAAAAGACTGGATGAGGAATTCTCCTGTGCTTGCCTGATTTCTGCTCCATATTTGTCTCAGCTTTGCCTGCAGAATAACACACACCTCTAATGGTCCACTGGCACATTCAGTAATTTATATGGAAACATACAGAGAGGGGTCAGCTGGACTTATCATAGCAATACACGGGCCCTTCCAAATTGCTTATTGGTACAAGATACCCAGCAGATACCCTTTTAAAGGCACTTTTTGTCACTTAAGAGCATGACTAAATATAGAATCCTGACATTAATCTGCTGAAGGTAGTTAAAGAAACTTGCTTACAATATCATAATAACTCAACCTGGAGGAGGAGGAAGCGATTGCTGCTTCATCTCTCTGTTAAGAGAGTTTTCAAGAGCTCAGGTTAATACAAACTGCAATTATGATTATTTTTAATTGAAAGCTTCTTTCTTGGACCTAAACACTGCATTTCTTTTCAAGGATACTAAGTAGTCTGAGATATTTTGCCTAAAATACTCCACACTCAAATCACTACTATAAATGCTGAATTTAAACTGGCTTCCTGATCACGACAAACTTTCTAATTTATATTGAATGGGACGTTCATGGTATGAAATAATTCTGCTGGCCAGCTTGAGTCAAGTGCTCAGGTCTTGCTCCTCCTCATCCCCACACCTTGTGAGCTGAAAAAACACTGAGACCTTGAAACCTACACACTATAGCTGGCTATAAAGTAAATATTTTCACAAATTCAGACACTGGTCTTCTAAAAGTGCAGTTTTCCCAAGCATTAGAAGAGAAATTAGTCCTGTGTCACTCAAACCAGGACAACCATCAGTCCAGGTTATCCTCATCATCACTTCCTCCACTTAATATTGCCACATCAATTCTCAAAGCACAGGATGCTTTGAGAGTTGAACAAGTTGGGGCCACCCAGACAAGCTGTGCAAAGCTGCAGGTCAGTGCAGAAGAAAGGTGCCACCAACAAGCAGCAAGGGGAGTTCCTGCCCCGAGGAGAGCGTGCATGGCCAGCATGGACTTGGTGTGCCAGAACTGGGGCATTGTACCCTCCTTCCTTCTCTGTGTTCACGTCATTTGAGAGAGTCATATCGGAGCTTAACAGCCACGGTGGAAGGGAGGGAAGGAGGGAAAGAAAGCAACTAGGGAAGAGACAGAGAGGCATTTGTTGATGGCATGAAGCAGTGGAGGGTTTTGAAGACAGACGACCTGTTTCAGAGGCCGTTCCCATTCCTAAACCATTGGTATTGAGGCTGCGAGAGGGGCGGAAAGCCAGTGCCGCGCAAGGCAGCCTCTGAAGACACCGAGGGAAGGAGGGGAGGGCAGTGGTGTGGTGGCTCTGCTTTGCATATTGGAAAAAGACGAGAGCATTGATCAGCACACACAATATCTGGCGAGGGATTTAATGATACCAAAGGAAAAAAACAGCGTCGAAGTGAAAGGAGAGAAAGGCATAAAGAATTTTAGCATTGAGCAAAGCAAGGCATCAGCATGTACAAAACACAGAGCATAGGTAGATCAGGAAGAAGGGAGATTACAGAACTGACGTGTTATTCCTATCTATTTCTGCTCACAGTGGAAACACAATATAGTCATCAGCTAATTCTTAATCTTGTCTGCTTATTAATTTTCCATCTAATTACATGATACAAAAATTGGAATTAACAGAACATTTATGCATTACAGATTTGTTTATTCAAAGTTCCCTACAGCAAGCTGCAAAGTAATTATTCAAAAAATTTGAAGTGAAACATTGATTAAGAAATCCTTGGGAAATAAAGTCATGACTTAAGGGAACAAAATTCACTTCAGGGAAGCTCTGAAGAGCTGGCAGTCGACAGATTTGTTAAAATCTGACTCAAATTCAATAAAGTTTTCATGAAATGAACGCACCTGTTCTGGAGCAGCTGAATGCTCACAGAAAACTTTGAAAAACAATCAGTTTAGAAGGAGTTCTGCCAAACGGCCTATATTTTGTCTTTCTCCCATTTTGACACATCGATATAAAAAGCAACATCTTTGCTTCTCAGAAGTTCATCTGTCTCTTCTGCTGATTACGCAAATGAAGTCATATTTCTTTGTGATGACAAGCATTTTACTAGAACTACATTTGATGCTGTAAACAACAGGGAATTAGTCACAGAAACTGATGAACTCTTAAAAAAGCAAAGTGTTTTCATTCAGGTGTTCGCCTGCGATGAAACTGTGACAGTAAAAGATCTGAGCTGATAGGCATACAGAATTGTATGAAGAAAAATATTTTGTGATGTTTTCCTGGAGGCATCCATTTTCCATCCAGTAAGTCATATATGACTCAAAAATGGACTAGAATGTTTTGAAAAGAATATGTAAGAAAATATGAGGAAGTATGTTCTTAAGAAAAATCAACTTATAAAAATCTGCTTTTCATTCAGTGATTCAACATATAAAATATATGAGAAATAAATGACCGAAGAAATAGTAAAATATTATTTTTTGGATAAAAATAAACTTCATTTGCACAAAGAAATCTCAATCCATTCTTTCAAAACATGTATGTTAAAAACACTTGCCCTTAAAGGGTAGAGGAGGTGATTAAAAAGCCTGGACACCTGCCCTAATGAAGGCAGGCTTTGGTGGCAATCCAGTAGCATCTTGGCACCCCTCCCTATCCCAGCCATTTAAGGATGTTTTCCCTCCTCACTGTGCAGACCACCAGCCTGTTGTCAGTCCCTTTCCACATTATCTCAGTAATCCTCCACTTCAGGAAGTGCAAAGTCTAGCACCTACCAAACCAGCCACACTGCAGCACAACCCACTCCTCCCTGCCAGAGATTCACAGGTACCGACTGCTTCCCTGACAAACCAGCAGAGCAGTCTTCAAAAGAAAGGATTTCCTCTACTTCAACCACAAGTGTAGGGCTTCCCTCAACTCCTCCTTCCCCTCCCCAAGCTGACCACTGCAAATTTTCTCAGCACAACCATCCAGTCACCAGGCCTCTCTCTCACTACTGGGGGACTTTTTAAGCCTTTCCCAAGGGGTGGTGTCAGGGAGTCTGCCTGTCAAAATGTCCCTCCTAGCTACCTCTCTTCTCATCTGGTTCAACTTAAGGGCAATTTTTCTTCTGAAATGCATTACCCACATGAATAAAGGTTGCATGATCAAGCCAAAGCTTGATACAGCAAAAAACCGAAAAGATTTACACTGCGTCAGGGCTACAGTCCTTCTGAGAAACAATAATAACCACTTTACAGAGAAATAGATGCTCTCCCTCCCTACTTGCAGCAGTAAATAAGCTCTACTGAAGTCAAAGTAGTAAATATGTTTTGAAATTTTGATAAGTACTTTCACAGCAAGTTTTACAAATGGATCTCATTTTCTAAAGTGCCACAGACTGTTGAGTTCATTGCCGTTGAGCGAAAAGAGTTAAGTGTCGCAGAACTACACAGCTCCCATTATATGCTGACAACAATATTTTGACTTCAGTGCTCTCTTCATACTGTGGATAAATACTGAGTTGTTTGCGTGTCTGTTCTGTGCTGAAAGTGCATCTGAGGTTTGCAAATACAAAGGGTCTAAACCCACTCCAAGCAAAATCTCTGTTGACTTCCACAGGCGCAAAAAAAGTCTCTATAAAAAGACCGTGTAAGAAGACATAAAAAGACCTTATAAGAAGACATAAAACCCCCCTCATTCTGAAACCTCCTCTACATTCTTGAAAGCTATCCAGTTATTCCACAATCCCAATCTGTCTAACAACAGGAGTAAGAGCTATCTCATCTCACAAAACAGCTCCTCTCTTCAATATTTTAAGCGCAGAACTAAATACCAAATAGTATCTTTGATGATAAATGGCAAAATGAATCTGGATTTTGACCAGCAGGATGCAGTCATTTTACAACCACAGGCCTCTTTTGAAGGCATACGCTCATCTGAACAGTCAGAAGTGGTCCGTTAGAAGCTAAACTTAGACCAGCAAATTCATGCATGACATGAAATACAGAGAGAGTTCATTTCATCACTGTGGATGGGTGGGACCGTTAGCACACTGATTGAATTATCCCATATTTGTATTCTTTATTAAATAGTTTCTAACTCAGTCTGATACAGAAGAGATCTCTTCCCTTAATGAATATTCTGCAAAGCGCTCTCCTCCTGCCATGTGCCCTGCTGACCCAAATGAAGTTAGGGGTTTCCACACTCCCAATTCAGTGCAGCTACTGGGTAATTCATGAGAGCTGGCTTTCTTGAGGAGAAATTGCGCCTGTAACGGGGAGACCCCTGTCCATCCAGAGGGAACTGCAATGTTGGCCTGCTTCCCCCCTTTATGTGAGAAGCTTGAGAGGCTTCAAATTTGCCACTTTATCTGGCACAAAGGACTGTGCTTATGACACCATTTTAAAGTGCTGTACAAGAAAGAACAGTATCTGTTCCTCTTGTAAATGTGGTAATAAACAGCTTTTACAAAGTATCTCCAGGATGACTAAAAACAGCTGGAAATTTGCTTCAATAACCCCTTTGCTTGTGTTGTAGCTGGCTTTTCTTTACTACTGCTTCCCCTTCCTATAGTAGAAAAATCTCACTCCGAATTTTAGTTATCCCACTATCACCACTAGCAACAAGAGCGTATTTGGTCTGGTTATTCATTTCTGAAGAGCTGCTGTGAAGGAGCCATGGGAGCGAATTATAAGCACACAGCTACCGGTTTGCCTGACCGTGTTATAACAGAAATCAATTGTTCTTCTTACAGAAGGGGTCTCAGAGGACAAAATAATGCAAGATCTGAATGGCATCCTAGTTAGTTTATCTGTCTCCAAATCTTTGACAGCTGACAGGGAAATTGAAAATTCCATTTAAAGAAAGAAGGGACCCACACAGCCAGTTGTATTTTTCCCCCCACCAACCCACCTGACAGGAAGGAGGACCCCACCGCAAGATTCCTTAACCTTTCCAGACAGTATGGACAGTATGCAACTCAAAACACTGAAATTGTGCTGTGCAAATAGACTGTGAGCACCCATTTTTGTTCCATTGAAGTCCCCTTCAGTTGTTCTACAATTTCTGGACAGTTGGAGTTTGCAAGCAGGCAGGAGTCACAAGACAACTTGTGGAAGATGCTGGGAGGTGATAGGGGCAGCAAGGGGGAGCTCAGTGGAGCTCTCTGAGTAGGGAGAGAGGGTGGATCTGAGGATCCTCTTAGCTGAACTAAATCACATCAGCAACATGTACTCATACTTGCTGCCAGCTCCACTGAGAAGATACAGATGTAAAAAATAAGCCCAAATTACCTTTTATCAGGTTATGTTGCAAAGTTGAGGGAGGGTATTAGGATGATTGGAGGCTTCTGAGAGCACTGCAACCCAGTGTTAAAGTAGAACATTGCAAATGCAGCAAGCAGAATATTTCTCTCATCTGAATCTAATGAATTCACTAATCACGTTGCTGTAATTTTCTTTCAAGCTATTGGTAGAATAAGTGGATACCTGGGGAGCCAACCCTGCCCATGGAACCGAGAACTTTTGCTGTTTATTGGTATGCGTGGGAAAGTGGTTTTCCTGGATACATTTATTTGCTGGCTTTAAATACTTATGTTTACTTGGGGACTGTAAATACTTTTATAAATCGTAAATTGTCATTAGCCCATCTTCCTGATGCATCTCAGATTAAAGCTAATGCCTTTCAGGTGGGTGCTATTAAATTAGCCTACTGAAACCTGACAGGCATCCTCTAATCAAAAATGTATTGTCTTCTCCACTTAGAGCAACTTTTGCTGCTTCTAGGCAGAAAGATAATCCCATGAGTAGTCCAACTGTTTTCAGATGTGTGGATTTGTGTGGATTTGTTTGGACCAGAAACAAACAGGAAATGGCTTGTCCCCCTTAATTATTACTACAATTTGTATTTGAGTAGGACTTGTACTAGGTGGTGAAACACAGAGTGCTTGATTAGAGGAGGCTGCTATTTCCACAAACAAATAGAGGGGGACACAAATATTAATGTTTTACAGATAGGTCTTGCAGGACAAAGAATTACTCTGCCATTGATACCATGAGAAAAATGTGGCCAAATTAGGACAGAGTCTGGCTCTGGGACTTTCTAATCTTAATTACCAGATAAGGACTTTGTACTTTGCACTTTTTCCTTACATACTTAAAATTTAAATTGCCAGCTTTGATACTGGCAGCAGAAAGAGTAGTGTCAATTTTCCAGGCCTTTCAGGGGTTAAAAACCTTCTTTAGGAACATCAACAATTATCTTCATAAAATGGCTAAATTCCTTCCAATGCCCAAATAACTGGCTGTTCAAGAACACTAGGATGCTTCAGGACTGCTTAAACAGGATCTCAGAGACACAGATATTACACCTACAGTTTACTGCAATGAAAACAGAATTGGCTAGAAAAATACCAGCTGGCCATAGGTGGAGGTTTTCTGTTTGGGGTTGTTTGGTTTTTTTTAATGGAGTTGTGATATTTCTTTGTATTAGAAGAGACTGAAATGTGGTTGAAGTGCACTTTCTTCACAATCCATTATGCATGTGATGGGGTTCAGGAGTTTGTGCAGAATAAAGGAGTCTCTGTATTTCCATTTCTATTTGTGGATAACAATAGTTTTTTTGCTTCTGTATTTTAGACTTATTTACCGAGTACTACCAAAGAACAGTTACATTTTATAATATGGGATGTTCCTTCGTCTGTGGTAAGCAAACAAACATTCTGATTTACTTTCACTAGAATTGTCTAACCTAGGCAAGTCAGATAGGAGTATTTTAGTATTGCACACTCTTCAGACAAAAGAAACAAACATCTGGAGAACTGGTTAGTTGCCAGATAGGGATTTTAAACCAGATTATCACACTTTATCTCAAGAGGCTGAAATTATTACAGAAATGGCATTCAGAACCCAGAGCAGTTCTCTAAAGAAAAAGAAGTTACAAGCAGCTGAAATGGAAATGGAGAATCCATACAGGCAATATAACTGGTCTTCCATTCTTTGAAACAGACCAGACATACCACTCCAGAACAACATTAGTGAAACCACCTCATAAGTGCTCTTTGGTCAAACCACTTCTTCCCAAAGAGTACAAGAAAAAAAGAAATTTAATAATTCTTTGACATATTGAAGAGATTATTTTTATACATATATATGTATATATGTTCTTATGCACACTCATTCCTACAACTCTAGACATTCTAAGTGCGTGCATGTACATGCATAAAGCAGATTGATCAAAAGTTTTTACATGTCAAGCGTGTGAAGGATATCAACCCATGTTCAATAGCAAGCAGTCATTTGATGGACAAAACTCCCAGCAATTTATTTTTACTCAAAATTTTCACTGAAAGTGGGTTGTTTTCATATATTTTATTATGAACTGTTCCATTACTAAGCTTTACCTGATGTGGCCCATCAAACTTTGCTGTGTTACATCTTTGGTAACCCACACCATTGAGCTACTTCTGTTGTTGTTTTGTTAGTGTGATTAATAATAAAGTATCTTGGAGACATCTAGGTAAAGGTAATGGTAGGTTTTGGCTCTGAATATTTAACAAACAAATAACGCAACAGCCTTACCTTGCTGATTTGAGCTAATGAAAACTGGGAGGGCTTCTGGGAATTACTACATTTTGCAAATTGCTAAGTGAACAAGCAAAAGAAGCCATGTTAATGTTTCATAAAATCCACCGTGTTCATTTATTTTTGATGAATGTACTTTAAACTATGTGCAAACATTTCATAATAAATTAGTGGAATCCATAAAAAACATAGAGGTAATCATGAAGGCAAATTAGGAGTCTTACACACATATGTTCTTGCTGTAGTTTCTCACCAAGAAAATAACACCAAAGGAAAAGTTAAAAAGACCACTATTGTTATCAACAGAGTAAGTAAGAAACAGCAAAATGTAAAGTGGTCATGCTGTACATCAGCCTCCAAGTCACAACATGAAGCAAACATGAAGCCAGACTCTTCTTGCAGGTGCACAGTGAAAGGGCAAGAGGAAACAGTCACAAGCTGCTGCAAGGGAAAATCCAGGTGGACATAAGAGAAATGTAATTGCACAATGAGTGATCAAGCACTGGAACACGTTTCCCAGGAAGGCTGAAGAATTTCTATCACTGGCATTTGCAAGACTCACATGGACAAGGACCTGGTCTGAATTGTATGTTTTCCCTGGTTTAACTAGGAAATCGGGCTGGACAACCTAGAGAGAGCTCATCTAACTTAAATTATTTTGTAAGTCTATTAAAAAATAAAATGTATACGTCAATAAGGGATTTGTCACCTTGGAAAATGAGACTGGGCACAATGGCATCACTGCTGGATTATTTTCAGGTGGCTTAGAAAACTGAATGATTGATGTCATCCCCAAAACATTTTACGATACCTAGTATTACAAAGAGACACTGCTGGACTTAACCAATCACCTCTATATGGAAGCAAAAATAGGATTAATCAGCTAAAAATCAATGTTTCAGTGAATAAATGATTCATTCACAGAAACTACCCTCGTCTGTGAGGTGAATCTGGTGGAAGACTGTCTGTCCCCATCTCACTATCCGTAGTGGGAAAAAAGACCCCCAGTAAAGCCCAGTTCTCCATTGTAGACAGGAATGTAAAAGAGCTTACACATGAGGTGCCATAGTAAAGTAAATATGAAAGTCTATAAAAATTCCAGTCTTAACTGGCTGTGCAAAGTCTGTTCCTGAAGATGCTCTAAGTCGCATCAGCTACTAGAGTCTATCAAGTATGGTGAGAATAAATATATTTCAGCCCTGTCTGTCTTTCTGTCATCAAAGTCTAGACAAAAGGGAGATCACCTATGGATTGGTACCACACCTAACGATTCCCCTGCATAAAGAGCATTCTTGTGTAGCCCTGTGAACTGGCGGCAGGTTAGCTGCTGCTGTAATGCAAAAGGTCTAGTCACCAGAGTCTTGCAGTTATTTTTATCAAGGATGAGGGTTAACTGCTTGAATGAAAAAGAATTATGGTCATGTTAATAAATATTTCTTAGAGCAGTCTATGGGCAAATGGTGTCTTATAAGACACCAGAAAGCAATCTTTAAAAAAATTTAAAACCAAGCAAAATTCCTCTACACCATTCCCAAACAGGTGAGCAGATAAAAAAAAAAAAAAAAAAAAAACAGAAAAAAAAAAGTATATTGGAAGAAATGAATGAACAGTCAAAATAGCTCTTTTCAACTCAAAAGAAAATGAAACATCTTTCAGGAATGCTGCACAAGGTCATCCAATTTTTCCTTTCCATAGATAACACAGGTAGCCCCGGGATAAAAACACTGAGCCACTTTGGGTAAGGTAGTCCTAAGGTATACAGTAGGATGTTACTTTGGGATTTCTTGAGTGAGATCAGTGTCTCACCGTTACTCCACAGCAGAGACTTTGCAACCTGAGGCAAATGAGCTTTTTCCAAGTGGCATCCCAGCACTGTCCAGACTGCTGGCCTTTTCCTCCTCTGCATTTTTAGAACCTAGCACAGAGAAAAGGCAAACTGCTGATGGTATATTTGGAAATCTCTTTCACTGAAAGCACAGATTTTTCCCCTTTCTTGCTCCCAGTTCAGAGGGTTGGTAACAGGGAAATAGCTCTCTCATTTCTTCAAATTTCCCTCAGAAACCAGTCCAACATGAAACAAAAGTGAATGGCCCCATTATTCTAAGGGGGCATCATTTTAAAAATACCAGGGATGCTTTTCTTAGTCAGTAATTGTAAATTCAATTTTAATACTCTGAATGGCAACAGGCTTCGAGGAGCAAGCGTATTGCAAGCTGGAGTTTGCCAAGTGCAAGACAATCACAAGAGCTCTTTATTTCTCTGGTCACTCAATAATATTAGACCTCATTAAAGAGGAGAGATTGCATTGCAGAAATTGTGCCCTGGAGATAGCACCCACTTACAAATAAACAGAAAAACTAACACTGCAACATACCGCGTCAGAATATAGACTGCCACCCAATCCAGAAAACCCAATATTCTCATTTAACTTGGCCTTTCTACTGTGTTGTTTACAGAATATTGAACACAGAGACAGCAGGAATAAAATCAGTTATCAAAGGAAGGACTGTAAAATTAGATCTTGCAATAATACCCCTATCTTACTGCTAAAAGAATAGTATTATCTTTATTTCATTGTTGCACAGGATCGAACTTTTCACCTTAGCATCCCAGGGCTCTTTATAAGGAGCTCCACCCCATAAGAGTGGAAATGCTGCTATGAATCCCTTCTGGCATCAAGCACACAAGCACTCTGGGCTATTACTAAAATAAAAACAAATGTGCAGAGAAAGCTCGTAATCCTATGCTGCACCTGAGATATGATGCCACTTTTATTGCTTGCTAACGAGCCGTGCTTGCCCCACCAGAGACACATAATACACTCACTGATCTCATGTTTCTAAACATGCATGTTAATTAATATGTAAAGCCTCCAGTTACTTGGAATTCATTTCCCTTTTTCATGTTGTTTAAATACAAACATGTAGCTGTGTTTCATGCCTTTTTATTTAAATGACAGACCTGCCATTAATTTATAAAACAATTGTGGGTCCACTGATCTTAGCGAGAGCATAAACATATTCTGCACCTGAAATAGAGAAAAAATCAAGACTAAAGATGATTAACTCTTCATATTTGTCTCTGCTTTTTCAATAGACATCCTCTCTCCCATGAGATCAGGAATCAACCACTACTTAGATATTTAGTCCTCAGCTTTGGCATTAAAACCCTCCACAGCAAGCACTGACTTAGTAATGTTCTTTCTATTCTAAGGAATAAAAATAACAGCAAAATGAAAGATTGGACACATTATATATGGCATTCAGTGATGGGAAAGAAAGAGATGATAAAAAAGATGCATTATATTTATACTACTTTGTTACGCTTTTTGCTTTATTCCAAAAATAAGACACTTTCTTCTACATTCTGATTGTGTTTTGTGACAATCATTATTCAGGGAATGAAGAATTTTAATGACTTAAAAATTAATTTAGTGGTCTCAGCCTAGCTCCCAGTGAACACGTGTCCACATCAAAAATAAAAAGCACACTAATTGGCAGTCTCATTGGCATTCATAGCACAGAAACCAGGAACTCCATAGATTTTAAAGCCAGAAGTGACCATTGTGATCATCTAGTCTGACAGGTCATGGGACTTCCCTGAATTAATTATTGCTTCAAATCTCAATAGCTGTGATAGACCTGCAGCATGTTTTTTAGAAAAACATTCAATGTCAATTTTAAAGTTTCCAGTAATGGGAAATCCACTACAATTCTTGTTCAGTTATTCTAGGGGATAAGCTGTGCTCACTGTTTAAAAAAAAAAAAAAAAAAAGCAAATCTCATTTTTTCTCTGAATTTTTGTACCATAAGCTTTAAACTGTGTTAACAACTTATACCTTTGTTTGCCAGAGTAAAGTGTCCTCTGAGCAAATTATTAGTGGTGATATGAACGTCAAGATGTGTGGATGGTGTTTTATTTTTAATATTGTAGTCTCGTTGTTCAGTTATCTGCCCAGGAAAATGGAAATCTGGATTCAGTGCAACCTGAGGAATATGCAACCCACAGTTCCAATTTCCTAAGAGAACATCCTAGTTGCTAGTTCCCCACTGCTGGAAACTGGCTGGACTCAGGAATACCACTTACCCTTCTTTTTGAAGCTGGGTCATTACGTTAGCTGAGAACACAGTGTTTCTGAGGGCAAAGAGAGGACACCAAGAAGCATGACAGCCTGATGTGTGAGGCCCTTAGTTCAGAGAGAGTATATTATACTACAATATATACCATATATATTATATAGTATTAAATGTAATAGTCGGATAATGAAATAACTCATAGAATATATTAAAACCCAGGGCACATCTTTTAGCCCTCCGTTCCGTGCTGAGTGCCATGGTATTTTTTCCCTTTTCATACACTTTTCATACTCCTAGACAGAGACTTTCCACTGTGAGGGTGAAGCAACAACACGGGAAAAGCCATGCTCTATTGCCCGTGCCACACCTATTTTCTCAGTACCACTTTCTGGATTTTATCTTACAAATCTGGCAGTCCAACATATTCCATTGCCAACTATTTTTTTGTGAGTTTGTTAATATTAGACTGTTAGTTGTTCAATGTTAGAATATTACCAGCTAACTACTGGCACCATAGTATAGAAAAGCAACTCCATCTTTTCAGGGAGTATAATTAGAGGTAGCTAGGCATTGCATATGCAACCAACAGATTGAGTTAATAGGGATTCACCCTAATTAAAACTTGAAGTTTTAATGAAAATATAAAGCCTTTCTTGGGAAAGGTCTTTGCTTTGATTCACATTCAAGTCACAGTGGCAGCACGGTTCTTAAGAGACCACCAGCAGAAGTGAAGCTGTTGAACACTCCAGGAGCCCTCAAGAGGACCAAGGTATGAAGCTTATAATAGGAAGGCGTAGTAGTGGGTCAAGGTCTCTCAGTGAACAAACGGTGCATTTGTGCTCTAATTAAAGCACTGCCCTTTCTTTCACTCTTTTTTGGTTATTAGGATTTTATGTGTACCTGCAATATGTTGGGGTAGAAACCCTGACCTCTTAATCGATGTTTAGAGACAGTTTAGTCTGAGCAGATTAAACAACAGTTTAGTCTACTTGCTCAACTGAAATTTGGGAGGTTTTGTGGGGGTTCTTTTTGATGCATAAGCTCCTCTTCCCTATAAGTTCAAAGGGAAGAAAAAGGACGTTGAAGAGCTGGTTACAAACACACACACTTCTCTAGTGTTAAGAAACTCTTTTTAATAGGCACTTTAATTACTTAATAGCCTGGAATAAAGTTAGAGCCTTTTGGTTGCTGTTATGATTACTGACAACTAAAATATGCAGCTCTGGTAAAGTAGGTCCCTCTCCAGAAAAGAAAGTCTCTGCCTCTGATACTACCCAACACTCCACTTAATTATGTTATCCTTCATTTAGATGGTGATTCTATTGCAACGTCTAACAAGAAGAAGATAGTGCACAGTAATAGTGAGCAGCTAGGACAGCTGCTTGATCAAGGCATTATTGAATTACACGTACTGAGGATGCAGCTGGACAGTGAAAACTGATGCTTTCACTAGGTGGTGAAAATCTGCTTTGTAGTCTTTTAATACAGAGTGTATCCAAATAAAGATTAAAAGAAGAAATAAGGATCATAACAGATTAAGCGCACGGAGGCATTTCTACCCTGATATTTTTATTCAGAACAATATTATCTCCCTTATTATCTTCATGACACTTTATGACCACTTAATTGGGCCAGCTACAGATCTACCAGTTGTCCCAATTAGGTGAAATCTTCGGTACAACAGATATCAAGTGGAGCTATTCAAAGCTCCTGCAAAGCCATTACAAACTCAACACAAGCCATACAGGGGCATCTATAAATGCTAACCTTTTAGAGCCAAGTCCTGCTTTCTCTCTAACAAGAGAGCTGTAAAACAGGATTTCGTAAGGAACACAGCTCTCTGGCAGCACCTTTGCAATGCACAGCAGGGAGCTGGTGAGCTGCCCCGGCGACGGAGCTGCGGGTGAGGAGCTGGCAGGGATCCCCATCCCTATCGCGGCGGCTGCCCCCGGCTCCCGGGACAGCCGTCCTGTGCCTCTGCCAAGCCTGCTGCCAGCCCACGCCTGGCATCTGGGCTGCCCACAGAGGAGTCACCCCAGGGCCCCGCTGACACAGCGTGGCATGCGGATCATCTTTGGGGTCCAACCACAATTTCAGATAGGCTTTGGGACTCTCTATTTTAATTACAAAATTAAGCCTGAAAGGCCAGGGAAGCCAAGGGATAATCCTGGAACAAAGCCAGGAAAGACAATCTGGAGCAGCCCCAATACAGGCAATCAACACAATCAACATTGTAATTACTTTAGAATAACACGGCTCAGCAACTAGAGGTGGCTTTGAGTTCAGGGACTCGTATGCTCAACCTCTAGTTAGCAGCTACGCAAAAGACCTTTTCTGCGGCACAGACCACGCTGTCCCACTGCTGGCTCCCTTGTCCCTCGCCAGCCAAGACAGTGTTTCCATGTCCCAACATGCTTTACTGTCCGAGAAGGCATCCAACATCCTGACCTCAGCTGGAAGAAGAAAGGTAATTCATTCTGAAGTAATCAGAGAAGCCCCCCTCAGAAGGTATGGGGAGGAAGAAAGGAAGGGAGGAGGGAAAGGACATTACATTTTATGAACAAATGTGAGAAGAAAGTAATAGAGAAATAAACTCAGGAGGGAGCAGCTGAGCCTTCCTCCTGAAATACTTCTCAGTATTTGGTTTTGGCCCCAGTGACTTAATTTTTTAACATTTGAAGGGAAAATGTGTAATTGCTTTAGAATAATAAAAGTTGGGATGAGCTGATCTACATGTTAAAGACATGTTTCCTTTGCCTTATGCTTAATTCAAGAAAGGTGCAAAAATTCTCTAGGTACATTTGGCACCTTTATTCAGTTGTACATTTACATATGTATATATTTATATATACATATACACACATACACACACAGAGAGGATCCATGATCATCACTACCAAACACTTTTAAATACACACTGCACAGCCTTCTGGAAGCCGCACCTGATTATCCAGGGAAAGACACACAGCAGGGTCTATTTTAATGCTCTTAGGACAAGTCTTCAGATGTGACCTCTGAATTTCATCCAGACAACAGCTTACATACACACTCCAAGGGCCAGCTAATTGACCAAATGAAGCAACAAAGTCTAATTCCTTAATTTCCATGAGACAGCAGAATGTATGGAAGTCTAAGCACAACTGCTGAAATCTTGCTTTGAGGGACATACGGCAATCTAGCCCAAACTGCATTGTAACTACCAGAAAAATTGTGTTTCTGCTTTAAGCTCAATTCCTGCTTCGTCACTGTCTTTGTCCCCATGTAGTCATTTACACCTGTGCAAAGTGAATGGAAAACACTACCAAGTGAGAATGAGAACGATTTATCATTCCTTTCTACAGCAACTGCAAAGCGGGAAGGCAGGCAGCGAATTTATCAGGTTCAAAAGAGACTGCAAATTCAAACAAATACGTTTGTACTATTCATTTCCAAAGGAAATTAAACACAAAACTGTAACCTAATACATTAGCTTTCCCAATATACCCTCAACCAGGAAACATATAATTATGGTACCCTTGATAGCCACAGCACGGTTGCATTTTAGACATATGAATAAATGCTCTGAACTCAACTGAAGTTCAATAAAGTCATGCATACACAAAATTGGTTTAAATATCATGAAAATGCCATTGCCTGAATTTACGTATTTATACACATTTATATATATTATATTTATATTCTTCACTGAAGTTAACACAAAACATTAAACACAAAGGAATGTATTTGAATTACAGTTTCAGCAACCTTAAAAAATTAGAACAACGTCAGAAAGCACTGACTTGTACATAAATTCTCGTGTATTATTCCATACTAATGCAACTGTTGCAGCAAGCTTTATTTTCATACACTTTCTGTGACCACTAGGCTGTCCTAAAGCTGAATTATATCCTTGAATACAGTGATACAGAGCCTGAGCTTTTAAATGATAATATAAATAACAAAAAGACATCAGGCCTTTGAAATCACATACATTATTTCACATGAACAAAATTCACATTTACACGAACAGGTAATAATATTTCAAATAGGGAAGTTTCACATCAAGTATGTGAACCTCTGTTTAAAGTTACATTAAAAAGTAACAGGATTTTACAAGCTACCAAGCAGATTCACATCAGATCTACAGACTGTTTCATAAATGTTCATCGACATCAGGTACAAGATAACTGGAAAAGAAGCATTACAATAAGAGCATAATACACCTATTTAGTTAAGGTATTAAATGTGCTTAGATTTATTTGCAGTTTTAATTAAATTTTCACTTTCTGTGGAGCATTTTCTACACATCAGAGAATGTAAAATAGCAGACCTTGCTTTTTTTTCACTAAAGATACATTATTATTTCAGAACTGAAAAGAACAGCAGTAATATTACAGGATTTAAATCTGCCTTACAGCTTTCTTTAAAAACAAAAGAAAAAACAATAGCCTCCCACAAAACACCTCTTATAGATGACAGGCAATTATTTCTACTTAATTTAAATGGCCAGCTCCCAGGGAAAAGCATGTTTGGAAGAATTTCATGTAAAAGATCAGCTCGACAGCTTTATAAAATAAAACATTTAGTAGCATAAAATTTTCTGCATTTGTACATTATTCCACTAGGCAGATTTTTAAAATGTTGTTGTCTTATTCTGTCAAATATTGTCCATGAGTAATAAGTAGTTTGAGTTTTAAATAAGGAATAAGTCTAGTAAGGAAATGAGACTACTAAGCAGCTCTTAAACAATGAAAATTTATCCTGGAGTTTTTCCCTTATACATCTTTAAATAGTGTTGAAACTGAGCCAGTCCTGACAAGAAAAGATCTTAATTTCATATTTATGTTATAGAAATTATTAAACTCCAAAATATAGTTTTCAGAATGGAGTTTCTTTCATATTAAGTACATAGCCCACCTACTGCTTTGGTCAACAGTGCTGGGAAATGCATTACTGATAAATAAAGCCAGTATCCTCTCTGTCTCTGCACTGGGAGCATTGTTTGACTCCCCTTAATTTTAGTTTCAGGAGATCTGCCTGTGTCCCCAAAACTTCTAGTAGAGCTAAAGCATGCTAGCCAGTCTCAGGGAAATAAAATTACAAAGCCAGCTGATTTACCCTTGGAGAAGGCAAGGGAGAAAGGGGGAAGGTGACAGCCCAACGTCCTAAATTTTCTGGAAGACAGAAGAGAAGTATATATATCCAGCATTTATGTTTGAGAGGGTGGTAAGGCCTGTTGGGAAGAAGGGGGATGGAGAGCACAGGAAGAAAAGGAACTTGGCTTCAGTCAACCCAAGATGACTTTCCCTGAAGATGAACTTCTAAGTCCTGGAGCTGGCTGGCACCATATGGCCGTACTCCCGAGGAAAGGCTAACGGGATGAAACATACAAAGCTCTCTCCAAGACAGCTATACATTGCAATAAGTGAGAGTGGGAATGAATTATTTAGGAAGGTCTCAGCAGTATGAACAATGGTAATGGAGTAGAATTGAAGGGAAGCTACAAGGAGGCGGAGTGTAATGAATTTATTGGAAACTCTAGGCTCCATCAGACACTATTCTTTAGTGGAAATGCAGAAGGACTCGTAAGTTGAGCTTTAATTAGCATTGTCACATCATTTTCAAACTTTACAAATTAACATTTTACAATTACTATTTAAATTACAATTGAACAATTACAGTTGTTCAGCTACATTTAAAACACATGCAAGAGGGAACAACCATATATCAGGTGTTAGTATCCTCTTAACATGAAATCCCAAGAGTTTACAATCTTCCAGAAAATTATCAAAACTACAAAATTCTTTCATACAAATACAGAACAACTTGTAATCAACTGTATTCCTAACATACAGCAAAAGTGTGTAAATTAGGTGCTTTCTAGGTTACCATGAATACAAATCTAAAGGGCAACTACTGAAGAAAACATTTCCTATGTCATTATCAGGTGTAAGACAACACAAAAGCCTGCTGAACAAATCAAAATGAAATTATTTTTCATATACAATATGAAAAATAAGCCTTTTCTTAGCCCTGGATTTTTGGGTTGGATTGTTTAATATTTTTCTTAGCAAAAATGCAACGATAAATGAAACTAAAGCTTAGTGGGCAGCAGAGGAAACAAAGTTCATAAAGTGAAGCTGACAAAATTCTTTCTTCATACACATGTGAGAGAATACGTGAACATGTTTTAAAACTTCAGATTTAAATAACTTCATGGCCTATCTGCCAATCTAGATTCTTCTACACCAGCCTTCTTCTACTACCAGCCTACACGGCAGTACCTGTCCATCAAATATATATATGTGTGTGTATATATATATATTCTGTGTGTGTACGCACAATTTGATTTCACAAATCTTCTGTGAAACAGAGAAGCATAATCCAGTTCTTACAGATCTCTGAGGTGCAGAGAATTTGTGAGATACTGAAGGTCACAAAGGTTGTAGGTATGGAAGTTAGGATATCAACCAAAATCCAGTTTTATCAACCTCAGAACTCACAGAGTAGGGACACCAAACTCATTTTAATTTAACAGCTCCAACTATTTCATTTTTTTTATTGTATGTAACTATCTATTTGTCTTCTACTTTTGAAATCCCAAGGTGCTTCTGCACTGTAGTCTTCATCCTCAAGTGCAGAGCTTAGAAACAGCTTTTTAAAAAAAAAATCAAAACCCAGTATACACGTTTTATCAATTATATTAATATTTGCAATTTCAATTGCAATTTCAGCAGTTGAAGCATTAAGAAAAACACCAACAATTCTGAAAAAGTCAAAACATCGGGAATAATGGTGGTACTGCGTCTCATACTTTTATCTTTTCCTTTATTTTGTGTCTTAAAACTGTTTTCTCATTTAGTTGTCAGCTACTCAAAGACCCATTTTTAATCACCGTTTATGGCAGAACG
The DNA here is from genome assembly GCA_013398295.1 of Chionis minor. NCBI lineage: Eukaryota > Metazoa > Chordata > Aves > Charadriiformes > Chionidae > Chionis > Chionis minor. The sequence goes on from VZSF01001813.1 coordinate 1,628,230, forward strand.
CTTTATAATGCAAACCTGACTTATTTGAGAGTGTTATGTATACCACCAGGATATCCTCAGGGTTATATCCCTACTATAGATGAAAACAATAATCGTTCTTTCCCTCCTGACACCTATAAATGGAACATTCTAGGGCGTAACCACCAGTTACACAGAGGAAATTATTCCTTTGGAATTGTGCCAAGCACTAATAGGTGCTATTTCATCACAGTTTAGCATGTTCAAACTACTTTTCTTGGGTGAAATTTAACACTTAGTAAACAGAAGGATATATTATCCCGTGAGTTCTTCTGGAGAATCACCAGCCCAACACCACTGTAGTCCACACCAGCAGGAGAGGTGCAGAGCTTATCTCCCAGAGGTGATAAAAGGGGCCTGTAGAAGCAGCCTCACCTCGAGCCAGTGATGATCTGAACCCCTTAAATACCTCCTTTGTCCAAACAATAAATCTTTTTTCCTGAGGATGGGGAGCGCGGGTAGCCGCAGGAGCAGGCACGCCTGTGCACGAGCAGTCACACATTATGCTTCCACAGCCGCTCCAACTCTTGCATCTACTCATCTTGTCCATCCCCGGCGTTTGGTCCAGACATAATGCTCAGATCAGTAGGAATCGTGCTTGTTTTGCTATATTACTAGGAAGAGATTGGCTGTGGGATTTCAAAGCCTTACACTTGCTCCCTGGGCAAACAACCTCTCACCTTAAACAGAGAGAGGCTATTTTGCTTTAAGCGTAATTTGATGTATGCAAGGGAGCAGGTGTAGGTCTCTTGCCTTATTTCCAAACACCCATTTGTGCCCTGGGCAATTTTCAACACAGGTTGCAAGTTTCCTAGTCCACTGAGAACCAAAATATCGGTTAGGTTTTCCTCCATGCGGCAGAATATACCTGTCAGCTACAACTCTTCAGCTGTAGATTATGGTAAGGTTTACATTTTCTCAACAAGCAGAGGCATTCGTTCTGATAAGGAGCATCCCTAGGAAATCTCATTCTGCAGGTAAATGTCATCTGCTCTGCATCTGCATGTGAATGCTGCGGAGAGGGTTGATCAGCACATGAAGAGGACCCTGTGGAGAACAGGAAGAGCAGAGAGATGAGAAAAGCAGAAAGACAAAAGTAGTATGGGGACAAAAGAAAAGCTTTCCAATATTTTTAGCCTGTTCCAAGACTTTTTCTCTAAGATTTTGATGAGTCATAAAGAGCACACAAAGTGTAACAAGAACTGGTGATGTGGCTGAATGAGATGAGTATCTCTATAGTGTCAAAATTCTTCAGGACCCTCATGGACCTGAAGAAGGACAAAACACCAAAGGTTTCCCCTTTTTTTTCCCATTCCATCATATTATTTGCTGTAATAAAAAAAAATACCATTTCTTTTCATACTTTGTAATGTAGGGACAATATTGAAGGCAACATGAAATTTAAAAATATTGAAATAATGAACATTCTTCATCTTCAAACTACCTTAATAACAAGTGAAAATGAACATACATATGCTATTTTGCTTCTATGTGCAAATTAATTAAAGATTTGTTTGTTTGCAAAAAAAAATGCAAATTTTGGCTAGAGAAATCCATGTTGTTTTTATAATTTCTCCAGGTGCAAAGCTCATTTATTCTACTGAGTGCTCCCCATTACATGAATACCCTTACCTAGAAATCAGAGACATCACAAAGACAGTTCCCAGTTTGTTGCTGAACTGATAAAGGCTCTGAGCAGAGAGTGGACTGATGTTACAATTTTGTAGGGATGGCACAGAATAAACCTGAGATGGCACAGGACTCAAGACATGCAAATACATACGTCAGAGTCAAACAAAGAGTGAGAAGCTGGAAAAGCTGCGGAGATCCTCATTCTGGAGTCCTAGATCTAGCAAAAGGAATCATTGACTTCACCAGAGAATATTTCTCTAGCAAGGACAAAAGAGGATTTGGCTGTAACTTCTTAAAGTGTCTTCAGTTTCTCTCCTTTTTAACCAGAAGTAACAATGAATAAATTGTTCTGCATATTTTGGACTCTATTCCACTTAATGACATTTTCATCCCATTGTTTATGTTTTGTTTATGTTTATGTTTTTTGGTTTTGGTCACTACTGAACTGGCAGAACAGCTGCTCTGGAAAAATTTAAAAAGTGTATTTTCAATGAAAAGGGAATAAATTGTTTAATTTCCTGTTCCCTATAATTTAGCATCCACTTTTGTTGGAAGTTATGCTGTGCCCATTCTCTCCAGCACTTAGAGAGCCACTCGGGATGCTGGACCAGGAGCTGAAAAGGGAACTATACTTTATAAATAGCTGACAAGCATCTTGATTTCTCACGTGAAGTACATTTCTTGTTGTCCTAGTTTGAGTGACACAGGACTGATTGATGTTCTAATGTTTGGGGAAAATGTACTTTGAGAAGACCAGCATCTGAATTTGTGAAAATATTTACTTTACAGACAGCTATGGTGTGTGGGTTTCAAGGTCTCAGTGGTTTCGAGCTTGCCAGGTGCAGGGATGAGGAGGAGCGAGACCCGGGCACTTGACCCAAGCTGGCCAGCAGGATTATTTCATACCATGAAAGTCACATTCAATATAAATTAGAAAGTTTGCTGCCAAGTGCTCTGTCTCCCTTGATGGTGGTGATCCAGAGAACTTCTTACCGTAGTGCCAGACTGCTGAGCCCTTCCCCTCCTCCCAAAGCCATAGCGCTCACAGTGTCTGATGTATTCTATCCACTGCTGGAAGTGCACAGCTTCCTACCGATATAGTTGGCTGAGTATAATCCTTCTATATTTTATAGTGATATCAGGATCAGTATGGGTTCTTTAGTGTTATGAATGTTCATTTTCTAGTCTTACTCAATTAAATCTCTTTATACTTCAATGCCCGGGTTTCCTTGTTTGTTCACGATTCCCCTTCCTGGGTGGGCAGGGGTCATTGGGTGACAGAATAATTGTCTAAAGGACAATAAATGGTTGTGGGTTTCTCAAACTCTAACACTTGTATACAGGGGATATGTAACACCCTCACAGTGTGGTAAAGGGAAAGGAAATATTTCCCCTGGTTGAAAATGCTCAACTTGTAACTGCAGAGAGTGGAGGGGAGGGGGAGTGTTGAATAATGTACTTCATTAAAAATACATTAATGTGCTTCCCTCTGAAAGAACAGGAAGGAGAGACCCACATCCCTACCTAACCCACACAGAGCTATATGCAGCAGCTTCTAGACATAGATCTTAGGAAGTTTGTACAATCTTGATAAGGTAAAAAATGATCCAAATTTCCTTTTTAGAATAATCAAAATCTCTGTCATCCTGCAAGAGGTTCTTTTTCTTATTGTTATAAATTATTGCTATTACCACCACCACTACTACTACACTACTACATTACTATTCAAAGTGGTGGTGCATTATTGTTGCTGTCTTTATTAATCTGATGGCATTCTTCTGGCCCAGGCCAGAGCTCTAGAGCTCAGGCTCTAGAGATGAGTTTTCTGCCACAATGAGAAAGCAACACACGTTGCTGCTGTTTGCTAGCAAAAGCAGGAGGCAACCCTAAGTGGAAGCCCACCAGGACTGACATCAATAGGTGCCTCTTAACATACAGCAAGCTCTGCGCTACCCAGTCTGCACCCTGGGCAGGCTGACAAGCTGATGATTTTCATTGCATCATAGTTAGTTACAGCACAGCTGCTGTTACATCTGCTTTGGACTGAGGTGAGGACAGTACTTGACCTGAGCAAACTTGTGCAGATTTAGGGGTTTGGCTCTAAAAGACCCAGTTTTAGTCCATGGCATCTGCTAAACACTGTGGAGGGGAAAAAAAACCTAGCAGTTCACTTGTTCTCCAACTACTCCTTATGCCCTTCAAAACTTTTTTTACTTTTCTGATTAAAAATGGCCTGGGAACAAGAGAGAGATACAATAGCTGGAAGGGCAAGATTTAAAGAGATGTCATACATTTAGTTCTGAAAGTTGTCCATAATGTTTGTTCTCCTGGGTTTCCATACAACTTAGAAGGTGGGAAATACAAATACCAAGCATTTCCCCCACAAAGAGAGCAGATTCATAATTCAATTCTCATTATTTTTTCCATAAAATATTTTGAAAAACTGTAAGGTTTCTTCTATTTTTTTGATCTTCTTCTGTTTGCATTCCACAAGAAACAAACCAAGAGGAATATATGACAAGTTTGCATGTCCCTGTATCGCTGATATTCTTTTTTGCATATTGCATAACCTCTCCATGTAGATCCAGAAATAGCCTGATTAGAGGTAACTATTTTCGCTAATTTAGAGACTTGAGGGCCTATGGATCAACCCTCAAGATAAAGAAAATAGTAATGATTTCCCCTGACTACTACAGAATGAAAATATTCCTTCATTTTGTTCTCCTTTTATCTTCCTCTCCTTTTCCCTACACCCTTCAAAATTCACCATCCTACAGAGGTCCTAACTATTTTGTTATGGCTTTTTTAGTGTCAGTAGTTCAGTTTTCTTTTCTGCAGCTAGTAGCAACAGGTTGTAGGCACAGCAAAGGCTGGATGACCACCCCTCAGGATCTCGACAACTCTGTTCTTCTGTTGAAAGGCTGGATTTCAGAAGCACATTAGAGTGCTCTTGCATAAAAGAGCATTTTACTAGACACATAAAATGGGTCAAAATATTAACTGACGCTTTTCTTGCCATGAAGACAACATCCTCTCATTCAACGTACCTTTTATGTATTCAAAAAACATTGGAGATTTCCACTATTTGCTTATCTTCACTGCTTAAATGGGCACTTTAACATATCCGCACGCAGAGTACTATACTGCTGAGCTCACCCTTTTGATGGAACAAATAAAAAGTAACACTTTGCTTTACAAAACCATACAGATATGATTTGGTCAGCTTTCTAGTATTATTTAGGACGAACAGATTGTACACAAAGCCATTGGAGACAGCTTTTACCTTCCTCTCGCACCCTTCAACTCTGTTCTTGAGATCATACAGAGGAAAGGAAGCTGTTTATAGCACAAACTGTGGTAACAAAAACCAGACACTGAGTATCTGGGATACAATCTGCATGTGAGGACGTAAGAGCTCCAAGCTAAATTTAAGCAGAGGCACCACTGCAGTGGCTGATTAGATACTTCCTGTGTATTGCTTAGCAAGACGTCCAGTGGAATATAAGCATCCAGTGGTAGCAAAGCATTTATATATTTTTTATATATATATATATATATACACACGCACACATTTGTTTGCAAAAGTGCAAACAAATCATCAGACACTTGCAATAAAACTTAGACAGGGAGTAAGACCTGAAACCTAATACCCCATCCACAACTGCAGTTTGGATTACAAGTAAGTCAGCAGAGCTCGCTGCGTTGCTGCACCCACAAAACAGACACGTGCAAGTTAGAGACTCAGAGAGCACCATATATGCCCTAGGTACATAAACAGATACGTTAAAATGTCTCATGTGGACTACTTTTAAAGTAATTACTTGCTCCATAGAGACCTCTGTGTTTTTACTGATAGGAAAATGAGTGGCCATACTTTAAGTGGGTTATATAAAGGCCATATTGTACTAGTTTGCTAAATAGATCTTAAAACAACCTGAATACCACAATTGTAACCCTTTCTTAAAAGGGAAATGCCCTTTGATCATGCACAAACTATAAATGACTCTAGGATCAACCAGGATGTAGTCTTTCAAAGCGTCAAAATATTAACCTAGCTAATATTCATTAAATCCTCACTGCAGGTAATGTCTGCAGAAAACTCAAGGGAAAACTAATGTCTGTCAGGCAACACACAAGCTGTGCTGTCTTGCTGCCATGCAGAATTTCATAATTTTCATCCATAGGGAACTTCTCGTATGCATTTCTGTTCAGTGACTCCATGAAAAGCCTATAGGTAAGTCTATGGGTTTTTTGGTCTTTCAAGCTTGTGCAGAACAGATTTAGATTTCCTATGAAAAGGAGAACATTTTGGCTTACTTCAGTAATACTTGCTTATGTCAACCAACACAGATATTATTTTTCTTTTGTAAGTACTCACTAAAAGTATTTCCATTCACAAATGTGTGCAGATAAAATATTTATGACTTTTCCTACAGGATACATTGCTAGAAATCCTCCTGGGATCTTGGCATTGCTCAGAAAGTACAAACCAAAAGAGGTCAGGAGAACCCGACTGGAAACCCCACTTTTCACTATCTGGTCCTGTACCTTGTCCCACTCTGTTCACTCAATGTAGTCACATGCCTTCAGAATATGGAAAGGAAAGACTGGCAAAAAGACCAAAACTCAGGCACGATATTTCACATTGTCTTGGAAATGACATGAGAATTTTTGAGTGAAATAATGATCATTGAAGGAGCTCTTGTATTAATTGACATTTTATTAGTTTTGATCAGTTGATATCTTTTTATCAATATGATATGATATCTGTGCTGACCTTAATCTGTTCTCTGTGGGTTTTGTGGTATAATTAGGTACTTTTCAAAGAAAATTGGTCTCTAATGGAAAACTTCTAAGAACAGTCTGATGAATAATACCAACAAAAAGGTGTTGCAGGACTAGTAGTTTCAGTCACTCAGGAGTACACAACCTTCCTGCATTTCTCAGATCAGGTAGATCTGCAAGCCTCAGAGAAGTCATACGCATGTCCATAAAACTGGTGTGCACTATCACCAGTCTGAACAAAAGCATCTTGGGATGGGGTGAGGAGTACATCTCAAAAAGGCAAAACATTTTTTGGAAATGGCTTGCTTGTGGAAAAATTCTTTGTTCACAGTTTTAAGCATTTAGAAATTGTCAGAATATTGGACTTTATTATGGAATTTCTGGTCTGAAGAAACTTCTTGAGATATTTCAGTTCCATAAGGAAAACAAATTTAGTGTTACTAACTTAAGTCTTCTAAAGGACAAGATTCAAATGAAATGTTTCAAAACTCTAAATGTGGAGCTTTATTGAAAAGAGAATTTCTTTTTTGTGTGGGGCAGGGATAGTTAATTTTGGTAAACTTATTTGCTTGGGTTTTTGAGCACTTGTTTTTTTGTCTCAAATTCAGATCTCCAGTTCTCGTGACCAAAATGAATGAAACTGAAACCTGTCCTCTAAGTCCAGAAAAGCTCTTCAGGCATCTGTCAAGTTAGACCAGACAGCTACTGTTTTTCACCTAAAAATAGAAAGCAGAGCTCTGAAATGTTCACTGTGGTGTAGGCATATGTCCAAAAAGCAAGGATCTGCATTGATTAAAAACACTGCAAGTACAAGCATGCCCTTTGAGCCACCAGTGTGCAAAGCTATTCCAGCTGGACATTTAGACCCCATTACTGCACAAGGCAGTTTATTATCATTCATATTGAGACCTCATCAGCACCTTTTCATCATCGAATGAGATGGAGGCTGGGTTTATTGGTGGCCCTCTTCACCAAATACCTTTGCCCTGGTGACAATGTCTTCAAAATTGCCATCACCATGCAGAAGGGATTTCAGAGTCAGAACCTCTAGTCAGAAATGGGGAGCCAGATAGTGGAACAAGAGCTTGAAATAAAAGCAGGTGAAAGAAACACTCAAAACAGAGTTTCAGCCGTTTTTAGCAAGTCTATTTATACCTCACCATATCCTTTGAAATCACAAAATTCTACTCCTAATTTATTAATGGAATGTGCCAGCACCAAGTTATTTTTAAATTTAGAATATAAATGGCCTTCATGAACTAGAGCGAGCAGGCAGCATCTGACATGAGTCTCAGAGCTAGTGTGAAATTTGCTTTTAAATTGCTGCTGCCTTTCCAAAAATTATGCACCGTGAGCATGTGGCTTCACTCGTGTTAGCTTTTTCTTTAATTAGAAAACAGAACCGCAGGAAGTGGCACATAGAAAGGATCTTGCCCTTGCTTGGATGTAAATAATCCTCTCAGCTTATTTCAACTGTTTCTTCCCAGTTAAATTCAAGTTGTCAAAGGAATGTGATCCTGAAAAAAATCCAGAAATTTCCAGATATTTGTAAACATAAAAGGCAAACATTAATTCTCTTGGTTTTTTGTTTGTTTTTTTTTTTTAATTTCCCACCCTTTTCCTTTTTTACAGATAACAGGAAGTGGGGGCTGAAGAAAACTGAAACAAAGAAAATAGAGAGGATTTCTTTAGCTCCTGGAGACTTTTATTCCCAATATTAAGTGCAATGAAAAAGGGTATTCTTCTGTAGAATTGTTCCTCAAAAGAACCTTGCAGCTCTGTCTTCAGCCAGCCTAAATCATTTGCCCTTTTACTTATACACTGTTGACTTTTTCCAACAACTGTCCTCATCACAGCTTTATAAGCCCATTAGAGACATGCATTTGAGTGTTTTAGGGAATGACTAGACACAGCAAATGATTTCCCATAAATAATTTATTTGATGACTTCAAAATTCTCGGCGTTCCTGTAAGAAGTGCCTGTCACAGAGGAATGCTGGTAAGACACGGCAGCTCTCTTCCCTGGTCCTATCACCTGACCCAGGGCCCCCTCCACAACCCACAGAGAAGCTGCTGCAATTTCTCCTGGGATTTGTTCCTCTACTGTCTGAGTTAGCACGAATTTTCCTCACAACTTCAACAGAAACTGAACGAGATTCAGGGCCTTCCTGATCTTCTTTGCCTTCTGAGAATAAAAGGGAAAACTTCATTGCCTTGCAAGCAAACACCCTTAAGCATGAGTCAACTTTGGGACAAAAAGTGTGGCAGCCGAGAATCTGGTCTCACAAGCTCCTCAAAGAAGCGGTGCTACTATAAAGAATAAAGATTTACAAGGCTAAACCATGGAAGGTTTTGCAAAAGTTCAGTAAAAGCTTTTTATACTGAGCTTAGCTCTAGCTGTATATTTCCAGAATTTAGTACACACAAAAGTATTTTTCGAGTTGCTTTAGAATAGATGAAAGGAATTTATCAGTTTTCATTAGGTTTGGGTCAAAAGAACCCTGAACTTTAAATACTTGTTTATGTGAAATATCAAAGCTCCTCTAAGATAAGTCTTTGACAAGGGAAAAAGTATATGTGTTTTGATACATAAAACAGGCATTTGAAACATCAGCATATGGGGACATTTACTGAGAAAGTTCTTTATATATTGAACACGTTGGGTTTCCAAACACAGACTGCAACCTCTAAAAGAACAAATTCCTACTATACTGGCTTTCTTGGATATGTCAGTCAAGCATCTGTAGTGTCCTTGAGTTAGTTTTGAGGTAAGAATCTCAGATAAGTCTTTCTCAGTACCTTTGTCACTGAAACTTAAAAATAAGTTAAATTATTAATTAAGATTAAATGTAGTAGCTGCATACTAATATGCTGGCAATTTATCTATCAATTTTAGCAGTGAACGTGTTTAAATTATCTCACCTCAGTGCCTGATAAACAATCAATGGATTTTATTTAATAGCTTCATTTCCAGTGCTAATTGTATCCACTTAAATGAAATTATTCTAATTGTTATTCCGTCTAGTCATCTGGTGATATGAGACTTCTGAAAAGATATTATTGATCTGGGGAAACCAAGCATCATCCATTACACCTGTGAAGACAAGAATTAAATATAAATAGTGGGTTATTATTTTGTGGATGTCTTTGTGAACAAATAGGGTAGTGGAAGCAGGATGATTACAAATTTGCACTAATTTGTCTTCTTGGTTTACAGGTATATGAATCCTGAAAATAAAATGAGGGCTACAAAGTAATCAAGTGAAGCTGGCAATAGATATAACCTTGCGACTCCTTTAGCGGAAAGGACAAACCAATCATGTCAGATTTTAAAAGGTGTTTAGGCAGCTAAAAAGAACTAGTTGGGTAATGGATAAGATTTACAACAGTGCCTAAAATGATTTTTGGACAGTTAGACAGAATTTAGGAAGCAGACTAAACAAACAAAAAAAACCCCTTTCATTGTACCAGAGTACATCTACCACAATGAAGGGACCCATACAAAAACTATTTTCAAACAAGTTGAACAAATGTCTTTTGTGCGACATTTGTGAGGTTGTGGAGATGCAAGAAGCAGAAGTAAAAGTTTTACGGCACATATGAAGTTAGAAGTGAGCTGAACAGAATCAGTGGGAGATGCATAGTGTTGAAGATCCAAGAAGCACCACGTGATCCAGCAACTGAGAAGTTAATTAAAAGATTACATGATAACAGAAAATGTGTTTCTTGCTCTGAGCCTCAGTGACATCAAACTAGATGAAGGTAATTCAGAAAACACAGGAAGCAGGAGGAAATGCAAGGTGAGGGTTGTTTGCAGTAGTTCCATGACTGTAGCCCTAATTCTACAGAAGAAATTCGTTATGTATAGCACCCAGAAGCTCATACAGTCTCTGATGAGGGAGGGAAATGAGGAAAAGGAAATTATAGAGAAGGTGGTCCTGACCTAACATCATCAACAAGCAGGACCAGCACTTGAGAAGCAGCAACAGAACCTGTGTCAGCCTATGGCAGCACATGTGATCTGATCAAATCTCGCTTTGCACTAGATGCAGAGTTAATTTGACACATCCTGTAGTTGTTCATAATAAAATTACACCTTGATGATGTAAGGTTTTGCTGCATTTGTGCTTTGAAGTGATTTGGTAAGTGACAATAGTTATTCATCCTAACTGCAGGGACTCCCTTGCCCACCTCCTTCATAGGGCCAACTGTTCCCAAAGAATTCTGAAACTGGGTGGTTCACAATAGTGAACTCATATCAAATACCAGATGTGTCTCTACTTCCATCCTGACCATCAGAAGGGGCCAGCCAGCCTGATTTCTTAGAACTGAGCCACCATACACTGCTCTAATCCACTATTTTTCTTTAAACTATTCCACAACAGAAAAAGATGCAGCCTTCACAGGACCAAAAATACACTCAAGACAGACAAGGATTCTGGTGTCTCACTTTGTGTTCCCAAGCAATTTCCACAATTTGTATTAAAAAGACACTCAACAAAATGCTTAATAGTGCTATGAGAAGAATGTGACCTCAAGAGTCCATTCTTCTTTAGGCTGGATTAACTAAGTTGCCATTTTCTGGAAGCTCCCAAGGTAGCTGGCATACAAGTGTAACTTCATTTTCATCCCAGATGACCAGGGAAAAATAAGATAACAGTGAGATTTAGAACGCACCCCTCCAAGGAAACTGCCTGTTACAGTCGTGAATTGCCTTTGATGTGCAATATATCCCAACACAGGCATCCAGGCATTTCTCCAAGTGTCCCACGGGCTGTTGGGCAGAGAATTCACCACTAAGATGCAAAGTTGCTTTCTAAGCACTAAAACAATGAACTATGTGATGGACCCCAGGACTTGAGTCTGAAACCCGACAGGAGTGAAGTATAGGAAGTCACTGGGATCTGCCCAACGATGCCAAGACCAATGGGCTTCTCATTGCAACCAGAGGCAAAGACATTGTTAGCCACAGAAATATAACTTTGAAACAGAACAATCACCCCTGGAAATATCTTGGACAGATGGGAGTTGATAAGAGTTTTGAGAATCTAATCTTCAGATTAGGATCCTTGTGTGCATTTTCCATAAATCAGATCACACGAGTTTTGTTTATATCTCCCTAACTCCACCTTCAAGGCCAGGCTCATGGTCCTGAAGACAATGAGCCTACAAGCACAGCTCGGGCGTAACACCAGTTTTTCCAGTTAATATATCACAGAGGTTTACCTAGGTTAGTTGTTCATGGGTAGCATGCAAGCTGCCTATAAAGAGAGTACCTGGTCGAAAAGCAGGAGGGAGGCAGAACTTGCTGTGCTTGCAGACCTCTGTGAGTCTTTTCTTTCAGAATCATGTAAAAAAATACAGAAAACTCATGAAGGTAGCTATCAGCCTACACCTTTTAGGGCTTCATGAAAATGAACCCTTTGTAAAGTTATGGTAATAAAAGAATCAGTTAAAACCTCTTTTTAGCACAAAAGATAAAACTGTTTTGTTGGTGCAAACCCCCGTGCAGCTTTCTATCTTTACAGTAATTAATCTCACAAAATGATCTCAATTGTCTTTGACTGGTTTTAATTGCACAGTCAGGCCGTCAACCAAAACACAAACCTCTTATGAAATGCATCAGAGTTTTTAACACTCTTTTAAAATTTGACATTAATCTACAGTTTTCCTGACAAAAAAATAAGATACTCCCAGTTGTAAAAGGCAATGCCTATTAACTAGAATCACTTTACTAGAAATTAGATGCCAGAGTTGCAAATCTCTGAGTATCATAGGCAACCAATAAGCAGAGGTACTGGTACAACACTGCAACACAAAATTAGTCCAAGAATGAAAAAAGATCATTTCAACATTTTTTTAAAGGTTAAATATAGCATGTTTCCACTCTTGGATGTATTTCAAACCCATTCTAAAATGAAAAAAAGGGGTCTAACATGGCTTTCCTAGTTGCAAATCTTTCCATTTTTGGTGGTAAAAACGCCTGGCTAAGATCAATGTATGTTTATACAGAATCTGAAAGAGTACAAACAGAAGGCACAATCCAATTATTCTTTTGAAGGCAAAATTCTGTTATTTACTCTGTATCTTGAGGCACATGAAAACCTTCTGTAGAATATAATGACAAAGTAACTATTATACAGTGGCTACTCACTGCATAAAACTTGCTCTGTCTGATGCCCAGTCCTGCTTCCCCTTGATGCTGATGGCATATTTTGGCACCGAATCACAAGAATCAAGATCAGCTTGATCTTGACAGTTTGTGAGGAAGTCGGGGAAACTGCAATATACCATTTGTATGGGAGAGAATAGGGACAGTGGCTGGAAAGGAACTGAAGCTTTATTTTTTAGGGCCACTTATCACAAATCAAGCAGTGTACATTCACTTCTGATCTGTCTTATGAGTAGATGTAGTTCTTACACAGTGGAGCTGATACCATTCCACTAAGAGAGAATGGGGAGCATGCGCTCAAACAGGGATTTTTTATAACATCCAGAGCAGAAAGATAAACTCCATGGCAGTGTCTTGCACAGTGAGGACTGCTGGTGGGCTTTGCATGAGGAGTGCTGAAACAAAACTATGGAGGTCAATCCAGTTTTTATTCTCTGAATGATGGACTTAATGGAAACACAAGACATCTGGGTCTTAAGGAACAAACAATGAAACATTTGCGGGATGTTGCTCACTGGGGCAGGAGCCGAAAAGAGCTCTGAAGCTCCAGTGGTGGAGGTCTATATTTACTTATGGAACCGAAGGCCTTCTGCTGAAATTAAGAAAGCAGGAGAGCAATACAGAACGTGTGCACACACGAGATGTGTATCTGCTAGTAGCACTGATTGTCTATATGTGACTTCATTACAGCCACTGAACCTACTGCTGCAAAGCCTGGGGGGGAAGGATCCATCACAGAGCTCCTCAGTGCACAGCTGGTACTGCACAGGCAGAAGAGCTTCCACCCAAGTTGTCACCCAGAAACCGGCTGGAACCAGCACATATCTACAATTGTTCCAGACAAACTTTGCTTTTGATAAAGAAATTAAATACTAAATACTTTTCTCCTGGGTTGAGAACTCTGCCAAGCATCAGCCTAGTGAGAACTTTTATAACAAAAATTTATTCATTCCTGGGAGCTGGAGTTTTATGATGGGTAGAATGAGTCACTCTTTACTAGTGCAGTAATACAGAGCTGCACTCTAATCACAGATTCCCATCTGGACCATTTATTTGTGAATTTATCTTAAAATATGAAGCCATTTCAGCCACAATTTGGGTTTTTTCCTGCCACATTTTACCCTTGTTTCCTCCCTTTCCTTTGCCAATAAACATATTTCCCCTCCTTTTTTTCACCCAGTCAGACAACCTCTGCATTTTTCTTATATTCTAACATTTTACAGCAGCAAAAAAAAGACTAAGCGCATTTATGAATCATTGGAAGACCCAGATATATCTCCTTTCTTTGGCCATTAGTGTTGCTTGTCCTAAATTTACTTTTTATTAACAAATGAAACCTAGCATAAAAGTTCATTCCTTCAAGACTCTCAGAATAGGTCTAAATTAAAGAGGATCTATCACATAGTTCCCAGAAAAATTAGAAATTTGGAATTTTAAATTAGAAAACAAAGTTCTATTTTTTCTCCAGTGTAAGTTTGCTTGGCAGTGAGTGCTGGAACTTCTTTAGTTAGAGTCTAATAGGGACATTAATTGTATTCAGATTATAATTTCAAATTTAATACATAATCACAAGGGTAATATTTAAAGCTAAACTACCCCCATGATTACCCACTAATGATCTGTTATAAAAGTAACAACACTATTACGGCAACTCAAACACAAGCTTTACTGTGCACATAGACTGCAAACAAAATGCAGTTTAGCCAAAAGCTGCTTATCTATATAGTGTTTGAGTTAGATCAGACTAATCCAGAAAAAAAAGAGTTCTAGGGATATCACTATGCATATGGTTAAAAGTGCTTTTTGCATTACAGCAGATGGATAAACAAACTCAAACAGGTAGTGATCTATGAATTATGAGCCTCAGACAGAGATAATGTCAGAATTTAGCTAACATTAAGTATCTCATGTTAACAATACCACTGTCACCAACTTCACAACCAGACAAGCTACCTCTGTTGAACACCTAAATAATTAAAGAGGAGCTGATAAGAAGTCATTTCTCCAATTAAATAACTCAATTAGCAGACAGTCAGCACACTAAGCAGTTATGTCATGCAAGGAAAAAACAATGAATTTTACAGAAAAAGAGCTCACTTTATTTTTTGTTGTTTAGGCAATTTATTTCTACAGGCTCCTCAACAGCCCCTGCACCAGCTTGAACATCTCATATTTCGATAGCTAATATTCACAGCAGTGGGTTAACATATTTCTTTTTTGTTTCTACAGGAGTGAGAAAGGCTTAGGAAGGAAAAGATTTGATTATTCAGTTGCATAATTATCGGTGTTCAACCATTGCACAAGGTTGTATAATGGTCAGCTCCCAGAACTGGAGGCAAGTAGCATTGCTCTGGGCTACTGAGCCACATCCTTGCACTGCAAGTGAAGATGATTCAAACCCCATTCCAAAGTGATGTACTGTGAAGGCATGTGTACCACTGAGATTGTATAGGTAGCTAACTTGATAACAAGGGACTTATAGGCATGAATAAATGCGGGTGAAGAACCGACTTGCACTGGTAGCAGCACCTAAGAGCTGAATTATTTCCTTTTACTTGCATCTCTTTGGGGATTTTCGTGGTTTAAACCCAGCCCGCAGCTAGAACTACACAGCTGCTCGCTCACCCACCCCTTTTTCCCCCACAAGAAGTTGGGGGAAAGAGGGAAAAAAAAGGAGGGGAAAGGGAGAAAAAAAATCGTCAGTTGAGACAAAGACAATAGAAACAACAACATAAAAGGAAAAATAACAATAATAATGACATGGGTCACCCTCACTGCCTGTTGAATTGGCTCTGTCCTGAGCCATGATCATGAATTCCTGCCCTGCAGCTAATCCCCATTTATATACTGAGCATGAAATCTATGGTATGGAATATTTCATTGTCCTTTCCATCTTTCTGTCTATTCTTCTATAGGAAGCTGAAAAACATCCTTGAATAGTGTAAATACCACTTAGCAACAACTAAAAACAATAAATATTATTGACATTCCTTTCATAGCAATCACTAGAAATAAAATTAAGTCTTTCCCAGCTGAAACCAGAACAGGGATTAAGGAGGCAAAAATAGTAACAAAGACTGGCACTGGCGATCGCATGGACAAATATGATAGCAAGACAGAGTCAAGTCTGGTAGAAAAATCCTCATGCTCTATAAATCTGTAAGAAAATTTGAAAGAAATGGGTGTGTCCAAGGTGATCCCAGTGGCAGAATATTCTGATCTTATCAAAAATGTCCTAACAGCACCCCTTTCCCTACATATATTACAATGTCATGCTATGAGAGGAAAGGTCTCTCGTAGGTTCACAACCAGATAGAAGATAGGAAAGCAAAAGCTGAACTAGAAAGTCGGCTTTCACCAGAGACAAGTTACACATAGATCCTTTGAGGATCTGTGCTGGGGATTATTCTCCTAGGGCCTCATAAATGGAAAGGATATGAACACTGAAAGAACTACATTTCCAAATGGAACAAGTTTTTTTTCAAGATAGTTAAAAACTAACACAACGTACAGAATGATCTCACAATACTGGGTGATTTGGCAATAAAGTGGCAAATTAAATTCAGTGCCAATTAATGCAGAGTAACGCACATAGGAGAAAAAAAATCTGTGCATAAAAGCAATGAGGGACTCTAAACTAGCTATTACCACTTGAGGAAGGATGTTGGAGTAATTTCGGTCATTTCTCAGAAAACATTGACTTAGTGCTCAACAGGAAAATTGGATGATAGCAATTATTAGGAAGGGTGGACAGCAAGGCTCGAAACATCATTTTGCTGCTGTGTAAATCCATGACATATGGACATAGATGGACGTGACATAGTTGTAGCTGTCCCTTCTTTAAGAAGATGTAGCCACCCTAGAAAAGATACACAGAGGACAACAAAGGTAATTACACTGCTGTAGAATGAGAAACTAAATAGACAAGGTCTGATCCCACTGCAAGAGCTGATGAATGTGTGGCAAGATCTCTGTGCACTGGAGGTCAGGGAGCAGCAGCTCCTAAGGGGAGTCAAGACTGGAGCCACTGGTGACAGGGCAGGACAATGGCCCCCCCAGCAAGGGTGTGGTCCCCCAGCACAGAAACAAGGCAAATAGAGCAGGTGCAGGGGCAGTCCCTTGTTCAGGTTCCAGTTGCCACCAGGCAGATCCTCTGTCACAAGGGCGTGTCCAAGGGCAAGCAAGAAAGTCAAGTCAACCAGGCTAAACACACCATACACTACATACAACATAGTTCATGCAAGGACCAAGCACCAAGGCTTGGGCTTATAGAGGGTTCTGGAGCCACTGGGTGAGGGTGCATCAGTCGTTCAGATGGTGGCTCTTCATTTTGTCTCTTGCTACTGAGGGGGAAAAAGAACATCCAGCCATGAGGGACCTCAGCCTAGGCATCTGTGCAGCCTTGCAGCTTATTAGGGAATGGACTGGTTTTAATGATCTTTGTAAATGAATCAGCAAAATGGAATGTACAATTTTACATCCCAAACTTGTGTTAATATAGTGACTAAATGATTTGTGATTCATTCCTGTCCCGCTTCATTTGAGCAAAGGATAAAAATAAGCTGCCACTATTCGGCCTTCTTTGCAAAACGAGAATCAATATTTTTAACTAAGAAAAGACTAATGAGGCTAAATGAAAAATAAAAAGATCAAAAGTTAAATAAGGAATTCTAATAGCTCACTTCTTAAAAAAAAAAAAGTCATACAAATTTATTTTATAACTGTGAGTTAGCCATCAGTTCTGTGAAACCACAACAGTTGGAAAACACATTCTCCTTTCCGTGCATGTTGCTGACCCAGTCGGAGGTCTTACAGTGAGTTGAAAAGATGTTACATTTGAGAATAGAGCTGTTATTGTTTTCAAATTTATAGACATACCTAGAGGTAATTGCAAACCATTTGAGTGACTGCCATAAGCTATCCTGAAATGACTGGCAGCATTTCACAACAGTTACTCAAAAGGAAGTCACAATCCCAAATGAACAGATTAACAATTATGATAATACCAGAAGATGTTTGGAACAGACTTTTGACTGAAATTTTTCTAGCAGATTTCATCTGGAATGTAGTGCTGGAAGGGACCTCCTGAGTTACTGAATCCAATTTCCTAGTATCACCACTAACAAAGTCAGAAACACCATGAATTTGGCAAGAGCTCTGCGATGGTAAATTGCCAGTCTCTCTGGCTTGGCTTCCAGCAGGAAAAGCATAAGCAGGTACCCAGCCATGGTTGAATTTACTGAAAATTGCCACTAAAAGGTAACCATTTCTCAGGGACTAGCAGGAACTGCTGAACTGGAGTTTGCAGGGTTGAGCACCAGGATAGAGATTACAGAGCAGAATTACAGTGGAGTCTGCCCAGGGGAGAGCTTAGGACGGCTGGAAGCCCCAGGGCTTGGGGGCGAGAAGGTAAGAAGAACCAAAAAAGCTCCAGGACAGAGGCTTAAGGAATAAGAAATACCTGTTTGTAAACTAATCATGCTCCTCCTTAAAACAAATGAACTGGAAAACAGCTCCTGAAGAGCCCCAACTGTCTAACTTCCAAATATTGAGGGCAGTTTCTTGTCAACAGTCTTGTCTCCTGAGCCAGCCTCACAGACCTCAGCACTGATTTTTCGTTTCTTACCTCTAATGCTCAGAGCAAGACTGGGTTTAGCTGAATCTTAAATGAAGGCCAAATGAAATTCTTATCTAACCACCTTTGGGGAATGATCCAGTAAAACAGCTTAGAGGATGGTAACCCATTTAAATCAATAGGTAGATGTCTACACTGAGAGGGAGTTCCTTGTAAAATGTCGGATCTTAAAGACTTGTTTTGGAGCAGCAGGGCAATGAAATGTCTCTCATCCTCAAGTGGGGTTCCCCACTAAGCAGTAGGATTGCCCAAAGTTCTCCAGCTGCCAGGCAATAGGAAGGAGGGAGGGAGGGAGAGAGGAGGGAAGGAAAGGCTCCATGCAGAGCCTCCCACCAGCATCTCTTTTAGTGATCCTTGGCAGCTTATGACAGGCTCACTAGACTCCCCAAAGCCAAGTACATGCAGGAGAAAGGATCCAACTATGCAACAGGTTGTTGGAGGCTAAAAAGATGGGGATCATTTTCATGCTGCCCGCTGCCTTGTGTACCAAATTAGTGACCCCGACTCAGTCAAGGCTGTGCACACTGCTACATGTAAAAGTGATGGACAGGCATGCCATGGACTCCTTCCCTTGGGGGTGATGGTTTGAAATGCCAAGTCCTACCCGAACGGGGAAATAACCCCAGGCAACAATTCACACAGGGGACCAACGGAATGGAAAGCAGCTTTGCAGACAAGAAGCTGGGGGTCCTGGTGGACAACAAGATGAACATGAGCAAGCAATGTGTCCTTGCTGCAAAGGCTAATGGTATCCTCAGATGGATTAGACAAAATATTGCCAGCAGTGAAGTGATCCTTTCCTTCTACTCAGCACTTGTGAGGCCACATCTGGAGTACTGTGTCCAGTTCTAGGCTCCCCAGAATGAGAGAGACATGGACTCACTGAACAGAATTCAGAGAAGGGCTGTGAAGGTGACTAGGGACTGGACATATGAGGAGAGTCTGAGAGAGCTGGGACTGTTTGGCCTGGAGAAGAGAAGGCTTGGGGGAGATCTTATCCACACGTATGAGTACCTGATTGGGAGGTAAAGAAGATGGAGCCAGGCTTCTCTCAGTAGTGTCCAGTGACAAGATAAGAGACACTGGGCACAAATTGCAATAGAGGAAATTCCATTTAAACATATGAAAATACTTTTTAATTGTGAGGGTGGTTTAACACTGCAATAAGTAGCCCAGAGAGGCTGTGGAGTCTCAAAATTTGACAAGACATGGCCGGGAGCAACCTGCTCTCACTGACCCTACTTTGAGCAGGGTGGTTGGACAAGGTAATCTCCAGAGGTGCCTTCTAGCCTCAGTTGTTCTCTGAGTCTGTAATTCTACGTTTCTAGGATTTTTCCTTTTTTATAGTAACCACCTCACATCCTAGTGATTCTTTGTGTAGAATATCACAGTGATTTGCACAGGACTTCTTGGAACAGAAAAATAACCATTTACAAGCAACCCTGAGCAATTTTAGCATGCTTTAGCACCTGTTAGGAAATGGGATTTCGCTGCCCCACAATGAGTCAGGAAAGCACTGTGACCCCTACTGGACAGTCATGAGGTGATGAGGATTTATCCACAGCTGGGTCTTACAATTACAGGTTCTATTTGCAAACATAAAATAGACCTCTTCTAGTTCTCCCCTGTGCAGAAAATAGATGCAGGCTCCAGAAGACAGTCTCAGGACGGGAATTTGCCTAGTTAGCTTCACACTTAGGCATACACCAAGTAGTTTTATGGTTATTTCACCAAACAAGGCTCAAAAAATGCAAGCTATTAAAGTGATATGTGCCTACCTCAAAGTCTTCTCCCATTTGCCTCCATTCCTCTGACCCTGACCACGCTGTCAGCGGCATCCTTGGCTACCTCAATGCTTTCTGTCTCTCCACGAGAGACAGCAATCCTTTCTGGGTCTCCAATGTTCCTCTTGGCCAGGTCCAAAGAGGAATTAACCCCTTGCTTTTCTTCCTGTGCAGTGCAGCATGGTGCTGGGGGCACCCACCATACCCGTGTCTCTTGTGGCCCTCATCCCCAAAGGGGACAGCAGCATTTGTGAAAGGAAATCTCACAGGAGCATTTTATCCTCTGATTCTGCTTTCCTGCTGCTGAGGAGAAATGGCAGCCTGGCCCTTTGTCAGCAGGATGTATTTTAATGGACTGTCATCCCCACCTGAGAAGTCCACCTTGTAAGGCCATCCAAACTGAGGAAACACTGAGTAGTTTGCTGGGCAGCAGTATGCTTGAAAAACTTCTGAACGTGCTGGTAATGCTTTCTCTGAAACCTCTTGGTATGCAAGTTCCATCTTGAAGACGGACAGGGTGATTTCATAGAATCATAGAATCATAGAATCATAGAATGGTTAGAGTTGGAAGCGACCTTAAAGATCA
Organism: Chionis minor; assembly: GCA_013398295.1. NCBI lineage: Eukaryota > Metazoa > Chordata > Aves > Charadriiformes > Chionidae > Chionis > Chionis minor. The sequence continues at coordinate 1,648,841 of VZSF01001813.1, forward strand.
TCCAGTTCCAACCCCCGCCATGGGCAGGGACAGCTTCCATTTGATCAGGTTGTTCAAAGCCCCACCAACCTGGCCTTGAACACGTCCAGCGATGTGGCATCCCCAACTTGCCTGGGCAACCTGTTCCAGTGCCTCACCACCCTCACAGTAAAGAATTTCTTCCTAAAATCTAATCTAAATTTACCCTCTTTCAGTTTAAAACTGTTACCCCTCCACCTACCACTACAGTCCTTGATAAGGAGTTCCTCCCCATCTTTCCTGTAGGACTCCCTTAGGGGCAGCATCACCTGCCTCAACCTGCTGGCCAGGCTTCTTTTGATGCAGCCCAGGATGCAGTTGGCTTTCTTGGCTGCAAGTGCACATTGCCAGCTCATGTTGAGCTTCTCATCCATCAACACCCCCAAGTCCTTCTCCTCAGGGTTACTCTCAATCCATTCTCTGCCCAGCCTGTGGCTGGGATCACCCTGACCCACATGCAGGACCTTGCGCTTGGCCTTGTTGACTCTCGTAAGATTCACATGGACAATTTCACCACCCCGCATTGCCTCTGCCCCTCAGGGCACAGAGAGACTGACTTTGATCTTCTACAAAAGAAGTCCCCTGTCTCCATCCCTTAATACCAGTTGGAATCAGAGCAGGCCCTGGGCCTCACTGCCGCAGAGCCACACTGTCACTGTGGGGAAGAGAAGTTATTGAAACCTGATAAATGGCTGTCTTGAATGACATTCTCCTTTGAGCACAGGGAGCCAGGCAGGGAGTTACTAATTGCTGGGAGGGGAGCTGAATGCCAGCAGGCATTCAGGCAAGAGGTCAAGTCTTGCTTTTGCCTTCTGTGTATAGGGGAAAGAAATAAGAGAAAAATGTTATTAAACTCTTTAAAACTCTTCAAAAGTGAAAAAAGCGTGGTTGTCTTCTGACACTGCCTGTCACTTTCCCACTCTGAACCATCAGGAGTCAAAATCTGGTCTCCGTGGTAAGTCACAAGGCCATCCCAAGATATCTGGCAGATTTAATTTGTTTGAGGGTAGGGTCTTCTCAGCTGGATTTTAATTAGCAGTTGATTTTCTTCAAATGCAAAAAGCAAAGAGTGTGTGTCCTGACACACAGAAAGGAGATTTGCAGCACATCTTGAGAGCTTCATTGATTTGTCTGTTTTACTCCGGCACTGCCATATTCTTCTGTTTTCATGTGGAAATATACAGAAGCGTAAACATAAATGAAAGTGTGTCTTATGAACTGAGGAGGAAAAGGATAACAACAAAAAAATCAGACCAAGCATTCGAGGACACAATTTTTTTCCACAGTATTGCTGTGGAAAACAATTTTGACATCATAACACAATCAGTCAAATATTATTTGGCACAAGTTGTCCTGGACTTCGCTAAACAACATATTTGCTAATAGTTATGGCTAAATAATGCAAAAAAAATCCCATATTGTAAATACTGTATTGATCTACTGATGGACAGCAATCATCTAATACATTGTTAGATAATGTGTCAGCCAGCCACATAATTGTAGACTAATGAATACGACAGTTCATATATAATTTACTCAAAGAAATATGCCTAATTTCCCAGATTTAAATAAATAATTCAGATAGATGTATTTGTTAGCAGAGAACCATTTGTTAGCTAATACAAATATTTTCTTCAGGTCCAAGTGAACAAGATCTTTTTACTGCATTTGAACAGAGGCTCTTTAGAGAGTTTCTAGCATACCTGCCAACTCCTTTTTTTACGGGAAAAAAATGACCACAGATTACAAATGTACCTACGTGCTCGTGTTTCCATAAATTCAAGCAAAAACTATCAGCTTGGTATTTTTCCCGTCAAAAAGCCTCTAAAGAGTCAGCTCCATAACAAACTCCAAAGTCTGTGGATAAGTGCCTGCATTCGAATGAGCTCAAACCTTTATTTGAGCTCATTTGTACATTCGCAAATAATTTCTCTGTAAGTACAAGCTTCAGCATTTGGCAAATGCGTCCAGTTCAAGTGGACATCAGAGAAGAACACAGAGCTGTGTAAAACTAGACAGCTCAGCTGAGCAAGGCGGACGTTGCAGTGGCAGCTGGAAGATCTGGCTGGACTTGGAGAGGTGCAAGGTCTTCTGAAGCTGAGGCCTCCTAAATTGGCTGTAAGGAGCATCTGACTTGGTTAACTACAGATTTGCAGGTACAAGTGATAAGACCAGGTTTAGAGCCTTTGCACTTTTATTGCTTTCTCCTGCAGCTGCTCTTTTGCTTCTCAAGACCCTGCTCAGGAGACCCTAGACACTAGATGCAGGGGACTCATGCTGTGGCGTGGAGTCACAGGGCTGTGCCCAGGGACCATTCTAAGCTTAGTGCAGAGGAGCACGACGCCTTCTGCCTCCTTTGCCAAAAGATAAGGTTACCATGATGTACACAAATCTCATCAACCCTTCTTCACCAAATCTGCAAACCTTGAAAAAAACATCCATCATTTGTGGACAGTTATTTCACGTGCTAAGAGGCTTCAGCACATAAAAGAGAAGCTATCCGTATGTATTTCATAGAAAAAAGGATTCCTAGAAGTGCAATATTTTGCTTGCAAATAGTGTTGATGAAGTATTAGTGGCAATATATTGCATGGTCCTTTTAAAACTGCTTGAGAATAAATGGGCTCAAACCTGTTCCTGCTGAAAGTGATACCAAAGTAGAAAGGTGAATAAATCCCTGTGATTGCTTACATGTACCGTACGAAATCACATCCACACTTCAGCTTCACACAAAATGTTATAATAAGGAGAACTGGGAATTTAAAAACAGTCTCAGTTCTGGAAATCAGGATTATCCTTAATTTAAAAATAACACATTGAAAATTAAATCTACCCTTTTCCGTCGAAGGATTTTATTTCCTTCATACCTGAGTACATATTCATGGAATAGTAAGGGTCACTTGACCATAGGTGTATTCCTTTGGACAAATCTGTTGCTGTTTTACATTATAAAGGAGCAAATTCTAAAAAATTTAAATTATCCATTTTTCACTTAACCTTATTCTCTGAATGGCTAAACTATTTTCAATAACATTGTAAAAAATCAATCTGAAGCAATCATCTACCATGGAAAATTTCAATGTGACTTGTTAAAGTGTGGTAAGGTTATTAGTAAGTGAAATAAACTATAAATAGGTTTACAGAAGAGCAGATTAGGCACTTCTAAAACTGAATTTCACACTGCTCACTACACTTTGCCTAAGATAAAACACATGCTACAATCCCAAAGCAGTGGTCATTGCAAATTGATGCACATTTTAACTAGAACAAGGCACTGGGTACCCATTAACTCATTTTGTTTTAATTTAGCAGTAAAAGCTTTCATTATAGCCATTAGACATGAGAGAAACCTTTGGCATTAAAGTAAGAGAGAAAGCATATATAGAAATAAAATAAAAATTTAATTTACAGCAGGGGGACTGGTAAGTTTATATTAACAGAACTTAAAGACTTGGTTCTAAATAATTGAATCTGATTAATACAAATGGGAAATATATCAAAAACATTAAAAAATCTGGAGAGAATTCATTTTAGGGCTCTGCAGATGGAGAGTAACCCATGTTTTAATATATATTTTTCCAGTTATCCTTGAGGAAATAAAACCACGTTGCTTTCACAGTTGTTTATAGTATATTTGTAGCAATTATAATTTTCCACACTGTCTTGTAATACTTGATTGGCAAATAGGGCAGAGAAATGTACGTATTTGCAGGCACAATATTCCACCTGTTCTTTTCCTCAGTTCTGGGAATACTCATTTTCCGGTCTTTTCTCAAATCTTAGCTTTCAAAAATACATATTTTGGAGCAAACCTGGCCATGACCTTCCATTCACCATTTTTCTGTGATTTACAGTGTCTATTTAGGAGAATCATTAATCTACTACATTAGGTAATAGGAATAAAGAAAAAAAATTAAGCATCCAATCCATATTAGAATGGGAAAAAATCCCTCTAATGCCTGGGATAGAGCCAGTTGTGGGCTTTTTTTAATGTGATTCTTCTCCTGGATGGTCTAAACAGCTTTAACACAAACAGGCTGTGGATAACAGGGCTTTTTAAGAGACTTGGGTCCTATATCTGATTTGTTGTCCACATGGTTTCTGCCTGACCCTGGGAGACAGAAGAGAGACACACCAAGAGACAGAAGTGGCCATGCCTCTAACCTCCTGTTTCTTGCCCAACCCAAATGCCGTTGCATGGGAAGTGGGGATATCAGGGCTCACCATCCTCAGAGGTTTCACACCGCCCCTGAACTTGCCAGGCTGTCCAAAGCCTGGGAATGCCAGTGCTTATCCAGACTCCAGCACACACTCAAACACCAACGTGTACCCAAACGCCAGATGACAGAGTCAAACTCTGTTTCCATCTGTCTCGGACTTGTTAGTCTTAACAAACCAAAAGCCAGCCGCAGTACAGCTCTTAATTCTCCTCTCTGTGTCCACATGGTGCTAAGTAGCATACAGGGCTCCTGACCCATGGTGCAAGCTCCTCAGACACACAATTTATTCTGCTCATAGAAATAGCAACTATATGGAAGACATACTGAGCTCTGCTCGTCTTGCCAATTTAAGCTTTGCCTATCAAGCAGGACATGCATATTGTGTGATTCTGACATGGCAGAATCTGCTAAGAAATTCATCCTTCCATCATATCCCTCCTTGAATTTCAGCTTACAGTGTAAATATGTATAAAACGCATATTCTGGCTCTGCAGAGACGCCTTTTTTAAAAGAGCATCAAATCCAGTTCTTGTAGCAATAACTCCATTTGCATACCAGTGGGCTGAGCTGTTCTTTAGAGGGATCCGAAGCCCATTTTCCAAGCAATTGGGGATTTATCATGTTCCTGCTGTGGAATTCTCCATTTTGCTGTAGTCAACAAAGTCACCAGGACTCTGCGAAGCGCTGAGGTCCACCCGCACAGAACAGCTTGTGAGACTGGGGCCTGGGCGCAAACAATAGCAGTTTTCTTGGCAAGCTTGAAAGACCTTCTTGTTGGCAGATTGAGGAAGCCCACGCTTCTCCTACTGCACTGCCGTTGATCAGTATCAGAGAAGAGCATTAATCAAACATGCAATACCATTATTTTTCCAAATTGAGGTCTCAGGTCTGTGATAAGCACTTCTTTTAACACAACATTGCACAAATATTATGCAACCACACTTCAAAACTGCTGTGTTGAGAAATTTGAATAATAATCAGTACTTTTTGGAGATGTTGCTCCAGTCTTGCCTCTGTCTAGGCAGGAAAAGCTGATCATGGGCTACGTGCTGCATGAGTTAATTTGTCTTTTTATCTGCTTTTGGCTCATAGCTCACTTACAACTTTGTGAAAAATGACAGAGTGTCAACATCTTGCCATTAATGGGCCATGTGACAGACGCCCAGCACAGCAGGCTGAAGAGAACCATCTGAGTCCTGCAAACTCTCCTTACTGCTAGATTTACTGATGGATGACAGAGCTCCACAGTGCTGACAAAGATGCTGCTGACCTTACTTCCAAGCACGCTAGATGGTTTGCAGTTTGCAGCAGTATGTCCGAGACATAAGACACAAAACCCAAGCTTTTTTTTTAGGGTGGGGCTGATTTTTACATATGGAAAATGGTTCAGAAGCAGTGAAATCTCTAAAGAGAAATGTTTTGGCAATGTTTCTGTGATCTACAGAAAGAGCAGATCTCTTTTTAAAAAGTGAATCCATAGAATAGTAAACAATCCCCATCTTTTTCCCCATGTATCACCTGTCCTTTACTAGAAACTTTATTATTAACCTGTGACAATACTTAAACTGGCCAGATAGTGTTAAATATTTGGAAAGAGGATGGCTTTATAAAGGGAACTTTGCCAGTGCAACAAACCTCTTCTTATTATATTGCCTGTTAACTTCTGTTTGGTTGTTAAACATCTTTTGTTTTTCTCCACAGAGAACAAGGACCCAACTATTTTCAGGCTGTAAAGAGGGAACAAAAATCAAGATAACATGTGCTTTCCTTTTCAACCCGCATTGTCTCTGAGAAGCAAATAAATACAGCCTTCTTGCCTGTGAGAATGAGTATCGGAAAAGTAAAAGTAGGACACTGAAAATAAAAACATCGGTGAGTCACAGCTACATACACGGCAAAACCAAAAGCTCATTACGACAGCTTGGAGGAGTTGTTCATGTACAGTCTATGGTGCATTTGCATCAGTGTTTTAGTTCAAGCCAGGAATTGCTCAAAGATCACCACTTTCCACACAATGAACACAGCAGTAGAGTACACAAACTAGATTCCTTTGAGGTGAGGTACCTCAAGAGACGTCCTCCAGGAGGACATCTAATGCACCTCAGCCACAAATGGGCGTTCAAGCCGCAGGACCAGGATAGAGCCAGCCAAAACAGAAATCCTTGAAAAGCACATCATGTGGACACGTGGTCCTGAGTACCATTTCTTGCTGCGGATCCACTTCCACTGTTCCTTGTTGAATTCAACATAACCAATGAGCGCTGAGGAGGTCAGGAAAAAGCTTTGGGGTGTGTGAAGCTGTGGTCAGGTCAGGCACAAATTGCCCCCATTCTGCCCGCCAGGGTTTATGGTTGTTCCAGCCAAAGAACCGAGGCAATGTCAAATCCCAAATCTCAAGACTGAGGGGCAGTTTGGAAACAGAGTAAATAAGCTGTGTTCTTAATATTATCTCATACAACGATAATGTCTATGGGGAGCCAATGAGACTCCAAAAGCTGTAAGGACAAATTGAGTATTTTTGTAGCAAGAGGGATCCTGTGTGGGTATTGCAGCTGGCTCTCTGATCTGAAAAGCAGAAAGAAAGAGGAGCTCTTCAGTTTGAGAAGAAGTCATGAGCTGCAGGAGAGGGATCCATAAAATACTTCTCAAGACATCGGGGACACAAAAACATGGAGTCACTGTCTCATGCAGGTAGTGACATAATACTAAGGAAAGGGTGACTTTCTGTTCTCACAAACACGACCTGCAATAAAGGGCAGTGCCTCACCTCTGCTCAAGCCCAGGGAAGACAAATTCCCACGGATGTGTCAGGAGCCCCACCGGTGCTCACATGGCGAGTATCCAGGCAGGGACCAACTGCAGGGCTTCGCCAACTAGCAACACCAACTGGCTCCACCACTGAGGAGCTGGTGCAGGGTCTTTATGGAGCTGAGCGCTGAGGAAAGCAGGCTTACCTCGTTAAAATTCGCCTACCTCAGAGGTCCATTTGACACCTGCGTATCATTAATGATTGCCTTTACAGCTACATCATTATTGCAGTAAATAAAGGGTGGACTTCTGTCCCACGTAGGAGAGATTTGATCCTAGACAAGCTTGGAAATATGCCTTTCCCAATTTGGAGACAAGACTTTTCTTTTTTAGTCTTCCTTCTCTTTTCTACTCCTGCAGACATTTAAATGGTAAGTACTTCTTAGAATGGTAGCTAGACACAGAGAAGAAGAAATATACATAGACTCAGCCTTGCCAGAAAATAATGATTCAAGCTTTAAAATGGAAAGGGGGGGGGGGGGCTAAAATAAATAAAGGCTAGTTCAAATACATTCTGGATCATACATGTCCAGATGTGGTGGTTCAGGCTGGCCAACAGCCAAACGCCCACCCAGCCACTCGCTCACTGTCCCTCCTCAACAGGATAGAAGGAAAAAATGAGATTAAAAAGCTCGTGGATCAAGTTAAAGACAGGGAGATCATTTATCTGTTACCTTCATAGGCAAAACAGACTCAGCCTGGGAAGAATTAATTTAATTTATTGCCAATTAAAACAGATTTTGGTCATGAAAAAACACTGACAAAAAATGGCCCCGAGGTGCCATTTTGGCTGCTGGGCCCAGCCGTGCCCTGTGGTGGGTCGGTTGGAGGTGGCTGGCAGCAGCCATGTCTGTCACGGGGCAGCCCCGGCCTCTCGTCACAGATGCTGCCCCTGCAGCCCCCCACTGCCAGCACCTACACCCAACACACCATGTAAAACATTGCAGAGCATGAAGATCCCCTTCCAACTGGTTATAAATAACACAGGGATAACCAGTCAGCAGTTACAAAAAGAAAAAAATTAGTGCAGTGGCTTTCATTCCAGAATATGTAATTATATATATAATTTCTTAATAACCAGGATCTCAGTACAAATTATCATAGACATCTTTTTTGCCCGTATTCAAGATTAGATCCTTTGAATGCGATGTTTCCAGATAAAGCTCTATTTTCTGCAAGGATGTAATGTTGTTTTTGCAGATTTCTTTCTTGCATATTAAATCTAAGTGTCTTTATATTTTCCACCTGGATATCAGAGCATTTCCATATTTCATAACACAAGATTTAGAAGTTTCATCAAAGCAAACGCGCCTGCTCAGTGGTTGTGAGACTTTTGTTGTACAGAAAGTGTTAGGATCAAAACACTTCTGAAAAAGTCAGGAGGATCCATGAGATATTTTCATTCAGTCCAGGCAGGAAAGAACCTACTTTATGAATAAATATCCTTCAAATAACTCACTCACAGCAGGAGAAGCAAATCTAGGAAAAAAATAAAGGAAATCAGAAACTTAAAAAGAAAATTATTAGCATGCCTCAGAGAAAGAAAGGACCAGTGAGATCTGACTCAAGCAAAATCAAACTTCACATTAAACAAATTGCACCATTGATTTAGCCCAAAGTCTTGACTTTTCCTGGTAAAAGAACATGACAATAAACTGATCTCGTACATCCGTTAGATTGAGCCTTTCATGTAATGCATCAGAAGGTGTTTTTCAGCACATCCCATTCTGACAACATTAATCAGCAAAGCCCCTATCAAGCCAGAAAATTTATAGAATAGAATTGCAGGATTATTATTAAACTAGAGGCCCTGACACAGCGAGAGCCTACCTACAGGGACTAAGTGCATGACAAGTTCTGTAAGGTGTTTTTCTGGAAGGCTGTGATTTTCTTCAGTACAAATGAAACAAAAAAAAAAAGATCTCTGGAGCCATGGAGTATTGAACCTTAACTAAAATTAGAGGACGTCAAGCCAAAACTGGAGGCCCTTCAAATACTATTTCACTAACATGGATTGTCAAGGAATCGCTCTGTCATTTTGAGATGCATTTGCTGTATTAAAACCCAATACCATTACAAATTATGTGTCAAGTAGAAGCAAAGAAAAAAAAAAAAAAAGTAGGCAGAGAAATTATATGAACTTTGAGACGAGCAAAGTATGCACCTCTTCACAGTTACGGGACTTTTCAAAACCCAAACCAGCGTGAGATGTCTGTGTGGAGCCAGTCTCCATTTCCGAAGGACTGCAGAGTTGCAGGGGCAGTGTCACCCATGCCCACTGGTGAGGGACAGGGCCACAACATGCTTTGGGATTCCTCTTGTGGCCTGCACCTGTGTGCAGCTGCTGGGCTGGACGAGCCGGGGGAAAATTATTTATTTTCTTCAGCAAAATTACCTTTGGGAGTATAGGAAGTTCTGTTCAAAATCTTGAAATTATCTGAGTATGAAGTCTCTGCTCAAGTACGGTTAGAGGATTTCCGAGAAGTTATCATGAAACGCCTCCTTCTAATGTTCCCAGTGAGGACTACTATGACATATACATAAAGAGAGACAGAAATAACCAAATTTGAAAGCTTACTTTTATGTTCTCAAGCTTTTCTAATGAGTGGAAATAACCGACATTTTTCAAATCCACTATCTCTGAATTTTCTTTAAAAATTCAATCAGAGACAGATATCCAGCACAAAAAATATGAGCCCGTCTGGCCAAAAAGGGGAAAAGTTGTAAATGATTTGATACCGGGGGCTTTTCAGGGAAGTTTTGCAATTTGTCAGGGCTCCTATCACCTGGTGTTTATGTGATGCAAGATGCCCAAAACACTGTTATGCAATAACAGTGCAATATCTGTAACGTACAAATATTATACATGTAGGTTGTTCAGGCAAGTCATTTATAAATAGGTAGGAAAAAAGTTGTCTTTCCCAGTGAATTGACATGTCCCTATACTTATTACTTTTAGGTAAATTAATGCAATAATTTGGACTGCTGATTCTACCATAGGAAATTCTAGTCTAGTTTAGAGCAAGGCATCAGTCCTTGCCAGGTCAAAGATTTCAATTTACCCAAAATGAAGCCAGTTCCTGCATATTGATTGCTCTCCCTAGCTGTAAATTATCACTGATTACTTTGAGAGCAGAAGTGTTGATAGTTTCCTGCCATTACTGACCTAACTGAAATTAAGTCTATAGTATAATTTCGTGTTTATAACAGCTAAAATATGGCTGGAGTGCCTCAGTGTTTCAAAGTTGTTATTTTCCTTTGCTTTAAAGAAAATCCTACAAAATAAAAGATACCAATGTGAAATTCTTTTTTGGTCAGCGATGCTTTATTGAAGTCAACAGATTTGTTCAAAAGTAAGCTCTGGAGGACTGATAATCCCTTAAAATATGTACATAGAATTCATGTCCATGATCTTAATCCACAATGCTTAAGAATTCAGTGTTTCCTCACATGTGAGGCTTAAGCACCTTCATGTGTAGTGAGGGGAAAGGAGGAGGAGGGTTTTGAAAAGATTCAGTAATGGTAGCATGGGTTCCACATTGAAGTACAAGCCCCCAGCCCCTGCTTGTCCAGAGAAGCTCAGGACATGCAGTAACACCAAATCCATGTTCTGCCTGGTCAAACTTCTTCAAATTATTTCCTTCCAGACAGATTTCCACATCCTCTCCTCACAGAAGCCAAGCACCGACCTGGCACAAATCCTAACCTGTAGGGATTTTTCTAATAAAGAACTGGAGCATCTTAATGGGGTAAAGAGAGGGAGGACTGCACAGTTATAGCTCTTGTTCTGTTGAGTGAATGAGTGCAAGCTTCCAGTTCCCAGAGCTGTCAATCCAATCTTTATCACAGATCATTTTTTTCTATCTTAAGAATGCACATTTCCATGGTACATCAAATTGTACTGTCTCTTCTCAAGTAAAATGGGATCAAATGCACCAGTATTGTCAACCAGAAATAGACTTTGTTACCCTTTTCATTTGCTTTCAAATTGTGTATGGGAAAAATAACGTGTCCAGAAAAAAACAGAAATAGACAGAACAAACAGCTGAAAACTCAGACTTCCTCTCTTGGGATCTTCTGTCAGCAACACCAACGTTCCTAAAGTAACCCTCATAATCTGACTTCTTCAGAATAGTAGAAAGCAAACAGCACAATCAAAATAAGTATTTTATTAAAGATCTTTTGCACAGCTGGTGATACTAAGTAATTAAACACATAAAGTATTCATTTATATTTTCACAATTCTTTCTCCATTCTATAGGAAGAACTAATACTATGTGCAGACAGAATCAATCATCATAGGGAGAATTAGATGTCTACATACAAATGAATAACCACTGCTGTCAAATATTGATAAATGAACTAACATCTCAGAAGGGGACCTTTGCAGCACAATTACATAGAGGAATCTATGCATAGCAGAGGATGATACAAAACCTACTTCATTATCACTTTTAGGGAAAATATTTTTAAAAATCTTAAAATCTGCTTTCTTAATTCTATAAACTAATAAGTGCTGCAGACATGCAAATCTGCAGTGTACCATCTGCTGTGCGCTTTCTTGAGATAGATGATTATGCCATTCTCCTGAGAGGTAGTGAATAATGAAGTTGCATACTGTTGCTTTAAATCGTTTCTGAGGTCATATCTGAGGCCCACTTTTCTATGTAAGACACAAAACTGTAGTCACAGCAGCAAATTCCCAGACAAGGTTTAGATTCAACAGTACTGACTAATTTGGAGCTTACTGTGCTTCTTTTACATTCTGCTGGCTGTAGAAAAGAGTAAAAGGTGTAACCCGGGTCGGTCGAGGTGAGGAAAATTCACTTTCACCCTCTGAAATAAATTGAAAATAGAGGTTCTTTTTCATTTGACTGCTTATTTATGGTGGGACTTTTTAAAAGAATTTAACTTTATAGAAATCCAAGCTTCATCTAACCTGAAGAAGGGAGATGCTGGGAGGAACGTGAAAAGGGAGAGCTCCATCATGAAAACCAGAGAGCTCAATCTCAGAGCTGCTGACAACAATGAAAGTCCTTCTGTGTCATCCTGTGAGCCTGAGGTCAGGAGCTGAAAGCAGAGTAACAACGAGGGGAAACTAGGTTTCGAAAGACAGTTTAAATACTCTTGGATTTTTTTGTCATCAAAAGCTTAATACTTCAAATGAATGTGCAGTGTTGAGAACCACAGAATAAAGTGAATGGTGAAAATAGAGAATATGGGGTTTTTTCCCTCCAGTAAAGGAGAAGTATTAGTAATTTGAGGGCTTTCGTCGTATCACATCTGTAGCCTTTTGAAGTGTGCTGAGCTCAAGCTGTAATCATCCACGGGGTCAGCTGATTTAGACGAGCAGTGCTCAGTTCAGTCAATACAGCTGTGTTGGTTTATACCTCCTGGAGGTCTGGACCGTTACCTGTTTGTTATTGAAAGAGGTTTGGGTTAGCAGACAGCAACTGCTGGCTAGAAAAAGATTATTGATAACTACTCAGAGCAACCCTCATGGCCTAAAGCAGGAAGAATAAGCATTCAACAAGACACTCTACCATCCATATCCATTTATTCTTAATATTGTTTTAAAGTGAAATAACTTCAAAGTATAAAGACTGGAAATCTGCAGTAGAAATTTCTTTATGAAGGTAGCATTTTTTCCTCTGTTAGGTTACCTTCAAGCCGATGAATAACTTGTGCCTGTGTCTATTCCAGCCCTTAAAGATCTAGCTAATGGGTTTTTTCCCCAGAAAAAGAAAAAAAAAAAAAAGAAAAAAATTTAATGAAGGATTTTCTTCTCGGGTATGAGCAATTCATCCTGAAACTGTAGAAATGTTAATTATAAGACACTACCAAGCAAGAGCAACCAGAATTGTCCAATCTTGCCGGGAAATCTGGAGTGAAAATCACTGTGCTCCCTCGTGGAACTTCCACCTCTAATGGGACAGTTAAGAGAAAATAACATGCAGGGACAATCCTTTTATCAATGCAGAATTCATTTCAATTAATGGAAAGAATTTCTTTTTCTCCAGACTGCCTTACCAGTCAGAATATATATATAAAATCACACCACCAGAGACTTTCGTTTATGCTCTTACTGTGTCTGAGTTTGAGCGTTTTTATATTTTCTCTCAAGTGAGAATTATTGCTGAAATTTTACCCAAGACGTTTAAAGGAATTAAGCTTTTCATTCCTGTTAGACAGCAGCAAGACGTGGTCATCTACGTTCTCCAGGTAACTCTGAAAGTCCCATCAGTTGCGGTTGACTGTACCATCATACTCCTGGGGCCTCAGAAGGTGGCATCTCTTGATGGTTACCCATTATTTAGCACAATGGCTGAATACTCAGATATGCCTTTGTGTTTGTGTTAGTCCCCATTGCTTTTATGATATTCTTTTACAGGGCCGATTTTCTGCAGCAAAGAGGAAAAATGCCTGTAATGAGGCAGAACTTGGTGAAGATGGGTAGCATCAACATTGCACAGACAGGAGCTTCCCTTGGAGACCTTCACGTGCATACTTGCTACAGACAAGACAGGAAACTTGTCACTTGCTCCAGGACTGCGTCACTGTGCACCTGGCATTTCAAAACAAGTTCAGTGCTCAGGTTCAGCAGACTGGATCGCACGCACCATTTCTTTGGTTTAGTTGTTTTCTTTTCCTCTTATTTTGGGCACTGTTGCAGAGAACCCTCTTTGGGGACCAGCTTTCCTAAGTTAGGCATGATTTCAGTCATGGAACCCCCTGGGCTCAATGAAATAAAACAAACAGATGTTTCAAGTTTTGGAAGAAATGTAACAGTGGAAATAGAGAGTGATGATGCTGACAAGATCCAGCTTAATTTAAAAATTACTAACCAACTTTTTCTACTACACAGTACTAGATTCATTTTTCTCAAAGTCTAGTTGCAAAAACTAATTCTTAAAGTTATCTGTTTTATTGCTTAGATCCCAAAGTGATGCATGTGAGGAAGGGGGAACCATTATCTTTAGGGCATGTCTTTATTCTTTTGCCTCAAACTGACACTTTGCCTAGCACAGTGTACATGTCAATTTGGATCACAAGGTTTAGCAGTAAGATCATTCTTTTCTCTTTCTGCTCAATGTCCAACAAAGTTAAATAAATTATTTTTAGGTATTTCCTAAGTGCAAGTAATTAGGTAAAGAAAACACAGGGCTTGAAGATAGCAGCTAATGCAAACTTCTTTTTGGCATTCATTTTGGTTATATTGTTGACTTTGGAGGCCACAGATTTTGGTGTTTAAGCATGTCTAACGTAGTTACACCTCCAAGGAGGCTTCTATGAAGGAAGCCCTTGGAGCACATCAATGGCTAGGGACAGTGATACCAGAACCCAAGGGCTCTGTCCTTTTCAGTCCAACCAGGTACAAGGCATAATGCTAGTGAAAATAATTTGGCGCAGGTTTAAAATTACAAAAAGACCATCAAAGTTCAAAAAGAAAATGTTGTATACTTGGGAAACCCACTCATTTGCATATGTAATCAAATGTTCAGTGAGGCTTGCAAAAATCTCCGTTTTGAGTGATGGACCCTTGAAATGGCACTAATGAAAACACTTCTGTTCTATATTTCCTGTGTGTACTTTAATTTCATTTATGAAAATGAAGGCTTGATTGTGTATTTTCCTCTGCCATTTGGTAGCCTGCCATCAAAACTCTAAGTGACATGACACACAATAGATTTATGCACCATGAAGCAGGCACAGTAGGGGTTTGGGGTATTTGTGTTTTATTTCCAGTCAAACAATACACAGGGGGCTGTCACGCTAACAAGGTATATAATGATTGACTTGCTCAGCCACTCTGAGACCTTTACTCTGATACAACTGAAATCTCAATAAACAGGAAATTTATATTTGAACAGCTGCTTGTTTTGAAATGCTGTGCTTTATTTGCTTCCTTTTCCGAACAGTACATATGGTTCATTCCTATTTAATTGGAAAAAATATTTCATTTGTTCAAGTTGAGCCATACTTGTACATATTAAAGCTCTCAAACTGAGGGTTTGCTTTGTTCTTTTTACAATTCTCTTTATTTAACATGTAATTTGGCCTTTTGATACACACAGTTTGCATTATCCTTAGTATTGTAAGTCTGAACTCTCTAATGCTGCAACTCTCTTCTATTGAAGGCATCATAATACAAAAACATCAGTGTGGCCATCCTGTTGCACAAAACCCATAGAATAATTTAACCATCGTGTTGCTTATGGGCTTATTAAACATCACACTCAAAGGCTTGTAATGGTGTCTATGGTCCTTTATCTCATACAACAGTGATATGAAGATAAAGTCTCTGGAAAGCAATGCCATCCCTGAAGCTTGGCCGGGCGCATTTCAGGTGCAGAAATGCTGCCTAGAGTCCTCTCCAAACCACTCTAGAACCGATTCAGGGACGTGGAAGCTAGAGCTCTCCCACTCCTACTTGCTGAATAAACAATCACCAATAAAAATTAACATTAAGCAATTTTACATCTAAAGTAATGCAACAATTTCATCTTTTTAGCTGTGAGGAGGATTTGATCCAGCTAATTCATTTTTAGCCTCAGATTCTGAGGCATGAAGTCCTACTTTGTAAGTATTAGGTTTTGCACAGTACAATTAATTCTTTGGGCAGTAAGGATAGGCTTCTTGCTACTGGATCACATAACAGTTCAGCTGAGTTTGGAAGGCACTAACAGTGCCATTTCTTCCTTGTTGAGTGTTTTAATCCATCTTAAAGCTGATCTCCTGGTCTAGAGATGATGAAGGACATCGGCCATGACAGTTACCAAAATCTTTGTAATAGGCAGGTTATGCAGCTTCAGCACACAGAGCAGGAGCCAGTGCCTCCACCACGAAAGATTTAACTCCATCTCTGCGTGCACTCTCTGCGGTTTCATTAAATACAAAGGGTGAGCTTTAAAACTTGGAAGTTCTCTTGTAATTTTTCTGTGTCCACACATTTAAGCCAAAGAACGGGGCTCTGTGAAAAATGATCGCTCGACTACTGAGCATTTGGCAAGTGAGGAGGCACAGGGCAAAATCCTCAGCCATGATAAATCAATACTCCCTGATTTATATTAGCTGAAGTTCTGGCAGTGCAAGTCACTGTGTAAAACAGCCACACTAGATGAAGCGAGGAGGCATGTGCCACACTTTCACCATAAAATGAGGCCCAACAGTCAGTTTCCCATCTCCTAAAATCCTTTTATATGAATCAAAACAAGCTCCTGCACCAAGAGTTCAGGTTAGTTTGTTCCTGAGCAGTGATCTATCTCTCGTATCTTTTAATTTACATAAGAATACATGGGTAATAAATCATTTCTGTCATGTGAGATGTGCAACATTTATTGAAATTCACTGTCAGCAGCTGAAGAAAACATACCTGCAACAGGCAACTAGGATAAACCTTGTGGGTGAGCTCTTCTGGATGTAGATCTGTATCACCCAACACTCAGCTGAAAAAGGCTGGCCGCTGCCTGGTTCTATATCAACAAAAACTGGAGAGAGGGACACATGGAAAACCATTGACAAAGGTACAACGAGTACACATCATTTCCCCTTTTGAACCTGTGGAGCTTCATGCCATTGATCTTTTTCCTATCATTGGATGTTTCTTTTAAAGGAGATACTCTCAGCACAGTTAAAATTCCACTAACAGCAGGAACTTTTTGCATCCGATGGCACTGACTATGCCTGTGGGTTGTTTTATTCCTTACTTAACCATTTATCCTACTGTAATGTTCCTTATATTTTGCTTTGATAATACATAAATGGGTAGTTTAAAGGCAGGGCTTAATACCTCTTTGCCTATGTTACCCAATCCTGTGCTTTTTCAGACCGGTTGGAGGTGAACAAAGAGCTTCTCCTAAAACAGAGTTTACCTCTCGTGAGCAATCTATAAGCAACCTACTACTGTTGCCAAACTAGCAGAAGTCCCCTCGTGTTTCGCCAAGAGGGCAACCCTCTCCTCTAACTTTTTTGCACATGTTCCGTTTTAGCATTTCCCTGTCTTTCAAGCTGGCCAGTGGAGGGAGTTGGCAACACATTCCTCCCCTTCCAGGCTCAAGCTGCCCTTTCATTGCTCCCAGTCCATAGCAGAGGTTGTAATATTCAGCGACGTTTTGCGCTGCCAGCTTTGCTGCCTGAGGCACAAAATTGGGTTTGTTTTGTCTTGCAGTGGAGCATATATTTGTGATCCACGATTCGCCTCAAAAGCCATAGCCAAACTAGCAACAGCAGACTTAGGAGCTGCCGTGATTAAAGCAAGTGCAAAGACAAAACACGCCAGAAATTAGCTTGTTGCTTGCCAGAGGAGCAACAAGAAATAATTAGCTGTAGATTGGGATGTCCCAGGGTCTCCGTTTCTATATTGATAGTGGCAAATAAAACCATGACCAAGTGCTTGCTGGTTTTCCTACACTTCTTTTCCCTCAAGACAGGTGCATCTCCCCCTCTCCCTGCGCTCCTGCCCATCCCTCCCTCAGCACCTGTGGCAGCCCTGCTCCCATCTTTGCAGCCCTCCTGCAACCATTCCCCTGTGTCCCTGCTCCTGGGACATAAGGGACCAGCTCCTGTGGGGCCAGCAGGCAGTGGGGAACCCTGCGGGACAGCTGAGCACACGCTGCCTGTGCCTCTAGGGCAGCTGCAAGGAGAAGAGCTCACTAAGCCAGAGGCTGCAGGGGTGGCTGGGGTACAGAGCGATGCTACTCAGCCTTTCCAGGCTCCTCATCCATATTCACAGGGACAGCCGCGTTGCATTTTTTGGGTATAACGAAAGCTTTAGTCCACTGAGAGAGGCCCTTAAGGCTTCTGTGGTGCTTTTCCCGTTATCCGCACAAAAAGCCAAAGCAGAACTATTTTCTTTTGTTATAGCATGGATAGCAGGGGATGAAAAATAGCCTGGAAGCCTGTACTGAGGCTTGTCAGCTGAACAAAGTATTTGCTCTCATCAAAACTGAGATACTCAGACTCAGCTTTGGATCCTCACCTTCCTTAAAACACAGATGTGCTGGTGTTAGCCCCTCTGTTAAAACTAGGAAAAAGCTTTTCCAGGCTTCCCCCCCACCTTCCCCAAATCGCTGGGAAGTTTTTCTTCTTTATTTGCATTGCCAAAACTAACATCAAGGAAAATGATTTTATGTGATTACAATTTCTTTGGACAGATATATGAAGTTTGACTTGCCTTTCAGTTCTGAACAAATTGTTCCCTATGTCACTTTCCATTATGAATATCTTGGGATGTTTGTTTTGTTTCTCCCTAGCTTGCAAATTAAAAAAAAAATAATAATAATACAAAAGGAAAAGTATACTTACTTGTTTAAGCCATCTTTTAATCAACACTGCACAAAAATTGCGTCCCTAGATAATTTAAATAGCAGCACTTCAATTCTTATATACCTTTAGATAATGAATTTAATCAAATGAAATCTAGTTAATGGAGAAAAATACTCCCAAAATAGGCTTTAATGACTGAACACTTACCAGAAAACCTTTGGAAAGATGCAAATGTATAAAAGCACATTAGACTTCAAGCAACATAGTCTTAGGAGAGTCAGCTAAACTCAGAGCTTGCTCCTACAACAATGAACACTACATAATCCTGTCATCTTCAGGGGGGAGGAGAGGGAAGAAAAAAAAAAAAAAAAAAAAATCAGCCTCCAGGTCCTACTGTGAGTAACATCGCTGTTTAAGAAGGGTACAGCCACAAACACTCAGATCTCACTGAAGTCAACAGCACTTAAATGATATTGACCTGTGGGTATGTGACTCAGTGCTTTCCTGAACAGGTGTGGGTTTCATCTGGCCTTAAAAGCATCACCTGGCTGAGGGTTTAAATGAACACCGTCATCTCAGTCAGCAGCTGCTGTGAACCAAACTGCAGCATCTGTTTTTAATAATGCTGTTCCTCTATATTTCTTGTAAAGGCTAAAAAAGTAATGCTGTACTCTTTGCTGATATAAAGCCTTTGCCTTTAAGTTGTATGCAAGGAGAGCATAAAACATACCTTTCATTCAAGGTCTCCATCCCATTGTTTCACCTTCAAAAACTCTTAGTTCCATAATTGTTATTTTTCCTTCTTACTTTAATATGTGTGTCCTGTTGAACTTCAAATGACTAAATCAATACATTTTTACGTTTTAAGCAGCTGACAGAACAGGCATGTATTGGAGCAAAAGTCATGCCAGTAAAACTTGTCTCTGCATGCCAAGGTAAATGCTGGACTCTTAAATTACTGGTACAGTCACTAAAACATTTCTAGCCATCAGACTGATTCAGGCATCTTTTAATTGTCCCTATTCAGTAATTAAGTATTATTATTCTGCATTACAAATGGGAAGTGAAGGCCAAGGGTACCATCCAACGCACTTTGAGGCTGGATGTCTCAGTGATTTACTCCAGCCTCCACAGAAAATCAGTGCAGAGCAGGGACTTATGCTCACATTTCTGGCAGGAGTCTAACCCCTTCACATCAACTGCTCAGGGAAGTGAGCAGTATATTTATATTTAGTCCACGTTAATCTAAATTTACTTCACAGCCTCCTCACACTGCAAATCTACATATAGTTTAAGAGCCTGTCACAAAGGTTATCTGAAACCTCATTCACTTTTTCATAGATAAAGCTCTCCTAGCAGATGCAGCTTTGACATAAAGCAGGCAAGAATTTCAGATATGCTTTCCTGAGTGTTAGCAAAAGAGGCTTGAAACTTTGCTGCCAGGAGGGAGGAAGGCTTGCAATTGCTTCAGAGCTGCAAATCACCAGCAATTACCACTGGTGGCATTGGTCTCACTGGTATTGGTAGGATGGCAAAGGTACAAAACCAAAGTGAGTCCAGACGCAGATCTATCCCTTTTGCTAGGAAACCTCTGAAATGCATTGCAATGCAGTTGCAGCTGAGCTGTTTTATGATGCAGTGTGTACAAGTATAAAGCCAACAAGCTTTATAGGCTGGAAAAATTACAAAAATGCTGAGGTTTTTCAAAAGAATTTGGAAGTTTTAATGTTTTGTCCAGATTGAGATGTCTCCAGAGGTCCAGAGCTCCAGAGAATGATGAGCTTCTGTCTAACGAATAAAAATCTGGTTTAAAATTCACAGACGGAAGTTACCAAAATCAAAGTCATTTTCAAACCTTGTGGTTACAATATAACTTCTTGCTCTGTCCTTTTCTTAAGCCTGAGGTATCTATTTTTTTGTGTGCACGTGTACAGATTTGGTTTTGGATACAATACTCAATACTTTACGTTCTAGTCAACATATAACAAGTAATAATTGCAATGGAACTGTTAAAATAACCTATCCCTTTTTATTTTAGAAATTCTTTTTTTCCTGCGTGTACACAGATGGCCACTTTGCTTCAGGTCATTGCTTGAGGGTCTTTTATGTACCATGAGGCTATTGATCAATATACAGTGATGGTATGGGCCATGCTATATTACTTAGCAGGGACGATGATGTAGAAGTTCCTTTCTTCCAACCTGTTCAGACTGAAGAAAAATTACATATAAACCAAGCTTTTTATGGTACCATTAAACGGTTGTCCAAGTTTGCACAGAAAATTTGGGTCAACTCACCTATCCCTCAAGAACTCCTTAGAGTTCATTAAAATAATAATGAAAAAAAGGGCAGTGCAATCTTCTAATGGTTATAATAATCACTTAGAAAGGATGAAAGCATCCTTATAAACTAATAAGTCTGTAAAATATCGCATAGGGAATCACAGATCGTCTGCTTCTCTTAGTTTGTTTCCTAGAGATGGCTAGCCATAGAAAATAAATAGAAAAATGGCACTAATCTGTTATTATATTTTACCCACAAGCCTATTTACTTTATATTTTCTTACTGCAGGAGCTGTAAAATGAAGACATTTATGGCTTGTATGAAGCTCAATAAGGATGATGATTCATCTCTAGAACAAATGTTTGGACGTTAAAAAAAGGAAGATTCAAGAAACAATGTCTGCCCTGATACAGATTCCTTTGTGAAGAGCACTGTCGCTACCTCCACCACCAACTGACTCAGCTCACCTTGTCGCTGGTGAGCAACCACCAGACCATTTATTCTTCTTCTAGGTCTTCCTGACACATGCAATACATAGCTCTGTAAGGATTCTTCACATTACTTAATTAAATTTGCTTCAGTCTGCACTCTGGCACTGAGACCTACAGGCACGGACTAGCCCTGTCCATGCCTTTAAACTCTCCTAGCCTCCAAGAGGCCAAACTGCCTTTTGGGAATTGCCAGCTCCTGAGTCACTCTGTGAGTTGACTGTAAGCTGTTATTTTCTGTGGGTCACAAGTGTACTGTTCATGGGCTCTTGCAGCAATAACAACGCAATCAGGTGCTTGTGGCCTGGAGCTTTCCCTGGCACCGCTTAATTTCTTCGTATAGATGTAGCAGTTTGCTCAGCCCATCTTTCCCCAAGTTCATCAACTTTTCTTTTTTTGCACCTCTCAAAAGCTGTTTCCAACAGCTTCCCAACTCAGATCACCTTCGTAACAGTAAAGGCAAATCTTTCCTGCATGGTAAATAATGGCATTGTATTTAGGCATGAACAAGAAGATGACTGATTTGAGGCTTGAGAGCATCACTTATTTGATCTTTTAACAGCTGCAACAGTTTTAAAGCAAGGTACAGTGAGGGACTGCCAAAAGAAACGGGGTCAGACATTTGTGAGCATGGTCCTGACATGTCTCCACCATTGGACAAGGAGAAGTAAACCCAGGAGAAGAGAGACCCAGAGGCGTGCGTGGGCTATGGCTATGGCATACACATGACCACAAGAGACCAGTTAATGGATAGCCCTTGTCAAGTGAGCTGCAAAAACTAGCTCTGGGTTCGCCCCTTGTTTGTGTCAAGTACAAAACAAAACACAACAGCTGAACATAGTCAGAAGTTAATGCCTTCTAATTCAGTGGTGGGGAGGACTAAATGCTTTCATAAGGTGTGCAAATGCAAATTTCTCATCTACAGTAACTTCATTTCTTTGTGTTTCTGCTGACATTCCCTAAGATGAAAAGGTATTAAGGATCTTTTGAGTAAGAACAACATTGAAAAGCAGAAAAACAGGTATCACAGCTCACGGAGCTGACACCATGCTTTGGATTCTCATCTACAATCAAGCCAGTTTACACAGTTTTCTGTCCATGAAGAAAGAGCTAGCAGTGCTATATGTGAGATTTATTTCTCAGCTGCAGTGATATAGCATTATCACCTCCATAAATAAGGATCATATCCACAAGAATCTTAACAACTACCCGTGAGAAATCTAGAGGAGTAAACATCAAAGTAAGGCACTTTAATTAAACCCCTAATACAGCTGAAAGCCAGTTTTGGAAAGAAATGGCTGAATTACAAGAACACATTAGATGACTAAGGGAATCCGTTCCAATGGAAGTGAAATCTTGTGCTTTTAATGGGAAAAAAAAAAAAACACCAACCTCTTAATTGGAAAATGACAGTGACAGTTGTCATACATAAAGTGTCTGGCTTAGCAAGTAATTTGTTGATCTCAGCTACATCACCAGATCGGTAAAAATTCAGAATAAGAATGTGCTTCAGAGTTTCCCAGGATCACAGCAAAAAGTCCTAACCTGCTGAGAAATCATGTAGCTCCTACTTCTAACTAGGTATATTTGCTATATTTCATATATATATGTGAGGTGCTACACATTTGTTCTTTACTTTCTACATGCAGCTCTATAAATGAGAGATACCTATTTCAATGTTGACCTTCATGAACATTACTCTGACATTCATAAAAATTCTATTCAGTTTCCTCCAGTATGTATTTTCCTATTAATTCACAGTACCTATTGATCTAGGAAGCACTTCATGATTTCTTAGCCATTGACTAATGATTTAAGTTAATATATTGTTCAGAAAGCTTAATATTTTTAAGTTCTAAGGAGTCTCTAGATATAAATGAGTAAATCACAGGCTCTGCACTAAGGAGATGGCATTCTGTGTAGAACGTTAATGGGAACACACAGAAAATCACTTATTGTATTATGTATGGACAATTTGAATTTTGGAAGGAAATATAAAAAAACTAATGAGTAACATTAAGTTTGACATTAAAAAGCAAGCCAATGTTATCAAGTATTATAAAGGCAACAGCATCATCAGAAGTATCAGAAGTTACAACTTCATTATAAAAAAACCTATCCCAATTACAAGCACTACAAATTACAAGCTTTTTCACTGTTTCTAACAATTTTAGACTCATGGAATCTTTGGAATAGATATCATGGAATCATAGAATTCAATAGATATCAATAGAATCATGGAATATCTTTCCTCGTCTATGTTATATATATTCAAGTACCATGTTGATAGTACATCTAATGCCTTTTGCCACAAATTAGCTTTGCTTTTCCATTTGACTTGCCAGTCTGGTTTGAAAATTCCTCTCTCTGTCTTGACAAATGACCATCAATCATCTGTCTCCTTAGTTTACCTTGTTCCCATGCCCAGATCGCAAGCATAGACAACCCTCCTTTTGCTCTTCAGTGTCTCCTTATCCTCCTTTCTATTCCTTCTCTTATCACATGCTCAGGAAGTTCTCCAGACCTTGCCTCTCTCCGTTCTCACTTCTTCTTCTGCTCTCTCCCATTCCAAGGTCTGTCCTCCTGATCCACAGCACGTCCTCACCTTCTGTTTCCTCTCTTCCTCCTCTCTCCAGCCTGGGCAACACCCTCCACTCTGAACTCATTCCTTTTTCTTCCCTTTCTCCTTCAGTTCTTCAGTTCTTCTACATCTCTAGCCCCAAAAATAATCTGTACCTCCATACTTCAGCTGAATCCCACATTTCCAGAGCTCACAGCTTTTCACCACCTTTGATTCACTTCTTCAGATGTCTTTTCCTTTTCCTTTTCCTCCTCCATTTCACCATTCCCAACCACACACTTCTGCTGTGCAGAATTTCACCAACTCATTTTGAATTAAAATTGTCAGGTTTTTTAAAACTCCTTCCCTTCTAGGACATTTCTTCTTCTGCAGGACATGTAAGACATATAATCACAGTATTCATTCTAAGAAGGCAAGCATCTTGTTAGTTTCTTCCAAGCTTGTTTCTTAATACAGATGGTGCTCTTTCACTCCCTCTTTTTTTTTTTTTCTGTTTCTCAATTTCCTCGGGATTCTTCACCTCACAATATATTATAAATAATATCATTTATTTTAAAAAGAAACCACCTTTGACACCACTCTCCTCTCTACCAGCCATCCCATCCACCTTTTTTGTCTACAAACATATTCTGGATCTCTTCCAATCAAGTTCAGTCTTAAGCCCTCTTTTTTCCTTATTATCCTTTCCTCCAACTTATTTCCTTTTCCCTCCAGTGAAGAAGACACATTTCCACCCAAGTCCCTCATGAATTGTTCCTCTTGAAAGCCAGAACACCCTTTGTCACCCTTTCCAACCTCCCTGCAAGACTCTTCCTCTTGGAAAGCTACACTCCATGGGCTTTGTTTGAGTTATCTGTGTCTTGATTATGCTCTTTTCCCTCTAACCACACTTGCAGCATAACTTTCAAAGGATTTTCCTCATTCTTCCCTCCAGTTTTCTACAGAAGCCTTCTACACCTGGGCTCTGTCTCTGTTTCTTTTCATGTTGTCTCCAGATAATTCATTTACAGATAATTATACAGATAATCAAATTCCAGATAATTTCATCTGCAAAATAAATAAATAAAGTACCTGTTCAATGTTTCAGCCATCTGCTTGAGAGTGGCATGGTCAGAGTAGGGCTCTTCATCTTTCTCTCTGACATTTTTCCCTTTTCTCTGTCACTATGGAAATACCACTGTCCTTCCTCTTCTCCAGCTCCTCGGGTCCATTGCCTTGCACAGCTTTTAGCTTAATCCCCCTTTGATTCTTATTCCCTCTTTTTACATTACAGTTATAAATTACACACTTTTATTCTCATTCATAACCTAAAACACTCCTCCAGGCTCTCACCATCTCCCATCTTGACTAGCATCATCTTCTACAAATTTGTCAAATATGACATTGCCACCTATTTCCATTCATAATATTACAGCGAAGAAAACTTTCCTAGCCTTTTGCTCTGAGCATGTGATTTCACTTTTCACAGCCTTCCCCCTCTTCATTCACACCAAACATCAGCTTCTTGTCTTCATTCTTCACAGCTTGTCTCCACAGTATTTATCATCTTTCGTATACTATAAGTGACAGTAACATTTAACACCCGTTCCCACGGTACACTTGGCAGGAACAGGCATTCAGGGCCAAAAACAGGAGAGGGGTGAATTAACATCCTGTGCATGAAGCCAATGGGCTGTGCCCAAGCGCCGACAGAGCTACTTATCCTATCTTTGCTGGTAAGGAAGGGAATTTACTCATCTGTAGCCTGGGGAGCGAAAGAAAGCTTAATTAATGCAAGATAAAGTAGGAAGAGGCATCTCTTTGAATCAGCCCCTCAGCAGGTGGTAGCATACGGTGAAGACAGAGTCCAGGAGCCAGAGGCAAAAAGCCATGGGGCTGAAGTTGGTAGCGTTGGCCTGTGTCCAGTTATTAAATATCCGTCAACCATCAGAAGTATCCCTAAAAAGCTAAAGATGGAAATGACTGAAACCCAAAGATGTGCTGGTAACGGAGAGCTCAGGTCAGGACTCTCTAAAGGAGTGTGCAAGATAATCTCTAGATACTCAAACTTAACAGCTCAGTACAGCGAGCAGGAAAATTTTTTTCCAGACCTGAGCCAATGCCTACAACCAAAAGGGTCTTATAGAAATATTCTCCAAAGCCATTAGCATGTCGGCCTCCTAGTCTTTGTTTTGAAACGGCCTACTAAAAATATTCACAAAAGGCAGTCACCAGGCCTGGATGCATAAGGCAGCTGAAAGAAAAGAGGCTGTTCATCCCACCCCGTTAGAGCTGAACTGTGCAGTGCACACAGCCTGTCTGCTCACTCGTCCCTCTTTACTCAGATCAGTGCTGTTCACCTGCCTCTGCTGCACATTTGGGGACAATTTAGGGTCCAGTTTTGAGGGCACCTTCCCCTCATCCTCTAGGTTCAATCTGAAACTTTTATACCAATAAATGACAGTGTTTGAGATTTCAGCTGCCTAATCCATAGATACGCACAGGTACAAAATTATGAGAGCTTAATACCGTTTTTTGACCTTGAAAATTTTGTAACGTCAATTCTGAACTGGTTTCACATTGGTTTGTCCATGACTAGAAAACTGGGCATTTGAGTTAGAAAGCCTCATACACAGAAATGGGCTTTTTGTCTAAATACAGACTGGACCGACCTCAGAGTTTAGCCCTCCTTCAGTTGTGATGGCAATGTTTTTCATTAGCTTTTTTTCTTTCCAGTAAGTATATGTTTTACTATATAACAGCATGGACAAAAAATAGGACTCTCCTTATGGTATCTGAAGGGCCATGCTTTTTAAGCAGAGGAGCCCAATCTCTTTCTGCAAGCCCTGCGTCCAATCAGAAAGTTAAATCAAGTTGCTTATAAATCCATACTTGTTAATAAGGAGGAGAAAATGAGCAAATCTCCCTGACTGCATCTTCACAGAAAGCTTAAGCCCCTCTCCAGCTTCAAAAGATGCCTTTAACAGGCTCGTGTCCTGTCGAGACCGCCCCGAGGAAGTGGGGCGCAGCCTGCAGCTCTGGCCAGCTGTGCCCGTGACCAAAGCCAGGCTCCAGGCGCTGCAGTTCATGCAGGGTGGATGAGGAAAAGCCCCT
The DNA here is from genome assembly GCA_013398295.1 of Chionis minor. Taxonomy (NCBI): domain Eukaryota; kingdom Metazoa; phylum Chordata; class Aves; order Charadriiformes; family Chionidae; genus Chionis; species Chionis minor. The sequence goes on from VZSF01001813.1 coordinate 1,675,597, forward strand.
GCCTTCCCGTTCCTCCCGGGCGACAAGTGAAACCGCTTGCGAACAGCAGGACTTGGCGCCAGCTGAATCCCCCTTCTGCAACGATATTGCAGACCCTCCCCTTTCCAAAGGTCTTGCTTGCTGGTTTGCAGCACTGTGGTTTTAGTTATTTTCTCTACTTCATAGGGTGACCAGGAAGATTTATCAGCAATTTAGTGTGGAGAGAAAAGGGGCAGGGGCAGTGGGCTGTCAGCATTAGGCTATTAGACAAGAACACATCCCCCACAAGCGTGGCGCCTCCAGAAAAAAAACGGAGGGCCTCCCTGCAAAGATCCTTACAGCAATTGGATCTGAAGAAATATGCCTCCCCCAGGACTCCTCTTACAGCTGCCAGAGTTATGAGAGCCACAAGCTGCCACATTATTAATATGGTGCGTTTAATTAGCACATACATGTTGTGTTGTATTTGTTTTGAAATCATACAAAACTACACGCGTGGTGCAAACTCCCTGTCTTAAAATGACAATATAAATTGTGTTTTCACTCGGCAGCAAATTGTGCCAGTAACGCACTGCAGGAAAAAAGGCTGAAAATGAGAGCGAGAAAAAAAATAAACGAGAAACTAAAATAAAGAGATACTGAAGGAAGGGAAGGAGTTAATCAGCTTCCTCTTAGGGAACTAAAAATTGAAGGAAGATTTCAAGGCATTAACAGAGCTAGCGTTTCTGGAATGTAAAATAGCATTCGTATTACACAGCTCAATACCATGCTAGGAATCGATATTCTCTGAAATGCAGGAGAATTTAAGAAGGTCGTTGCTTTGTGTAATCATGGTCCTTTCGGTAGTACTTCCCCATGGGATTCGCCGGCTGATAGTTTCTCATGGAGGGCTGACAACTTTTCTTCTTAACGAATATGCAGGTCTCCTCAGGTCAATAGCAAGCTAATGGGGAAAGGAATATTTCCAGATCCCAGGTTCATTAAAGCCAGTACAAAAATCTGTACCAATGTGCGTTGCATAGCTTTTCTCACATGAGGAGGTCGTGCTCAGACAGATCAACGGAGATGTTCCCACTAACCATCCACCCAGTAAATGCGGAGGTGCTGCAGCACGAGGTCCTTGGCTGGCCCTTCCTTCTTGGCTTGATAGAGCCTAAATTTATTTCCTTAAGGGCACAGTTCAAGGTCTGCTCATAAGGCTAACATTTCTCCAAGGAGTTTCAGCAGACAGCCAAGTTATCACTGAGGGCCTGATTGTGATCGTATTTATCTGTTTATATTAGAACTTGCTTTACATTTATTGTCTGCAGTAGCACATGTGACCTCAGAGACCTTTTAAAATTAAGAACACTTTATTAGTGTGAATATGAGCTCCTCGTCTGTTTTTCATATTTGTGCAGTTTCTAGCAGAGTGGGGGTTTCATCTGTGACTGAGCTCCTAGTTGCTATGGCAATACAAGTAATAAATAAATAGTAAAAATAATACATTGGAATAAAATATTCTGATTTTGTAAGCGTGTTCTCTAGAATAGTAATAACAGCACTTCCTATAGTTTAGTATTTCTGAGCAATATTTCCATACTAAGGTGCTCCAAAACTCTTGTTAATGGTGCCATGCCTTATAGATGCTATAAAATGGTAATGCGGCTCTACAACATATTGCTGCACCTTCTTGGCAGTGCTGGTCATGGCTTCAATTTTCTGTCGTCAGAGGTGTGCCTGTGAGAAGCCAGACCGTCCTAGAGCCAGGCGTGTCCAAACTGGTGAGTTTGCGCACATGAAGGACAAGCAGTAATTTTGTGGGCATCTCTCTCTCTCTACAATACCATAATGTGCCATGTTTCATTCAAACGAAAACTCTTTTACGCTTCTCTGGCTGTGCAAGAAGGCCACAAAATAGCTATAATTTGCATTTATACTCACTTTAAAGAATATTGTTATTTATCATATAAGGAAGAATTGTGCTTATCCAGCCAAGATGTGATTTTTGCAACATAAAGCTGTAGATCAGAAGTCCTATTTGAAAGTATTGCAGAATTGATGCTTCCTGAACAATCTCAAACTTACGAGATTTCTGAATGTGTACTAATATGCATTCCCATTGTAGATGGACATAAGAGATCTAGAAACTGAAACCATGCAGAAAAATAGCAGTCTTTCCTCCTGTTTTGCAGGAAAAGTAAAAAATACTGGTGAAATCTGAAGTGTCTGCAGATGTTTCTTATTGAAACAAAATTATATTTACTCCAATAAGAATGATACATAAGCACATACAGAGATAGACAGACATGTGCACATGTGTGTACATTTCCCTCACAGAAGCTACTGCTAGGTTTATTTATAAAAAAAGGAAGTATAGACCTTTGTTCTTGAACGGTGACAGATATACCTGATAATATGCAGCAACTCTGCTGGCCACTGACATGCTTAAGTATATTTTTGCTTCTTGACACATTTCTAAAATAGGTGAAAAATTAAATGTTAAAAATAGAAAGCATAAAGATTATTGACTTGCAAACAAAAAGGAAGGTTAAATCCACAGGGCTCAGAGACAGTACAAAGACCCGATCATACTGTGCAGATATAAAAGCAGCTCATATTTCTAAAGTCAAACCTTGAAAAATGAAGTCAATAACTCTATGCATCTTCATTGCAATATGTTTAACTACACGCGACTAAGGACAAGCAGTAACACAGCCAATAGCATATGGGAATTGCAATTGCTTACTACTGCAAGCTTTAAAATAAAAGTGACTTATTCTGAAATAGTTATTGGTTACAGAAAGCATTTCTGAGGAATTAAAGCACTGCAGTTACAATACAATAATAAATAGGGTTTTTTCCGGCTTTCTCCCAAATTTCTTTTTTTTTCTCACAGAAGACCTCAGAAGGAAAAAATGGGAAATTATTTTTCCTACCTTTTTCCAAATCGTCTGGTTACAGAACACCCTTTCCTCCAACTCACTTCTTCATACAAGTAGAGTGTAATTCAAGTTTAAAACCTAACAACCATCTTTTGAAAAAAGACATTACGGGGGAGAAAAGTTAACTTGCAGTTCAGCCACAGCCAAAGCAACATTGTGCTCCTCTGCTCCTTCTGGGGCAGCAGGTCACTAAAGATCACCCCGACTTTCTCATGGGAAAGCAAGGGGCCAAACATGCATTGGGGGGAGCAGTAGGATGTGACCCCTATTTCCCCAGCTCCCAGCTGTATCACTGGCTTCTCCCAGATGCTGTGTCCTGCGGGGGTAACATCCCTCCTAAGCCTGCCTAGCAGATGACACCCTGAACAGTAAGTAGGTGAGGTAACATCTAGGTTGTGGATCCCGCCAAACAGCCAAATGTTTGGTTATGTCAGGACTTTAGGCAATCAAGTGGACGCCTGACCACAGAAAATTGGGGTATGTTACCAGGACAGAGAGAGACGGCATTGAACTTCAAACATCTGTACTGCTGGGTGGGAGGTACACGAACACAGTGCTGCCTCCGGCATCAAGCCATCCCTTCCTCCTGGTGGCTCGAGCCCTCAATGTCAAACCCTAGGATACACCTACAACCAGCCTACAAAGCTAATTTATCATGACAAGCACAATGATCCAGGAACAACAGCTGTCCAGCAACTTCGCACTGCTTTCACTCAGATCAAAGAGACAAGTCGCTTGTTAGCAGCAAACCTGTGCCATTTATACTTATTAAGCCGAAAAATCAAGATCTAAAATAGGATCCGCGCAGTCTGTGCAGAGTTAGAATAATCGATACAAGTGGGTTCTGCATTAGCTCTTTGTAGAGCATAACCTGAATTGCAAGGCTAAGTTTGGTTACTCTTCAGCCTTTCAGTTGAGCAGAGCATACGTCAAAGGGCCACTCTGCCGCTTCTGTTCCTTTGGCAAAGGCACCGGGGTCACCCCTGCGGCATTGATCCGCCCAGCCTGTTTCCAGGTTTCCCTGCTGAGACTTCATTTAACGGAATAGCATTATTCCGTTGCCCCAGTGAGCTCTCCCTACTCTTCCACTGACCACGAAGACTGAGGGTTTGGCAGAAGGTTTGTTGAAAAGATTTACTGCAGCTGGAAAGAGACATCCCTTTCACAGACTGTTCCATGTGCAGACTGAGAAGGAAAGGAGAGGGCCCGGTCGCTGCGTGGCTAGTGGGGGAGTGCAAGTAGCTGTGGGGGCTCTGGAAATGCACCTGATTTGGAGCTCACATCATTGCTACAATTACTCCCAGAAGAACTAGAACTCATAATTCCCTCCTTTCTCTGCTAAAACTCTTGAGAAAATACTCCCCAGCTCCTAAAAAAAAATGATCTGCTGGCTTGGAAACATAACAAAACCCCAGCACCTGACCTAACCTCAATATATATGTCATTTTTGATTCATCTGATATGAGTTAAACCTTCTTTTCCACCCAGGAATATGCACTCATTATGGAAGGAAGTCCACTCTGTGGCCAGCTTGGTTTTTCCCATGATGGTTGGTACAAGGTACTCAACCAAGCAATGGACCTGTCAGCACAAGACCATTTGATTTATGTGCTTCCCTATCAGAATAGACCTCAGTGCTGAAGTATGGTTCCTTACCAGTCCAAACCATTACCTGAAGTTTTCCCCAGCCATGTTGCCTGTGATACCAATGGACTTTGCTGGTTGGATCGAGTCTTCCCTCCTGGAGGTACCCTCTTATTCCACAACACTGTTTCCCACTTTGAACCACAGCACAGAGCTCCTGCTGAATTCACAGAGTCCCGCTGGCCTTTGCTCGTGATCATTGGAGGCTCTTTGCTATGGAACGTGGACCAGTGGCAGCGCAGGTGGTATGCTGTGGAAGCATTGCCGACGTGGACTTATTTCTCATCATAGGGGGAAGGACACAGTCTGTTATTTTTGTCTTTATAAACCCATCTGGACATCTTCAGCTCACCAGATTTTTTTTCTGATTAAGGCAGCCAGACTCTAACAAACTCCTGCTGGCTTATGTCTTTCACGGCGGTGTGGAGCATCTTAATTCCAAGTGGTCAGAGTAAGGCAGCGTCATTTTCCTGCCCCTTTCACATTGCTACAGTGATGAGCCTGGGCTGATCACTCTGCATGCAGAAAGTCATTGAAAGCCAGAGGGAATTCTGTGCTTGAAAGTGTTTCGGCCACAAAATCTAGCAAGCACCGGCAGCCGCTTTCAGTGAGCTTCAAAGGAATAATGGGTGAATCGCATATCTGATGAACAAATGATATAGTACGTGGGACATTCTTTGGGTATTCTGAATCTGGGCAGCTGTTTCAGCAGTATCTCTTTTTCCCTAGGTGGTAATGCTATCCTTTCTCTGCAACTGGGTGTGTATACATATGAAAAAGAGAACTGTTCCAAACAAAAACAATTCAAATTTTTAAGCAAGCTGGAGAAATTCTCACACTGGGTGAAAAATTATGTGATTTCTTTAATGTTTCAGTGTAATCACTGCAAGTTCTTCGGCAAGTTACTGAACCAGCTAAAGCGAATATTCAAATATACAGCTTTGCATTAAAAAAGCATACTGAAACACTTCTTGATTTACTTGTGGTTTAGTTGCAAAAAATACACTCCTAAATTTGAAACTCAGGCATTGGAGCAATATGGAAAGCATAACCAAGTTATCATACAATGCTTTTTCACGGTGCTTGTTCCAGAGGCATTGTTATAGAAACAGAAGTCAGAATGCTCCTGATACATAAAAACTAGCTGCACTGGGTATAAACACAAAGTGAAAACTTGTAAGACATAACAAGAAATTTTAAAAAGCTATACATTTTAAAGAAGATTGGAAGAATGGACAGGAAAGAATAGCTCAGATAAGATGTGGAGTTTTTAATGAGCCTCTGACAGCTGCCAGCATGCATCCTCCCTGGGAATATACAAGAAATGATACTTTGACTATAGATACTCAGAGTCTTCAGGGGCAGTTATGCATGTAACAATGTCGTTTATCAAATAGCAAGAGCATGTAGTGCATAATTAAAACGGGAAATTCATTGCTAAAATAAAGTAAAAAATAAAAGTGGATGTAAAAAAGGAGTCACCAAATCAACGGAGGACCACCTGGTCTGTTAAACAGTCATTTAAAGGCAGCTTACTGTGTGGCAAGTCCATAATTTACTGATGGCCGGATGCTCATTTAAGCAAAGATGGTCCTTCTGCATGCCCTAATTTGCAGATTCTTCTTAAACTGTGGTCACCACTAGAAATAGGCTGCTGGGCTAGCCTTTGGCCTGGTCCGTGTGGATGCTCCTAAACTCTCGCCGTTAAAGCTGAGCAGGAAAGTAGTCAGTCCCTATTTCTCACAATTCAAACAGGCAGGAACCAAGTTCTTCCACTTTGGTGCCTTCTCAGGGTCTCTGCACGGTGGGTACAGCATAGCCTTTGCACACCCTCTGTTTCCGCCTCGCACTCCCAAGTTGTGCCCACCCGGTCCCCACGCAGGCACATAGGCAAGGTGTTCGTTGCCATTTAAAGCCTATTTTCCCACCTGGCATCTACCTATAGCAGGGGAATCTAAGCAACTCCAGCTGGTTTGTGTCTTCACTGTGATACCAAGCATCCTAATTCCAGACAGAAGCATTTCGCCACAGAGTCAGAGGACGCATTATACTCCTTTTATCAGTACACAACCCCAGTCATATGTATGCCCACAGGAAGAAACGTTTCCCGTGCAGAGAATGACTCAGACTAGGTCAAAGCAGAGATGTAAGGAGAGCGCAGAAAAGTGAACAGTAACTGCAGTTTATAAAAGGTGGCATTTATCTTACCAGAGTGACAGCTGCTCACTGTGAAGTTACAAGGAAGTATTGTGATTTTTCTGACTCTGAAGCCCACCCTTTAGGAACCACTGATCTGGAATATGAAAAGACTGCACATGCTGAAAAAGTCATTCTTAATAAGGCAGGGTCAGATTGTGATGAAGCTCACTCACATCCAGTGGCATTTTCCTTCTGCTTGTGGCCCCATTGACATTAACACCATCATTATGGATAAAATAAGGCTGAATAAAGTGCAACTGCGGTTGTAGTCCTGTTGGGTGCTGATAACTAATGATTAATAGATTTCAATAGATTTCAAAATTTTTATTTTCTCTGACTGCCCAGCTCTACTGCATAGTAAGAATAGTCTGGGGTTCCCCTGGTAGGACTCTCATAATGACCAGATTATCTAATTTATTTTACGTCCCCGTCCCATCCTAGCTGAGTTAGGGCTCAGGAGCGTGAGCTGCAACAACTATCAGGCATAAAGTTCACTCTTCGTTTATGAGATTAAACAATGACTAAGCTTAGCAAAAAAGCATAAACTGCAGTGTAATAAGGCTGTCATTGCAGTATAACTAGAATGAAACGAAACTGTTATAAAACATAACTGCATTTTATTATAGCAAAGTCAAACGCAATCAGAAAACTGCTTCCTTTCAGTATAAATGTTCCACCTGTCTGCATACAGCGAGCTACACAAAGTCCCCAGTTTAATCACCTCTTAGCTGTGTCATGACTCTTTCCTGATGCAAAACACATCAATGCACCCAACCAGCTAGGGAAACCAGAAATCATTAAACAGCCATAGTCTGAAAGAGGCTGGCCAGCCTTCCTCAGTTTTTGTGTATTTATTGGCCCAGGGGGAAAATAGATAAAATCTGCAGAAGCTGTACAAAAGCAGATTAATCGTTCAATTTGTATCAGAGATGGGTTGTGCCTTGTAATACCTATTTGTATAGACCGTGCTGCGGAGAGGTGCCGCAAGAGTGGAGAGGAATACATGAGGCTCTAACCCGTGTTGCAGAAGAAGAGCATCTCGGGCTTGCTGCAGAGGAGATGGACACCTAACCTGGACGCAGCACACTGGTCTTCCCTCATTCTGGCCACAAGTTTGTTTGCAGAGGCACCTCTCAGAGGAGGAATGAGCTGAATTTCACATAGGCTATGGTGCTCCATAACCCGCGTGACTCCCTTGGTCTGGCAGGAAAGTCATGGACACACAACACACATGACGTCCCAGAAAGTCTCAGGACAAAAGAGAGCTGAAGAGAATGACGATGTACAGTTTTATAGCAGGCAGGGAGCAACAGAGGGTGGGCTGGATGGGCTGGATTAGGCTGACCTCACTTGGCTTTGCTTAGTTTAAAATCATCATTTTGTTTCCTTGCAACTGGGGAATACCTCTTTGCTCACGTATCGCTTGAACAGACCTCATGTTTTTCTTCTCTGCTTTTAAATCTTAGCTCCCCTGAAACAGAGACGTTACAAGGTGATATCTGCAAGGTCATGAGGTAACCTGATTTTAAAAACTCAGATCAGCTCATTAGATTAAACTTGCTGATTTACCATACAAGACCAGAGAACCAAGGATACATAAAATATCAATTCAGAAAAGAAAAGAAAGAAACTCTGAAACTGTGAAGAAAGTTTCTTCTTTCTTTTTTTTTTTTAAAGCACTGAGAATGTTTGAGAAAAGCAGAGATGTGAAGGGAAAAACTTAGAGCCAGAAGATCCAAACTTCCCCTTGATTCTAAACTTAGCTCAGCCACTGGCCCACCGTGCAGATGACTCACTGCACTTCCTTGAACTTAAATCATTCCTCTTACAAAACTTGTTAAAGAAAGACGTCAGTGTAAATTAGATGTTGTGTCTAAGTTTAGCTGTGGCCAATACATAAATATTGGAACTTTAATGTGTTATCATTTTTGTCTTATTTAGAAATATGTGTATATACACATATGCATGTATATATAGCAAGGGAGAGAAAGATTTCTTCGCGCTATTTTTACAATTTAATTTACATATATTGTTATTTTGTTGGTGACATAAGAGCTCATAACTGATCAAAAGTTTAATCATTTTCAGAGCAGCCTGATTCCCACACCGCCCAAGCACTCTTCATTCTCTCAAACTGTCAGGGAAGTTTCAATCCCATCCAAGCGGTGGGAGCTGAGAGTACACGTTCGGCATATAACATACATGATGGCTGATTTCTTGTGACACTAATCTTTGCTCCTGAGGGAAAGGCAGTCATTTATTCATCACTCTACCACTCAAAAGTAACCATTCTTCTCACCATGGAGATAAATGTCAAAACAGAGATCAGCCATAGGCTGAGTCTAATCTAATCTGTCCAAAATGAATATATATTTAGATCTGTTGTCAAATCATGAATGGTAAACCCTTCAGCCTGGGCAACTATTTTCTCAGTCTGCCCTCTCCACCTATAAATATACATACGACATTGGATATATGCTATCAGAGGAGCATATTCACGCTGCAAAAATGGGCAGGATATGAGGCTCACCAACCTTTCCGATATGAGCAAAGAGTCAGAGGACAAAGCCCAAGCCTTTCAGAAACATGTAAAAAAGAGGAAAAAATACATAACTTTTGTTAAAGTGTCTCTACCCTTTAACATCTGTCTGAAATCAGCAGGCCCTTCACTCCCAAGTGCTAGATCCAGCAATTGAGAAAAACAGGCTCCAACCCGGATGCTTGATTTGAGGGATCTGTTGAAGATGGCAAAGGGAATTCCCTTTCATGTAAAACTGGTCATTCTCAACATCCCTCTCCTTCAGTTCACACTTCCATGTTGGTGATGTCATCTGGGAGGGGTTTCTTCATGCTAGAACCTTTCCCATCCAGTCATGCTTATGCAGTTCCTCATATCCTGGTACTGAGATGCTGGAGGAGACCACAGAAGAACCAGAAGTGACTACAATTTTTCTGTCCAACTACTTCATACTGCCATAGATCTCCATGAGGTTCTTTTTGAAGTGGAATATCTGAAACTCATCTCAAAGCCTGAAGAAAAAGAGGTCTTCTTGCTGTGATCCACAAAAAGACATTCTACTGTTTCAGAGCCCTATCTTATCTGTCTTAGATATTTCATTATCAAAGCTGTAAAACAAACACTCCTGCATAAATGGCAAACATAGGATGCTTGTCTCCACTGCTTGTAAATTGGCGTATTTCTGGTTCTTAAATATCCTGGTTCGGAACTAAATCCCGTTTCGAGGCTTGGATAAAGCCTATCGACAGCCAGTTAACTAATTATTGCAAAAGAGGCATTAAGTTTTACACTTATTCTGCCTTAGCTGTTCAACCACATTACCTCTAATGCATCGTGTACTACTTCTCTTCTCTGTGGTCTCCCAGTAAGTAACTAAGCCATGGTCAGTTTTAGCTAAAAGCACTTCCAGACATCCCATGAGGGTTTAGAGTGAACAGGCCCTCAGCTACACCAGGATGGGATTGCTTCTAGGAACCCAAGTGCAAAAGATTTGGCCAGCAGCCTGCTAGTAGTCACTCTCACTTTCTCTGACCCAGGATTTGCTTCGACTGCGCCAAATCTTTCTCTGGCATAATTACACAGATCTGCATCAGAGCTGGGTTGGGCCCACGTATCACGATGCACAATGGTGGAATGGGTCTGCTCTTTCTAAAGGTGACAGGAATGGGTGCCAGGTGACAGCTGAGGTGACAAACCATGTAATTGTGCAGGAAAAAAATTGTGCTTTAACACAACACAAAGTAATACAAAATAGGAAGCAAGAACAGTGGTGTCACTTTCGGGCCATGGCCTCTGTGCATGTGAAGTAATCATCTGTGAAGGAAGCTAGGTGTAGGAAAAGATTATGAACAGATTGTGATCTCCCAGCATGATGAAATGACCAGGAGAGCAAAGGGAACCCTTGTTAGCAATGAGCAGCACCTGAGGAAGAAGAGGAAAGTTACTATTTTTTGCCACATTTTCAAGGTGGTCATTGCTGAGTATCACTACCATTTCTAGTCTCAACACTTCAGCAAAGTTATTAATAAATACAAATTGTTCAGAAATAATGCCATCTGTGGAAAAACTCCTTCATGGCGAGTCCTTAAAGATCAACCTTGCTGCCTCAAAGACAGGGCACAGAGGAGAGTAAATCTCTGCCTAGGACTACCTGGATGGAGAGGACATTAGAGGCATCAGAGATTCTTCAGCAGGCTACAAATCTCTTGGACTCAAAAATGAGACAAACTGAAACAAGAAACAGAGTGCTAAACTGCCACGTTTGGAACAACTTACCCAGCAAATTTGCCATTCCTGCGAGTCTTGCAATCAATACTGCTGTCATACGGAACAGCTCATTCAGAAATTAAATGCTAAATGAAGGACTCCATGAAATCCTATGCCCTGTATTATCTAAGATAGAGTAGATGATCATAAGAGTCCCCTTGGGTCTTAAAAATCTATGAGTGTAGTTAAGAGGACATGTACTTCTAGAGGCTAAGCATGAGATCCTTAAAATTTTCAGGGATGTGCTCTCCCTGAAGGTTTTTCCAGAAGAAAGACTAAGTGATTGAGCCTGGACCTGGAAATTAAGCTGCAAAAATATCTAGTAGCAAGCCCCTGAAACATCAAACTTCCTCCTGGCTTTCTATTTTCCTTAACTCTAGGTGGAAATGTATACAGCCAACAGATGAACTTTGTTTTTTGAAGAAGGCTGAAAGCACCCTCACAAGCAAATGTTGTGAAAGGCAGATGCTGGCCACAGCTGGGTTTACACCAGGGATCTACAGAAATTAGTTCTTTCAGGCTCTTCTCATTCTGACGCTCTGTGACAGATACGGTGTTGCACCATGATTCTGAGGGCTGGAATCTGGAGCAGTCTGTCCTGCTCGGTTCAGCCTCCTTTACTAACTGGAGTTTGTCACTCTGACTGAGTATCTATCAGGAGGTTTTTACAATGCGAGGCTCAAAAATCATGTCTTGTCTAGTCATTCTTGTTTCCTCAGCTGGCTTTCTCCATTTCTGCTGCTAGTCACATAGCAGCATACAGAACATCAGCAATCCCCACAAAATTCATGTTATAAGACTCAGTATTGCACATTTTCCAAGTGTATCATTTCAGATGGCAGTTTAAATCACTGGGAATAGAACTGAGCTTCTTCATGAAATCGTATTTGATTTGGTAAAGAGAAATTTCAGCAGTGAGGCTGGGGCCGCCTCTATGTCGTTTACAGCAGAATTTCCATCTTCTGCACATCTTCAACAAGTGCCAGGACTTGATGAAGAAAACCTTGTTTTTCAGGTACACCAGCCCCAAGTTTCCTCCTTTATCTACCAATAGCACGAAGGTCTTCAGCTTGGATCACTTTCCACATTTTCAGTTTGGATGGGCAGGAAATGTGGCGTGGTTGTATGTATGAGCACTGCATAATTACTGAATAAACCCAACCGCAGCTTTTCACTGTATGCTGCCTTTGGGAAACGGTGACTTTTTTTTCTTATGCCAGCAGACTGAGAAATCATCGTCCTCTCCCCCTCCCCCCAGTAGGTATTTTTTTGTGTTATTTTCTCACCCAATCTGTATTTAATCAGAACTTTAATTTCGCTTTGCACTAACTCTTAACACCTGCCATTGAGACCACCGGCTTTCTAAGTTCTCTCAGTGTTTTCCAGTTAGTCAGTAAAATGCTGTTGCTGAAACTAGCCTGGAAGGTGAATTCGTGGCAGAGAGGGTATGACCAGTCTGCTTCAAATCCTGGACTTAGAGCTTTGAAAAATAAATTGCTAGGAAATTGTCATTTAATTCCTGTGCTTTAGTTTTTAATTGTATGATCTTAGAAGGAAATGGAGTTTAGTTTAAACTAAATTGCTGCTACTTTCCAACATACTTGAATAAAGTCCCTGAGCTACAATAAAAATAATACACATAAGCAGCTATTGCTAAACTAAAGTGACAATTAAAGGTCGGATATCCTGACCTCCGTGTTGTGCCAACAAACTACCCTGCCTGTCTCTGCTTTTTCGTTGTAGCCACCTATTACCCTGTAAAAACTAAGGAACTTTTTGTTGTGCTGCAGTATCGGTTTTTTTAGGACAGCCCAGGACATTTTTAATCCACAGAAAGATGCTGCCGTTGCCCAAGCCCGGTGATGCTGGGAAGCACGTTATCACATACGGACTGTTCATTAAAAGCGGATTAGGTGAAGATCTCATCAAACATACCGATTCCGCTTAAAATAAACGGCTTCTAAGCACGGGAATTGTTAGAGGAATGGACGACAAACACCGAGTACTTTGGTTTGCATAGCTTAGAGATTCTTATTGAGCTGGTGTGTGTGGAACTAGGCTTTTTACTTCAGCAGTTTTGTTCGGTTCACTTGAACAGAGGAGTAACCATCGGTAAAAATGTTAGAGCTTATTTGATGACAAAATGTGGAGACCTAATAAAAAGATATCCCAGGCATGAAAAGGTCGAACAACGCTGCTTAAAAATGAACTAATTTCAAAAAAAAAAAAAACCCTAAATGAAATGCAGCTTTGACTGTTAGATTCTAGTTTTCTCTCCCCCAAACACTAGACGAAATTGCGTTGTTTACAAAAATTTATTAATACAAACTTTACACACTTTATATAACAGTTATCAAAGTCCTAGTTATAGATATCATGTGTGTAATAATACTTTGTTTAAGTTCTTTTGATATTCATTTGCACACAAAATAAGTTCTCCAAGACTAACATCTACCTAAACTATGACTGTTATCTCAGGTCTGCTCGGATTTTGGTAAGGCTGTTGGCGTTTCTAAATAAAAATTAAAAAATAAAAAATAAAAATTCATACAAAGGATAATAACCTAGGTGATCACTTCATNGTCTTTGGAAAGACTCCTCTAAGGATTGTGTGGTGGGCTGGAAGGAAGCAGGTACCTACGTGTCCTCCTTCGGCAGCTGCCCGGGCGGAGGGACGGGGCCAGCCCCCGGCCGGGGTCGCTGCTGCTCTACTGTCTCCCGGGCGGAAGGTAAGNACAAAGGATAATAACCTAGGTGATCACTTCATAATGCTTGCGACTAGCCACTGAACTCTAACGGATTAACGTCATAAAGAAAACGTCAAGAGAGCCCTATGTCATTATACCACAGCCGACACAAACACAGCAAACTCTGCCCATTGCCAAAGAACAGAAGAAAGTACGACTAAAAGGCAAGCCGATGTGTTGCAGCATCGTAGGGCCACTAAAATAGCCATCCGTCAAC